>OV651814.1:68542777-69792257 GCA_927349885.1 Psylliodes chrysocephalus
GAGATAATTCTGAGTTCAGTATGTGATAACTGTCAATTATTCTTTTTTTTTATAAACGAATGGACAAATACCATTTGTAAACTATCATTCTTTTTTTTATGGACATACATTAACATGAATGATTTGTCTTTATGTTATTGGAAATAAACTATTTATGATATGAGTGTTGCACATATACCTATAAACATCAAATCTAGAACTGAAATAAAACACAAAATTAGTTTGCTAGGAAATATTAAATTCTCATTATTTTATTATATTTTTATATTATTGCTTTTAAAGTAGTTAATATATTCTTTCTATATAGCAAAATCATAATTTATAAGTTTTCTTTAGAGGTTAGGTACATGGTTTACACTTGTTTCATAAGGTTGTCAGTAATTTGATAATCTCTAAAATACAACACGCATGCTCAACTCTTACATTACGGACATTTATAAATAGACTTTATTTTTAACCGACTTCAAAAAAAGAGGAGGTTATCAATTCGTCGCGCATTTTTTTTTTTTTTATATATGTTCAGCGATTATTCTTTAACACGGTGTCCGATTTTAATGATTCTTTTTTGTTAAAAAGGGGGTACTTTAGGGGTGGTCCCATATAAATTTATTTAAAATCTAATAATTGGGTCCATGAGAAAATCCTCAAACTCTTCATTTTTTATGTATGTTTAGCGATAATGCTTTACCACCTTGTCCGATTTACATGATTCTTTCTTTGTTGGTAAGGGGATACCTCAGGGGTGGTCCCATATAAATTTGGTTAAGATGTGGTGATGGCATCTGCATGTTTTTGAAGTCAGTTTTTTAAAATTTTTAATTTCTAATACTTGTTATTAACCGACTTCAAAAAAGGAGGAGGTTCTCAATTCGTTGCGATATTTTTTTTATGTATGTTCAGCGATAATTCTTTAACACGGTGTCCGATTTCAATAATTCTTTCTTTGTTGGAAAGGGGGTACTTCAGGGGTGGTCCCGTATAAATTTTTTCAAAATTTAATAATTGGGTCCATGAGAAACTTCTCAAACTCTTCATTTTTGTATGTATGTTTAGCGATAATGCTTTACCACCTTGTCCGATTTATATGATTATTTCTTTGCCAGTAAAAGGGTACCTCAGGGGTGGTCCCATATAAATTTGGTTAAGGTGTGGTGATGGCATCTGCACTTTTTTGAAGTCGGTTTTTTTAAATTTTTAATTTCTAATACTTGTATCTTACGTTAAGTTTCTATAGCGTTAAGTTGGGTTAAGTTACAGAGGTTATAAATTATACTTAACACCTGCGTATGGTTCCTTAAGACTATTCACTGGTCCATAGAACTTTCACGAGGTCTGTCTTCTGTGTTTCGGAAGAAGTTTTGACGATTGCCAGAACTTCAAAGCCAGTAACCAGCCCTTTGAGAAGCCTTAAAACTTCAAGATGGGTCGAAATAACTTTTCTATTTGGTAACTGAAGTACTGAAGTTCAATGTACAGAAAAGATAGATAACAACCAGCTGAATCGGAGAATAAATAAATACTAGTCTGCAGCCGTTTTTCTAATGTCCAGGTTTCAGCAAAAACGGTGTCTTGTTATTTCCATAAAAATGCATATTGAAAAAGTGGGTCCAGTTGCAGATACAGCCATTCAGTTTTAGTTCCAGGAGGAACTATCTCTTAAGGAGGAGTCAATGTTGTGCGATCGCTTGAAACCGACTATCTACTCTATTTACCTTTACCACGTTGGACATCGCTGTTTGTCAATATTGAATACTTGAAAAAGTAAATAGAATATTTCTTGCACGCAGGCAACGCGAGGAAGAACTACCCTGGGTTGGTTCTTTCTAGCGTGTTAAATTTTTATACAAAGAGCGCGACTTTTATAGAAGTTAAGTTTAAATATAAATGTTGTCAAGTAAAGATAAATTGTTAAAAAAATCAAAAGTGTGAATTAAAATAGAGCCTAAATGTAAATAAATTTATTAGTAACTGCTGTAAATAAATTAAAAATAAACTATTTTTAAATTAAACAATCGTTACACTATTATAATCGAACATCCAGGTTCATTAACAGGTATTTTACTATATTATAGTGTAACATCTTCTTAATATTTATAATCATTATTTGTCTTATTTTCTTTAGTGTATGTATGTATTCTTGAATCAAAGGCAGTAGAAATTTTGAGAGATGAATGAGACAAAATACCAATTTTGTACATTGTAGACAAAGAAAAGAGCCGGTATTCTATTTCCTCGAACTTAATAATAGCTATCCATTTACATTATTACATGTCTGTTGGAGTTTATCTACAGTCTCATCGTTATCATGCCTCACTGCTGGGATAGTTGTATTAGCAGCATAAGTAACGATCGTCACATGTTCGGTATTTGATATAACAGGCACAGCACTGGTCCTAGCACGCTGCCTTGGGATACACCTGCGTTAACTCCAGAAATATGTGTAAAATGTTAATTTAACTAAGTACTTAAAAGTGCTCTACATTTAATTTCATTAAATCTCTTTGTTTTGAATACATGTTTTAACAAATTTTGTTAGAATTTGTGTTTACTGTCTTTACAGTGACAGACCTGCAGTTTGGCTCTTGCTGGACAGTTGCCTAATAAAAGAAAGTACAAATTTGACTAACCGAAATAAAAAAGAAAGGTGGGATGGATGCTGTAAAAGCAGTGAGGCTCTGGTCCATGTTTACGGTTTGAGTGGGTGACTGAACTTGCACAGCTCGAAGCTCACTTAGACTGTAGAATGAATGAAAGAAAACATAAGCTGAATGCATAGGAAAAAGTAAAATATCCAAATTGCTGAACAGCAGGCCTGATTAATATGCTGGAACCTCTTAGGGGGAGCAGATGGATGCTTGAAAGAGTAAAAAAAAACAAAATGAATAATTTGAGTTTTTCAAATATGACTGAGGTTAGTGCCATCTCTCCTGCATAAAGCTACCACTAGATAATTGGTAGTAATCGTTGTAACCTAATTTTTGAGAATAAAATTGTCGAGCATATATTACTTGATTCATATTTTATTTTACTGTGATGCTAATATATTTTTTTTACATTTTCAGACAAATTAGGTACAGAATACATCGCCAGAGGATGTGTTCCCCTAGGTACTGTCAGTTGTGCTGCCTTATCTAAAGCCGTCGGATGGATTTCCTACCAAAGAAATGGCGATCCTGAAGTACTACAAAATTTGACCTGCAAAACCTGTGAAACAGACAAATGTAACTGGGCCACCTAGTTGGCCGGGTTTACACTTGTTGAAATTTTATTATCGTCTGCCGCTTTCATGTAGCTTTCATGTAGCTTTCATGTAGCTTTCATGTAGCTTTCATGTAGCTTTCATGTAGCTTTCATGTAGCTTTCATGTAGCTTTCATGTAGCTTTCATGTAGCTTTCATGTAGCTTTCATGTAGCTTTCATGTAGCTTTCATGTAGCTTTCATGTAGCTTTCATGTAGCTATCGTGTAGCTATCGTGTATCCATCGTGTAGCTTTCACGTAGGTTTCATGTAGCTTTTATGTAACACTTTCATGAATCTTTCATGTAGCTTTTCATGCTTTCGTGTTTAGTTAATTGTTTTGTGTTACTCTGCAATTTTTAGCTCTGTCTAGAAAAACAAAAGCAAATAAATTTTATTAATTTCTATTCATTTATTTATTCCTACGCCACTCAACAGAAACCAATTGCTGAGTGAAAGTAATCACAATATAAAAACTAGCGCACAAAGAAAAATATTGTAAATATTCAGTTGAAAAAGAAAAAAATACAGAGCTTAGTTTAGACAGATAATATGTATATATGTAAAGCTATTCTTTTATCTACTATGAAATAAGTCAAGCTGGTCACTGAATTTATTACAAATATGACAGTTTGTAAACTGGCGAATTAAATAAAATATTAGTTCACGAGTCAGTAGTTAAAATAAATCAGTCGTGCGAGAAGTTTAGCGTGGAATCAGAAAGTTCATATTTCCAAAAAGGGCTGGATCATACATAATATTGTTTCATAACTTGTACGTAAAGATAACAGCATAGCATTGTCGACGAGCACTGAGACTTTTCATTCCATGATTCATAAGCATAGCCCTCAGAAGGTCTAGATACCGCATCGTAAAAACATTTTGACCCCCCCATATGATGAGCGCCATGATAAATAAATGTCAATAAATTTTAAGTTGGCACTACTGACAAGACAGAATCGGCGCAAGTTTAGTAATAAGCGTAAGAACGGCGTTCGACGTATATAATCGATTTTATCTGTTGTGTTGTTTATTTTGTTTTTCTAGTAAAGGTTTTATTTAAAACATTATTTTTTAGTTTAGTCGTTTAGTGTTTTATTTTAATAAAAAACATTTGTGGTTTGGTGTTAAATTTTTACAGGATTTTCAAAATCTCTTTTTGTTTTGTACGTGAATGTAACAATGCATCTAACGGTAGAAGATACAAGGAAGGAATAACATTTCATGTGTAAGTTTTCACAAATATTTGTGTATTTACAAAATCAAATAATTTGTATGTTTTGTTGTAGCATACAAAAAAATGTTAGGAAAGAATAACTGATAGCCATAGGAAGACCATTGAATCATTTTGTGACTTTAGTATAAGCCCAGAAAATTTGGGGATACTAGCTGAAACGGCAAATGTGTTATTGGCTCCTTTTTAGTGACCTATTGTACAATTTTTCCAACACAAGTTCCATGATCCTTTGAATTTGGCTGCACCGTACTGATAATAGTCAGAAAAACGTGTCGACCGTTACTCTTCTTTTTTACTTTTTTTTATTCGGAAAATGTCCACTATTACTACCTTGATACAATAATATTAGTTCCGTTCTAAGTAGGTACATATTATAGTTTGTATGTTTTATGCTTTATTTTATTATATGTAATAAATGATAGGAAATATACTTTTATAGTAAATAAATTGATTAAAGCAATATGTAAGAATAAGTTTATCTAAGGATTAAATTGTTAAAGCAATTTTTCATATCTATTGTTTATTAATTTGTTTCATTTAATTCTTTCTTATTGAGTAAGTTATTTCATATAAATATGCGATACTTGTAAAATGTAATATTTTCTTTTAAATAGGTATATATTATGTTCGTATAAAATATTGTTCAGTTAATAAAAACAGAAATATTTTGTCTTTTATTCAAAAGAAGTTTGTAAATTTTTCAAAATATATTTACCTACCCCAAAAAAAGATTAATAAAACCAGTTAGTCATATACACATTTTCTATATATTTATAGAGGTACTTTTTAAATAACTTTCAATACATTCGAAATCTGTGGTTTTATTAAACTCAATGTTACAAATAATAATAGGTCTTCTCAAAAATATTTAAAAATAAAATCGAGATGGGACTCTTGTATAATTTAGTGACTATTCGCCTATGGTTAGTGCATTACTGTATGTCCCTGGGTTTTCTACATTAGAACAATACTGCTTCTCCACTCTAGCAGTATTTTTTGCATCTCAGATTATATTTATTAAAAAACCAAGGAATTGTTTTGGGCCTATTGCTGGGCCCTTTTCCAACATTCCCAAAGTTTTTTTTTACTTTCTGCTGATTGGATCTCCGATAGCGACAACTCCATTTGCTGTTCCACTAGTTTTTTATCAAATTTTTAAAATAACTTCTATATATTTATCTTTTGCAATGACTTTGCTTACCTGCTTCATGATCTCTTCCCTATGCCCCAATTTCTATAACAGGTGAGATCTTATACTCGCTCTATTAAATCAAATTATAATTATAGTTTATTTGCTTGGTAGCACAGTTTTTATGGCAAAGGTCCATATTTTTATATAATTTTGATATTATTCATTTTCAAATAAACTATAGGAATAGGAGTAATCTATTAGTTTTCTAAAAATACCTTGTTACCGATGTAAGTACATCTTTCCCTAGTTAAAAAATTCGAGTTTTTATTTTCATAATATAATATAAATAAATGACCGGTTAACAATCACATTCTTTTAAATAGTACATTTGACATTGAAGTAGGTATTTTCTCAATATTGCCAAACAGAAACAGATGGTTTACTTGTAATTTGAATTATATTACATAAATCTCACTGAATTTCTCTATAATTCTCATAGCAATATGTACACAAACCACTTATCCAATAATATATAACCATGTAAAAATAACATTTCAAGAACGAAAAATTTTATAAAACCGGTCCTGTCTGAACAGATCTAGGAAAATGAAATAGGTTTGTCAAAGTTTTGTTCTTAATTTGAAATTAGAAATTGTGCGTCTCACTCACTTATAACTAATAACAAAGTGCAGATTATCGGTGTTCACGTATTACAGAACACACAAACTAAAAATCAGTGTAGCCAAAACATAAATTTACCTAACATGGCGACAAGCTTGAATGGGGTCATTTTTTTGTATTGACAGTATACGCCAAGCGGTATCTAGACTTTCTGAGGGCTATGTTCATAAGTAATAATTCTTGTGCCGTAGGTACCTCTGGGAGAATATATTCCTTTATTTACGAATGATAAGTACTTTATGAAGCGTCTTTTAACATATTTAACATTATCAATGTTTACCGAGAATAGGGATACCAACCTATAGATGCATACTCTAATTTATGCATCAAATAGGGTTTTTAATGTCGAATTGTGTTGAAAATCTCTGCCATTACGTATTACGAAGCTATAGACTCGATTCGCTGCACTAACAATATTTTTAATGTGAGCTATGAAATTTAATTGTTTATCAGACGTCAAAGTGTGGCTAATTGGTTCCTACCAGAGCCATTCAACTAATTTAAAAAAAAATCATTTAATGTTAAGGGCCTTGGAATATGGATGTATTATGGGAAAGGATTTCAACGTATAAGACATAACATTGCATTAAGATGTAATTTTTTATAAGAAAGACATTTTAATACACTATTTAGAGTATTAGTTAACCGAACACAGTCGTCAACATTTGTTATTTCACAGAATGAAAAGAAGTGCAATGTCACCCATCACACTATAGTGTGCTGCGGCCGTTATAAGTAAAAGTACAAGTAAAAGAAGATGGAATAGTCCAGAAATGTCTGGAAATGTCATTAACCGTCAAGAATATTCTAGATGACAGTTCGAGAAGGGTCAAGCAAGCTATATAAGGATGATCCTGACGTCAGTTTTCAGTTTTATGATAGACGTTACACGTTAATCAGAGATTAGAGACATAAAGATAGGAAACGCAACGACCCCAATAACGATGGCGTCATCTATGCGTCTCAGATGTTAACTAAAAATGTACATCGTTTACAGACAGACCAGTGTTGCCAAATATTTTTTTTAAGAGATCGCACAAGTAGAGTAGAAAAATGGTATTTCGACAAAAAAATCGTAAAATAGGTTTATGTTTAGCATTATATAGCTTAAATAGAATGAATAAATAAAAAAAAACTTTGGCATGACAATTTGTTTATCTATTTATAAAAATGTTCACAACAAAAAAAACTAAAGAAAATACATGAAACTTCAAATTAACACATAAAGTAATCAATAACTGTCACTTGAAAGTGATTGAAATTTTGCATGCAAGCTTTTCTTATGCCGTGATAGTTTGTGTTGGTACAAAATGATCATGGTCAAAATCACGATAAGTGAGAACGAAAATAACTGCCTTCAGTAATTACGAACGGCCTATGAATCTTTGAAAGTAGTTTTTGATTTTTATTGTTTTATGTTGTGAAGTTGTTGCAGATATTTAAATAAACCCAATAAAAATGTGAAGATCATATTTTTACGTACGATTTCACTGATGCAATCGTACAGAGAGATAAAAAATCTTATAAATACGATTTAAATCGTATAGTTGGCAACACTGAGACAGACAGTAGACGTGGACAGCAGTGGACAGTGACAGTTTGTAAATGTAAATGGCAGTTAGTTTTATGTATATCGAAGGATCCTGAATTTAAATTTTAAATTTTGAGTTCATGATTGTATTATCCTGTACATGGACTAGGTGAAATGGTTGTGGCTATTTTTGTGTGAAATTTGAGGACAATAATTATATTTTGTAATATTACAATAAGTTGGAGAAGGTATTGCATTAGTAACACATGCCACATGAATAAATTTAACAACTTCAATATGGCGTTCTTTAATTAACCAAAGTAAGATCTAGTCATGTAAGCAATAAAAATATGAACCAACTTTTATCACAAAGTAGATATTTATGTATTATTTATTATTTTAGAACAAGAATATGGCTCCAAAACGTTAGAAAGAAGATTTGACATAGGAAGAAAAATATCTGACTTCCCATTATTAAATTTGCACTCAAAATTTTTAAATAAGACACCATTGGCCATTCGTTTGGAAAATAAAAACAGAAATGTAATGTTACAAATAACGATCAAAAATTAAAAAATATTTGTCAAGAATAGATTTACAATAATTAATCGATAATAGACTGTAAGTGTAGTATTCTTTTTAATAAATAATTTAGCGTAATTACATTATTTAAATTTATTTCCAAGAACATGAGAATGCAGTCGATATTTATACAACCTTTATTATCAGGTTTTTAAATTTCCCGCTACATTATTTGATATCGATGAAAGCGCCACATAGTGGGTCAGATGTTAACTGCGTTAAAGCTGGTCGTTGTTAAGCATTAGCTTCTTATGAGCGTTTCCTATATTTATCTCCCTTATCTCTGACGTTAATGTTATCAGTTCCATTGTTATTGTTAAAGTTCAGTTAAAATAAATTGTGATACCAAAAACCAGTGTAACAATATCATTGATAAACATGTTAAATAAAATAGGCTTTAAGTTGCTCCTTTGGAGTACCCCGTACGGAACTAGCTATTCTATAGGTTTAAATCTCGAAAATGCGACATATTGTCTTCTATTGGTTAAGTGCGAGTGGAATCGTGAAACTAAAGAAGGTGTGAGTCCGTAAGAAGAAAGTTTATTGATCAGAACACAGTGATCGAGCCGATCGAAGGCTTTTGAAAAGTCTGTATATACAGGGTGTCTGTAAAAGGTCTTTACAAAAACATACCACATATTTCTTCGACCAAAATAAGTCGATTTAAGTAAAATTACCTTAGTACAAAGTTGCTTCGTTTGGGCTCCAGAGGGCCTTGAAGTTACAATTTTTAAATCGTTTTTCCCATATAAATTTAAAACGGCATGTGCAATTTTGCTGAAATTTGGTATATTGGTAGAGTTTTATGTGGCAAAAAAATAGTATTAAAATTTTGTCCGATAATAATACATAGGCGTAGAACTTGATTTTTTAAATAATTGCACCTTTAAAAATTCTACTCCAATGGAAAAAAAGGAGTTTAAGTATAAAATTTAGATTGCGCAACTCATTTACTTTAAAAAAGGTACTCTTGATAAGACTCGATTACTCTCATGGTTTTGACGAAATTTGCACTTTAGTAATTTTAGAACATAAACAATAATTATTAAAATACAAACTTTGTCAAAGCCATGAGAGTAAATCGAGTGTTATCAAGGGTACTTTTTTGTATTAAATAAGTACCCAATCCAAATTTCATACTCAAACCCCTTTTCTGCCATTGGCGTAGAATTTTTAAAGGTGCAATTATTTAAAAAATCAAGTTCTACGCCTATGTATTATTATCTGATAAAATTTTATACGATAAGAACCTAAAAATGTACTTTTTTCATATCTTCTTTAACACCTCTAATCGAGACTTTTAACAAAAATACTCGATTCTTGCCATGTACGATTTTTTGAGAAATATTAATTATTTGCCCGCAATACGTATACAAAAACATTTACTGTTGGTTTCCATAGTTTCATCTAAATAAAAATTTTGTCAAGTTTTAACACCTAATCTCTTGTTAACGATTGAAAGTGTTCTATCTGACTCAATAATTAAAAAAACAAATACGTGGTTTATTAATATGGCTGTACAATATACCAATGCCGAATATACCGATATGTTACTGACATTAGGATTTTGTGAAGGAAATGCTCGAGAGAGTGTCAGGGTGTACTCTGAAAGGTTTCCAAATCGTCGTGTACCTAGCCACCCAACTTTTGCTGCTGTTGAGAGACGTCTTCGGGAGACCGGTTCCTTTGCTCCCAACACTGTTGATAATGGAAGAGAAGGTTTTGTAAGGATTTCTGAAGTTGAAGAAGACATTTTAGAACGTGTTGAAGAAGATCCAGAATTAAGCACCAGACGAATTGGAAGGGAACTAGGACTAAATAAAGATGTCGTACATAAAGTGCTTAGATCCATACCATAAGAAGCCAGTACAAGAATTATTAGTCCATGATCCTCAAATTTGTTTGGGTTTTTGTCGATTTGTTAATATGCAAAGAAAAAGAGATCCAAACTTTGTCAACAAGGTTCTCTTTACCGATGAACCATCTTCAGCACGAATTCAAAATTAATGTGTGGGCTGGAATAATTGATAATTTCATTGTTGGTCCTGTCATACTTCCACGAAGATTAACTGGAGAAAATTATTTGGATTTTCTACAAAATACGTTGCCAGAATTGTTAGAAGATTTACCTCTTCAACTTCGGAGAGATATGTGGTTTATGCAACCACGTTTTTCTTTAAACGTTAGAAACCACTTGAATGAACAATATCCACACAAATGGATAGGCAGAGGTAATGACGCACCTGTAAACTGGCCACCACGTTCCCCAGACCTAACACCGATGGATTACTTATTATAAGGACATCTGAAATCCACTGCAGAAAATGAGGAACAACTCTGGCAACGTATTCAAGATGCAATAAACAATCTTAGAGGTGATGAAGAAGTTATGGAAAGGATACATTTTAATTTTCTTCGACGTATAAATCTTTGTATGCCTGAAAATGGTGAACATTTTGAACAATTTTTGTAAAATCTCTACTTTGATTATGTTGTAAATAAATATTTTTGTGAAAGCTATACACTCTAAATTATTAAAACAGAAATTTAGCGAAAACCATGAGAGTAATCGAGTCTTATCAAGAGTACTGTTACGTTGTAATCGTCACTCCCTTTTAATAATTACAATATTTAATTAGTTCAAATATTCCAATATATCCTAATACTTTTTGAGCGCCCCTCGTATTTGGAAATATAGATATTATGTTAATTCGGGGAATTTGTCTCTGTCTGAGACATTCGATGCGCCTTCTCTAAAAATCAATAATTACGGTCAGAGGTCGTGCGCACGCCTGGCCACCTGTGGAATACATCACGTTTGCTTTATAATTTCCTTTTCAATTAGGCAGCCGAATGAATCAGTTGGTTTAATTTAGTGCTTTGTTAAGTGTTTCTCCGAACTAACTAAGGTAACCAAATCATTTTTTTTTATAATGAATGGTAGAAATTAATTTTATTATGTGGTGAAATTATTTGTGACTTATTTCATTAATTTATTTTCGATATTTCCGCGTAATATGAGAAGCACATGTTACACAATGTACAAAATGGCTGCCATTAATTTTATATATTTTTTTCTCAGTTATTTAAAAAAATCTTTCCATTCTTCATGTATTTTAATTTAAATACTATTGCAAATCTCTAGTATTGTTGTAAACTTGAAATGTTCAATTTAAAAATGTTTAATTTAAATAGTAAGCTTTTATGGCTGACCACATGTTTTGTTTTTTTTGAAGCAATGGAAAGATACGTTTTTTGTTGTTGTAACTGACACGTTTTTTCTTTCTTAAAATTAAGGAACTGGCCAATATAAGGAACTGGCCTTGATAACTTGAGAAACTGGCTTGTAAAGACAGTAATGAATTGGCCTTTATAACTAAGAACTCCTAGTATGCAGAATATGTAGAAAATTATCGTAAGCTGAGTTACATCTAGAACTGCAGAATGTCTAAAGTCATCATAAGCTGAGCTACATCTAGAGAGAGCTACACGGACCAGTTCGACCGTTGAAATCCGGAAACACACAAAAGATAAGTGTGGGCCAGGATCATACACACAATTTTTTAGTCAAAGTACTAGTCAATTTTAATTTTAAACGTATTATCTAGTCAAATTAAAGCCGATTAATTTATTAAAGTCAATACATTTCATTTTTCTTTTTTATTTGTTAAATATCATTTATCAATTCAATTTGAAATTAAAGCCGATTAATTGTTTTAAAATCTAAGTTCTTTTATTTTCCTTACTTTCAACTGACAGGTTATGGCAAATTTACTTTTATTATAAATCTAAAGGTATGGCGCCCAAATTAATTTAATTGAATTCTTTTAAGTCTTTTTAATTAAAGACTTTGCCATTGACTTGAAGCTAAATTCTAAACGAATCCCACTGACCCATTTTGATCTGAGCTAGGCCTGAGGCTTGTAAGAATTCTTATTATAAGGATTTTTGCAATGAGACCCAGGTAAGGGTTAGAAACTTAACGTATCATCTGGTGCAAAATATGGAAAATAACCTACTAGAGGAGTTTTTTATCTCTATTTCGTAAAAATACACCGGATCTTCAAGATGCAGCAGCAATTTATGACATTGTCCCATTTAGGAAATTTAAAATGGGCCTACTATAAGTTCGAAGGTGTATAACCTAAAACCAGTTTTGTTTGAATCAGAAGAAACATCTTTAATATTTGATTCAGAGGGACTTAATAATAATGAGGCAGGTTATTCAAGACCATTAAACTTTCAAAATAGATGAAAATAAACTGAAGGTATATTTAGGATTGCCCAACAGTGTTTTTAAAATCCTCAATCATATTTATGAGAAGGAAAGTATAGCTTACATAAACCTTTTACATTTCTGTGTAAATTAAAAGAACTCATTTTGTAAGACTAAATACTTAATAATTTAATAAACTGTTTGTGTTTTTTTTTAATGAATTTATCACATTATTTCAGGGATTATAATAAATGTATACAAACAAAAATGTAAAATCTATGAAAATTTTATTTATTAACCTATTATTAAATAATAAATGTACCTGAATAAGATAAACGAAGTAACAAACACTTTATTTACAAATAATAAAAAAATATATACAAGCCCTAACAATAATGTAGTTGAACAAATTAAACGTTTCTCTAAAAATTCATTATCAAATTTAACTTGTTATCTACCTCAGCATTATTTACTTCAAATGTGGGAGAAACAATGCAAAATACTTTATGTTCATGTGTAATTATTCCGTTTACTGTGCAACCAGCCATCCTTGCAGCCCAACAGATAGAACATAATGCTTATGTAAGTAAATAGTTTTAAGTAGTTATATTTAGTTTTTGTATAGTCAGTAAAGACTATGTGATTGCAGAAGCAATATTAGTTGTTTTTATTTGTTAAATAAATCACAGTTACTTGTTTTAATTTCCTTTGGTTTATGAAAACTTACGATCATTCAAAGGCGGGGGTATTGGCTTAATTCAATCTCTGAGAGAGAGAGAGAAAACTGCCAAAGGGAATAGTTCCTGTAAGGCAAACCCTTTCCCCGTCCTCTGAATCATCGTCAGGAAGTTAGGGTTCCTTCTGAACTTAACCCCCTAGCCGTGTGTTGTCTAGAGGTAATTTAAATACAAATTGGGCCCCTCTATATAACTCGTGGTTACCGCTAAGAGTGGACTTAAAGGTCAGTCAAAAGGCCTATAATCTCACTCTTAACAATATCTCACATGTGAACAGTTTCTTGTTCAGCAAATTTACAAAAAAGCAGAGGTATGAGATCTCTATATTACCAGCATGATAACTAGACAGTTTTTAAAAATATAACATTAAGTAATGTTTTTGAAATTTTGGTTACTCTGGTAGGTTTAGATATATTATAAATCAAGTTTCCAAAAGTGATGGTTAATGTAAATTTTACACTATTTTAATTTTTAAACTCTAATAAATCAACACATGGTAAAAATTTTACTTTTTACTATTTTCACTTGTACACTAACTACTGTCAACACTTTTTATTAACGGCAAAATATTAATTTGCATCTTCTAAGTCTTGTTCAGGAGGAGTTACTAGTTTATCTTGAAACAAATCACTTTCATTAACTAACCCTTATTGTGTGTTCTAATTATTACATTCAAACTAAATGGGAATTTTTTTTATTTTGAATTATTTTTATTAGTCTTTGTTAGATTTTGAAGTAGATGGAACAGAGTCATAAGAATGTTCCTTAACAACTAGCAGTTTTAAAGGAGAGTTTCTTTTTATTTGAGATGTGGCAGCTGCAACATAAAAAAAATTAAATAAACATTAAATGAAAAATTTACCTAGGTATTACCTTTATAAGTACTTGCAATTCTTTAAAATGATGAGAACAAACTTTCCTTTCATAAATTTTACTTCCCTATTTTCAAGTTTTGAAGCATACTCTTCTTGCATATACAAGTTCAGATTTTCCACTTTTATATTACAAAATTACATCTACCGGTTTTAGGAAACTGATGAAATGTAACAGAATGCCATTTTTTTCATGAAATAAATTATACCAGGATTGCATTGAGGCACACAAGTGTCTTCCACTCATTTTATTGTATTTTAAAATAACTTAATATGTATTCTACTAAACGTCTAATTTAATAGAGATGACAAAAATTTTATACATTAGCTTAATATTATTAAATAAAATATTTCAAACGAAACACTTTCTAACCAAAAACACCATTTAATGACAAAACAACAACCAAGAAACATAAAATGCCAAGGTAGCCTTATTTTCACGTCTAGATCGATACCCAACTCCATTTAAGTCGATTATTTTCTAGCGAATAGTGAGCTTCTCAGGATATCCCGAGTACGAAAGATGAGAATCCCAATCCAGATCGCGTCATTATGTCTTATCCATACCACACACAATCTTTGACACCGTAATAAATATAACAACATATTTCCTGTCAATGCAAGTCTACTTTTCTGTGGAGTCTGTCATAGACACTTTTAGGGTTATGATGGACAAATAATGTTATTTTTAACCACATACTTTGATTTTCTTTTACTATACGGAGAATGGTCGCACTGCGCAGCTTTCTGAGTGCCTTTTAAAAGGAGATCCGCCATTTTGAACCCTTATTACGTGTTGCCTACATCTTGGCGCAATATTTTTAATAGGTGCGTTTTAATCATCCGCTTCTGCTTCGGAATTTTCAGTTTTCCTGTTTTAATCTGACAGGTTAAAACGACTAAACCGACAATTCCGAAAGCAGAAGCGGATGATTAAAACGCACCTGATATTTTGCTTGCTGCTGTCAGTGTCAGTGAATATTATTTTTGAAGTCACAGTTTATTGCTAAAGAATCAGTTAGCTCACTCGGGCCAGTTGAAAGTTACAAAATAACATCCACTCCAGGGATACAAATTCAGGATACGCAGAAGACTACTGTTTTATTATAGGCGGTTGTCATATATTGTATTATCCGAGTTGCACAGTGTATAAACTGAAACATTGAGATCCAAAGTGCCGACGCAGAGTGAGCGATCTGATTCTTTAGCTGTAAACTGTGTCACAGGGTTCAAAATGGCCGCGCCCTATGTTGGGCGTGTCGGACCTCTCTCTTGCCTCGTATAGTAATCAAAGTATGTGTTTTTAACAGACACGTTATTTGTGAACAACCTGTTAAAAATAACACAGGTTGTCAATCATAACCCCCTTTATTAGCAATGAATGGTGAAAACAAAATATTGCAAATTTTAAAAAGCTTTTGCAATGAAGATGATCAACTATTTGGCTTGAATTTTAAAGATTTCAATAATTATAACGCGGTTTTCAGATCGAAAAACAGAAGTGATAAAATAGCTAGTAAGTTTTGTGATGAATTAATAAAATCATTTAGTGAAGTTAAATTAATTAAAATTAAAATGCATCATGATGTTTTTCTTTTTCTAATATGTAAACTATTAATTACCTGACTCTTTACTTAGCCCCTACAGAGAGCGTGCTCTAATGAATAACAAGGGTGTTGTAGTAACCATTATGTGCACCCATCAGAAAATTTTAATTTTACTAAATTAATGTTGGTAGTTCTTAGTTGTAGTGAAATGTTAAAGTCAATGGCACTAATACAATAGATAATAATTACAAAATTTATTTTTAAACAATAATAAACGTTTAACCTAATATTATTCTATAATATAATAAATAAATAATTTATATTATATTATCTTTATTTCAACATATTTTATAATATTTATTTCAATGTTTATTATAATAAAATTGCATTATTGGGAATATACATTTATACTTCATTTAGCTGTTATAAAATAGGTACTGCTAATTTAAGTAAAAGAAGTATACGTACCTACAACGAATAATTTTAAAGTCCTGCAATCGAGTAGAGTTTGCAGTTTATAAATACGCCATTGGTGACTACATATTATACTACTTTACAGAACAGAGCGATGTCTGCATCGCAGTACACATTGTAATGTGGCGTAACTTTAAAATATGGTACATAGCCTACTTCGGTACAGACAACCATAGATTACGCCAAGTGATAGATGGGAAACTGAATGGTAAATTTATTAGGCGATGTGGCGCCATCTATCAAATTGGTCTGGAACTAAATTCAATATGGCCTGTAGTGGCGGGCTTTTTAAAATTAAAATTTTCAGTAATTTCCACTGTTTTATCCGAAAAAATAATAAAGACAAATAAAAATGAAATATAATTTGTTTAACTTATTTTAAAGTAAAAAAAGGCAATTTATAGGGACATTTATATTTGTATCCATTAAGTTTTTGGATGAACAGCATGATTTATGAATTAAAATAAAAAACAATGTTATTTTCTAAATTTCTGTTTATTGTACTCTAATGCCTCGATATATAATTTGTCTGATTTTACATGGAAACGACCAGACAAATTATTATTAACACCATTTACATAATTATATATTATTAAAAGAACAAATTTGTTAAGTAAAAATCATGAATGGTTTCAGAATGTTCGCATTCTGTAAATAAAAAATGAATTTTATTTTTACAATAATGTTGAATACATTTAACAACATTTCTCTCATGTGCTATATTTGGCAAAACAGACAGAACTATATTATAGGCATCGGCCAAGCCAAGAATAAAACTTGGTTTACAATACCTTAATTTATTAGGGATATTATGTTTATATTCCTTGGCTTGACAGATTGCATGCCATTCGGCAGATATATCTGTTGCCAAAATATTATTTTTGCATGTTTCACAATTATCTAGTGACTTTACATTTTTAGCTATAAAGCCACTTACCTAACCTAATGCAGCTTGGGTAATACTATTGAACATATAGTCATTCACATGAAATGCTGATAATGAGCCCGTTCACTTTCATTTTTGAATGTGAATTAATTATATATTTATAAAGATATTAAACTCTTTTGTCTGGTGGTACTTTTCCCGTTAAGATATTTTTGCTAGAAGTAAGGGAATTCCCATAAAATTCTTTCAGTGACTCATTGCGTTACAAAATCCCTAATTCCGTTCACGTCTCGTATCGGTTATGCTTAAAGACGGGTTGTCGGAAGTATCCCTAATATAGCATTTCTGCATTTATATATGTAATTTAAATAGTAAAATTCCATTATTTTTCTAAAAATCATGAACTTATATTTTCAGATTTAAAGCTGGGAGCTTATTTTTTACTTTTTAATTAAAACAATTATTATTACTCAGGCTGAAAATTAACCAGACCATAATCAAAAAGTAGAAATTGGATTTGCAATATTTATCTGGTAAACGTGGCAACGTTGCACTTATTTCTAGAAGTGTGTGTAGACAACACTATTTAAGGTGAGTTCGGGCTGCGCACTCCAGAGTGGAGTGGAGTAATTAGGCGTAAACGGAGTGCGAATATGATTTTACTCCTTTAACTCTCGGAGTGCAATGTCAGTTGTCAATGTGACATACCAGTACTTAAAATTTAATCGTACTTATCAGTAACGACCGTATAAGTTTCTTCCATATTAATGATATTCACGGGAACCAAAAAAAAACTTATTTACTAAAGAATCAGTCACAATTAACTTATTATCGATTTAAATCACCTTATGCGCATGCCCGATCCACTCCACCATCTCCGAACGGTCAAAGAGGAACTTTTATTTTAACTCCTTCCGTACCCGAACGCCTTAGGTACTTTAGGAGTGAATATAGTGAAAAGAGTGCGTAGACCGAACTCACCATTAGAAGCACTTACAACGTTATCACGTTTACCAGATACATTTTCTCAAATAAAATTTCGATCTGGTAATATTCAGCTTGAGTAATACTAATTGTTTTTATTAAAATTTAAAAAGGTAGGGCTTCCAGCTTTATCTGAAAATATAAACACATTATTTTTAAAAAATAATATATTTTTATCATGTAAATTTCTTTAATAAATGCAGAAGAGGAATGATGGTACAATGATACATCCGACAACCGCGCCCTTTTAACTATTAACCGATACGAGACCTGAAGGGAATTAGGGGTTTTCTGACGCAATGAGTCACTGAAAGAATTTTATGGGAATTCCCTTACTTCTAGCAAAAATATCTTAACGGGAAAAGTACCACCAATTGTTTTTATTAAAATTTAAAAAGGTAGGGCTTCCAGCTTTATCTGAAAATATAAACACATTATTTTTAAAAAATAATATATTTTTATCATGTAATTTCTTTAATAAATGCAGAAGAGGAATGGTGGTGCAATGATACATCCGACAACCGCGCCCTTTTAACTATTAACCGATACGAGACCTAAAGGGAATTAGGGGTTTTCTGACGCAATGAGTCACTGAAAGAATTTTATGGGAATTACCTTACTTCTAGCAAAAATATCTTAACGGGAAAAGTACCACCAGACAAAAGAGTTTAATATCTTTATAAATATATAAATAATTCACATTCAAAAATAAAAGTGAACGGGCCCATTGATCAAAGCATACAATTTCTTTGTTTCGGTCAGCAAGCTGCTGTGTAAAGAATGTTTTAACGTCATTAATAATATTTTCAGAATCACAATATTTTTCACAATTTGACGATATTGAATGTTTGTTGACAAAATTATTAAGTAATAATGTTTTAAAATCATTTTTAAAATTTTGAACGGTGGGATTTATGTTACGCCCCCCATGTTGCCTCATTTAACCAAAAAAGTTTTCCAATGCATCCTGATTTACTTCTCTATGCTTAAAATAACTAATATTAAATGTTTTGGCCAAATGAGTATGCAAGTATTGCAAACCACATAATGTGGTTGTCCAATTTTGTAATGAAGGAGGGCGCAACTTTTTCCCCATTTACATCAACAAAAAACATGCATTCTAATTGACATCGTGCATAAATCCAGTGCTCAACATGGCCACTGGTTTTGGAAACAGCACATTTTAATTTCTTAGCTCCTTGAGGTCTGAGGGTATGGCCATTAACACTGTCGAATAACCCATCAAAAAAACTAAGAATTGCTGAGGTTCCCAAAGATTCAGAATCAAAGCTTCTGTTGAAAGTCCTACAAAAAAAATTGTAACCTTAATATTTATATACTGTGCCATATACAGTGTTTGTTAACCAACAGTTTTTAATACGTTTGCATATGTTCAAGTGAAAACTACAGAGTAAGAATTAGTGAGAGCAAGGAAATGAATAATATCAACGTAGTCAGCTGTCAGCTGGCCGTGTAGAAGTATATCTCACCATCTGCAGGTTCACATTACACAGCGCACAAGGCAACGTTGATAATATTCGCATAATGCTGTTACTAATATTAACTCTTTATTTTTCGCTTCGACACTAGCAAACCTTATTGGAAGGTGTTCAATAGCCAATACTGTATAAATAAATGTCTTTAGCAAGGACAATATTTAAATTATATGAAATTGTGTTTGTAAAATGTAATAGGTAAATAAAAAAATCAATAATACAAATTTGTTACCTGCAAGAGTAAAAAGTTCCATTATCGATGCCATTGTATGACTAAAAACTTGGGTGGTATAGGACACTTTCATTTTTTTCATTTTATTTTCAAAAATATGTGCCTCGTTAATTTTTGGGAGAGTTCGGAGGTGACTAATATTGTTGTCAATTTCAAATGTAGTTTGAATATCCCTTCATTTAGCTGTGACAGTTTCTTGTTTATCATTTACTACTCTTTCCCAGACTAATTTTTTCTTTAATTAATTGTTACGAATCCCTTTTATTAAATGGGGTGGATCATAAATGTAAACTATGTTGTCACCATTTAGTTGATACAGCTTTAATCTTGCATCTACATTGTCTGGAACTCCACTATGCCTTACCAGATAGTTTATTGCTGCCACATTTGTTGAACCCTGATCAGAAACAGTGCCAACAATTTTCAGCCCTGCCTTCTGACATTCCATTATTAACTTCTTTATTCGATGAACTACTTTAATTGTAGTGGTAGTCCCACAGGAAAAACTATATGAAATTGGTTGTTGCCATCGCTTAGTTATTCCTACAAACATAAATTCAATGTAATTATCAATCAAAATGTGAATAAAATGAAATATTGTTACCTTTGATCATCCATACTTGAGCGTGATCAGCAAATTTTTCAATTCGCTCATCACCTGTATCTACAAATCCATCGATATTCATCCCTTCAGTATTCACATCAAGATGAGAGTCAAGGGACATCTCCTCAAAAATTAGTAATGCTACACGTTCTCTTTCTTTTAGTTTTTCAATCGATTTCTTTAAATGTATGAAAATTGTGTCATTAATTCCCTCTCTGATTAGGATAGTTCTCAAAAAATTCATTAAAGTTTTAGGACTTGGTGTAGCAAATAAATTGGAAAATCTTTTGTAAGCCTTTGCACTCTGCTTTTGTAGGATTAATGCCAAAACTTTATCTTCTAAATTATAACGCCGACCTTTTGGTGTCTTTGGGTTAAGGCGAAATTGAGTTCTGATAAAATTCGCCACATGCTTGTCAAGGCCACCCGTTAGATTCAACAGCATTTCTTCTTCAGATAATTTTCTGACATTATTTCTATGGCGCTTACAATTTTGTGAATTCTTGTTCATTTTCTGAGCATTTCTGTAAATGAATCTGGCTTTTGGACTTAATTCATGCAAATATTTGACCCTTGAGCCTCTCAATAATAATTGACGAGAATCTAAAAGCAAATACATATTTAATTTAAATTTATTAAAGTAGTTGGCCAACAATATCTAATTATGAATTATGCTACTCAAAATAAGATTGCCTACTTAAGAATAAATTAATTAATATTAATAATCCTTTAATCACAGCCAAAAGAGGCAGATTAGTTTAAATTAGTGAAACAAATTTGAATAAAAATACCATTAGTTTCCTAAATTATTAACAATTGTATAATGATAAGCAATACTCATAAAAATTACAAGACTGTAATTCTAAAACTTTTAATAACTTAAAACAGAAAACATTTAAAATAAACTTACATTTGTATCTGAGTTTTTGGGGTGACTAAATATTCATTTTTGAAGCTAATGTTGATTCCATTTTTGAAGTTGATGGCTGAGGCTCACTGATTTCATTGATCACTTGGATATTTTGATGATCAACCTTTTCTTTAAAAGAGTATGAATGTTTTTCAAGCATATCACAATCTGAAATAAAAAGTAATCTATTAGTTAATGATATCCCTATTTATCAAACTAACATTTCAATACTTAATCCAGAACAATTTTATAATTAGGTATTGCTTACCAGTACCACTAATTCGATCCAAAGTTGGGGTATTTTGGGGGTCCACATTTTCTTTGAAGTAGGATGAATGATCTTCGAGCATATCACAATCTGAAACAAAATGTATATGAAAGAAGAAACCCAAATGTTTTAGAACAAAATACATAATTTTACAAATATTACTTACCAGTGCTACTATTTTGTGATCTACGTTTTCTTTGCAGTAGGAAGAATGATCGTCGGGTTCAGGCATATCACCAACTGAAACAAAAAGTAATTAGAACATTATTTATATATTTTAAGACTGAATAAAGTACAAGTTTGTACATATTACTTACCATTACTTACCACAGAGTAGGAACTGCATTTCGTTTTAGGCGCTTGTTTGCATTTTTTTGATCATCCTCAAATTGACGATCGCAAATTCTGTAGGATCCATACATCCTAGTTCTATCCATATTTGAAAATATTCTGTTGTTGGTCGCTGAAACCCATCTTTTAAAAAGATTGACTTTTAAAGGTAGTGGAAATCTGTCTCGTAGAAACATCGTCCAAACATCCTTCAATGGCACATTTTTTGTCCAAATACCCATTTCACTTCTGCAATACAAACAAAATATCTTTCAAAAGGTTAAAATTACAAAATACTTACCGAGATTAAAGAAACGCTGTTGAAAGGTAAAATTTTACACTAATCTACTTAATAGTTCAAGAAAACTTTTAATAGACTCAAGACACTGCAATTAATCGAAAATATAAAACCAAAGCAAACAAATTCACCGTTGATTTTAAAATTACGAATGACGCATTGATGGATGACAATTTCATATTTATAGTCGACATCTGACAACGACAACTGACAAATATCATTTCGATATGCGCGACATCTATCAAATTGATCCGGTACTAATTAATTGCCTCACGTTATGCCATAAGAGTTGCTACGCCCTGCAGACAACGGCCTGCTCTGCACAGTAGTATACTATGGAAATACACGTCTGCGGGACTATGCATAGCGTTTTACCGGGAGCGTTTTAGCGGGACCCGTATGGCGGGACAGGTACAACACATTCTTTTAAATGCAGCAGAACAGCAGGTGTATAAACGGCCCCATTTAAAACAATGTGTTGTACCTGTCCCGCCAAACGAGTCCCGGTAAAACGCTATGTATAGTCCCGTACTTAGGATGAGCCAATCTCATATACTAGAAAGTTAAAGCAATGCTAGAAACGTATACGTAAACGTATCTAATGATAGCTACGCATGCGCAATCGCAGTTTTTCTCACGTATCTATTTAACAGTAACAGTAACAAGTATTTTATTTACATAGTTAAAATATCTACAGATTCAGAATATGAAATAGTATAATCAACACTACCGGGATCTTCTCCTTTCGTGCTGGTCTAGAGTCCGACCGGACTTGTCCACCTATATCTACCCCTATTCTGATAAAAAATGATCAAATATTGCAGCCCTCACTCCTTACCATGCGATATTATTGAGGGATTAGGATTGTTTTGGAATCGGTAATGGGAATTTGTAAAAGGATATGTCGCGTTTGAGTTATGGTTTTTGTCCCCTGAAAAAGCTAGAAAAAACAGGGTTGTCCTTGTGTGTATAGTTGTTTGTTTAGTCTATTGTTCAGTAATACAACTCACAGGCAGAGTGCTCGATACACCGTCCATCGAGGCAACAATCGCGGATTTCACGCTTGTTGCTTCGATGGCCAGTCTACCGTTCAGTCCAAGGAGGAATGTTATTGTATGTTGTTATTATTATTGTATGTTTCTGTGTCTGTATATGTCCAGTTTCGCGTGTAAACAGCCGTGTTTTCTACGTACGCCGTCCCCGCGATAGATGCTAAAGATGTCATCTTTCACATTATCGGGGAGACACCGCAGGTAGAAATTTTCGGCTGTTTTTAGTACATAGTCCTTGATTCGTGGAGTCTCTGTTTGTACGTGCATGTCTTCAATTCTTGCATAGCGGTCGTAGCCCAGTGCTAGCCGAAGACATCTGTTCTGTGCAATTTGCAGTTTGTTATAGTGACAATCGGCCATCGAGCAGTAGACCGGACATCCATATGTTAATATCGGTCTTAAGATGGATTTGAAAATTAAAAGTTTATTATCCAGGGTGACTTTGCTCCTCCTGTTTAATAGAGGATAAAGAGTTTTTATCGCTATATGACTTTTAGCCACCCTGTCTTTGATGTGCCGATCGAATGTCAGTACCCTATCTAATTGAAAACCGAGATACTTCATGCTATTCCTAGTGTCTACCTGTTGTCCCTGAATATTGAGCGGTATATGAACCTTCGCTTAGTGATGAGCATGCTCTCGGATTTTTGGGGATTGATTTTAATTTTGTTTTTAATTAAATAGGGGACTAACTTCCTGTTTATATGGATGTCCAGTGTCCTGAGGGCACTTTCTGCTGAATGGTTGCTTTTGTACAGACAAATATCGTCGGCGTACAGTGCCGTTTGTACCCCATTATTACCCATTGGCATGTCATGGGTCATAATGGTGTACAAATGCGGCGAAAGTACTGAGCCCTGGGGCACTCCCGCCTGCGCGATGTATGGTCCTGTCGTTGTGTTGTTGATCTTTACGTTGAATTGTCTGTCTGTTATGTAAGAGTGAATTGTCTTTACAATATGTACGGGAAAATCATTCACAAGCATTTTGTGGATTAGCCCGCAGGTCCAGACAGAATCGAAGGCTTTTTCGCAGTCAAGTGCGACAGGTACCGTTTGTTTATTGACGTTAGTGGCCTCTTTGGCATAATGAGCTATTCTTAGTATTTGTGCAACGGTACTATGTCCCCTTCGGAACCCGTACTGTTCCTGCGGGATAAGTCTTAGTCGTTGTTCGATGTTTTTTAGTCTGTGTAAAATAATTGAGTCAGTAATTTTTGATATTGTGTTTAGCAACGAGATGGGTCGATAGCTTTCTATATTTTTGGGGTTTTTACCTGTTTTTAATATTGGTATAATATTTTCAATCTTCAGGCAACTCGGATAGTGTTGTAACCTGAAGATTGCATTTATTATGTAGTTGAGTTGAACAACCCCCTTTTTTAGAAGATTTTTAAGTAATATATTACTAATGTCATCCGGTCCCGGAGCTTTTCTATTTTTGAGTCGCTTGAGTGCATTCCCTACCTCTTTAGGAGAGGTAATGAAAGAGTGGGGGACGTGAACTGGGTCTGATGCACCTACATCGTTGACGAGTTCCTCGATTTGATTTTGTCTATTATTATTTACGTACTGATTTGTGAAATTACGCTGGAAATATTCGCCGAAGGCTCGTCCCTTATCATTATCATTTGTCAGAGTATTTTGTCCTTGGTTCATTGTGGGAAGTTGTGAGCTGGGTTTTTTGTACCTTCTTACAACCCCCCACAATGAATTGTCTCCGGGTTTCACTTCAGACAGGGTTTTTTGCCACATTTTATTTCTATGTTCGTTTATACGAGTGTTAGTGTACCTGGCTATGTCCATTAGCATAACCCTGTCTTCCGTTCTCCTGTGTAGCTGCCACCTTTTTCGAATTTTGTTTTTATTGGATATAAGTTCTATGATGTCAGGTGGCAGTATGTCTTTGTGTAATGTAGTTGTTTTAGTTTTTGTGGAGTAATTTCTAGCTTTTTGTATAGTTTGAATTAAGTCTTTTGTGGTGTTTTCAAGCAATTCAGGGCTTTGTATATTATTATTGAGTGTTAGCGTATTGTTTATTATTTGTCTGTATTTGTTCCAGTCCGTTGTTTTGTAATCATAGTACTGACTTTGTTGTCTGTTAATTTTTTGTGTTGTCCTTAACTCCAAGCACACTGGGTCGTGGTCCGAGTTAATGGTACTTATAGTTCGAATGTTTTTAATATCATGGATGTTTTTCGTGACCGCGATGTCCAGTGTGCTAGGGGTAGTTCCATTAAATGGGGTGCAAGTCGGTTCGTCCGTATAGTGAATGATAAGTTCATTGTCCTCGGCGAAATCTCTCAGCATGTTACCTGATGGGTTCGCATAAGAACAGTTCGCGTCCCACTCAGGGTGTTTGCAGTTCAAGTCTCCTGCAAGAAAAACTCTGTTACCTTTTGACATTAGGGCATGCATGTCTGCCGCAAGAATCCTTCTGGCTGGGGGGCTGTACACTCCTATAAAAATATAATTACTACATTTTATAATGATGTGTTCTATGTGAGGGGATGTATTTGCATTAGGAAGATGTTCAAAAGTGAGGTTGGTTCTTATAAAGAAAGCTACCCCTCCCGCTGCCATTTGTCATACGTTGTGTCTGTGGTGTTCAGGTCTGTCTTGTCGTAAAATGTTGTAGTCTCGTATTTTGAATTTGTCGGTTGTTTTGAGGTTCGTTTCAGTTATAATTATGATGTCGAATTTATGCTTGTGAATGAAATTTGTTACTAAACCGCGTTTATTTAACAACCCGTTCACATTGTAAAAACAGATTCGTAGTTTGTCTTTGTGTGAGTTATTGAATTTAATTTCTAAATTTGTACTGATTGAGATTCTTTACAAAGTTATTATAAGTCGTGAATATGTCGCGGTCGTCTCGGCATTGTCTAAGGGAATTATTAAGGTCTCGCACAGCTCGGGTGAGTTCTGCAATATTTACCAAACTGTTGAGAGTTGTAAATTCATCGTTCAGGGCAAACATGTCATCCATTGACTCCGCTTGATTGTGTTGTGATGCGTGTTGTTGTGGCTGTTGCTGTCTCTGAGGCTGTGAAGTTTGTTGAGGGTTTTGGGATGATCTTCTGGTCGGTAGGGGTGGAAAATCTTCTTGGTTGGTTCTGTTGGTACCTGAGGGTTTCTTATTCCAAACATTTACCGCTGGGGGTGGGGCTTGAATATATTTTTTTGGTTGACTTAAAGCTTTCCTTTCTTCCATTCTGGAGACTCTCTCAAGGTAGGAGGAGCATTTTGTGTAATTTGCTGGGTGTTCTCCTAAGCAGTTAATACACGTTGCGGGTGTGTCCCTAGGATCGAGTATGGTATGGTGGTCCTCGGCGCACTTGAGGCATTTTGGCGGGCGTCCACAGTTTGCGGTGGCGTGTCCCCACGCCTGACAGTTATGACACTGTATTATCACTTTAACAGATTTTCGTAGTTCCCAAACTACCCTGGTGTTCTCCACCACTCGTATATTTTTGTTTAAGAAGTCAAGGGTGATGGCCGGGTCTGTTACAATTAAGAAGAGAGGGCGGTTTTTCGTAGACATTTTGTAAGAGTCTCTAATTTTAATGTCATACGATAGCATTAGATCTTCTTCTATCTGTTCGAGGGTGGTGCCTTCCGCTATCCCTCTTAGCACAAACGCATGCGACTTTTTGGCTCTACTTGTATATGAATGGTGCGAAATTTTGGCTTCTCTGAAGCTGGCGAGAAGATTTTTATGGTCTTGATCGTCCTCTAAGTATAAAATGGTGGAGTTAGACGTGTACTTGATAGTATATTTCCCCTTCACAATACTTTGAAGATACTTTTTGAGATTATTGTGGTTATCGGTTTTACCCTCGACCACAATAGGGGGCATAGTTGATTTTTTGTTTACATTATTTTGTGTTTCTGTTACCTTTTTGGGTTCTGTTTTCTTTTGGATACTTGTTTTTGTTCTGCGTGCTTGTGTCTTGGGCCTTTGTGTATTTGCACCATGTTCTTCATTGTCTGAGTCTGTATCTGTCAACACTTGAAACTTATTCTGGATCTCGATAGATCTAGCCGCTTTTTCTTTAAGAATGTTTATAAAGTTTGTGGAGAATTTTTT
The DNA here is from genome assembly GCA_927349885.1 of Psylliodes chrysocephalus. Lineage (NCBI taxonomy): Eukaryota > Metazoa > Arthropoda > Insecta > Coleoptera > Chrysomelidae > Psylliodes > Psylliodes chrysocephalus. The sequence continues at coordinate 68,570,174 of OV651814.1, forward strand.
GGGGGTTTTAAATTCCCCTAGACCATCATTGGTATCCATTTTTTCGTTTCCTACAGTTTCGTTCGTGATTTGGGGACGTTCTAGCATTCTCTTCCTCTTAGGGTCGGGGGTGGAAGAGGGAGGACTAATGTTTTTCGCGATCGCGCCGGTCGATTCCGCGGGTTTCGCACCTGTAAACACTCTTATATCGTTCTCGGTCACAATCGCGGGGTTATTGTTTGAGTATGCCGTTTTTCTCCTGGTTTCGTCCTCGCTGGACGTGCAGGATTGACTATTAATCCCGAAGTTAAGCACACGCATTGTCACTAAAGACGGTAGAGAAAGGGTTTTATATCCCGACTCGAAATTACTAAGTTTGTCACTTTTAACCGATATTGGTTCACTCACGGGGCCTTCAGAGGCATTGTTTACCGTGTTTCCGGCCATTTCAGCAAGCACTTGCTCTGCCTTCTTCGCGGTTTCGATAATAATTTCGTCCGCAGTTTTCTCCAAACTTTTTGAGAAATTTATTACCGTATTATCTAGCGGCGAGTTTTCGGCACTTTCGTAGCTATTATTGTCTGGGGAGTCACCCGGGCTCTTTATTGGATTCGTGTCACTTATTTTGTCGACACTCGATTTAGAAAGTTTGTGGAAAGGTGATACACCTTTCTCCACACTTTCGCACTTTTTCTCCGCACTTTCAAACATTTTCTCCATACTTTTTTGAGAATTTTCGCTCTTCAAAGCGGCTGCGGCTTCGTTTGTGCGCTGGATGCGAGTCACTGTGTATGGGCTTTTTCAGGTCCTGAGTTACTGTCCAATTTATTTCCAGTTGAAATTTTCTCCATACTATTTTTTTCCGAGAATTTTTTGTTAGGATCCCCTCTGGAGTGGGATCTTGAGCTAGGTCGAGCATGTTTTACGTTTGGGGTACTTACATGCTTATAGGGGTGTATTCTACCCAAACTGTCGCTTCTACTCCTTGAGTCGTGTACAGGGCTGATATTTAATGTTGGTGTTTGAATCGGTTTATCTATTCTATCCTTGTGTCTTCTAGAGAATAGCGAATCAATAAATTCTGGATTATTTATCGTTGTAGGGGTGTCTTTGGCTACCCTTTCGGGTTCCGAAATAGGCGGTTTTGGCTCACTACCAACCAATTTATTTAAAAAGAGGTTATTTTGTTTGCGTTGCGTACATACGCCAGAGTCCGTAAGCTTACGTATGTACGTAGACGTGAAAGTGAATAATATTTAAATATACGTCTACGTTTATAGCTTCACGTTACCTTTCTATTAAGAAAATAAAGCTGCTACAAAGTATTCTAAATCAACATACAATCTACGAACGCATGTGCTAGCCCTTTAACCACATGGGAAATTAGGAAAATTTAATTATTTCATATATTCACTATTAATAATGCCTATTCCACAAAAACCAAACTTGTATCCGGTCGTTTTATCAGTTGGCATTCTCGAAATTTTATATGAACTTAAATTGTTAAAGCAGGCCATACACGATAAACTATTTCACTGAAAATGTCACCATTTAATTACAAATAAGAAAATAAATTTCTACAAGCTAAAACAATAACTTGCAATTAAACATTGAAAATAGCATCTTTTCAGAATGCAGTTACACAAATTAACATTTCCTCTAAAGATTCATTATCAAATTTAACTTGTTATTTCTACCTCATTATTTACTTCAAATTTGGGAGGAACAATGCAAAATACCTTATGTACTTTGTAAATATCCCCTCTCAAGTTATTCATGGAAAATCGCATTGTCTCTATATACTTGCTCGTTTTAAACAATAACAAATTTTCTATTTCTCAGGCAATACATAATAATTATACTTTTGCTTCTAATTATAGAAATAATACCAACAGCACAACTTTAAACGTCGCTATTTCACTCAAATTAGAGACTGGCCCTTGTTGCTTTAAGGTAAAGATATATCCTCCCAATTTCTAGTGTTATATTTGTGGATATCAGTGTACGCTAATATATTATAAGAAAAATATTTTTTTCTTATACATGTAACTCAGGGTTGTAAGAGCAGCTTGTAATTGGCCAGTTGGTTACTCGACATGTTGTCAAGAATAAGAAAAATCTTTATACCGCTTACATTGATTATCAAAAGGCATTTAACACTGTGCCTCACTCCTGACTTCTACAATACCTTTCAGTATATAAAATTGACACCACCATAATTGATCTGCTTAGAGTAATGATGATTAAGTAAGAAACAAGACTCATTGTCAATGATAGAGAGACACAAAATGAATAACCGACCATAAAGATCTAGAGGGGACTTTTCCAGGGTGATGCCTTGAGCGCTCTTTGTTTCTGTGTCGCTCTTAACCCACTGTCGACCGTTTTAAACAATTTGAGAGATGGATACGAACTTGGAAGCGGTATTGTACTTAGTCATCTTGTATACATGGATGACCTCAAGATATTCTCATCATCCGAGGAAGGCCTTAAAAGACTACTTAGATTCATAGAAAACTTCTCCAATGACATCAGGATGAAGTTCGGTCTAGACAAATTTAAAACAAATAGTATGAAGAAAGGAAAATGGCACGAATTGGAAGGTCATAGGATTAGCCAAGCATCAGGAGGCGGAATCATTGATTTTATGCAAAAGAACGAAACCTACAAGTATCTAGGATTCGCCCAGACTCAAGGAATTACAACAGACAATGTGAAGCAACAGCTAGTAAAAAAAATCAAAAATCGAAACACAAAAATTTTAAAGACAGGGCTGTCTGCAGAAAATACAGTTGCAACAATTAATTCATACGCTGTCTCAGTTGTGGCGTACAGCTTTGATGTTGTTTAGGACTTGGATGAACTAAATCACAGTATAAGAGTTTGCTTTACGAAGTACCGCAAACATCATCCGAAAGCTTGCATTGAAAGATTTCACCTGCCTAAAATCATGGGAGGAAGAGAAATAACCGACATTCGCGTTACACAGAGCAGTCATCAACCTAGATAAAAACGTATCGCCCCTCAAACATAATGACAAGCGATATTAATGCGATCCAGAATATTCCATAGGTACACTACAGAACAGATGTATGCAAAAAGAGATGCATGGCAGATACCACAACCTCCTTATCAATGGGAGTATCGATACCACAACTACTTTCAAAAGGCTAACATTATGCAACATCTTCCCACAGACTGAAGGATTCTTATGTACAATACAAGATTAAGTTATTCTGACAAAATTTTGCCTGAATTACATTATCAAGGACGCAAGAATAACCGACATAAGATGTCGTATGTGTGGCGGAGGACATGAAAATATAGATCATCTCTTAAGTGGCTGTAAGACGATGGCACCGCGCGAATATACATCCAGGCACAACAACGTTGCCAAAATAATTCATAGAGACATTTGTCACAATCTAAAAATAAACTGAAATGCTACCAGTATACACCACAGGCGGTCTTAGAAGATGCTCACCACAAATTATATTGGGTCAGACAAATCCTAACAGATAGACCAGTTCGGCAAAATAGACCAGACATTATGGTATATGACAAAGACCAACAGGCTATTATCCTATTAGACATCTCGGTGCCCTCACCTATCAACATTGAAAATAAACACCAAGAAAAGGTCGATAAATACTTACTGCTTGCTGAAGACATAAAACTTGGAAAGTCGAGTCCATCAAAATCGTCTCTGACAACAAACTTGCCTATAAATTAATGTAATCGCGTGAGATCGATAAGCGACCAACCCGCTAGGCTTTGTCTCCTTATATATATATATATATATATATATATATATATATATATATATATATATATATATATATATAATATTTTTTGCTTAAAATTTTCAAGTTAATATAATTTTTTTTGTTTTTGACTTATCGTGCAGACAAAAAACATGATATCAGACAAAGTTAACCTATAATACTCTTCATAGACTACTGTGCGAAGAGTAGAATATTATTAAAATTAAGGCTAAAACAATAATATAATAGCCTAAAAAATAGATAGACTAAAAGAATGATAGAAGTCAAAGTTTTAAAAATTATTTAACAGGTATATCAGTACCTCGAGATTAAACTGCGTTATGTTATTCCAGTCAAATTTTTAGTAGAGCAGACTGAATATTGGTTAGACACTTTTCGTGTTCCATATTTACATATAATAATTATATTTCGACAAGAAATGCGGTTAGTCCAAATTATTGTCACAATATGTATTGTTCACTAACAATCTAAAAATTAAAACATTTTTTAATATATGTAAGAATTTCGAAATCGATAGCGATGAATCGATGGTACAGTCGAAGTATATGGACCGGAGCAGGTACGTGCATCTTAAAGGAGTGATTGCGAAGGCAATAAAGTATCTTATTTATTATCCATAAGAGTTATATTTGTTATTTTAGAATTATGTATCAAATTCCTGGGGATAGAATGCCCCTGAAAAGGTCTTGATGAGCCGATTTTAAAAATATAACCTTTATAAATCTGCACTATGTCGACATAGATCACTTGACCTCCCAGGTAGATATCGGCAAATATTTAATTTAGTCTTCATGATATAGATACATACCTAACATAGACACAACTATTAAGTTTCTTGAATTCATTTAGGCCAGTACAGTCTAACACTATTTATCAGTACCTATAGCATTTATAGATAGGGCATTTTTCTATAACTTCAAATTTATTAGGGACAACCTACAAACTAAACAATGATTCATATAAAATTGTACTACATTTAAGAAATTATCCTTGTTTTATAAAATATATAATAAAATTGTCATACTTTTTTGAAACTTCGTTAGTCTTTTGTTGGAAATAAAAAAAAATGCTCAATGCATAGTTGGGTATAAAACACATGAATATTCTGTAGATCCTGGAACAAAAAACAAACTATAAATTACAGCAGTTAATTTCAAAATTAATAGTATTTTTTTATGTCAGACTTTTTCAGTAACAATCGTTGAATTGACACACATACTTCCGATTTATTAAAGTCGCAGTTTTATTTACACTTAATTTTTATTAAATACAGTACACAATTCAAATTGTCTCATGTTGATTTTTAGAGTTTGATAGCTTCATTGGAAAGTCGAGAAGATAGAATGAATTAGGTAGAGATGACGCATAAACACTATTTTGTAATATGACAGGTGGATTATTCATATTTTGAATAATTTTAAGGTAATAATTTTATATTTGGAGATTGACGGAATGAAAATTGTATTTTAAAAAAGATGGCATTTATTCTCACCAAAACTGACTAGCACGAGTTTGATATATCGTCGGCCTAAGATGCAAATATCCTAACTCCTAAAATATAAATTTTTCAGGAGAGGTAAAAAACCTTTTAGACCTAACCTTAATGTAAAGGTGTTTGACAAAATTCGTCATATAATTTTGGCGCGAATATTTAAAATAGGCATGGTAGGCGATATACAGGGTGTAACTAAATAAGTGTAAAACATTTAAGGGGGAGATTCCTCATCGAAAAAAATATAGGATCTTTCGTATAAAGAAACTTCATTGGAGCATCCATTGTTAAGATACAGCCCCTTAAAGGGGGTACATAAAATTTGTTTAACAATTTTTTTCACAAGCACTAAACAAACATACAATATTGAAATAAACCTGACATTTTCTACTACCAAAAAGACACTTAGCCAGTAATTTATTTGGTTTACCCCATGGTTGTAAGGGGTGGAAAACGCAACCCCTAAAATTTCGTTCCAACGTAACTTTTTGTCTTATTATTTGTTTACCATTTAAAAATTTATTTCCGATATCCTCTTTAATTCTAAACAAAAAATGCCTCTTGAATTTTTTGCCCAAAATAAACCAGTTCGCAGCAAAAAATTATTTTACGAACAAGATAGATATCGCCATAAAACGAAAATTCGAAACTAATTTATCTAGTAGGCCGCTATTAGCGATACTGACAATTACATTGAAAACAAGCTGTCAGTTTGTAAATTTTTAAAATTGAAGTAATACTAATTGTGTATTGTTGTTCTGTTCGTAATTTGTTACTTTAATAATTCACTTGTTATTAAAATGGCATACACAAATGAAGAAATGGCTGATATGCATTACGTTTACGGCCTGTCGCAGGGGAATGGGTTGGAAGCTTCTAGAAGATATGCTGAAATGTATCCTAAACGGCAGCATCCTTCACATAGAATATTTGCCCGACTTCATCAACGATTACGAGAATATGGTTCATTCAACAAAAGAACGCACGATTGTGGTCGCCATCGAGAAGTAAGAACACCACAGCTTGAGGAAGCACTACTTAATTTTATTGAAGAACAACCTACTACCAGTACTAGAAAGATTGCTTTCCAGCTAAATGTTGATCATATGACGGTATTTCGAATGTTAAAGAAACATCTCTTATACCCTTACCATCTGCAACGAGTACAGGCACTGTTACCGCGAGACTTTCCGAACCGTCTTGAATTTTGCAATTGGATGCTGGAAATGATTAGAAGAAATCGTGACTTTCTGAAGACGATCGAATTCACAGCCGAATGTAGTTTTTCTCGGGACAAGATTATTAATTTTCATAATTACCACATATGGGCTGATGAAAACCCTCACGCTATTGTCGAAACTCACCACCAAGAACACGTTTCTCTTAACGCGTGGGCCGGAGTTATTGGTGATTATTTAATTGGGCCTCATTTTCTACCTCCTAGATTAAATGGTGAAGCATACGTTCAATTTTTAAGAGAAGTGCATCCCGTACTGCTGGAGGAAGTTCCTTTGGGCGTCAGAAGGGATATGTTTTTTATGCATGATGGAGCTCCCGCTCATTTAAGTCAAGTAGCACGTCAGCATTTAACTGAAACATATGCAAATCAGTGGATAGGTCGAGGAGGACCACAGAATTGGCCCGCTCGATCCCCGGATCTCAATCCTCTCGATTTCTCTACTTGGGGCCATTTGCAGCATTTGGTTTATCGTACTCCTGTTTGCGATGTAGAGGACTTAAGAAACCGCATCATCGATGCGTGCAGGGTAATTAGAGAGACTCCAGGATTATTTGAGCGAATACGTGGCTCAATGCGTCGACGTCTAGACGCATGCGTAATGTCTGAAAGTAGACATATTGAACATTTACTATGATTTCTACATGTTGTATGTTTTGTTAATAATAAATTAGTTTTGATTATTCCCCTTTTTATTTAATGCAGGTAGTAATTACAAAATAACAATAAATCCAGTTCGCATTTATGACGATGTATCTCTGTAGTTGTTCGTAAAATAATTTTTTGCTGCCAACTGGTTTATTTTGGGCAAAAAAATCTAGGGATATTTTTTGTTTAGAATGAAACAGGCTATCGGAAATAAAATTTTAAATGGTAAACAAATAATAAGACAAAGAGTTACGTTGGAACGAAATTTTAGGAGTTGCGTTTTCCACCCCTTACAACCATGAGGTAAACCAAATAAATTACTGGCTAAGTGTCTTTTTGGTAGTAGAAAATGACAGGTTAATTTCAATATTGTAACTTGTTTATTGCTTGTGAAAAAAATTATTAAACAAATTTTATGTACCCCCTTTAAGGGGCTGTATCTTAACAAGGGATGCTCCAATGAATGAATGAATAAAAAAACCATTATACACTACGAAAAATGTAAAAATCCTTGTCAATATTCTTTCTGGTATATCGCTCAAAAAATCAATCCCGGAAAACATTAAAAATTTAAATGACACATTTACAAAAATTATGTATATTAAATCAAGATATTATTTTAGAAAAATAATTGGTATCTGTTTCTAGCCTTGAGTTTTGTATTCCTCCTTAATAGCTCTGTGAATCTGACCCCCCGAAACTCGAAAATTTTAGTTTTAGAAGCGGCATACGTTTGACCACCTATTGACCATGTGTGACCACTCACTAACTTTTTTTAATCACCCTCAGAAACCTAAATATTTAAAAAAATATTAATGGCCGAGTGCCCGCTGGCCCCCCAAAGTTAATATTTTTTAAAACTGACTGCACCATAAGATTAACCAATTTTTGACCATTTTTAACAGCCCTTAGATTTTTTTAACACCTCTTAAAATAATTTAAAGGGGGTAAATTATAGAAAAACAAGAGTTCTAGGATGAATTTCAACTTTGAAAGATAGATCAATGGTCAGAAAGGCACAATAGGACATAATAAATATCCATAAAGGTTTAAAATTATGTTTTGACGTTTGACCACCCTCTAAAATAATTTTAGTATGAAAATTCGAAAAATAAAATTTGGAAATCGAATTTCCACTTTAGAATTATGTTTTGACGTTTGACCAATCCCAAAAATAATTTTAATGATCCCAAGTAGTGTGAAAATTCAAAAAATAAAATTTGCAAATCGAATTTCTGCTTGGAAAAAATGGTCAGAAAGCCTTAGGCAATAGTGTAAAATAATTGCAAATTTTTAAATTCTTCTCATATAAAGACTTAATTACGTAATAGCAATATAAGCCCCAGGAAGTCTTAACTCATTCTGTAAAATAATCGCATTTTCTTCAATTATTTTTCACGATTTGTTCTTCATAAAGAAACGTGTACATTTTCTTATATAAGCAAGTTAGCTTGAATTAACCTATTTTCGACCCCAGAAACTGTGGCCAAATTTACTAGACATCTTTTTGTTATATCCTGTAAGCTGCAATATGAGTATGTGGTATCATAAATCAAACTTTATAGAAGTAATTTTTTTATATAAGATAAAAATATAATTTGTGTGGGATTTAGTGTACACAATTAATTATTATCACTATTATTAGAGACGTGGGAAATCCACGGAGTAAAAAATTTAAAATATTTTTACTTTATTAAACAAAAATAAATAAACACCTCAGTTTTAAATAACACCTTAATTTTGCAATAATGCGTTACTTAAAAGCAGCACGTTACTTTTTAAGCAACACGTTACTGTAACGAAATAACGATTTCAAATTACTTTGAAAAAGTAACGCTGTTACCACTCATTTCAAAAAGTAAGAAAATTAGTACTAATTCATTACTTTTAGTAACGCGTTACTGAAAAGTAACGTTTTTTTCTTTTCGTTACACCCAGCTATGGTTGGAATATGCCAAGCACGCGCTACAGTCTACTATCTCTCTTAATCTACACATTAAAATTAATATTCGACTAAACATTAATTTTTTGATCTTTTTACAGTAAAGTGAAATCAAGAGATACTGCTTGAAATGGCTTCTTTTATCGCCGGTGTTGTCGCGATTTTGTTTATCGCCACTGGAGGTATGTTAATTTTTATTAGGGGGGTTCTTCATTTCAGTGTTTTAGATTATAAGGGATGTAAAATGTTCGTATCCATAAAATAAATAGTGTACATTAACCTATACGTATCAAACTCGCAGAGCCACCTTTGGATTTTTCATATTCTGAGTATGCCATAATTTTAGGCTCATTTTAGGTTAATTTTATACCTACATAAACATATTTCTGTCCCGTTATTTATAGGAAAAATTAAGTGCCTGCTAGCTTGATATCAAGCTGGCAGAGCACGGTTGGATTTTTAAAATTTTAATTTTAGGCTTATTTTAGGCTAATTATATACCAACCCAAAAAAAATAGCTTTGGCATTTGTCGGAAAAATTACTGCTAGCTTGACAATGCGAGCTTATAGTGTTTTTCGTTAATAAAAATGAGGAAACTAATAAATGGACTAGAGAATATTTTTAGGGTCATTTTGGGTTAATTCTATACCAACGGAATACATTTTCTGCTCTGGCCTTTATGAGAAAAATTAATTGCTCTGCGCTGGCTTGACAATACGATTTTATAGTATTTTTCGTTAATAAGCTTGAAGAAATATAAAAATAGACAGTGGATAATTTTAGGCTAATTCCATACCAAGAAAAACAATTTTCCACTCTGACCTTCATTGGAAAAATTAGGTATTCCGCTAACTTGACAATGCAAATTTTTAATTAATAAAATTTAGAAAACTAAAAAATTGACACCGCATAATTTTAGGTTTAAATAAGGCCATTTCTAGACCAATATAAAACATTTTCCGCTTTTGCTTTTATTGAAAAATTAGGTGCTCTACTAGCTTGACAATACGGAGTTTTGACAATATAGAGTTTTTTGTAACAAAATTGGGAAAAAAAAAGACATGGCATAAATTTATATACCAACACAAAAAAATTACACCTTGACCTTTATAGAAAAAAATTAGGTGCTCTGCTAGTTTGAAAATACGATTTAATAGTTTTTCGCGAGTGGTAAACCACTGAGAATGTAGGTGTACGAAGAGGACGATTTACGAGTATGTATGATAATTTTTCGAGGATTTATGAGGATATACGAGGGTGTATGAGGATTTACGAGTATTTACGAGGATGTATAAGGATTTTTCAAGAATTTAGTATGATTTCTTGAGGATGTACCACAATACAAATATGTTTACTATAAATTTATTTGCCCTTAACCTATAAAACATTTTAAATTGCACTAAATAGAAAATTAATATGGTGTGAAAAATTAGAATAAAACTAAAAATTATTGGTATGTTGCTCCAATTCGATATCCTCCTGATGATCTCCTTTTAATTGTTCCCGGGCTATCTGGCTTGCATTTTTTTACGGATGCTTTTGAAAACTCTGTGCAAATGACTAATCAAAAATAAAAAAAATTTAGTCAATTCGTTATCTAGAGGATATTTGTAATGAAACAGCATGCAATTTGCACTGCTTCGCGAGTGATATGGGCCTTTCTAATGGTTGTATTACATTTTTTAAAACCGCATTATACCTGAATAAATACACTTTGCATTAGTTTTTTGTTCGAGTCGATAGCTTTACAATAATTAAGGGAATGACAAGCGCTCAAAATCGGCTGATGTTTGTAAATTTCTTCAAAATTACCTCTATAATATTCTTAAAAAAACAATTAGAAAAAAATGCTTCCCGTCAATCAATCATAAATTAAGTTTAGTTCACGTTCCCCAAAGTGCTTATTCTTTATGTTAATTACGCGTTGTTAGGTCAAGAAATTCGGAAAAATTCAATTTTGCTGGTATAGGTACTTAAATAAATAGTCTGATGAACATATCCCAATTTTAATCAAAGCATATGTTAGCTAATAATGATAAACTGATTTTAACAGTGTTTTATTTGCAATATATTTTAAACAGAAGGTCAAATGAAAAACTTTTGTGAATATAATGCGTTCTTACAATTGTTAATCAAATTACTGAGGCCGTAGCATTGCAAAATTTTCCGAGTCCGAAAATACAAATATAAATTTTGTCTGGTTGTCTGTGAATATGTATGCCGGCACGATAACTCTAGAACGAAAGTTCTGATTGACTTGCCGTTTTAATTTTCTTGAATAATTGCTCCTAACTTAAAACCCTATTGATTTTCAGAATTTTCGGTTCATCATAACTACTTTAATATCAATGTTCTTAAAATCCGCCCACACGTTTCTTGTGACTTACTTTACGCATTTTGATCATTCCTAACGTCTAACATTCCTAACATTCCATGCATTCATTAAAATTTAGAATTTTGTCTATCATGCTCTGTCAATACAAATTAGCGCGGTGTTGCCAAGTGTCCAATTAAAACCGACAAAAAAGAAATATAACAAAATATCTTATTTTTGACATAATATTTCCATACTCTTTAAAAGCAGTTCTATTAATTTATTTCCAGTCACACCCGATGATTTATTTATCAATTTTGATTAAATTGTTGTAGTACATAATTTTTAAATAGTAATTAATATTACGTCATCTATAAAGTAATAAACAATGTACTTCTCGAAAACTTTGAAACATAATTACTTTGAGTTGTCCAAAAGTTTTTAAAACTTTTTTGAATCAAATGAATTTATTTGTTTAATAAATAACGCTAGCCAGCCAAGTTAAAAGAGTACTATCAACAAGAGGATAGCTGAATTAGTTCAATTTGTGCTGGGTTAACTGTGACGTCACTCGGTGGATACTTTTAAGGCCTTTCTTTGATAAGCTTACCACAACATACTTGGTTACAGTATTGTGGTTACTGTGGTGACATCACACATACCATGGTAACCCTTTATATATGTCAAATTTAATTTTAGTTTGGGGATTTATCAACGGAATTTAAGGTCAAATTTCGTTTAGCCGAAATCAGTTACGTAAAAATTGTTGTCATGGTAACCAATAAACACAAACTAAAATCTCGTGGTGAGGAAATGTATAAGTTATAGATCATTTAATGTTCACTTTCTTTTAGATGAAATCAGTTATGGTAAAACTGTTGCCATGGGAACGCTTGACATAGTAATGACTAAACAAAAAATCAAATCCTGTGGTAAGGAAATGCGTGGTTGCCAAGTTACAAATGAGTTAATTTAATCAGTTAAAGAGAAACAGTTGCCATAGAGACAATTGTCATGGTAACGACTAAACAAAAACCCAATTCCCGTGGTAAGGAATTGCATAGTTGGCAAGTTACAAGTCACTTTAATGTAGCTGAAGTCGGTTACGGAGAAACCGTTGCCATAGGAACACTTGTCGCGAAAAATTAAATTGAAAAATTTAGGACAACTCCCATAATTAAAAACTAAATTAATTTAAAGTAAACGCTCAAAGTGTTGTCCACTAACTTCCATACACGAATATAAATTATTCTCAAATCTTTGTCTGACGTTTTGGAGCATTTCTGGAGTTATTTGATGACATTCGGTAATAATACGTTCACGTAACTCTTCTATATTTTACTTTTCAGATATCCCCATACAAAGTAATCTAAGGGGGACTGATCAGGAGTTCGTGGGGGCCATTCAATAAATCCTCTTTATCCAATCCAATGTCTAGGAAAGTTTTCATTTAAGTACTGACGAACCGCTGCAGCAAAATGTGGAGGAGTCCCGTTCTGTTAAAATATTAGGTGTTCTTCAAGGTATCGGTTATCGTTTTCTATTATGTCTGTTAACAGTGGATCAACGGTGTTTTCGAGTAATTCCAAATACATATCCCCAGTTAAAGTACTTGGTAAAAATAATGGACCAACTATATGATCGCCAAATATTCCAGCCCAAACGTGTAACTTTTGTGGGTGTTGAGTATGCATTTCATGAAATACTCTTGGATTGGAATCTGACCAGTATCGACAATTATGTCGATTGACAGTCCCGTTAACATAAAAACTGCATTCATCTGAAAAACAAATGTTATTAAGAAAATGTGGATCTTGTATAGCATGCTCGCTCATGATTTCACAAAATTGCCAGCGGCGATCAAAATCGTCTTCGTTAAGTTCCTGAACTAAATGAATTTTATAGGGATGGAATTTGTTGGCTTTCAAAATTTTTCTGACGGTACGGTCACTTACTCCAGATAATTCTGCAAGCTTTCTTGTACTAAGAGTTGGATCTGCAACAACTTGTCCTAAAACGGCTACTTCTGCGGCTTCGTTTCTTACTGGATCTTGAATCGGCCGTTTTTTATTTTAAACAGATCCTGTTTGTCAAAATTTTGAAATAAAATCCAAAACATACTTACGTTTAACCTGTTTGTTCGGGTGTCGCTCATTGAAAATTGTACAGGCAGCGTTAGCACATTCGTTATTTTTTAAATAACATTTAACAATTTCTACTCTCTCCTGAATAGAATAAACCATTTTTATGTTTTACTCGCTAATAGACTTAAAGTATCAATGACGCTAAACTAAAAAACAGACCTGGTAGTTACGGAAATAAAAACCTTTATTTTTATTTTACGAAAACATAGGCGTAGTAAGTTCAATTTTATTCCAAAGGTAATTATGCATTAAATTTTTAAATTTGGCTTTCACATGACAATACGCTTATTTGAACTGTCACATGTCACACAGTCGAATTCCTTTTAAAATTACCTTTTCAATGATGTGTCACACTTAGTACTTTCCCTATTTTAATTTCATTGGTAATAGTGACAGAGGAGTGGGGAGGGATGTAGGATAGTTGAGGATATGATCGAAAGATGTCCTCTTTGAAATAAAAATCGACCTCTTTTTGCATTTTCTACAAAAAAATGTGTCTTCAAGATATGCGATCTGTTTCGTTTTCGGTGCCTCACTCTGTGTATGAAACATATTGTGAAGATAGGTTTGAAAAGTACTATTCTGTATTTTTTAAATTCAAATATTTTATTATATATTATATTTATATTAATTTTTTTTTCTATCCAAATGAATTTGTATCTACATATTGTATATCAACTACTAACATGCTGGTGCATCAGAAAGCGATACAGAAAGTTGAAGGATGTATGAGTATTTCGGAGAAAATATGAAGAATGTCTGAGGATTTCCGAGGATGTATGAAGGATTTATAAGGATTTATTTCTACCAAAAATATGTAGGTGTACAAAATTTAAGTCAGTGGTTTGCTCCTCGGTTTGTCGTTAATAAAATTAAAAAAACTTAAAAATGGAAACGGCATAAGTTTAGGCTTATTTTAGGCTAATTCTATACCAACATAGTAACATTTTCACTCTTTCATTTATTGGAAAAATTGGGTACTCTGCTAGCTTGACAATACGATTTTATAGAGTTTTTCGTAAAAAAATGAGAAAACTAATAAATAGACAGAATAATTTTTAGGTAATTTTAGGCTAATTGTATACTAAAGAAAAAAAAATATAGTTTATAGTGTTTTTCATTAATAAAATTAAGGATACTAAAAATTAGACACGGCATAATTTTAGGATCATTTTAGGCTAATTCCATACAAACAAAAAAAACCAATCTGGCGTTTATTGGAAAAATTTAGTCCTCTGCTAGCTTAACAATACAAGTTTGTAAAGATTTTCCTTACTCAAATTGAGAAAACTAAAAAGTGGACACGGTATAATATTAGTCTTACATTAGGCTATTTCTATACCAATATAAAAACTTTTTCGCTCTTGCCTTTACGAAAAAAAAAAATTGGGTGATTTGCTAGCTGGACAATACGACTTTATAGAATTATTCGTAGAAAAATAAGAGAACTAAAAAAAGGACATTGCATAAATTTAGGGTCATTTTAGGCTAATTCTATACCAACATAAAAAAATTCCACTGTGGTCTTTACCGAAAAAGTTATGTTCCCTGCTAGATGAATACCAGTTTATAGTGTGTTTTGTCAATAAAATTGAGGAAACTAAAAAGTAGATGCGGCCTATTTAGAGCAGCGATTTCGTGAGTCTATCGTGTCGTTTTTTTTTTCTGACGTAGAACCAGGTCAAACATGCTAGGTTTCTTTAAGCATGTCACTGGGCATATGAAATCGCATTTGACGACATTTTTTTGTGGTCTCGCATTTTGTAAATCAAAAAAATGTTAATTAATTATATTAAAAAAGAATATATATTTTTTTTGTTTCCACCGTAATATCTTTAAAACTAATAAAGATACAAAAAATATTTTTATGTCAAATTAAAGCATACATTGTAACGCTTTTAGCAATACAAGTGGCTTGGACACAATTTCCACTTTTATTTATCTAAAAATCAAATAAAATAAAAATATATATTTTATGTATACGCTCCGCAAGCAGAATATAGGACGCGTAGTCTAAGTAGAGGCGATTGACGCTGTATATTGTTTGCTATGTGCAATTATTTCATTTTTGTTAAACAATAGAGTGCATTATTTGTAAGACGGTTGAGCAGGATGGTGACAAATCTGTGATACAAAGACCTAGAATACAAGGTTTGTTATCATTAATACCAAGTGCTGAAAAAAGACAAAACAATGTTGCTAAAGAAATTCTGTCGAAAAAAATGGTATTTTCAACGGCGAAATTAAAATAAAATATCATACAGACTGTCGAAAATCTTACACGCGTTCTAATAACATGATCGTTATTTACAATTAGATTAGATTAGATTTAATTAGGACTATGGGCCATGTGGCCTCCCCCACCTCGACCTTTTCAGATCTATTGTGGATATCCTTTAATCATTGTTTAGAGTACCTTGTCTAATGCGGTCTTTTGTAGTAAACTCCATAGACTGGAAAGTAGTTCTCCGGTATAGCTAGTTGCCCTTGGTTTTTCTTCTCCAAGTGTAAGGAATCTCAGTCTTACTAGACCTTCGCAGTAGCACAATACGTGTTCTGCCGTTTCCTCTTCTTCTTGACAGAATCGGCACAAGGCCTCTTCTGTCAGACCGATATTGAACATATGTTTGTTAAGCCTACAATGCCCTGTTAATAGACCTACTAGTATTCTAGTATTTTTCCTATTAAGGCTTAGTAGATGCTCGGTGAGTTTAGACGATGGTCCTTTTAAAAACTTTTTGGCCTGTCTCTGTCCTGGTGAGTTTTCCCACCACTCCTGAGATTTTTTAAACATCCACTGCTTTGTGCATGTTCTGATAGTTGTTTTTGTTACACCACAGAAGGGTTCTGAGCCAATAAGAGCATTTGATGCTCCTTCTCGGGCTAGTAAATCAGCCTCTTCATTGCCTTTGTGTCCCCTGTGGCCTGGTACCCACGCTAAGGTTAGTCTGTTTTGACTACCCAGCTCTGTTAGGGCTTCCAAACAGTCCCACACAAGCTTTGAGTGTACCTGCATGGAACTGAGTGCTTTTAACGTCGCTTGACTATCTGAGTATATGACAATGGTTTTTCCATTTACCTTCTGTCTTAATACTTCTTTTGCGCAGTGATGTATTGCTGCTATTTCTGCCTGGAATACTGTCGCATGTTTACCTAAGCTCAGTGAGATTCCTGTCTTTGACTTGGTACTATATATACCTACTCCTGAACCTTCATGGGTTTTGGAGCCGTCTGTATACCAGGTGAGATCTGCATGAATAGGAGGTCCTCCCGTCCACGCTTCCCTGTCTGGTATACTTACTTTATATTGCTTTTGAAAGCTATACTTTGGAAGCATTTCGTCTGAAGGCATTCCCATTATTTGGTCGTTCTCCAACTCTTTATATAGCTCGCTGTAGTCGCGTCCATGCAAACTGCTTATGGGCGATGAACCTTTGTGCAGTCTGTATGTGACAGACCTGGCTTCGCCTTGAATGAATATATGTAGTGGTGTTAGGTTTAGCATGACTTCTATAGCTGCTGTTGGAGTCGTTCTCATAGCTCCCGTGGTACTCAGGCATGCTTGCCTTTGAATACCATTGAGCTGTCGAATGGCTCCAGCTTGCCTAGTCTTTGGCCACCATACCACCGACCCGTAGGTTATCATCGGCCTTATGACTCTGGTATATAACCACAGGGACATTTTGGTTGTAATCCCCAATTTTTTCCACACAACCTTCGACATAAGTTGAAGGACGTTGTGCTCTTTTGGGTGACTTTTTGCAAGTGTTGATTCCATGTTAACCTGTGGTCAAAGATGACTCCCAAGTATTTGGCCTCTTGAGCGAATGGAATCTTCACTCCTTTCAGTACTGGTGACTTTAGTCCTGTTGGTACTTTTCGTTTTGTAAAGTTGACTATTGTGGTTTTGTGAGGGTTTACTGTTAGTTCCTCCTCTCTGCACCACTCGTCGACAATGTTTAGAGCGGTTTGTGTGCGCTCCGATATTGTACCTGCGAACTTGCCTCTTACGACGATCGCCAGGTCATCGGCATACCCTAGGCAGTAAAAATCTGCAGATATTAGCCTTTTTATAAGTTCATCCACTAGGACTGACCTGACTGCTTTAGCTGTCAATGTAGCTTCGCCTAGAGATGATGTTATTAACCTTTCTTCTAGGCTGGCTTTTATCCACTGACATAGGACTACTGGTACCCCTTTTATTGCTAATGCGTTAATTATAGATCTTGTTTGAGCATTACTAAAAGCTCCCTCAATATCTACGAAAGTTGCTACTGCCATTTCTTTATCCTCGAGGGATTTTGACAATAGCCTGTTAAGATCATTCAGGGCCAAATCGGTTGACTTTCCTGGCTGATATGCATATTGACGGTCGCTGAGAGGATTTTCTCTCAGTATTTCGTCTCGTATATATCTATCTATTAGTCTTTCTAGCGTTTTCAGCATGAATGAAGATAGACTGATTGGGCGGTACGACTTTGGCGTCATGTCATTAAACCTTCCTACTTTAGGGAGGTATATGACTTTCACCTTTTGCCACGTCTTTGGTATGTGTCGCCAGGCTATACATGCTTTAAATATGCGACACATATGTGAAATTAGAATTTCCTGTCCCTTTTGTAGTAGAATGGGATATATTCCATCTACTCCTGGGGATTTGTATGATTGAAATTTGTTTGTAGCCCATCTAATTTTGTTCGGCCTCGATATTTCTGTAGCTAGCCTCCATTCCAAAGGAGTTGGCCTACGAGACCTTCTTTGAGGGCTGTATGCTACTATCGGGTCTAGCAAAATTTCTGCGGCCGGAAAGTGTACTTCTGTGAGCATTGTTAACGTTTCCTCGAAGGTTTTCGTATAGGTTTCGTCATCTTTCCTGAGAAATCCTACTTGGTTTGCAGCACCCTCTTTAGCTAAGAATTTGTGGATTCTAGAGCATGTGGGTGTTTCCGATAACTCCTCACAGAACTTCCTCCACGATTGCCTTTTAGCCTTTCTTATCTCCTTGTTGTACTGCGTGAGTTTAGCCTTGTATAGGGCCCAGTCTTCGGTTGACTTGGCTTTATTAAATAGCCTTCGCACTTCGCCTCTAAGGCGTTCCAAGTGTTTATTCCACCAGACTGTTTTTGTTCTTTGCTGCCTTGTTTTCTCCGGACAGTTTTCCTCGTAAGCGGTTATAATAGCCTTACTTACTTGGTCTACTGCTCGGTCAAGGCTTTGTTCACCTGTTATTTCCACCATACCCTCTTCGAGATACTCTCCAAGTGATGTTGAATACCTTTCCCAGTTCGTCTCTCTAGGGTTTCTGTATTTGGTTGAAATTCGAGGTGGGGTAATTAGATCAAATCTAATCTGTCTGTGGTCTGAGCACGATGGTTCGTCTGACACATGCCACTTTGAAATGTTATCACTTGCTTTACTCGAGCACAGAGTCATATCTAAGACTTCTTTTCTCGTTGCCGTGACGAAAGTTGGTTTGTTACCTATATTAGCAATTACTAAACCTTCGGATAAGATGAATTGTAATAAAGACTCACCTCTTATGTTGATGTCCGTGCTTCCCCACATGGTGTGATGGGCGTTGGCATCGCATCCTATGATGAGTTGGAGGTTAGCCCTTGCCGCATATGAGACTATTTCGCCCATTATATGCGGGGGACATAGATCCTCGCCTGGGAAATATGCAGAACAGACTAGCCATCGTTTTGTTCCTTCCTCTGTCGGCGTAGTTAGGAGAGCTGTAACAATATCAGCGGTGCACAGCACCGGTATTAGTACACAATTTACCCTATTGTTGTATAAGATGCATGCGCGTGGTCTTTTAGACCTTTCGTTGTACAGAATCTTACCTTGGTTGGGTTTTAGGCCTGCTACCCTCCCGCCATGTAACCAGGGTTCTTGCAAGAGGGCCAAATCTAGACCCTCTTTGTCGAACCTCCTACATACTGTAGCGGTGGACGCCTTGGCATGATGGAGGTTCACCTGAAGAACCCTGATCGATCTGCTCAGTTCTGTGAACTGGGCAGTTTGTCTGCCTTCTTAGAGGCCTCTCCAAGTTCCATAGGTACAGTCACCTCTTGGGCTTCTTGCCTCTTGAGGGGACTGACCCCACTGTGGGAAGACTCCACCTCGTCGTCCTCTACCAAGGTTTCTTCCTCTGAAGAGGACTCTTTGGTGTCCTCTTCCCTGCTGAGGAAAGACTTTACCTCGTCGTCCTCTGCCAAGGTTTCTTCCTCTGTAGAGGACTCTTTGGTTTCCTCTTCCCTGCTTGTGCCTGGGTTATTCACCTTTTCGGCGGGTTCTTGGTCATGTCCTCCTTTGACTCTGAATTTAAGTCTCCCTAGGTCATAGTAGGGGGACATGTCCAGCTTTTTTAGCTCTTCCAGGGATTCAGGATCCATCGAAAAAGCCCACGTTTGACCTTTTGCCGATGGGGTTTTACCCCACACCGTCCAAAGGTGTGTATTTAGCCCATGGTTGGCTATTTTTAGCCTTTTGAGGATTTTATCCCCTTCGGGCCTTTGTCCTCTTTCGTAGGGGACGAATGTTGTGCAGGCTAGTGGCCTAGGGATATCGTTACCCTCCAACGCTTTCAGGTTTGCCCCTTCCCAAGGTTGGATGGTTGTGACGATGTCCCGCAACCAGTCTGCACTGGTTCGGTCCGCGCAAGTCACGACCAGGTAACCTGGCTTATGGCTGCACTTTGCGAACCTTACCTGTGTTCCCTCGGTGGGGATTTTATCGTGGGCCTCAGAGATCGAGTCTTGGACTTTTAATAGTCTCTCTGGACTCATTTTGATCTCCGGGTACCCTATTTCTACCACTGCAACCTTCACTGAGGTAAGGGCCTCTTTGAACGAAACTTCGTCCGTCCTGGCCTTCTTCCTCAGTCGGCTGACCTGTGGCGGTGTTGCGTCTGTTGACCTTGGGCGTTTCTGAGCTTTTGTGCCTTGCTTGGCAGCTTCTTTCGCCTTGTCTTGACCCTCTAGCCTCTGGGGCTTTTGTGGCTTTGTTTGGGCCTTTTGAAAATTTTCCTTGATCACCTGCCTTTTTGCGGCTGTGTAATCAAGGCCAGTTTTCAAGAGCTCTTTTAGCCTTGACCTCGAGTGTCCACCTAGACGGGCAGAATGTACCTCGTCCTCGGGCATTTGGTCTACCTCTTCCAGGGAGGAGACGATGACTTTACGCCTCTTTGCTAGCTGTTCAGCCTTCGCCAGAGACGTTGCCTTCGTCGTATCCCCTTTCGAGGTTGACGCTGTTGCCTTTTCTTGCATTTCGCATTTGTTTTTGTTTTTAGAATTCATATCTGATCCCACGAGTAGCTAGGGAAAACAGTCCGCCACGGCAGAGCCCCGCATGCCGCAGTAAGGTCGCGAGTCGCGATACTCTGGGAGGTGACCCGGTGTCCCAGAGGCTCCGTTTGCGATACCTTGACCCAGGTATCATTCAGTCCTCGGCACGGGTCGCATTACGCCTTAACTTGGGGAGTTGGTTCGCGGCGACAGTTTTCGCAAAGGATTTTGGGGGTTTTTAAGTCCCCTCACCCTACTTATAGCTGCCACTAGCCAGATACTCTGACCGTCCTCCTATCCACCACCCGTAGACGCGCCCGGTAGGCTCTCAACCCTCGGGTTACAATTAGATAGTTTTAATATTAGAAAAGTGTGCCTTATTTGCAACAAAAAAGGAACAAAAAAGAAGAAAAGTCTGATATCGGTTCAAACAGGTAATTTAAATTTTATATAGTTTTTACCTTTGCTACATATATTTTTACGTAGTAGAAAAACTACTTGTCAAAAAATTATTAAAGCTGCCAAAAATAGAAATGACATAGATATGATATCTAAATTAAGTGGCTATGAAGATTTATTTGCTTTCGATGCGAAATACCATAAATTATGTTACAGCCACTCTATATATCTCCAATAAACATAAATTCTCACAAAAATAAGAAAACTGTTCTCAATATTATCATAAACTCACCTGAAAATAATTCGACAATGTCCAACTCTTCAGCAAGTATTGACAGTAATGATATTGATGTCCAGAAAGATATTTTCCTTCCTAAAGAAATGTCCGAAATTCAAATTTTATTAAGAGCCGTTGCCATATTACGTAGTACAATGGTTTCATTTCAACCAAAAACTGGATTTCCCACACCAGATGATGAGGTTTCAGAATGACGTTCCAAATATTTTACCTCTGTTCGTGTCATGGCTTATAGATGCAACGCTATTTGTCGTGGTAAAACAATAAATCGATGATAAAGAATTACATTCGGGCAAGTATTGATAATTTTAACCACAACGAAAAAACCATTGATGGAAAAAACACATGCTATGGCCACGGTTGTGTTTTAAGAAAAACAGCCTATACAACCAATTAGGGACCCGATTAAAGAAGGCAAATTCGCTTTAAGCATAGAAGAAACGGACATAAGTCTGCAGCGACTTGAAAAATATAATAAGCCTAAACCCCATCCTGTACTTCCTGAATTAAAGTTACCAACAATATTTAGAGAAAATTCAAATTGCCCGACAAAGATGAATTTTTCTTTTTGAATGCTCCCCAACAGAAATTGACACAATTTTTACCGCAATGGTAAGATAGCAGAAAAACTGAATCAGGATCATATTGTAATAACCGCAAACTTGGCAATTTATTCCAAATCTCCAGAATTGTCTGGCAAAGTGACTTTGCAACTTGGTGGGATGCACTTAACAATGGCATTTATTGCAAGTATAGGTTATATTTTTGCTGATGGTGGACTTACTTCGATTCTTGTCGAAACAGATATTTTCGCAGAAAATTCTTGTCGTCTAATGCTCGATGAAGAGCAGTGCTATCTCGCTATTCGAAGCCTAACATTAACAGCCGATGCAATGTCTCGATTATTTTACAAGTCACTAAATAAATGGTACGAAGAAAATAACGGACAATTTTTTTTACTGAAGAGCTGAAAAAAGAAATGGACAGAGTAATAAAATCAAAAATTGACAAAGCAGGTAACATAGAAGATCTTTCTTACCTTCTTGAAGATCATAACAAAGTTGTAGCAGAATTTGTAAACTTGGGTTGCGGTTCATCAAAAACATTTAAATATTGGTACTTTTTTTGGAGACAATCGATTTACTTTGGAGAATGCTAAATGTTGAAAGAAATGGAGATTATAAAAGTCATCTGTGACAATCGAAAATGCACTTGTGTTAAAAAAGGCCTAAAATGTAACGAGTGTATATGTCATTCCTGCAACAACAGTATTAAAGATTTCGACGTGGATCCAGAAGATGACGAATTAGAGTGCTATTAATTTAGCATGTAAATAATAAATGTCAACAATAAACCTTATTTTATTCTTACATTTTTAGTTTTATTCAATTAAAAATGTTTAAAATACTACTAATTAGGTAAGTATAGGGGGTCAGTTTATAACACTGATTGACATTTATATGTAATTATATACCTATCTTTTGGATCTCTTTTTATATTTTTTAGCTTTGTACCTGCTTTATATCCCTACCTGTTATAGAGCTATTAAAATTAAAATAAGTCCGACTATTATCAGAACCTCACAACGTGCCGACCGATCGCAGGCCGGTGCCGAGCGCGCAAGAATATGATTTTGGCCCGTTTAAGAAAAATCGCTGACTCGATATTATAACCGACACATAAAAAGTTTTTACTCTAAAAATTTTTTTCGACTATTGGCTACAATTTGTTTGTAACATATATGTACAAATTTTCAGAAATAAACTTTTTTTTCGATTGCTTAAAAGTACGCTACTGAAAATAACAAGTTTGAGTTTGCTGTTACTTTAACAAATTAACAATTTTTTTTTTGGGTTTAAGTGGGGTATTGTTCAAAGCGCTATTGTCTCTACTTTAATATCTAAAAAAATATCTCGACAGCACGTTTATTTTCCGAGATATAGCGGTGGAGACGTTAAAAACATGTTTTATAAAAAAATCGATTTATTTTAAGTTTTCTCGAAATAAAAAAGTTCTCGACCACCAAAAAATGTCGTCAAAAATGATTTCGTGTACCCGATTACCTTATTAAAGAATTGCACTAAGTCTGGTTTGGTTCTACGCCGGTTTTTTTTTCTCAGAAACTAAGCGTCTTTACTTCCAAGTTTTACTCCGCTAATTTAAGGCTCATATTCTGCAAATCCCATACCAACAAAAACATTTTTCCACTTTGGCCTTTATGGGATAAATTAGGTGCTCTGCTAGCTTGACAATATTAGTTTATAAAACTTTTCGTTTAAAAATTGAGAAAATTAAAAACCTAGACACGGCATAATTTTAGACGCGTTTTAGGCTTCGAGCATATATATTTCATAGAGTCTACATTCAATAGTGTTTTTTTACGTTACGAGGGGAAATTCCTGGACACTATTACCAGTGTCGCATCATTTTGCGGGGTTTGCAATTAATATAAATAAAAAATTTGATACATACCTTCAAAATTCTTTAAATTATGCACATATTTTATAAACTTGCATTATTTAAGTAGGTACCTATCTAGTAATAGTAAATAATAATAATAATTATTATTATTAATATTATTATTATTATTTGTGTTGGAAACATCAGATTTTTTTTATTTCAAACATCAGAAAGTGTATAACGGAAAAATGAAGGTTGAAATAATAGACAATAAAAAAGATAAAAAGTTTATATTTAAAAATCAAAAATATAAATAAATAGTAGGTATATTATACAAATATTTATGATATCTCTTAACACATGTGTACGAGAATTACAATACAAGAACTTTTTCCAATAATTTATTAAATATAAAAATATTGTTCCTAACCAATGTTCAATAGATTACTAAACGATATGCTACAAATAGAAATCAAGCTGTACTTAGGTACATTTGCCCTGCTAGTCGATAACAAATAAGTGAAGCTTCGTTTTTATTGGAAAACTGTCTTAAACTTCGATTATTTCTTAATAACTAGGTGTGCAAACAAAAGAAGCTTAAAATTACTTTTTTATTGAAAAACTCACATTAGGTTTTGCTTATTTTTTAACGACCAGTACTAATTTATTGTCAATTTTTGTGGTTTATAAAAAATATAGGTAGTAATAGGTAATTATTTTAAAATAAAATTTATGTTGTATTAAAAAGTACTTAGTTACTTACATGTTTTCTAATTCTGCATTTTTTTTTTTCTGCAACAGAGGCTTCATGGTTCAGATCATCACTGAAAAATTACATTAAATAAAGTCATAAAGTAGGTTAAATTCTTTTTTTTTTATTTACCGCTTCAACCTCAAAGGATCATTACCGGAGGTATAATACCTTATAAATGCTGTTTTTTACAATAGTATACAATGGATAATTAAAATTTTGGCTAGTACATAGTAAATGTCAGTATCTTTTATAAATTTAAGTAATTTTTTACTGTTAGAGGGATTTAACACTGCACAAATGGCAATTTTTTGTAGCTGGTACTTTGTTCTTATACAGACATGTTCTGGGCTTTTACTCATAAGTTACATTCATGATAAGTCTCGTATTACCAATTATTGTTTATTACTAAATAACCGCTTCTTGTATTTACTAAAATAAATAAATTAAGAATATCAAAGGTGACTTAAAAACCACTTAACGTATTAAATTTTTCATAACTTCTTGGCAAAAAAGCTTTTTAAAAAATTATCTTCTAACATTATCGAACATTATCTAACATTTCTAGGATTATTGCGGCACACGAGGATTATCAAGAATGTAATTTTTTTAAAAACAAAAAAAAATTAAAACTGTGCTTGGACGTAAATATATTTAAAATATCTTTCAAATAAGGTATTACATGACTTTACTTTCCATTACAAAATTTAAAAATAGTAATGCCCTCTATTTTACGTCTCAAATAAAGTGCATCTCATTATAACAAAAATATCGTAATGTTCCTCTAATTTCACATCTTTTTTGTTTTGTCTTTACTTGCATTTTGAAAACATACTACAAAATGCTTTCATTTGACATCGCAGGATTGCATTAGAAAAATTCTAACTTCCAATTTAACCTCTTCCCCCCCTCCCTAACTGACTTACAAGAAAAAGTATTTTCGTTTTTTAGTTAACGCCTAATATGGGCCACTTATTACTTCAAATTTCAATTGTAAAACGACTGTGACAGGGCGGACAGACAGACATAAGAGTTTCTTATTGCCAAATTTGGGGTACAAATTTTACCGTTTTTTCATGTTTCGTCTTTTTCAAATTTAAATTTGATCTCGAATTTGATATTGTTTTATCACGAGAGAAACAAGAAGAGACAAGACGAGAGAAAGGCTCTCTCGAGCGAGAGAAGCGCCTTCTCGTCGAGACGAGAGAACAGATTTCTCTCGCCCTACGAGACGAGACGAGAGAGGCCACTCTCTCGTCTTGTCTCGCGGCATCACTAAATACAAGTTTTTTAAATTTAATTCACTAAATTTTCCATTTATTTTAAATTCATGTTTAACAGCCTTCTGCATAAAATGTAGGTACTATGTTTCTTTAAAAAAAATGGTAGAGACGCTAATGGTTGATTACTTGTGAAATGCCCTTGACGATTTTTTTTCTTATTTCTATTTACAACTAACACAAACTCTCTCCATTGTTAAAATTTGTATCAGTAGAGTAATAAAATACAAAAAATAACTTATAAACTACGCTTATAAATAAGCTAGAAATTAATGAAAATCAAAAATCAAATAACAGTTTTGACAATTTCGAACGATTTGATATGCCAAGCAAAACGAAACAGACCAATGGGATTGCTCGACATTATTTTTCTCCCCCTGTACCAGAACAAAGTCCATTTGAACAATGGCTCTAGTAATATATGTCCGAAGGTTTTAGGCTAATTCTATACCAACATAAAAAAATACCAGGTAAAAGCGGAAAATTTTTCATGTTGGTATATAAATAACGTAAAATGAGCCTAAAATGATGTACTCCTTTTTTTAGTTTTCCCAATTTTATTAACGAAAAAGTCTATAAACTTGTATTATCCAGCTAGCAGAGCACCTATTTTTCCCGATAAAGGCCAAAATAGAATTTTTCTTGTTGGTACAAAATTAACCTAAAATAAGCCTAAAATTATACTGTGTCTATTTGTTAGTTTGTCAATTTAATTAGCAAAATACTGTAAATAAATTAAAAATTATTAACTACGAAAAATCAAAAGTTAACTAAAAAAATAACAAGTATTGGAAATTAAAAATTTTAAAAAACCGACTTCAAAAACGTGCAGATGCTGTCACCACATCCTTACCAGTTTTACATGGGACCACCCTTGAGGTACCCCCTTACTAACAAAAAAAGAATCATAGAAATCGGACAAAATGGTAAAGCATTATCGCTAAACATACACCGAATAGTTATTTTCTTAACAAGTGCGGAAAGTGTTACTTTCCCGCACACGACTGCAAGCGGTCAAGTGCGGGAAAGACACTTTACGCATGAGTTAGGAACATTTCTACGACCGTATATACAAAAAAGTAGGAAAAATTATTTTTGGAAAATTATTTTATTTCAACATATACAAATCTTTAAATAAAAAAAACTAATTATTATGGATATTAATGTTAAATACACAATTTGTAGCATTTTGTAAATTATGTAAAATTGCCGGTACAGAGGAATTAGTTGGTGTTAATTGGCTGTTAATAGTCGTAACGCTCGTAGATTGAAAAGATGACGTGGACGGGAGTGACATCGGTTGCAGGTCGCATGAAGGTGAAAATGACGGTGGCAGCAAAGGTTGCAAGTCATTTCTATTTGAAAGAATTGTATTCGAAATGTTTTTCTTCTGTGTTTCGGAGTCCTCCAAATAGCCTTCAGCGATAGTAGTGGACTTCCAGCCACCGAGACGTTTTATATTGGTTATCGCTTCACCTGAGTCTGCTAGGAATGTTGCTGAAGAACGTCTAAAACTGTGTCCTGTATATCGTTCAGGATTAGGTAGACGCAAATATGCAGCAATCTCTGTTGGCATCTTACCAAAGGTGTTTACGCCAACGCACTGAATTGGGCAAAAATGCAAAAATGGTACTCACTTTAATCATAAGGTATACCTCATAAGGGGCTAACATAAACCTGGATATATCTTCTTTGGTAAAAACCTGCGCCTTCTGTGCTCGAAAACCAACATTTTTTTGTTTTAGAAATGACGTTAACTTATGGAACTGGCTTATATCCAAATTTTGTTTTATTTTTACTAAAATTTTCACCATCGAATAGCGAGACCATAAAGTACTAGATTTCAAAAACTTACTTAGGTGCGAAAAATACGCCAGAAACACCTCTTCTTTGTAGGTTTTTACCCCTTCCTGTTTACGCCACGTGACAAAATGGTCGTATTGTTTTTCATATCTTCCTCGTGATTTGGCAGGTAACACCTCCAAATGTGCTTCATTTGCAGCTTTTAAAATGGCTTCGAACAGCTCTTCATCCGATGATTCCATTATTTCTTTAATTTATTTTAATTCAGTTGACGCTTCAACAAACAACTTTGACGTTTTTGTAACAATAACACGCCTTGGTTACCATATAGCAACCATATCAAGCCATACATGTCACAGCCTAGTCTGACTATATAAAAATATCTCTATTATTCAAGTTTTCCAAAAAATTAAAATTATAACAAAAAGCAAGAAAAAAAGTAAATTTTATTAAATGGAATAGTTGGAAAATACTAAATTACCTATTGTAACAATAGTTATAACATCCGAGGTAAAAAAACTATACAATAGGTAAGGCTAAATATTCATAATTTTACTTTCCCGCACTAGTGCGGGAAAGTGATTTTTTCCCGCACTAGTGCGGGAAAGTGACACTTTCAAAACTAAAATGCGTGCGGGAAAGTGGGTAAAAATACACGGTCGTAGAAAAAAAAATAGTAGAACAAATTTTTACAATTATACATTTTTTCTCTACAATAAATAGTACATATAGGGACAGGGACAATTTGTAGTAAACATTTCCAAATATTTGTAGAGAATGTATTGTAGAGTTATTATCTACAATATTTAGTAAAAATATCCAAATGCATCATAAGAATTGTTCTACAAATTGTTATAATTTTTACTATTCATTGTATGAATTTATATTAAAAATGTATTGCATTTTATGAAAATAAATAGGAAAATTTTACACAATAAATAGTAAAAATTCATACAAATTGTAGTAATTTTTAATAAAATTTGTAGTAGTATTTTATAATTATTATAATTATAACCTAGAAAAAATGTTCCTTAATAAAATATTCAATTTATTGTTTTCAAATAAAAGATACAAAGTCTTAATTACATTATGTAATAAATAACAGTAATAGTAACGCCTTCAGTCTCAGTTGGCTTTTCTGCACCTGAAAAATATGAAATAAAAATTAATACCAATTGAACTGTTCACACCCTTAAAACGGGGATATTTATCACGTTTACACTGATTTAGAGTTTAAATGACTAAGTCAGATAACTAACAAAAATGGGAAAGTAGGTATGTCACAATTAAGACAACATTCGATCGTTGACCACAACTATTTTTTTTTTAAATAATCTACTAAGGTTATTTAAATTAGTTATCTAAAGGTAAATTATTCAGAAACAATAATAAATGTACTTACCACTACTAGAAGTTATTAAAATTTTCTCAAACGCATCGGTGCTTATAATATAATAATGTGTTATAGGTACTTGTATAAGTATGTACCATACTTTGTATTGTGAACATGGCGAACGGCTACTGCTATCTGGCCATTTATGATCGATGTCAGAAAACGTTGGCCAATAGCAGAATTATGTTTTATTCACATGACTTAAAATTTCTACAATATTATAGAATATTTTTGTACAAAATTGAATTTTTTTCATAAGAAGGGATGTAAAGTATTACTATTTTTTGTAGAAAAAATTACTATTTTTTGTAGAGATAATTATTAATATTTGTAAAAAATTTTACAGGAGTTAGAAGTAGTAATTACGATAATTGTAATAAATTTCTACTTCTACAAACAATAGTAAAATATACTAAACATTGTGGACTTCTTTCCTATTGTTGTAGCATTTTATTCGACAATTCAATTGCTACAATAATGAATAGTTTTTAACTATAAATTGTAGTAAAATTTTCTACAAAAAGTTAAGTATTTTTTTACAAGTCTACTACTACAACATTGTAGTAAAATTTTCTAGTCACATTTTTTTCCGTGTACATAAAAAATGAAGAGTTTGAAGATTTTCCCATCGATCCAATTATTTGATTTTAACCAAATTTATATGGGACCACCCCTGGAAAAGAATTATTGAAATCAGACAGCGTGTTGAAGAATTATCGCTGAACATACATAACAAAAATATCGCGACGAATTGAGAACCTCCTCCTTTTTTGAAGTCGGTTAAAAATATAATTTATTTTTCCATAAGATATGAAATTAGAGAGGTCATAAAAAATATATTCTATCCTTTCAAATTTCTTTTAAAAATAAAAAATAATTTACTTTCCTTTATTTCAAGGGTGAGTCTATTCAACCATTTGACGTATTGCATGTTACTTTCAGTCGTGCATAAGATGTATGCAGTTCGTTTCGTTTCATACCTGTGTATATTTCTATTAGTTACAAACATTTCTTTGTTTGTAAGTGTATAGGAATATTTCAAAAATAAAAATACAACAAAGGGGTATTATGCTATATTCTTTGAAGTACGGTAGATCCTTTTTAGGAAAGAAAAACGTTTTTAGAGTTGTTTGAATTTCCCCTATACCGTCGTAATGTCAAGTTAGCAGGCAACTTAATTTTTTCAATAAAGGTAGGAGCGAAAAATTTTTCATGTTAGTATAGAATTAGCATAAAATTAAGTTGTTTATATTTTTAGTTTTCTCAATTTTATAAACGAAAAAGTCACGGAGCACCTAATTTTACCGATAAAGGTCAAAGTGATTTTTTTCTGTTGGCATGAAATTAGCCTTAAAGAAGCCTAAAATTATGATGTGTCTGTTTGTTAGTTTTCTCAATTTTGTTAACAAAAAATTAAGTTACATTGTCAAGCTAGCAGAGCACCTAATTTTTCTGATAAATTACTGAGAGGAAAAAGTTTTATGTTGGTATAAAATTAACCTAAAATGAGCCTTATAATGTGTTATCATTTTTTGCATCGCAGAATTTTTTAATAAAAAGCGCAATAAGTGCCTGTTGTCAAGACAGCTGAGTACCTAATTTTTTCCATAAATGAAGAAGCGTAAATGTTTTGAGGTTGGTATAAAATTAGCCTAAAATAGGCGTAAAATTATGGCGACATCAAAATTTGAAAAATCCAAAGGTGCTGTGCTGGCTTGATACGTATCCTTTATCTGATTATTAAAATTTTGCGTAGTTTTAAGAAACTTACTGTTAACAAGGTTAAGGGTAATCTCTTCTTTTCTGAAGTAAAAGTAGGTCAAGCTTACAATTTTTTACGCATTGGGGTATATTAAGTCATTCATGGAAAAATGCGCTATTTTGCGTCAAAACAATTTTGAAATCAATGAAAATCTACCTTAATTATGATAATTTATTTTTTGTGTCTGCATCGTTCTTTAATTTCATAAAAAACGCTGTAATATTTTGAAGACAAATTCTAGGGTTGAATACAATATTACCAAGCCGTTATAAAACTAAAATAAAATACAGGGTGTTTAATTTAAAGCATATACATTTTTATTTGCCAGGCAAGAACACAACACCCTGTATATCCATAAATATTTTTAAAATACGTATTTTTTATATTCATAAAACTTTATGCACTAATGGGACACCCTGTATAATTCTCTACAAATAAATAATGAGAAATTAGAAAGGAGATATATAATGCTTGATATTTTGTGTGCGTGCGTGCGTGCGTGCGTGCGTGTGTGCATAAAATGGACCGCAATGGAAACATTTTAGGAAATTTTTCAGTATTTTTGTTGACAATGAATATTTACAGGGGTTATACAATAGGTTGTACAAAATGACCGGAAAAAGCCTGTAATAACCAGATAGGAAAGTCATCTGTTAGAAACATCAGATTTTTATTTGCCCCCACTTTTAATCATATTTTCTCAAAATCAGTAGACTTTGTCTCCTTATAGAGCCTTATTTTTCCTGAAAATTTCGAATTGATAGTGAATTTATAAACAACTTTTTTATTTTGGCCAACACTGTACCAATTAGAAGCAATGTTTGATACATTTTTGGAAAAGTCTTAGCAAAATAAATTCAGAAAGTTAAAAATAGAATGGTCAGTTAGTTGTTAACCAACTATCAGGAGGTGTAATTTTTACTGGAAAAGTAATGTTATTGTCAACTGAAATGTCACAAAAAGTCACCAAAAATCTTTTAAGAATGAGCTTCATTTTTCAACGATTTTACGTGCGAGAATATGACATTCTTACACCAAAATCGAGAAAAATCTTTTTAAATAAAATCAATAAGATAGATGTACGTAAATTAATTTGGATGCAGGTTCAAGCATTTTTGTATCAGTGTTTGTTGTTATTAAAATTAAATATATCCTATAAACGATAAATAAATAAAGATTTATATGAAGTTCTATAGATTGAACCATCGTGTCGTATTATTAGCCGAAATCAGAGGAAGTATTCACCACAATATTACGTTAGTCTATTTTTAAATCTTGATTAAACCTATAAAAATTTTGGGCGAAATTTTGACTTCCTTTAATTCGGGTCAAAATTTTTACATCCTTTTAATGCTAACCGCAATTAGGTTTCTACATGATGTATAAACCCAGTAAGTATTGTTGACGTCAATCATTTTAATAAATAATATTTATTTTTGTACATACAGTGTGGATCAGCCAAATGGAATAAATTCTATAATAAATAAAAGGGGGCGTGTTCGGAAAAACGCTCGGACCTGTCGATTGGTATTTTTAGTTGCGCAATTTTTTTAACAAAAACTTTTTATGCAGGGTATGTTATGTAACAGTGGCCAATACCGACTTTCTTATTTTAAATGCAACACCCTGTATATTTTTAAATTTTTAGATTCTTTAGAAAATTCAAGACAAATTTTATGTATTATGTCCTATATTTTACTGTTTTGGAAATATTAAATGTTTTCCGATTTATTGCAAAAATTAACATTAACATAATAAAAATGTTTGAATATAGAAATTGTTTTTATGTTTGGCCACCCCCTAAAATAATTTTAATGTCTCCAAGTAGTGTGAAAATTCGAAAAATAAAATTTGGATATAAAATTTCGACTTGGAAAAAATGGTCAATTGACATATCACATAAGTTCACAGTTCACAGTAAAAATCCATAACAGTTTACAATTATGTTTTTAAGTTTAATCACCCCCTTAAATAATTTCAATGTGCTCAAATAGTGGAAAAATTCGAAAAATAAAATTTGGAAATCGAATTTTGGCT
Organism: Psylliodes chrysocephalus; assembly: GCA_927349885.1. NCBI lineage: Eukaryota > Metazoa > Arthropoda > Insecta > Coleoptera > Chrysomelidae > Psylliodes > Psylliodes chrysocephalus. The sequence continues at coordinate 68,603,128 of OV651814.1, forward strand.
TGGAAAAAATGGTACAACGACATAAGTGCACAATGAAGATCCATAACGATTTAGAATTATGTTTTGACGTTTATCCACCACCTCAAATAATTTTCATGTGCCCAAATAGTGTGAAAATTCGAAAAATAAAATTTAGAAACCGAATTATGGCTTGCAAAAAATGGTCAAACGACCTAAGTGCACAATAAAGATCCATAACAATTTAGAATTATGTTTTGATGTTTAACCACCCCCTAGAATAATGTTAATGTGCCAAAGATATGTGAAAATTCGATAACTAAAATTTTTAAATCTAATTTGCACTTGGAACAAATGGCCAATCGACATAAGTTTTCAATGCCTGCGTCATGTTAGCAAGTAGCCATCCAGCAATAAATTCAGATGGAGGTCAAAGCACTTGCGTCATGTTAGCAAGTATGCAGCCAGTGGAGGTCAAAGCACCAGCGGTCGGACTAAATCTTTAAGACCAAGTTCAACGCGTTGTCAATGAAAAGTGACAGCGACTTTTTTATCACAAAAAATACAGCTCTAAACGATAATATTTTCAGAAACTGTTTTCATAAACGGGTTCAAAATACTGTAAAGACTGGTGGAAAGTTTATAGTTTGTTTTACTTTTAATGCATAATATTTTAATGAATGATATTTTACAAATATTCAAAAGTTATGGACTTTCCACCATTTTTTATAGTAAACGCAAAATAATTGTCTAATTATTTCAGGAATCTTGTGATAAGATTTAAAAATATAGGGCCCATAAGATGCTGCCATCTGAACAGACGGAATAGATACTAAAGTGCAGACGAAAGTAAAATGGCTTAGCCCAATTTGACCATGTTCCTGGGTGAGGGGCGAGGTGTTGTGCGGGGAAAGGTTTCAAGTAAATAAATTATTCTATAAACGATATTTTCTGTTTGGAACACAAGTATGTTTGTTTTGAAAGTTTGACGTTTATGGTTTGACGTGTCATTTCAATTTAATAGACTTTAATAATTTAAAAGATAAAATGTACTTATTATTTATATATATTATTGTAGATCCAGGTAAGTTTTCGGTTTTTATTTTTTTTATTTGGCTAGTTTGCTAATATCACAATATTCAAATTTAGTAAAAAATAATATAATAATATAACAATTATTATAATCAAATTCTAAATAGGAAATGTAATTTAACTGCAATTGTTTTGATAACAGTATTTGCATATGGTCTGTGAATTTCATTTGTTTCCGAATAATTACCCTTAAATATTTGAATTTTTCTACTAACTGTATAGAATTTCTTCCAATTTCCTATATTGTTTGTCCACAAACTGCATATAGTTATTACGTATCAGCATATATTTTGTTTTAGGTATTTGTGTTGATTTTTAATAAATGATTGCAACACCATTTATAAACATTTTGCAGAGTTTCATTGACAATTAACTCTTACTAAGTTACCTGAATATTTACAACTTACAAGAAACATAGATAAGGACATCGTAGGCAAACAGGTAAATGTCATATTGATTATTGCAACATCAACAATCATTAATATAAATTAAAAATAACAGGGGACCTAATTTTCTTCCTTTGATATGGTTAATTTCTTCTGATCAGGTCAGCGATTCTTTTGTGCGAACTCGACACATTACATACAGAGACATCACATTAAAATCGCTATCTGTCGAACGAAGAAAGGAGTTTCGATAGGAGACATACTGAAAGATGAGAATTCCACTGCCTATGTTATTTCATTTTAACCTCTCTGACCTGTTACTTAGGTAATCTACATGCTACTTCAATGCATGCTTTATAGCATAGATATAAAAAACCACCTTTATACCCATACTTTTTAATTTTTTTATTGAATGGTGTTGATCAACAGAATCAAATGCATTTTAAAGAAATACAATTAATTTTTAATTGTACATATGGCGAGTTGTACAATAGGCAGTTAAAATGTAGACTTAGTTTTAACTGTGAACCTTGTCATATACTCATCGGTTATTGTTAAACATAGTTTTAAAAATGACATTTGTTTTTGAATATAACTAGTTTTTTTTTGTGATAGGCTTCAACTGCTAAGGTTATTTAGCCTCGTGTTCTGTGTAGGCTTTGTTACTGTTTCCCAGAGCCACTTTAGGAACAGCACTGTTAATTAGAACCCAGCAGTGAATGGTCGAGTGGGAAATCCTACCAAGGCATCAGAATTAATTTTAAATAATTAAATTAAATTAAAAAATTCCGGCCAATGGTGGGATTCGAACCTGGGACCCTTGGATCCACAGGCAGAGGCTCTACCACTGAGCCACCCACCCCCCCAATATAACTAGTTAAAATGAATTTAAAATATTTTTTTTACAACCTGCCCATAATATATTTTTCACAACTATAAATCTATATAGGTAACTATTGTTTTTACTTTTTCAGTAATAGTTTTCCGGTAACCTCTGAACTCTGTTTTATTATATTTTTAGTTGTAAACAGGAATCTGATGAGTACCTACATTGTACAAATTTAAATATGCAAAGGGTCCTGTAAATATACCAATAAACTTTTAGGGGTGGTAGAGGGCTACATCAAAATAAACTTTTTTGCTTAATAAATATGCGTTTCAAAAACGAAGCATTTTCGGACATTATTATATTCCGATGTAGACGATTAAAAAGGTCAAATTGATGTAATATATACAGACTTCTCAAAGATTTTTGATCGAATGGATCATAATATTCTTGTAAGGAAGTTGGAAAGCTTAGGGTTTGATCAGTCGCTGTTGAGATTAGTTTCTTCTTATCTAAATCATCGTTTTAATTATGTCTTTTACAACGAATTTTCATCCTCGCCCTTCACAGCAACATCTGGAGTTCCACAGAGCTCCAATCTGGGGCCACTATTATTTAGTATATTTATAAATGACTTGGCAATAAACTTAACATGCAATCACCTGCTGTTCGCTGCTCACTTAAAAATATTTATCTCAATCTCATCAATTCTAGTCTGCCACATTTTACAGACCCAACTGGGCATCGTTGAAAATTGGCGTAATGAGAAGCTGTTTATGAATGTGTCTAAATGTAAAGTATGTTCCTATACTAGAAGTATTAACAAGGTAGAGTTTGATTATTTATTTACCGTCCTACCTTTATCGACTTGTGCACAAATTTAAGATTTAGGTATATTATTCGACCAAAAAGTTACTTTTTCGGATTATAGTGATAATACTGTTGCTTCTGCGTTGAAAAGCTTAGGGTTCTTCATTTGTAATACTCGTTCTTTTACAAACTCTCAAACCTTAGAGATCCTTTACTTTTCTTTAGTTCGTTCCAAGCTAGATTATGCATCTCTTATCTGGAACCTTATTTACAATATTCATAAAAGATCATTGAAAAATGTTCAGCGGCGATATCTCAAGTATCTTTCTTTTAAAATAGATGAGCTTGTATCCCATTCGAGGTATTGAAAAATCTCTGCTGCTTTCGAGGTTCAGCATACCATCTTTGGAAAAGAGAAGGGTAGTTTTCAGCGTGACATTTCTTTATAAAATATTACATAACACTATTGATGTACCATTTTGGTATATCAAATAAATTTTTATATTTTACAAACAGCCATTAGATATCATAAAACATTCTTTATACAGCAAGTATTTGAACGAACTTGAGAAGAAATTCGCCTATAACGCTAATGTGCTCAAATTTTAATTAAATTTGTTCTGATGGGATATTTATTTTAACCATTGATTGTACTAATATGTAGCTAATGTATTTAGGATTATATCTTTTCTTTTTTTTCTTGCTGTTAGTTGCTAAAATTATTTTCTGTCGAAATATTATGTTTAACATTTATTTTATGTAAATAGATTAATTTGTTGGAAAATAAAATTATTTTTATTTTATTAAACAAAAAATGTTTATTTTCATGCACCTACCACCTTTAAAAGTGTGTCGGTATATTAACGAGAAATCCTATATAATTCCCAAAGAAAAATGTTTCTGGAATAAATTCCGAATTCTATTTATTGATATTTGTTATTTTTTAGGTTCAATGACTCGAAAAATGATGATCAGCTACACGAAGAATATCCTTGATACTTTAAAAAATGGTATGAGATTAAGCAGATTTGATGCTACGTCACATTGTGGTGCGAAGACGTGGCTTGTATGAATTTGGGATATCAGTTGATCGAAAACAGAGCAAAAATAAATTTAAATCTACATAGGCATCATAGATAGCCATACTCCGTACCACAATACGTCATGCGTGAACTCGATGAGATTTCATCCGCTAAGTATCATTTCGCTGTAATGTTTTGTATCATTAAGAACATCAACATTGTAAACAATTATGACCCGGGTTTTCTAACCTTCTCCCTAGGTCAGGTCAGAGAGAATAAAGATTGAAAATATATATACTTTTAAGAGTTTTATTATGTCAGCCATAGTTTTATACCAAAAATGAAAATAAACTGAAATTATACATTAAAAACACATTCATAAATTTACTATATTTAAACATTAATCGATTCTTTCTTGGCTAAAATATTACTTATCTATCTATCCAGCTCTGTTCAGTCTATGTTTTGCCTTTAGCCTACTTCTAACACTTCCATTCGTTCTTATTCAGTGTAGTGTGCATGGTTTTTAGAATATCTAGTGTTATACCTATCTGCTGCTGGGTCCTGCAAAGTTCATCTTAAGTACACCTGCTTATGTGACATCTATCTCGATGTCAAGTTTGATTGAACATACGTTTCTTGCTTATTACTTTTATACTTAACCAGAACTCGCTTAGACTTGGACACAAATGTCTAATTCGGCCAAAACACAGCCTTGGTACAGAAATATCTATTTTACCGCTGGTTTCATTACAAAAAACTGGAGTAAAGTGTAAAATTATCACTTGTCCAGTACACTCGTATACACTTGAGTATTAGCCTTTATTATTTTTGAATAAAGACGTATACATTTAAAAATGTCGTTTACTTAAAAATTAACACTTAATTTTGATATTTTATTTAACTCAGTCAAAACATTAAATTATTTTCCATTTATATATGGCTTATACCGGCCCTGTATGTACTCTAGTAGCTAACAGTGTTGCCGTCAGTTGCCGACACATATTCGTTAGTGACATACGTTTTATAAATGCACCCTGTTACATATTTGTTGACATAAAGAGATAGCAATTTAAAGTGACGTCATGTATTACTTCGAATGAAAAATCGATAATGTAAGTTTTCTAACCTAAAAAAAAAATCGTGATTATATGTCAAACAAGATTGAGTTGGGCCTTAATATCGAATTATTTTAAATTTGGACATAAAGAATACATTATATCATAATTTTTGGCATTATAATTAATATTATCCTTTCTTAAAATTATAATAAGGGATTATGTTATGTTATGTTGAGAATGGGGTGTTAATACACTGCGACCTAAAAGATATATTGTGCCCCCTTCTATCGCCAATGCACTAAGGAAATGTCTCAATGCCTATAACGACCCTTCCAATCCTATTTTCTCAAGGAAGTGTAGGATTTGAAGTGGCTTCAAGTTAGGTAAATCTCCCTCTTCTATTTGATATCCTACTAGATATAGTGCCCTTGGATTCTGTAGTACTACACATACTGTTAGGATGTGAATGGAGGTTTCGTCCTCCTCCTTACAGATTCTGTACTCACTATTTTCTACTACTCTCAGTTTACTAAGGTGTCTTTTTAGTCGGCAATGCCCGGTAAGGATCCCTGTTACAATACGTAGCCTGTTCTTGCTCAGGCAGACGCAGGCTTCCAATCTTTTCTGGTTATCTTGGCCTGTCTGAGCCCCAAGAGATTGTTCCAATTATCTGTTCTTCTACTGCCCAATTCTTTTTTAATCTCTCCTAATATTAAGTTACTGCTGATACCGCAGAACGGCTCAGGTCCTACAAAGGCTGTTTGAGCCACTTTTCTTGCAAGGCTATCCGCAATCTCGTTACCCTGTACCCCGTTATGTCTCGGGACCCAAGTGAGAGTAACTCTATTTTTCTCGCCTAGCTCATTCAATTGTTCTAGGCATCTCCAGATCATTTTTGAGCTGATTACGTAAAAGCTCAGCGCTTTGATGGCTGCTTGACTATCGGACATGATGACAATCTCTTGTCTATGATAGTTTCTCTCGATGTTAAACTGCATACACTTCTCGATGGCGTGAATTTCCGCCTGGAAGATGCTTGTGTATTTTCCCAAGCTTTCGGAGTGCTTGGTTCTCGGCCCATACACTCCTATTCCAGTTCCTTCTATGGTTTTGGAACCGTCCGTATACCACTGAATAGCACGTCTTTCGGTTGCAAGCGCGATGGATTCTTGGCTCCATTCTTTCTTGCAGCCCAGCTCTGTGGTTTTGAAGTTTTTCACAAAACTATACTTCTTTAGCATTTCATCCTGGGGCATGTCCCAGGTATCTTTAGTACTGAAGCAAGTAGACTTTCGTCTAATTACTCCGTTCCTAATCATTTTATATCGTGTCCTTTTTGCCACATTCTCTATCATCAAATGTAGAGGGGTGAGGTTTAAGATTACCTCCATTGCGGCCGTAGGACAGGTTCTCATTGCAACAGTTATACCGTTGTATGAAGATAATATAGTAGGGTAACCTTATGAACATATCATTGGAGGACGATGGACATAGAATGTAGATGGCGATACTATACTTATATCCAAGTCAGGTCTTTAGGTCATGTCTATGCTTGAGTATGAATTATAATTTAAAATCTTCTTTTTCATTTCTACTTGTCTTCGGTAATGTATTTTTATAGTTACAATTTACTATTGCAAATTATTACATAAGGATATTTGAAGGTCACATAAAATGCCAAAATAATCAATATAATAAAATAAACCAGTTTTTGTTTGGAAAAGATTTAATGAGTTTAGATTGGTTAGAATTTTACTATAATAGAGGTATATAAAGTTAGCACAACGATCTTAGCACAATAAATCAGAACCTTATCTATAATTATATGCGAATTATGTGCAATTTTCGTGCGCTATTCACGATTTTTGTGCATTTATAGTTTTTTTTTGTAATTAAATATTGTGCTAGCTTAACGTTAAGTTAGCACAACTTTTTATTATTTATCAAGTAATTTTAATTTGGAAAACACCATAATTTTGTGCGTTTGTTTGTGCAAATTATGTGCGAAATCAAAAATAAATTTGGTCAAAAAGTTTTCTTTTCCTTGAAATGGCTACTAGTGTTGTTTTTGTAGGGTTTATATTGTCCCACTTCATGGCACCATCTTTTGGTATGTTCTAGTCCTCGTTGGACTATATCACACAGAATATTACTAAACTTGCCACTAGCAAATATGACTATGTCGTCGGCATAATCTTGACAGGGTATGCCGAGGTTAGTCAATCTGCATAGAAGTTTATCTACGATTAGGCTCCACATTAGTGGGGATAGAACTCTTTCTTCTGGACATCCTCTGGTTCTGCAGATGGAGATGGTGTCCTGCCCAATCTGTGTCTCTGCAGTTCTCGTAGATAACAGCCAAGCCATCCATCTGGATGTGATGTTATCTACTCCTCTGTATGCAAGTGCTTTTTTACTGTTGTCAAAAGCTCCAAACAATTAGAAACCCGCGAGTCATACATCAACGACCACTTTATCCCCGCAGATTCACAGTTTGGTGTGGTGCATGGTGTGAAGGAGTCATAGTAGCTTACTTTTTTGAAGATGCTGCAGGTAATTCTCTTACTGTGACTGGCAAACGCTACCGCGATATGATTCAAAACTTTCTGGCTCCTAAAATTCAACAACTTAACCTTACTAACGTGTGGTTCAAGGAGGACTCCCAGGAAAGCATAAATATTTGCTCGGCCTAACACCGGCATGTATGGGAAGCCGAGTACTAGGATTGCCGTTGTCGGGGTTTCTTCTGAGCCGGGAGGGCCGTACCACTTGAGATAATTTAGAAGCAGAAACCGCATATGGTCCATATTTGGCTTTCCAGACATGAGAGGCATCCTTACGGGCCGAACGCGGTAAATATTTGCCTAGCCGGGCATGGGAGGCATCCTTACAGAACGAATTATGTATAGATATATAAACGCGGCTGGAATTTAGTGGGCTCCCAACATTCAGCTGGGCGGACATGCCCTATCTATATGCGGAAGCTCCACCCATATATCTGGCTGAGTCCGGCATCCGTCAAGCTTTCTTCGGCCCAGTTACGGTGCCGATTAACTGTGTTTATTGGGATGGAGCCTCTTGTCATACAGCTGGGGAAACAATGAATCTTTTCCGAGCAATGTTTCAGGAGCGTTTAATCTCTTGATATGGCGATTTCATATGACCCCAAGGTCACCAAATTCAACGGCTCCAGACTTCTTTTTATGGGGATTTCTAAAAAATAAGGTTTATGCCAACAGGCCCAACACTGTAAAGCAGCTAAAGAAGAATATACGGAAAGTGATTCAAATTATTCCTCCCAAAACCTACCAAAAAGTGATGTAAAATGTCAATAAGAGGGCTCAGGTTTGTGCGGACTCCAGAAGCGGACATTAACTTAAATTTTAATAAAAGATGAAGATGGAAATCATGGACGTATTTTATTTAGTTTTAAAAATATTAAAGAGACAAACCAGTCAGTAACGTTACAATGCGGTAGGACCGTATAAACAACAACAAAACATAATTGAATGAAACAAGAATTTAAATAATTGCAGAGTTTAAACGTTAAGAAATACAAATTTTATCATAATCAACCAAAATAAAAAATGTATGCTACGCATTAAATTTATAATAAAATAATCTTTCAAACTAAGTGCCACATTTTACAATAGGTACCAGGTTTATATCCCACCAGAAGGTATTAAAATCAAAAGTAATGAAATGAATAGTTATATAGCCAAATTATTCTTAAAATTAACTTTTAATGACGTGTTACACTTGGCACTTTCCCTATTTAAATTATATTGGTTATAGTAACATAGTGTAGGGGAATAACGTATGACAGTTAATAGGAAAAAAGATATCCTCCTTCAAACTTAAATCGATTTGTCCGAGCGTTGTTAACATACACGATATTAATACCAAAAACCCCCATGGCAAATTTTCGTTGGGTCACCTTGTATAAAGAAAGTATTTATATTAAAGAAAATTAATTATAAATAATAACCTTTAAACAAAACTTAAATTAAATAGATCCATCTCATATTATTACAAAGAAATACTGAATAAATAGTTTTGAAAACTATTAAAACCAGTTGTGAAGTGTAAAACGAATAAATTAGTAATAAAAATTATATTTTTGTATTTTATTGTAAGTTTTTCTTTCCACTTCTAGAAAAAATATTCCCTATAAAATAAGAAATAGTAAACAGTTTACAATAAAAACCTGCATCCAATTTGTAATATGTAACTTGTAATATGTACCAATGACCAAGTCCGGTTCTGTTTATTTTCAAATAAACAAATATGGCCGTCGACAGAATCTCTAAAAATTAAATAACTTTAGGAAATAAATGTAAATTTCCTTTATCGGCATCATACTTCGCACTTTTATTATAAATACAGATTTTTACAGGCATTTTCAACGTTAATTTCCAAAATTTAAGTCACTAAAATACCAAATTAATTCTGGTTGACACAATAGATTTGAATTAAATTTGGACGAACAACACTCTGACATGTGACGTCCTCAACTGTGATTGGTCGGTGTGAATAATTTTGAAGTGAGCTTATGCGCAGTGTTATAGGTTCTATCTAAAGTTTGTATAATCTAAGATAAATACAAACAGTATTTTTTTCGTTTGGAGTTTTAACATTTAATTACATTTATTTAAATATAGCAACAAAACTCCATTCGAATACTTTTTGATATTGGTCAATTTCAATCAATATAATATTAGAACATTACCAAATATTTTCAAAGAGTATACTGAGCTAGAAGAAAGAAACTGGAGCAGGGAGCTTTGAGATAAAGATATGTTGGCGCCCATGCATTTTCATATCATTGATGACAAGTACTCGTATATTATTCTTTTTGTTTTAAAATATGTTTGAAAAACTCTAATAAATAATATTTTCAAAGATTATATCAAATAGATTCATATATCTAATTATAAAAAGTTTTAGTTTATCCTCCTAAGATTTGTATTCCTCAATTTTTCTAAAAATATCTAGGTATATGAAAATCCCTACTAAAAATACATATTCGTTACCTATAAGAAAAAATACACCCAAAATTATTCAAATCAAACAGGAAGAACCATTAAAATGTAAAAAATTCTAATACAAATCTGCAAACAAACACTAATATCAAAGATAATAAATAATCATTGGAATATTATGTTATTTTTTAGCTAATGGATTATTGTGTAACAAGTGTGGCCCAAAAGATGGCCTGCCTTGCAAGTGGGGCTTCCCGTTCATGTACACTAGCGAATATTGCACAAGCGAAGGAATTCCCAAATGTTATAAGATCAGTGCTTACAGTAAGTATTGTTATGATTATCAAAATGTGAGTTGTTTCTAAAATTTAAATCATATTTTGCTTAATTTTATTTGATATTTTGTCAGCTTACAGCCAAAACAAGATAAGTACATTTTTATCATTTTTACGTTAAGTGCATTTTCGTACCCAAGATGGTTATAAAAATATACTGCAAAAACCAGATAAGTGTTGGACAATCGAAAACTACTGAAAAATGTAACTTGTCTTTGCAAAAATTCAATTTGCTCAAAACTGTACAGCTAAAATAAGTTAAGTGCACATGCAAAAAAGGAATTAATTCTTATGGAAAAACAGATTAAGTACCATTTAACTTATTTTGGCTGTTAAGGTTTAGAAGATTGTTAGAATGCCTATGCTTGTTAAATAGATAAGAGTCAATTATCTAATTTTTGCAGTTTATTTTATCTTTACATTAGCATGCTCAGAGTGCAAAACCAAATAAGTATCACTTATCTTTTTTTTTCCTGAATTATCTTGCTTTTGCTGCAACGTTTTTTTGAAGCAGAAGGCTACGTTAACATAACCTGAAATATTACTGTATGTTGTATTCACATCGGTTCCTAAAAATATTGATTTTATACTTGATGCAAGTGATTTTAAGGTTGTAAAATTATATTACAATTGGTTATTGGTGTTATTGGTGGTATTGTAAATTAGTAATTAGCGACAAAAATTATTACCTTGCGCTTTTGGGCCTCAGATTTTAACCGCCAAATAGACTTTATTCTTAATAACGTGTACAGGCCAATAAGGACAAAAAGTAATCCCTCTGGTGAAAAGAAACCACGTATTGTTTTAAAATAATTTTATTTCAATGTAGACGATGAAAAATTACTGCAAAGTTTTTTTACACAAACTATTTGCATTAATAGTTGAGCATGCTTTCTTAAATAAGGGTGAAGGTAAAAATTTATAGGAACCGATAAAAGGGTCAAGGGACTCAGCGGTTGAGTGCCAACTGAGCGCGTCTCCGGGTAGTGGATAGGAGAACGACCTTCTAAGCTGTAAGGTAACGTGCCGACGGATGAATTGTCGCAGGGGCAGATACGGAAGAAACGCTCTCCTGAGGGAACCTGGCAACACCCTCTTGTATCTAGCCTTTCCGGCGCATGCATGGCTCGGCGTCGGTCGACCTTTCCTTCCCTAGCTATTCGTGGGAACCATATGGATTCTAAATTAAAAAAACCCGAATTCATATCCATAACTGGTATCTATAAATCAATTCTAAACTGGCAAGTGTCTGATAACATTTCGATGTTAACATTCAAAATAAACTTGATGTTGCCGACCTCTACGCTATTTCGGCACCCTAGGAAGACGGACAGGGCAATCTATGCCCACCTTCTCCAAGAGGCTCTGAGAGGGATTAAGGCCGAAACACCAAAGTACTCGAACACTATCCAAAGCACAATAAACAATGCCTATAAGAAATCCTGTTCCCTGAGGCTGGTCCAACATGGTCAGACGACTACAGCATGGTGATATCACGAGTTGGATCACCTCAGGAAGATGGCTAGAAAATCCTTTAATAAAGCAAGAACCACAAAACTCAAAGAGGACTAAGATACTTATTAATCTCACCTCAGAGAATACAAAAAAATCGTCAGACAAAAACAGAGAGATGCATGGAGATCCTACTGCGAAGACATCGAATATTTCCCGTAGGCAGCGATACTTCAAAAGGCTCTTTTAAAAGATCCACACCGAATCATTGGTGCGCTAATCAAAGAGAATGGCACGAAATCTGCCAACTTCGAAGATAGCATCAAACTTCTGCTGTCAACACACTTCCCTGACTCGGTCATCATAGACGTCGCCGACTGGGCAGAGGAAAAATATAATCCATCTGTCTATGATTGGCAAACTGCCAAACATATTGTAGACGATGAAAAAATTAGATGGGCAATATCCAGCTTCTCTTCGTTTAAATCGCCAGGACCTGACGGTATCTATCCATCCCTACTTCAGTGGGGTCTGGAAGAACTCACACCGCACCTAATGGGTATATTTAGATCCTCGTTGACTTTGAGGTATATCCTTAAAAAATGGAGAGATGTAAAAGTGGTATTTATACCCAAACCTGGAAGGATGGATTACACTGTCTTACACTCACTAACCAATAGGAATGTTTTACAAATTTAGTGGGTGGATACATAACATGCTCTTAAAGCGAGCAGTCAACATAAGTGTAGAACATGTGAATATAAGAGACTTGGTTGCAAGGGCATGTAAACAGGGAGGGCTCTACTGTGGATTGTGATCCTCGACACCCTCATCAGCCGCCTCAATAATGACAGTCACTACAAAATAGCATATGCAGATGACCTGATCATTCTGGAAACAGGGAATTTTGAGAACATACTTTGCGAAAGAATGCAAGTAGCTCTAAAAATTATAGAAGAGTGGTGCAAGGACCATTCACTGTCTATCAATTCCAAGAAGATAGAAATAATCCTTTTTGCAAGGAAAAGGATGAAAATGGAATTAAAACCTCCAGAACTCCTAAATACAAAACTAAATTTTGCAACAGTGGTGTAGTACCTAGGTCTCCCCTTTGACAGCAAGTTAACATTGAACTCGCATTTAGAAAACAGAGTTAAAAGAGCACAGATTGCTTATGAACAATGCCGCTGAACCGTGGGGCGTACCTGGGGTTTCTCCCACAGACTTGTTGCATTGACTTACACGGCTATCATAAGACCTATGCTTACATACGGTGCAGTTGTCTGGGTAACGAATACCCAAAAATTAACAGCTATTCGTAAACTAGAACAAATTCAAAGGACAGCATGTCTCAACATAACAGGAGCCATAAAAACAACATCTACCAGAGCGATGGAAGTCATTCTGAGTTTCACTTCCCTTGATATTTACGTCAAAGAGATTGCTCTGACGACAATGACACGCCTTCGCTCGGTTGGATTAGAACCTGATGTAGGATCTGGTGAGGCGAGACATCATTTTTGGCAGAAGGCGCTTGATACGCTCCCACTGCTTCAAGAGAACATGGACTACATCTTAAAGAGATATATCTTCCATACGCCATATAAAGTTATAATAGAACAAATAGAAGAGCCAGAAGTGGCAGGTACGATTCATATCTACACCGATGGTTCTAAACGAAGACAATGCTTAGGATGTGGAACATACTCTAGATTCTTAAACCTAAACATAAAATGGGCTGTAAGCAATACTGCCAGTGTAGTTTAAAAAGACCTAACGGGGATTCTCATAGCATCAAAAGAAATAACCAGAAAGAACATCGCTGTAAGGAACATGCTCATCTATACAGATAGCAGACAAGCAATACTCTCAATGAACAAACCAAGAATTTATTTAGGGTTAGTACTAGAATGTCACGAAGCTTTGGCCGAAGTATCCATTAACAAAGTGGTCACCTTAAGATGGATTAAAGGTCACGCCACATCGAAAGGTAACCGCCTTGCTGATTCACTAGCTAAGAAAGCAGCCATCCAAATAGTTTTTGGACCTGGTCCTTCTATTGGCCTGACCAAATCGGTTGTGGCAGACCTAATTAAAGAACATTCCCTTGTGAAATTCAAGGAAAGATGGGATAAAACAAGAAACTGTAGAGTTGCCAGCGAACTCTCAAGTTATCCTTACAATACTGTAGCAAACAAATACTTGTCTATGACTAGACTGAATCTACGCCTAGCCACAGGCATTATGACTGCTCATTGCCAAGTACAGAAGCATCTACATATCATGGGGCTGTCAGAATCCGCACTCTGCAGAGGGTGAGAATGTTCTCTAGATATAATGTGAAAATTGCTCGTAAACGAAACCGACACAACGAAAACGTTATTTTCAAATTTAAAACCCAAACTCAAGAAAGCAAATCAACTAATGTAGTTTATAAAATAGACTGCAAAGATTATAACTACACTTACACATATTAAACTCTGTGAATGTGTTAAATATTTATCAAACGTTGTATATTATATAGATTTTTTTTACGAAAACACAATCATATTTTGTATGTGATATATCACGTGACATTGCGGAAAATTACAAAAATAAAATCCATTTTTAAGTATTTTCTTTTATCGATTTTGTAAAAAAAATTGAGAAATTGTTCAGACAAACAATTTACTAATAATTCTCTTTGATTTACAGACCAATTTGGCGTAGAAGAAATCACCAGAGGATGTCTCCCAGCTTATGTCGATTGTGATGTGTACTCTAAAACATTCGCCTCCCATCTAAGTAATAATTCAATATTATTCCACAATGTGAGCTGCGAAAGCTGCGAAACAAACAAATGTAACTCAGCCAGCACATTGGCCGGATTTACACTTGTTGGAATTATATTATCGTCAGTAACTTTGATATTGTAAACACTGTAGGTAATTATTTGGTTGTTTTATGTAACTTTGCATTTTTTTAACTCTATTTAAATAAAAAAGCAAGACATTTTATTGAAATGTGTTTGTCGAATAAATGTGAAATTAGTTTATAATACATGATTAAATTAAAGCAAGAAAAGCTTGTCGAAAAATTGCTTAGAGAATTACTATTTTGCTCATATTCGATGCCTTCTATACATTTTTTATTGTAATAGAGACATTTATAGACTACCGAGTAGAGGTTAATCCAATTCTAGCCGGTTTGTAAATTTTCTAAAGTGGCGCAAGGAAACAGTAACAAGACCTGTCTGTAGGGGTGTAGGAGTATAAGAGTACTAATACTCCTACACTATGGAGTATTAGACTACTAGTACAATCCATAACCTACATAGAACACGAGGGCTAATGACCTTAGATGTAGAATCCGTACAAAAAAAGAAAAAAAAATTAATATTTTTGAAATACAACATAAACAATTAAGTTAGCTATATTGAATTAAATTATTGGATTTAACAGAAAACTGTCCATTAAAGATTAAGAAAGGATTCCGAACTGAGTCGCGAAAGTGTAAACACTGGTACACGGCACTCTGCGATTTTTAATAAATTGTATCGTAAATACGAGTTGTTTATTGATAAACTTGTTACCATAAGTGGACTAAATAGGGATGCACCGCTCGTGTTAATTTCGTTGTGAACTTTACACACAGTATCCTTTGTTTATTGACTGCGATTATTTGCAATAACTATTTTTCGATACCACTTTTTGTTAATTGTACTGATAAGAACGATAAATACACCGACCACACCGCCCGTTAGGTCGTCGATCGGCGAGGCAACCAACAATACGCCATGTGTATATTTTGTGTTGCCAAGCAAACGAACTTAAATCATTAGCAACAACACACAGGCCGCTTCTGTCTACAAAAGCGGCAATGAATTCAGAATATACCACTACTGTTAAAAATACCATGTCTACTACGAATAATACTCAGGAACCCAGTATCTATGCACTCCAAAATAAATATTACGTTTCTGTAGCAAAAACATCTCCTAAGCTATCGTACCCTAAGAGGGAACAGGCAATTATGCTTGATGTTGTAGAAAATCTTAAATTATTTGACTATGTTAAATCAATAGGCAATATTGTTGGCCCAAAAATATTACACATGCTTCAAGAATATCAAATAACAGAATCTGCAATAACCTCTCAAAGACTGATGTAGTTGACAATTTAATAACAGACTATCTCATTATCTCAATACAAGAAAATAAACTGTAAATTCGCAGACTTGTCACTCCATCCAAACGAATTATAATATCTAATGTCTGCCCATCTATTCCAAACGAGCTCATAGAAAGTGCAATCAGGGATTTAAACTTAAAATTAGCGTCTCCAGTTTCTCTTTTAAGAGCTGGAATCCCGGATGAAGAGTACAATCATATTTTAAGCTTTAGACGTCAGGCGTATATTACTCCAACAGTAGAAAATAGTGATATCCAAACTTCTGTTATTATCCCTCATTAAGGCAATAATTATAGAATCTTTATCTCTACTGATAAAATGCAATGTTTTATTTGTAAGCAAACTAATCATATTGCAAGTAACTGTCCTAACTCAACACCTGTGGATTCTGAGGAATCGGAAACTACCGCTCATGCTGATAATCCTGTGGAATCTGAAATTAGCGCCCATGCTGATACTCCTATGGAATCTGAAATTACCGCCCATGCCAATACTTCTGCGGAACAAAGTACTTCCTCTCCTACAGATTTTAGCTCTTCCTCAGAGACCCTGCAAAATTTGAATGATAGTCTCTGCACTGGCCAAAAGGGAATTTAACCCAGCTCCAGTGACCAAAATAGCCCTCCTAAAACCCCTGAAATTGATCTTCTCTCCCCCGCAGACCTTCATCCAATGCTTCCACCACAAACTCCCCTCCCAAAAACCCAAAAATCTCTTACGAAACCCACACTAAAGAAGGCTAAAAAAGAATCTTCAAAAGATGCTAAACTTTCTGATGCCACCAAGGCCGCAATACAAGAATATTATCAGAAAAACCCCAACGATCTCTCCCTACCTATGCATAACTTTATAGCTTACATAGAGAACACCTTTGGATGTAGTGCCCAACTAACAAAGTAGCTTTATAATTTTTAGTTTACAAGACTATTATATTTTATTGATATTATATTGCTGTTTCTGGAATGCTAATTTATTGTACTACAGTTGCAGAAATCACTATTTTGTTCTCTGAAACTAAATAGTTATATAAATTAGTTTTTACAATATTCATATAGCAAAATTATAAAATAGTTTTCACGATAACTATGAAATTGTTACATAAAAATTTATACAACTGTTCTATACAATATTTCTGCTTATAAAATAAAATTGCTTTATAGTTATTGTATATTATTGTTCTGGATTACCTTTAGAACTTTTTGGTCATACAAATATAACTGTTTTTTAACCTCATAATAACGCTTTAAAAAATAGTTATATAAATATTAGTGTGAGATAAATCCGCATCAATAGCAATTTGCTTCTGATGAAAACTCTAAAATAACTGTAATATATTGTCGAAATACACTATTACAAATCAGAAAACTGTATAGCAATTATTTTAGTTAAGAATAGTATTATCCCTTTAAAAATATTTATAAAAAAAATAATACATTTGGTAGTACCTACGCCATATTATTTTTGTATTTTATGTTTGTTCAACTACTTCCCATACCAATTGTATGTGAGTGTATGGTCTGAAAATGTCAGATTTAAATAGTGAAGAAATATAAAAAATAAGTGGTACCTGCTTTTCAGAGAACAGTAAAAAATATTAGTAAAACATTTTGATGGTTTGTCTAGACTCTCAAAAAAAAAAAACTATCATTCAGCCAGATAATAATTAGGTATGTTCTGAATAATCATGCCCCAATACTAAAAGAAAGCCATACTTTTGGCGATGTCCATGTTAAATTTGCTTATTCTCGTAATATTAAAAATTATGCTTGCTCTATAAAGCTGTAGAAACAAATCTAATCATTTCAATTCTCAAATACTTAAATCGGAAACGATTTATTAAGGTTATGTTATATTTTGTCTTATAGTGCAGCAATATGAAACTATTATACAACAAACCATGATGAACTTGTTTTGTAGAAATGAGTAATACAACTTAATTATTGTATTACAGCTGTTTTTACTACAATAATATTTTATAATTATGATTCTAATACCTCTGAATAGCCGCCATATTTAACAAAAACCTAAGACAGTTTTAAAGCTAAATCTACTGTCGGTTTTACTAGTATTTAAGACAAAACCAATGTTAATTAAAGATTTTAATGATTAGTAATATTAGCATAATCTTATTACTAAAAAAAAATAAAATTGCATAAATTTAATTTTTGTTTCACACTGAAAAAGTATTAGAAATATGAATCAAACTCGAGGCGCTTAAAAATTTAGTATTGTATGTGCTATATTATTAACAGTAATTCTTGATGCGCATCCAAAAACGACCTTATTGTAGGTCATACATTATGTCTAAACCGCGTTATAGATATCTCTTAAGTAGATACTGCCATTTTACTAATATCGCCTTGAATTTACTTTTATGACAAATATAGAATTAATTTGTTTTCACCAGATACATTTAAAAACTAAAATGTTACTGATTTTGATATGCAACCTAACCTCAAAATTGAAAATTTATAAAACAGTTATAAAAGTTTAAAAAAACATTTGTTTAAAGTCTGTGTAAATGTGTAGTAACTGTTCGGTAACTGCTTTCAACAAATCTTATAGAATTTACAAAAGAACCAAATAGTTCTGTAATAATGCGCCCATTTTGTGTTTATTACTGTTGAAAGAATGTTCCGGAAATGTTCTTAGCTAATATTCTATTTTATAAATTTTGTTCTGTAAACATTTTTTCAGCTTTTATAAAATATCAAATTGTTACTTGGGTGACCCCTATTCTGAAGCTTTGCAATTTACCTCAAATGTTAGATCTCTACTCAAAGACATGCACCTAATATATCCTGAAATACAAGATCGGTCACTAAAAAACAGATTCTCAAAATTAACAAAAAAAATCAAGCATAGACTGGAGGAAGAAGAAATGGAAACTGGAAGCATCGCCAGCTTATCCTCACTAACTTCTGTCGAGCAGGATAATGAAGATGTCTCAGACTGTTCACAACATTCTCAAAAGTCTTCCTATTAACCCATTAGTTATCTCTACAAAAAAAAACTATATTTTTCAACTTCAAATTAATCCAATGGAATTGCGATGGATTATATCCGCGTCTGGAAAAAATCCAACAGTTAATTTCTAACACTAATGTAGATATATTTCTTTTTACAAGAAACCAATTTAAAGGAATCCCACAAACGTAAACTCAAAGGATTCGAAGGTTATCATTTCATCAGAACTTCTGGTTTAATTGCAAGTGGTGGAACTTCCATATTTATTTCTAATAATCTGTACTCCAAATACTTACCTCCAACCATTAATATCGAAGCAGTAGCTGTTAAAGTTTGGCTTCCAGAAAAAGTCACTATTTGCAATATCTATATTCCTCCTACTTATTCATTATCTGAAACTGAACTAACCGATCTTATAAATCAGTTGCCTCCTCCTTTTATACTAGTCGGCGATTTTAATGCCCATAACACAATGTGGGGTTCCGAAAAGACTTTTGGCAGAGGAAAAACTGTTGGAAACGTTTTAAACAACACTAGTGTATGTCTTCTTAACACCGGTTCCGCCACTCATTTTAATATATCTACTGGGAACTTCTCATCAATTGATCTAAGTCTGTGTGATCCTAAAACTATCTCCTCTCTTTTCTGGGAGACATCAGAGTGCCTCTACGACAGCAACCAATTTCCTATTATTATTTCCTCCATCTCGAGAGAAATCCCTACGAACACGGCTAACATAATTAAATGAAAAATTGCTGGTGCCAATTGGGAGCGATTCAGATTACACATTGACAACCATATAACTCAATACCATCTTTCCATAAATGTTGATGAAGCTGTTTCTGATTTCAACAACTGTTTGACTGCTGCTGCTGAAATATTCATAGGAAAATCTGCAATCTCTAGTAACCAAAAATCAGTTCCTTGGTGGAATGACAAATGTGCTACAGCTGTTCAGGAATGCAAAACAGCATTAAACAGATACCATAGAGCTAGAACTCAAGAAAAGGTCATCAACTTTAAAAAACTCAAAGCCGGTGCGGAACGTATTCTAAAGCAGTGCAAAAAAGAATCGTGGAATAACTATGTGTCCTTAATTACATCTGATACCCCTCCTAGTGAAGTATGGAAGAAAATCAGACGTATGCAGGGAAATAGATCTGAAATAAACATTCCAGGATTACTATGTAATGGTAACGTAGCAACTGACAGCCAATCAATAGTTAACATAATTGCTGAAAACTTCCACAAAAAATGGAAAAATAAACAAGGAAACATACCTTCTACCTCAATTAGCTTAGTTACATCTGCCCTTCCGACTTCTGATGCAGACTCCAAATCTTTAAATCTCCCTTTTAATTTACACGAACTTCTTGATGCTCTCTCCACATGCAAAAATTCAGCTGCCGGACTTGACAATATTCCATTTGTTTTTCTTAAGAATTTGCCATCCTCAGGACTCACCAAACTTCTATAATTATATAATAAGATATGGACCAAGAAATCTTTTCCCAAGCTCTGGCGAGAAGCTGTAATACTTCCAATAAAAAACAGGGAAAACCACCCGATGATCCAAACTCATACAGGCCTATTTCTTTGACCTGCACGATGTGCAAACTAGTAAAAAAAAAATGATAAACAGAAGACTTCTTTGGTACCTGGAGAAATATCTAATCCTGACACCTGCCCAATCTGGTTTCAGACCCCACCTTAGATAGTCTATCAATACTACAGTCTGCTGTATTCAGTGCTTTCTCAAAAAAAAAAGGATGTCGTAGCAGCTATCTTTGATATCGAGAGTGCCTTTGACACCCTCCCAATACCTACAATTCTCGAAAAACTTAAAAAGTGTAACGTTACCGCAAACTTATTCAGATTTATTAAAAATTTTCTTACTAATCGTGTGTTCAAAATTACTGCTAATGGAAAAACATCTTCTACCTTCTCTCAAGAAAATGGTGTACCGCAAGGCTCGGTTTTAAGCCCAACTCTTTTCATTCTTGCTATTAACGACATATGCAACTCCGTTGGCCCTCCGGTCAATGCAAACTCTAAATTCAATTATCATAATTTAGGTAGATTTACATTGCTTTCAAAATTGTTTAATATAAGACTAAGCCAACGAATAGTAGTGACAAAACTGGTTTATTTTATACAGAATGTTTTAAAATATGTCTTAAATATGACTAATTTTAAGTTTAATCTACTCAATTTTTTCAAATGCAACACTCTGTATATTATTTTAACATAAAATTTCTTATAAATTTTCCTATCCAACAATACCAATAACACATACACAGGGTTTTCCATCAGTGCGTAATTGATCTATAGCTATTTTATTATTGGAAATACGAAGAAATTTTTAATATTGAAGTTGTATGACCATATTTACCAATTATTTTTAAATGTACCATAAACGAAATGAACATATTTTGAGTATTAGGTATCAGAATTTGTTCAAATTTAACTGTTATTTTTAAGGTCACTAAAGGTAATTTTGTTATTGCCTTTGATTACCTGAAAAATAACATACTTAACTGTAAACAAAATCTGACAATACCCAAAATAAATATTAAAAGTGAGAGGTCCTTAATTGTTGAAATAAATTTGTAGCTTGTTTCCTTGTCAAAATAATTCCTAGTAGTGCTAAATTTATGCTAAAATTAGAATGACTGTTTACGAAAATGAGTTTTAATAACATCTGTTTTTGTATAGATTTGTGTCTTTTTGTTGTAAACATGTTGTAGAAAAACATTTGTTGATAACCTAAAGTTACTGCATTAAAACCACTTCTAAAATTTTGAAAATTTATTAACATTGACCAAACACTGAGCACGTGATTAGAACAATGCAGTTATTCTAATAAAGCAAATATGTAACAGTATTAAACGATAAATAAATTTATGAAATGACCTCGCTTAGTTTTTACTTCTGTGCGTCTAGTCAAATAGGGGAAACATGGTAATATTTATTTCCGCTTATTTCCAAATTAATTGAGGTTTCGATATATATTATTATTAAATAATAATAATAATTGTGCCCTAAAAAGGAAATCAAAACTGTATATGTGGGTTAAACTGTAAATAAAATATGTACATAATAGTTCAAGAGCACACAGCCAAAAAAAAAGCATGAGAAATGATAAACATTATTAGAATATTAGAAAATGTGAAATAGACGCGGTTTTAACCTTTTACTGCTACCCAGCGCTATCTGATAACGCCATCGTTGAATTTTCCCCACTGATTTTATAAAAACATTTGTTGTAGGGGAATAAAAGACCTTCGAATTGTAATCATGATCATTTAACTTTTATAATTGAACGCCGTCATGTATAGGTCACTACGGCCGATAGTTGAGCCAAAGTCACTTAGCTATCAAATCCAGTTAATAGACCTACAATTTTCCTTTTAATGTCTAGAAATAAAAATATTTTGGCAATTAATTGATGGGATGTTAACGGGAAATTGCAAGCTTTCTGTATTTGTAACGTGTGGAGAGTTGGTTACCCCACGGCACTTAGACCTAATTAGGCCTATTTTGCATCCTCCTAGGATGATAGGTACCTTGTAGCTCGTGATCCATCCTACAGATTTAATGTAGTTGACAACGTCACCAAGAGGTGCTTCTCTTATATCAGCCCGTGGTAGTCGGTACTCGCCGAACATAAATCTTCTAATAAATAAGAGCGTCAGGCAATCGTAGAGGATCTACTCGATGGTCTCATCTTCTTGTTTGCACCACTTGTGGAGGTCGAACCCCAAGATATGAAGACGCTTTCGTACTTGGCAATGACCAGTCAGAATGCCTGTGACCAAGCGCAGATTTTGTCTAGTCAAGTATTTGTAGTGTTATCAGGATAACTTAAAGGCTCCCTGGCAACTCTGCAGTTTCTTATTTTATCCCATCTAACCTTGAATTTCTTTAAATAGGTCAGTCACTACCGATTTTGTTAGGCCAATAGAAGGACCAAGTCCAAAAAGTATTTGGTTGTCTGCTTTCTTGGCCAGTGAATCAGCAAGATGATTACCTTTCGATGTGGCGTGACCTTCTATCCATCTTAAGGTGATCACATTGTTGATGGATACTTCGGCCAAAGCTTTGTGACATTCTAGTACTAATCCTGAGTAAATTCGTGGTCTATTTAGGGTGAGTATTGCTTGTCTGCTATCTGTATATATGAGCATGTTTGTTCCAGTGATATTGTTTCTGATGATTTCTTTCTTATGAAAATCCCGTGAGATATCTTTAAACTACACTAGCACTATTATACAGCCCATTTTATGTTTAGGTTTAAGTATCTGGAGTATATTCCACATCCTGAGCCTTGTTTTGTTTTAGAACCATCGGTGTAGATAGAAATCGTACCTGCCACTTCTGGCTCTTCTATTTGTTCTGTTATAACTTCATATGGCTTATGGAAGATATATCTCGGTAAGATGGAGTTCATGTTCGCTTGAAGCAGTGCTGGAATATCGGCATATCGCTCACCAGATCCTACATCAGATTCCATTCCAACCGTGCAACCTCCTTGATGTAAATATTAAGGGGAGCGAGACTAAGAATGACTTCCATGGCACTGGTCGGTGTGGTTTTCATGGTTCCGATTATGTTGGAGACATGCTGTTTATTGAATTTGTTCTAGTTAACGAATAGCTGTCAATTTTTGGGTTTTCGGTACCCAGACAAATGCACCATATGTTAGTATAGGTCTTATAATGGCCGTGTAAATCCATGCGACGGCTCTGAGAAAGAAACCTCAGGTGAGCCCCACGGATCGACAGCATTGTTCTTAAGCGATGTATGCTGTTTTGACTTTATTTTCTGAGTGCAAGTTCCATGTTGCATGCCTTTTACCACATTTATACCGTCCGCTTAATAAAAACCATGCGGGCAGGCAGGCACATGACCAGACATGTAATTCGATAGTGACTTTTTGGCCAGTAGTACTGTTTAAACTATAAATTCTATACTAAAACAGAAGGCATTTCAATATAGAATATTGTAGAGATTTTATTTAATTCAGCTAAATATTATAATAATAAGGAAAAAAATATTTTCTACAAAATGTATATTATTAAAATATTCTCAACTAACTACATATAAAAGTAAGAAATTGCAATGAATACTGAATACCAGCAGGGGGGGATATCCCGCATGGTGTCATGACAGACGCATATTGCAGTAGTTTGTGAGTCGTTTATAGTGATTTATAAGTCATTAGGCAGATATTTGTATTATATTATGCTGTAAACTTTATTCTCTGTGAGTGGTTTTAGTGAAAAACATTGAAAAATTGAGGTACGGATCTAATAGTAACAATTAAATAAAAGGATTTAAGAAAGATATGGTTTTTCGTTTTCCTCGACAGAAAGAGCTTAGTCAGAAGTGAGGAGTGGCCCAAGGGCGGCTCCAGTGGAGGCCCAGAGGAACATAGATTAAAATTCTTAAGATCCATGAGCCTTTTATTAAAAAAAATATATACTAAATAGGCAACTCTACCCTCCTTCCCAAGAAAATTAGACATGGAGCAGCCCTTGTAGTGGCTTGTGACCCTGCAGATAAATTTTCATACGTATTCCAAGCACTTTCAACCTTCCAATTATAAGACGGACCTCAAATAAGAACTTTCCATAATATGAAGTTGTGAATGAACTAGTGTGAATCACATTGGTTCATTCGCAATTCGAAACTTCTAAACTGGAGACTCTACCCTTTGAAGGCTAAAAATTTAGCAATATAAGCAAAAGTGAAATTGTAAAATTTTGACTTGAAGTTGATGAATGAATTAAAAAACTGTCAGCGACCATGTCCAGGAAAAATGCAGTGACATTTTATTTTAATTTTGTATATACACTCACCATAGGTTATATAGCAGTTATTTGTATTTGGTACATTTTTTATGCATTGCATTATATTAATTTTTATTCAATTGAGTAATATAATGCAGGTAAATGAGTAACCAGTTGCCAATCCTAATCTGCTAAAAATTTCCGGCATACCCAGATGCAAAATTGTTACCAGGATCCCCAGTTTCGAGTTGCGAAGATACCCTTTTCATTATTGTGGTTATAAAAACTATTCTTTAGAAGTCGAATTTGTATAACCAAAATAAATCATTAAAAAAGAAGGAAAAAAACTGTTCAAATAAATATTTCTTTTATGTATGTATTTGCATGTATGTTCCTTTATAGTTCTTTTCTTAACTATCCTATACTAATATCCATAGATATTTCATGTAATTTATAAAATATTATCCTTAATAGTCATTAAATTTCTGTAGGTAGCATATATTTTCCTCACACTTCGTCAGTATTTTTAAATTGGCGCCTATACGAACTCTATGCGTGACGTCATGCGCGTGGCCGTCCTATTTTTGACACTGTTGAGATCCTACCTTTTATTTTTTATATCATGGAATACCAGAAATCTGAGCCTGACCGCATATCCTCTCGTTGAGTATGTAACAAGCGATCATCGGTGTCTCCATCTATGAACGCATGATGGAGACAAACTGGACTATTGAGGTTGGGTGTGCGGCAGTTAGAATCCTTTTGACTTTCACCATGCTTTTACCCAAGATAATGCTGAGCCAACTATCAAAAGGCCAAAAGTAGGCTTTTATCTTTTAATCGTCGCATTAATTTTCCCTACAGTTACAGCAAAAGCAATATCCCGTCAATTTATTATTTGTTCATTTAGATTCTCAGTACCATTTAAAAAATATATTTTTCTACGTTCATGCAAAAAACAAAACTTTATTGAACTATATTTAGTGAAAAAACTGGTTCTTTAGTGCAATAAAAATATTATTGCACTCATCTGTCATTTTACTACAGGGTTTTATGATCACGACAAACATAAATATTGAAATCAACGCCAAATATTTAGTCCATTTTTATTTTCTGTGTTACGTTTCAAAAACAATTGTATAATTTATATTATTTTCAATCATTTAATAAATAAATTAATAAAAAAATGTATTCTATTAAAAATGTCATTACAAATTATGAACACAAACGTAAATAAATGCCTCAAACAAAGGTACACGATCACGGCTACTATAATTTGGATAATACAACTGCAGTTCTATAAAACATTTTTTGGATTTTGCATGAACGTAGAAAAAATATTGTATGCAACTCGTGCAAAAAGTGTTTATTGCAATCGACGTGTTGTCCAACTCGGTCTGACGGCCTAGTTGGACAATTTCACGTCGCGTGCAATAAACACCTACTTTTTGCACTTGTTGCATAAATAAATATTTAAGTGCATGTAAAATCGACATAAATAAAATGTACATATTTTTTCCTGTGTAAGAATGTCCGTTTACCTTTTTATGTGAATTATTTTTAGTTTTATTTTGTATTATTTTTGAGTTATCTATATATAAATAGGCAAATACAAAATAGTTCAGAACCATTTTCTCTTGTATTTATTTGTGAACCGATTTTATTTCCTTAATTTTATAAGAGGTACTTTTATTTTTTTTAATTTACATATTTTATACCAAAGAGTATTCTTATTTTACCAGATTTTACCAGTTACTTTTATTTTACTGTTGTTTATTTAAGATTTGTTCTGTTATTCTCTATTTTAAATACGTTTTTAGAAAACAAAATGTAT
Organism: Psylliodes chrysocephalus; assembly: GCA_927349885.1. NCBI lineage: Eukaryota > Metazoa > Arthropoda > Insecta > Coleoptera > Chrysomelidae > Psylliodes > Psylliodes chrysocephalus. The sequence continues at coordinate 68,629,814 of OV651814.1, forward strand.
GTTTTTGTTAATCATGAACTGATTTAAAATGAAAACGAACTGGGAAAAATTGTGGAAATTATAAAATTTTGGTGATAAAAATGGTATTTTTTGCGCATGTGTGTGAATTTCTGTTAAAATTATGTCAAATATTGTCAAAATGTATTGTGATAGGTGGGTGTAGATAACAGTAGCAGAATGTCAGAATTCTAGGAATTTATGACCTTGGCAAATTCCCAGAATGCATTAAGTTAATGCTAGAAAGTTTTATCTTCTACAACCGCTTCAAAGTCCATGGTACACGGAATTCCACCCAAGGCATTGTAAGCGATCGACCAAAATTGGCATCGCGATCGACCATTCGATCGCAATCGATTTGTTGGCCACCCCTGGTATAGATAATTAAAAAATAAGCAAAATTCGAAAATCAAGCCAACGTCCTTCCGCCACCCCTTACTTTGCTACCTTTTCTAGGCTGTTAATGATTATTTTCGCTATGTTTCATGATATAGTGTAAGCTGAGCTCGTATATGGGTCATTCTTTAGAAATAAGGAAAATTCCATGATATTTTGCGTCACATCTAAATACTCATGTATCCAAAAATATTATTGCGTAGGCTTATATAATATTTTAGGTTAGTAAAATCTGTAATATGTACCCCCCCATATTTTTAGTTTTTTCGGAAAAATTACAAAAAAATGACATGGTAATGAAATTTGGCTGTCACGGTAATGTCAAAAGACATGGAAATGTTTAATTTACTTTCATGGTAATGTTAGGGAGTGAAAATAAACAAAAAATATTCAAAAAACACTCTTTATTAAAAACATGAAGATTAAACGTAGTTCACATAGAAAAAAAATATTTTAAACCATGAAAAAAAAAATAACGTTAAAAACTTCGAACGAGAAACTCTTAAAAATAGATAAAAAAGTATTATTTTTCAAATATTTTTAAATAAAAACTGAGTAATGAAATTAAGTCATATCCTCTATATTTGTATTCCGGAACAGAAAAGAGCCCAGCAGAACTTGGAACCGGTGGCTTGGAGAGTTTATATAAAATTTCTGCTGCACGAATTGTCTGGATGTCTTTTTTTTTCCGGCCAAAAAAAAACTTCTCGTCTGTCCATGAAATTAATTTTGACAGATTTGCCAGTTTGTGACAAAACCAAACCTAAAAATCGGTACAAATTAGAATACCCATATTATAAAATACAAGAACAAACTATTTTACCTGGATACCAAAAGTCGGAGAAGAAAACTGCTACCCAGTCATTCGGTTTAACATCCGATTCTGAACTGTTTTCAGGAGAGACTGACCAGTCATGTCGATATATTTGTCAGTGGGCATAACTGTACTTTTAGAACTTTAGGTTTCTATACCGATATCTTGACCAGAAGTTGGAGAAGTCGACGAATTGTGCATTTTTATATGCCCAAGATTAAAGTGGCTACATGATTCGCCAATATTGCATGAGATACATGTTAAACTGTTAAAATATAAAACGTTATACTCTCTGCACCAAGTTACATTGTGGACTTGCATGGTACCTTTAAAAGTATCCAGATTCTCTATAATTTCATTTTCTACTTTGAGGATATCTGATTCATCTACAGTATCAATACGAATATTCAATACATTTTTCTTAATAACTTTAAAAAATGCGTCGTAAGTTGGAATATCATGATTTTCTGCCTGCTGATTTATTTCGGTTGCTTTGGGTATTAGATGTACTGAAATATTTTGACATACTTAGTTTACTTGTTACTCTATATTTTTTTAAAAGATCCCCGCTCACTACTTTCGCAAACATTTGTTTGAAATCATGATCTTTTAATGACGTAAAGTTTTTGGCAAGCTGCTTCTTCACAGATTCACCAAACAACAACTCTTTTCTGACAGAATCGGGTACTACGACACCAGCTTTTTGAAGGATTTCGTTAACCTAAAAAGTGTTACCTATTTATGACAAGATACTTATGCAAGAACTTAAATAATTTTACCTTTATGTTGGGACTCAAATCTGGCAAAGTACATTCATCTGTCCTAGTCCTTTTATTATGGAGCATAATTTTTTGTTTTAATGCATTTGACCTCAGATCTCTATTTTGCCTTTTGAGACTTTCAATAATTTTTTTTTGGTGACATGATTCACGGTATGCCCGTACTTTGAGACGCGTTATTCGTTTCCGCAACTTTTCTTCGTTTTGTCTGATATCAATGTCTGCGATCTGCTCTTCATTAAAACTAATTTCTGTTGGGGTGGGCGTGTCACACATAATATTATGTTGGAGCTGATTTAGTTCTCTTTTTTTTTCCCGGTATGTTCTATTATTCTTTATTCAAGATTTTCTCTTGTTCCGCTTTTCTCTCTCACTCATTTCGCCTATGAGCTTGATTTTTCCTTCACACTTTCTTTTTTGATAGCGCTCACGTTCTTTTTTGTTTTTGTTTGCATATTCTTCTGGGTTATTTTTAATTTTCTGCCTTCTAAATCTTTCTCTTTCCCTTTTTATTTTTAAAATTTTATCCTTATTCTTCTTACCTAATTTAGCCTTCTGCTTTTTTACTCTCAAATCTGGCATCTAAAAATAAGTTGTAAGTAAATTAAATTGTATAAAAATTAATAAGTTAAAAAAAAAAAAGAGTTTTGTTGTACCGAAATTTTCTATCAAGTTAGATTCACGGCTATATTTACTTGCAAGGTCGTTTCGAAACAGTTATGTACTTTAGTATCAAAAGGTCTGATGTCCATTTTTTCTCAAAATAAGTTATTTGGGCTGATGTATTTGCCGTTAAGTATTACATTGTTTTGTAAAGGATCGGTAGTCCTCAGTTTATTAATAACATGGTAATGACTTATGTAAATGCACGGTTGTCCACCTAGGTTTGGAATCAAATAATGAACACAATCAGTTTTTTGCTCACCTATAAAGTTGCTAAATGGGCATCAGACCTTTTGATACTAAGGTACAGAGTTATACATCCACCCCATGTATTCATTAATTATTTAACAATACCGTGTCGTACAGACATTACCGTGATAATAAACAGGCATGGTAATGTCAGGCATTTTTGACACGGTAATGAGCAAAACATTTACATAACCTTAGATTATTAAAAGCAAATAAAGTAATTATTTATCCTTACCTTATCGTGTTATAACACTACACTAATTGACACTTTAAAGTTTAAAAAAAAACGAAATTTTTAACACACACGGTAATGTCCTGAATCGAGTTACAGCCAGACGAAATGCACGTAATCCGACTTGCTGTGTAGCTATATTAACACTGACTTTGATAATTCTAGGTGGGGTGGTAAAATATTGTTTAAGGAGAATCGACTGGTGGATAAAACGACTCTAAAATTATTTACAATGATGCCGGTTGTTTTAAATTAGGAAGTGACATGGTAATGAGCAAAATTTTTGGTTACATACTTTATATTAAAGTATGATAGTAAACCAACCATGCATATCAACTAAATAAGTTAAGAGATGATAATCATTTGATGCTCATTTGAAGTTTTAATTGTATTGTTCAAAAACAATTTGTTTTCATGGAAAAAATTCAGTTCTTCTTGTGAAATTGTAATATGACATGACATGGTAATATTTTTTTTTCGAAATTTTATATATATATTTTTTAAATGTGTTTTTTTTTCAAAATGTATTATTGGTACAAAAAGAGCAATTAAAATGAATCCTTTGGCCAGAAATTGGTTACTTAATTTAGCAAAATATTTAAAAGATGTGGTCAGAAGTAATTTTTCCTCTTTTTTGAGAATGACCCATATAGTAGAACGATGCGGGTTACCCACACTCAACCCCGCTTTTAGGGGCCTCAAAAGTAAACTCAAAACAAAAAATTTAATTTTTTATTGTGGGGGTGGTTTATATGACCAAAGGTCGAGTTGAATCAGATCCATTTTGGATCCTATTACCCCCCCTTCCTCAAAATCGAAAAGAGCGGACTGAAATTGAAACGAAAGAAATATTATTATGCATGTACCTAATTCATGGGACCGAAGGGCGAGGCTTTTGGTATCATATACTTTTTTCAAAAGCCGTCAAGAAAATAATGTTATGCAGGTAATTTATAGGATCAAAGGGCGAATGCTTTATTACCAAAAATATTTCCTTCGGTTCGTGGCTCGTGGCAGTCCAGTACAGTATCAAATAAAATTAAATACAATTTAAAACTAAAAATGGCTCATATAATATAAAGTAAACGCGAAGTAAACGAAAGGGCTTATTAATCAGAATCAATTCAACAAAAATCTGTTTTATATCAATAAATAAGGGTTTTTAAATTATGAATTACTGTTATTTAATTTGTTTTTTATTTAATTATAATTATTTCACACTAACGATTATGGTCAAATTTTGACCACTGGGCGAACACTAGTTTTAATAAAAATCTGATGTGTCCAACATATGACTTTCCTATCTAGTTATTATAGACTTTTTCCGGTTATTTTGTACAACCTATTGCAGCACTTCTATAAATGTTAAGAGGATAAACTAAATATATACATTTTCCAAATACATCTACCTCGAAACATTTTTCTATATTCATTGAAAACGAAAATACTAAAAAAATTAAATTTAGCACTTTTCCTACAATTTTTCCATTTCGGTCCATTTTAGAAAAATCATGTACAAATAAAAATTATAGAAATCGATATCGCAAACAACTTTTAGTTTTCATAAAAATCAGAATTTTGCACATTTTGTCAAATTTCTCGAATACGGACCATTTCAGAAAATTTTGACATAATACAAAAATTATATATAATAATATTAGAAGTAACTTTTATTAAAATAATTTTTTTCTTCATTCAAAGATAAATAACAGATATATTCCATAAAATATAAAAACGGCCTCCCATAAAGTACCCCCCAGATGTTTTGACTTTGTTCAAAATCTAATCATTTCACGTCAGGCCGAAATAAAACTTAAGTTTAAAATTTAATGTTTTTTTCTTTATCAGTTTTTGAGTTTTCTTCAAATTTCTAAATTTACACATTTTCTTAAATATCTCGAACACGGTCCATTTTAGAGAAATTACGTATAAAATAAAAATTATAGAGAATTATATTACAAACAACTTTTATTTGAACAATTTTTATAAAAAAATATTTTTGTACATTTTGTCAAATTTCTCAAATACGGACCATTTTAGGAAAATTTTGTATAGAACAAAAATTATAGATAATAATATAGGAAGAAACTTTTAATTAAAGAATTTTCTTTCTTAAACGTAAATAACAGATATATTTCACAAAATATAAAAATGACCACCTATAAAGTACTCCCCCAGATGTTTTGACTCCGCCCAAAATCTAATCAGTTTATTGCACGCTGGAAAAAAGCTTAAGTTTAAAATTTGTGGTGTTTCTGTGTATCGGTTCAAGAGTTATGGTGGATACACACACACACACACACACACACACACACACACACGCACGCACGCACGCACGCACGCACGCACGCACGCACGCACGCACGCACGCACGCACGCACGCACGCACGCACGCACGCACGCACGCACGCACGCACGCACGCACGCACGCACGCACGCACGCACGCACGCACGCACGCACGCACGCACGCACGCACGCACGCACGCACGCACGCACGCACGCACGCACGCACGCACGCACGCACGCACGCACGCACGCACGCACGCACGCACGCACGCACGCACGCACGCACGCACGCACGCACGCACGCACGCACGCACGCACGCACGCACGCACGCACGCACGCACGCACGCATGCACGCACGCACGCACGCACGCACGCACGTACGCACGCACGCACACACGCACGCACGCACGCACGCACGCACGCACGCACGCACGCACGCACGCACGCACGCACGCACGCACGCACGCATGCACGCACGCACGCACGCACGCACGCACGCCCGCCCGCACGCACGCCTGCACGCACGCACGCACGCCTGCACGCACGCACGCACGCACACACGCACGCACGCACGCACACACACACAGGCACACACAGGCACACACAGACACACACAGATACACACAGATACACACAGACACACACAGACACACAGCACAGACATCATCACGAAAATAGTCAAAATGGATTCAGGGGATCTCAAAACGTAAAAATCCGTCGAAAACTCGAGGTCGAAAAAAATCATGAATCCTATATTTTCCTTATATCTGTATACAGATAGGAAATTAAAAAATGTAAAACAAATAAAATTAAATATTTTAAAGATTTTTAAAAGAACAATATTATACGATATGTGTATATAGCAGTACTTTATACCGATGGTAGCGACTAACAATGTTTTAGGTTAGCGGTTAATGAATCGTGTCGTTAATCTCGGGGTACTAAAAGGAGATTACAAAAGCTTAAACATTGGAAATACAGGTTAAATATTAAATATAATGAGGAATTATGTCATATCCTAAGTATGTGACTAAAAGTGGAATTACTGTTATGTAAAATCTAAGAAAAAATGTATAGTTAGTTTTCAGATATATTGCGCAACTCTGTTAGAGTATGTCGTCTAGCCTGTTTTTTTTTTATTAAATATAGTAGCTTTAACAGTAGCTTACGCATGTAATTATCTGTATATGGCTTTTCCTCGCCTAGTGTTAGTATATAATTTCTATTCGCCTAGTGTTAAAAACCTTAATATAACTAGGCATTCATACCGGTACAAATCTTTATTGATGTTTCCTCTTCTTTGTCACAGAAGTTGCGTACTGTAGCTTCTTTTTTGGATTAATGACAATCATGTCCCTTCTTTGGTGACATTATCCGGTAAGAAGACCAAATTATTTTTTGTTTTGATTCAGTAAATCAGTAGTTCCTTAATCTCAATCTTGGATAGTTGTTTCAACATTCCCAAAACTCTTTTTGTATCCATTATTTGATGGATGCCTTACATACTACCCTAATAACTTCAAAGGGACTTATCTTTGCCTCATATGAGCCTTCCAGGGCTAGTTTTGCAGCCTTTTCGTTGCCCTAATGTCGTTCATATCCTGGTATTCAGGCTAAGGTCATTTTGTTTTAATTACTTAGTTCTGTTAGATCTTCTCTGTAGTCTTTTACTAGTCGTGACTTAATTTGGGTAATACCTGCTGATTTATTATTTCTCTTGCACATTGTTTGGCATGGAACATTATTGTATATTTTTCTAGATTTAAATCCATAGATTTTAGCACCGATTAATTATTGATTTTTGAACAAGAAAAGCTCATTGTGTATGACAGATCTTTTCTCCAGGATTTCTTTGCTGGTATTTGGTTTGAGGTTTGTCGTTTATTTCTTTCTTCATTTACTGGGTCTGTGGGGAAAGAAGAACATAGTTTGGCCATTATATGGACCCAGTTGGCGCCCATGAATGTGTCTACTATTTCCGAAATTTTTATAGCTATGAACCCCCTAGCTATCGTCTGAACAACGTCGAAGGCCCGAAGATTGACACCGGAACAACCGAAACTTATGTAATCTAGAAGACATAATTTTTATTGGTAAAGTTTTTTGTTAGGTTCAGTTTTAGGCAATTTCCCTCATTAGAAGTTGTTAGAAGCATTAGATAGGTTACATCTAAATAGCCGAAAGTGCTTTTTAGTTTATATTTTAGTCATTTAGGTACAATCAATCTGCATTTTGTCCTCTATAGACAACCAAATAGAATTTTCGTACATTAAAAAAAATTAAACTAATAAATCTTGTTGTTTATTAAGTGAAATAATATTAAAAATACAGTTTGTCATGTTTTGTGAATTTTTCAAAATTTATTAGTTAAAATTTGGCAATTTTTCTCAATTTCAGAAAAAACGGAAAATATGTACACAGTGCGAATTGAAATTCTACTCCTCAATTATGCGCAACGAGAATGAATTTTCGTATACATTGTGGAAAAGCCAAATGGAATAAATTCGTTATTTCGATTACTGTACATATTTATAGAAAATCCCAAAACACGTCAAATTTAAATTATAAGTTGACATTCTTTAAAGTGAAAATGTGATCCCTACTTTCAACCCGCTTTGAGTAACAGTTACAACCCCTAATTTTTTAAATGGGAAGTATAGGCTTGTGATATATCATTTGAAAGGTCTCTTCATTCTCTATTCAAAAATGTTATTGCTTTTAAATTTATTGCAAAAATTAACATAGGTAAAAAAAATAAAATAACTGATAACCGAAATTTGTTACAATACACACAATATGTAATATTTAATTATTCATAACGTAAAAAATATGAATGTCAATGAAGTAGATGTTCAAAATGCTCACCGCGAACGTCTTGGAAACATCCTAATCTTGAATAAAACTGTCTTCTAACGTTAATTAACATATCAGGCGTGGCCGATCTAATCGCAAGCATTATTCGTTCTCTTAAGTCATCTAAATCACATGGTTTAGTTTTGTAAACAATATTTTTTACATAGCCCCATAAAAAAAGTCTAATGGGGTAAGATCAGGTGATCTTGCTGGCCATTCTATTGATCCTCGCCTCTCTATCCAGCGATTTGGAAATGTTAAGTTGAGGTACTGGCGGACATTGATTTGGTAATGTGGAGGTGCTCCATCTTGCTGGAACCATATGGTATTTGCTGGAACTTGAGGGTTTCCTGGATCAGGAAATAAATTTGCCAAACTTGGCACCACATTATTTTATAGTAGTGCTAAATAATTATCGCCATTCAAATTCCCCTCAATGAAAAATGGACCAATAATATGGTTTTCAACAATCCCTGCCCATTAACCTTTTGAGGGTATTGTGTATGGACCTCTCTAATCCAGTGAGGATTTTTCGTTGACCAGTAGCGGCAGTTTTGACGATTAGCATGACCGTTAACGGAAAAAGTGCACTTATCAGAAAACATAACGTTTTCTAATTGGATGGTATTGTTATTCAACATTTCCATCGTCTTCCATCAGTTCCTGGGTCGATATCATTTTATAGGGATGCATTTTATTTTCATTTAATATGTTTAGTATCGATGTATGGCTGACATTAAATGTTGCAGATGCTTGTCTACTCGATGTATGTGGGTTTTCCTCAAACTCAAGCATTATATCTAATTTGATATCATCACTCAGTGCATTGGCAGCGGTTTTTTACATCTGCTTTACATGTCCAAATTCGCGAAATTGCTTCTCTATTTTACTAATTGTACTTTGGGATATAGGCGGCAAATTCGGAAATTTTTCATGAAATAGGCGAGCAACTTCCATTTGTGTTCGGGTGTTATCTCCATAACCAATCATCTGTAAAACTGTTATTTTATGCATTTCTGTTAATCTAACCATTTTTATGAAATTCAAACGACAATTATAATACTGACAATATCCTGCAGTTATAATTATTACAAACCAATTTGCTAAGGCGTTTTAAACAAACTAACATTGCTATGATAGTTTTTTAAAGGATTTTTTAAATTGATATTAAAAAAGAACACTGAGTTACATGGGGCCAATTTACCGACGTCCACATATTTTATGCATAATTGCATAGATAAGATAGCAGTTCTTTGTTGCATTATTATTAACTTTACCTTTTATATTGTATCTAGATTCATTCTTTGCTTAGCATTTGGGCAATAAACAAGCTTTGTATTTTATATAATAAATAATAAAATTTTTAAAAAAGTATTTTCGGTGTTTGAAAATCTATCTGGCGCAGTCAGTAGGATTTGTGCGAGTCGCGAAAAGAACTGAAAATTCGCTTTTGTCGTTACCAGAACTCTTTCCGGACTTTAACGTTTTAACGTTTTAAGTGCAAATCCGATACGAATCTACCCTCAAGAAACAACAACCACCGACAAGACTTCAAGTTGCAGAGAATCACTAGCAGTAGAAAAGAAGCTTCGACGAACTCCATTCAAAGGGGTGAGTGCCAAGTTCCTTTTAACCTTCCTAAAAGTTTTATATCTAGAAACAGATAGTAATTAAATATATATTATTTTTCAATTTATTTTTGAATAAATGAATTTATTAAGAATTTAATGAATGAAATTGATGAAATATTAAATCAATTCAGTAATCTTAATATTGAATCTGAAGAAAGTAATAATACTACTATTTTAAGTGAAAGTGAAAATTTAAATTTTGACAATATGGTTCCTCCAATACCCCCCGTGCCTGTAGCAGCACCTCGCGCTATTAACTGGGATCTTTTTAGGTCCAAAGTGTCAAATATTAAGCCATATGATGGCGATAGTAATACTTTGAACAAATTTATTTCTCGTTGTGAAAATTTAATAGCAACTTATAGAGATTATAATGATCCAGAATTTAATGGTCACATTTTTGAGTGTATACAAGAAAAATTGATAGGCAAGGCTGAAGCCATGGTAGGAAACCGGGTTGAACTTAGTGATTGGCGTTCATTAAGGAATGCATTAGAGCAGTGTTTTTCCGATCGACGGAATTTAGATTGTATAACGCAAGAATTAACTAGAACTACCCCGTATAAAAATGAAAACTTAATAGATTTTGGCACGAGACTACAATTATTACGTAGCAGTGCAGTACAAAGAATAAGTAATGATATAAATCTTAACGCGCAAGAAAAACTTTGTCAAATAAATCATTGCGACAAAACAGCCCTAAACACCTTTATTGCAGGTTGCACAGGTGTATTAAAGAATAATATGCATTTAAAACAACCAGCATCACTGGAAGATGCTATGGCTTACGTAACCGATTACGAAAATTTCGGAAAATTATACGGCAACACTAATGACCAACATAATTTTTCAAGAAACAATTTTCAAAAAACTAATTTTAAAAATAATACTAATAATAATTTTGTTCCAAAACAATTTAATAATAATTTTCAACCAAATCAATATCATCAAAATGTTAATCAGCCAATACAAAGGCAATACCAAGATTTTCAATTACAACCACAAAATTTTAGACCAGTTTGGTCTAGTCAACCCATTAATGTCCAACCACGTCAGGTAAATAGAAATTATCCGACAAATGCTCAAGTCTTTGGACCTCCCCGTAACGTTTTTAAACCCAACCAAATACCCCAAAATCAACTTCCCAAACCTGAGCCAATGTCGACAACATCGAGAAACCCCTCGATGTACAATAGAAAGCAGTTTAATCCGAATTATAGATTTAATAATAACAATAACAACAGAAGATTTAATTATTTCCAAAATAACAGTAATCAAAAACCTAACTTTACTTCTGAAGAATTATTTGTTAATAATTATGATGACAATCAAAATACAGACAATTTTGATTATCGCCCAACCTTAAATAAAAATAATGAAGAAGATGAAACTCAAATCGATGAGTATTCCCAAAATGCAAATTTTCGAATAAATGCCTCGAACAAAGAAATGACTTAGTAGAATTTAATCTCATTTCAAACAATCCACTCCCATACATAGAAATAGAAAACCCCAAATTAAAATTGTTAATAGACACGGGCAGTACCAAATCAATTTTAAAACCCTCTATTATGGAAAAATATTACCCCGATTGTATTTATCAATCAAATGTTTTTCTTTCTACTTCCCTTGGTAGTCAAAATATCAGGTATCAAGCCGAGATACCAGCTTTCCAAGAATTTAATGATAATCACTATATTAACTTCCTTTTGTATGATTTCCACGAATTTTATGATGGAGTCATTGGCCTTAATGATTTATTAGCGATGAATTTTAATATCGACTTAATTAATAAAAAATTGATTAGTGATCATGCTATAATACCAATAAAATACAGAAAATCCAATGAAATAAAATTTGAAATTTGCATAGGTCCAAGTGAAAAATTATTGAAAAAATTACCTGTCAGTATTTCAGACGGTGATATTTTAGTAAATAAAATAAAATTAGGCGAAATTCATATACCTGAAACATTAACTTTTGCGGAAAACGGGTTTGCTGCACTCGAAATAATAAACCAAACAGATAAAAATATTTGTGTTACGCTAAATGAACCAATACCAGCTACCCCTTTTAATTCATTAAATCATGAAATTTATAAATTTGAATGTTTTAATTCTCCTCAACCAAATATAAAGAAAATCAATATAAATAAATTATTGAGAACGGAACATATGAATTCCGAGGAAAAGGAAAGCATTATTAAACTATGTAATCAATTTTCTGATATATTTTTAAAACCTGGAGACCCTTTGACCTTTACATCAAAAATAAAACATGTAATTAAAACAACTGATGAAATTCCCATTCATGTTAAATCTTATAGATACCCTTACGCGCATAAAGAAGAAGTCCGTAGACAAATTAATGAAATGTTAGAAAATAAAATAATTGCGGCATCGTCCAGTCCTTGGTCATCTCCAATTTGGATAGTACCAAAGAAAATGGATGCGTCGGGACGACAAAAAATGGCGTCTCGTTATAGATTATCGGAAACTAAACGATAAAACCATCGGAGATAGGTACCCGATACCCAATATTACTGATATATTGGACAAATTAGGTAGAGCCCAATATTTTACTACCCTTGATCTTGCTAGCGGCTTCCATCAAATTGAGATGAGTAAGTGTTCCATTGAAAAAACTGCTTTTAACGTAGACAATGGACACTACGAGTTTCTGAGGATGCCGTTTGGTCTTAAAAATTCACCCAGTACTTTTCAGCGAGCGATGGACGAAGTTTTGAAAGAACTTCAAAATAAAATATGTTGTGTCTTCATGGACGATATAATAATATTTAGCACAAGTTTACAGGAACATATACAAAATCTTAAGTTAGTTTTTTCCAAACTTAGGGAAGCAAATTTAAAAATACAACTCGACAAGTGTGAGTTTTTACAAAAAGAAGTCGAATTTCTTGACCATGTGGTAACACCACAAGGTATCAAACCCAATCCTAAGAAAATTCAATCAATAAAAAATTTTCCAATTCCAAAAACTCAGAAAGAGATAAAATCCTTTCTAGGAGTACTCGGTTATTACCGAAAATTTATTAAGAATTTTGCGAATATAACAAAACCCTTAACAACTTGTTTAAAAAAAGACCGTAAAGTTGAACATACAAAAGAATTCGTAAATTGCTTTAATCACTGTAAAAATTTATTGACTTCTGAGCCAATACTGGCATATCCAGATTTTGAAAAACCATTTGAACTTATGACTGATGCTTCAAAGTATGCAATTGGGGCAGTCTTAAGCCAAGACGGTCACCCTATATGCTATGCATCCAGAACTTTAAATTCAGCTGAAATTAATTATTCAGTTATTGAGAAAGAATTACTCGCGGTAGTATGGGGATGTAAGTACCACCGCCCTTATTTATTTGGTCACCCTTTTATTATAAAAACGGACCACAAACCATTACAATGGCTTTTTTCCCTTAAAGAACCCAATTCGCGATTAGTTAGGTGGCGCTTAAAATTAGAGGAATTCGATTATAAAATCGAATACCAAAAAGGAAAAAAATAATCAAGTTGCTGATGCGTTATCACGCATACCTCCTAATATAGATTTAAATGCATTAGAAACAGCATCATTAGATGTAAATATAGACGATATAGACCAAATAATTAATGATGAACTTGAAAGAATGACAGTATTGCCAAATTTAAGTGAAAACGAAATTTCTAGTATTTTAAACGAAAACCCCAAAATCAATATTTTACAAAATATACAAATAAGGCCTCCTCAAAATAAAAATAATCCAGAAATCGATATAGAAACTGTACATACTTCGGTAGAAAATCCGATATTATCTATTCCTATTTCAGAACGACCTATAAATCAATATAAAAACCAAATCCTCTTAACTTGTGGCGAAATAAATGAAACAAAATGTAAACAAGAAAAAATATTTGAAAATAATAGATTAAACGTTACTCTTCCCCAAAGAAGATTAGAAGAAAGCATTTTAAAATTTGTAAAAGACTTTCTTGACCCCAAAAGAACATATGCAATATATTTTAAAAATCAATTTTTACCAGAACTTTTCGTAACGACACTACAAAAGTACTTTAGAAAATCAGCATTTAAAATCGTACATTGTACTACATTATTAACAGATGTATTAACCACTGATGAACAAAAAGAAAAACTAGAATACTATCACAATTTCAAAAAAGGACATCGTGGAATTAACGAAGTTCGATCTTCCTTAAGTATGAGGTACTATTGGCCAAAAATGTTAGATGACGTTGAGAAATACATTAATAATTGTGAAATTTGTCTTAGAAACAAATATGATCGAAACCCGCCTATTATAAAGTTCAATTTAACCCCCACTGCTTCTAAACTGTTTGACCACATTCACATTGATGTTTTCCGAATTTCAAACTCACCTTTTCTTACAATAATTGATTCATTTTCCAGGTATGGACAAGCATACCCAATTGATAGTATTAGCGGTATATCAATAGTAGACAATCTTTTAAATTTTGTAAGTCATCATGGACTACCCTATAAAATAACAGCCGATTGTGGATCGGAATTTAAAAATAAAGATCTTGAAGATTTTTGCAAATTACACAGAATCGAACTACATTATACCACAGCTAAAAATAGCAATTCCAATTCTCCCGTTGAAAGATTTCATTCAACACTAATAGAATATTTTAGATGTTTGAGAGAACAAAATAAAGGATTAACCCCTAATCAATTAATGAAACATTCAGTTCTTAGTTATAATAATTCAATTCATACAGCCACAAAGTTTACACCGTTCGAAATTATCAAAGGACACATTAATAATCCAGATCCGTTCGATTTAGACGATCATTTAATCTTATCTTATTATGTCCAAAATCATAAACAAGCAAGTAAACAATTATACAATACTATTAAAGAAAGAAATGAAAAAGTTAAAGAAAAATTTATTGCTAAAGCTAACGAAACTCGTTCAGATCCCCCAGACTATTCTAATCAGGAAACAGCTTATGTCCAAACTAAATTTCGTGACAAAAAGCTACCAAAATTTAAAAAGACAGAAATAATAAACGATAATGGTATCTTGTTAGATACAAATAAAGGCACATATCATAAAAGTATCATTAGAAAACCTAGAGTTAATTTAAGTAACGTTTTGCAGGAAGAACAGGACCATGAAATCATTGACGATCCCGCTATTCCTGGCACTTCTAGTAGTTAAAGTAAAAAGCGGACAAGAAGACATTGGTATTACACCTCTGGAAAACCTTCTTCTCCCAATACAGTTAGGTAGTTGTAGATTAATATATACAAAGCATACTTTTATTCACTACTTAGATTTAGGAGAACTAGTTAGACAAATAAACACTTTAAAATATCATATTTCTATAGTAAGGGAAACTGTTGAAAAAACTAATGCTTCAAACCCACTTTCTTATCACGGATTAAGCGAAAACATGTTAGAAAGAACAGAATTTTTATATAAATTATTAGAAAGAAAATTTCAAAATTTGAATCCACATATACGCTCAAAAAGAAGTTTATTTGATGGAATTGGTAAACTTAATAAATGGCTTTTTGGTAATTTGGATTCAGACGACGAATATAGATATGATAATGCTATTAAAACTTTACAACAAAACCAGAAAAATATAATTAACGAACAAAATCTACAAACTTCATTATACAAAAAATTAATTAAACATTACAATCAAACATTAACAATTTTAGCAAAAAATCAAGAAAAGCTATTTTACAATTTAGAAAGATTTCAAGGAGCAATTCAAAATCAAATCAATGATGTAAGTAACTACATTATTTTCCAAGGTACTATCAGTCAGATAAATCTCGATTGTCAAAATTTGATATCTTTTATAGATAATATCGAGAATGCTATTTTATTCTCGAAACAGAACTCGCTTCATAGTTCAATAATACCTAGTCAAGAGATTACTGAAATGATAAATTATTTAAGTAAAATTTATGACGTTAACGAAATCCCAAAATTCAATAACATTTTGAATTACTATCTATTTTTTGGAACACAAGTCACATTTTCCAAATCAAAATTAATTTTCGCAATCCACATTCCTATCCTTAAACCTATTTCATTAGAATTTTATCATTTATATCCTATTACCCAGAACAATATAATGTATACCCCTGTATACCCATACTTGGCACGAGCCGAAAAAGAATCCCAGATGCACAGAGAAGAATGCCCAAAATTAGAAAATGAATTCTATTGCACACAAGATTTTATATCCCGAGACAACTGCACACTTCAACTTCTTGATGGCCAATTACCCAAGGGATGTCACGCTATGGAAATCAATATTCGAGAACCAATTATTGAACAAATAACTAATAACGACGTATTAATAATTCCTGTGGAATCAGAAAAAATACTGTCAAAATGCAAAACAGACAAGTTTTTAGAAATCAAAACACCCACTTTAATTAGAATTCCTGTAGGCTGTCAAATTGAAATAAAACAATTGAAATTTACAAATAATCAATTAATCCGAAAAGGAAAACCACTGATACTCCCAAAATTTGAAACAAAACTATTAAAAATTCAAAAGAGTTACCAAGTCTCAAATATTACCAAAATTAACTTCGACGATCTATACGAAATTAATAAATTAACAGATGAACTTAAACCCATCATAGAAGAAAAGGACACCCTGTATAAAACTTCGATGTCAGTAATGGTACCAATTTTAGCAATCATCTGTATTACAACTATTGCATATCTTGTATTTAGAAAACGTTTTAGAAAATACCGAATGAAGAAAGAAAAAGAAAGTACCGAAGAAAATATATCACTTTCCAATGTCAAAAATACTTCCTGTATTTTTTCAGCCTAAGGATGGAGGAGTTACATGGGGCCAATTTACCGACGTCCACATATTTTATGCATAATTGCATAGATAAGATAGCAGTTCTTTGTTGCATTATTATTAACTTTACCTTTTATATTGTATCTAGATTCATTCTTTGCTTAGCATTTGGGCAATAAACAAGCTTTGTATTTTATATAATAAATAATAAAATTTTTAAAAAAGTATTTTCGGTGTTTGAAAATCTATCTACTGATATGGTTTTTGCTTAGGCACTGTCCTATTATAAAGACTGAAACGGGAAATAGTAGTGTAGGTACTCTAGAGAATTTCGGTAATAAGAAGATTTTATTTTTTTTATGTTAATTTTTGCAATAATTTTAAAAACAATAACATTTTTGGATAGAGAATGAAGAGACCTTTCAAACGATATATCACAAGCCTATACTTCCTATTTAAAAAATTAGGGGTTGTAACTGTTAATCAAAGGGGGTTGAAGGTAGGGATCACGTTTTTACTTTAAATAATGTCAATTTATAATTTAAATTTGACGTGTTTCGGGATTTTCTATAAATATGTACAGTTATCGAAATTTGGCTTTTCCACACTGTATGTATATTTTTGAATTTATGTTTAGCTGTACTATTGTCATTATGTGCCCAAAATTTAAAATGACTTTAATACAAGCGACATAAATTATCTTTACTTCTCAAGAATTTATATGACGTTTAAATTAATCCTCGCAACAGATGCTAATGCTATCTTTGGTGTTGGGAAAATTTCGAGGAAACAAAATTTAACGGCATCGAAATGAGGATAAAACCTTGATCTTGAACTTTCACCGTGTATTTAAAGACAAAAACAAACATGCTGAAATAATGATGTCGATTGTAATAAATTGATTTGTTTTTTAATGGATTATCTTGGCACCTAGTTTGAGAGTTGCCCAAATGCAACAGACATTTACAATCTTGTACAAATAAATAGTTTTATATTTATTGTTATTTCTGGTATACTTTTAAATTAACTGATATTTTATAGTAATATACAAGGCGTTTCAAGCGTGAATCTTTATTTTTGCACGTATTTTATTGGATAGAGAAAAACCAAATATAAAAATCTTTATATGATTGCCAGTTCCTAGGCAAAGCCTCCACATATCCACTATATTCCTAGCACACCAATAACATAAATATTCACTAATTCGTTATTGGACAACATAAATAAAAATTAGGCATTTGCTTTCATTTAAAAATTGATAACAAATAGTGTTGCTTTTCCGATCAACAAAATTTTTAACTCGTATTGTGAAACACGAAATATTTGATGAAGCTTCTGAGAACATTAAACAATGATTAAAATTTGTATTTATTTAAAAATATACACTATTTGTATAACTTCATTTTCACCTAAGAAGGGACAATGTATCTACCCGACAAATTTAACCTGACACTCGCAAATTTTTGTTATTCAGATTACAATAATTGCTCACGTGATCAATTACCTACTGGATCTAGTAAAAGCGCACAATTACCCTTTTTGGTATTCTTAACTCTAGAAGCATGTTAATATAAATATAATTTTTGAATTTATAAAAAGAGTTGGAAAATTTATGTGTTTTATGGATATACTCTATTAAAAAAGACAACTTATAAAATTTTTTCTCTGTAAATTTCTCCTCTAAAGTCCCTTCCCACTTTAACTTTTGAGCGAAAGACCTACCTTTATCTATAGGGTCAGTTGCCCCCTCATAGCACTCAGGCCTCCATAACCTCAATGTGCATTCTAAATTGTTTGTAAATTAGATGGTCATCTAGGCTACAGAATTGAAATAGTTGGAAAGCCACCAGAAAGTATCTCTCTTTTATATTGGCTGGTATGAGCCAATACTCATCAAACACAAATCTCCAAATATATGAAACCGCCGTACAATCATAGAGGATATACTCGCTACTAACACTTTCTGAGTTTTACAGCCCCATGCTATGGAGATGCTTCCGTACCTGGTAATGACTAATCAAAATAACTATGAACAGGTGTACTTGTTGTCTAGAGTAGTATTGTCAGGGTAACTTAGAAGCTACCTGGCAACTACTTGGCTTCTTCTTTTATCTCACCTCTCCCTGAATTTCACAAGGAGATGTTTTTTAATTAGATTTGTCATGACCTATGTTGTAAGTCCAATGGAAGAGCCAGGATCCAAAAAATATGTAGTTTACTGCCTTTTTCGTTAGTGAATCTGCAAGACGGTTACTTTTCAATGTGGCGTGGCCTTTGGTACATCTTACAGTAACTATATGGTTAATGAATACTTCGGCCTAGATTTGGTGATATTCTAGTACTAATCCTGAATAAATTCGTGGTCTATCCAGAGTAAGTAGTGTTTGACTGCTATATCTCTTTGAGGCACACCTTCTTGATGATATTTTGGATCCTTATTGCACACAAAATAAATAGACAGATAAAACTACTTTATGTTGGAGTAAGCTCTCAGTTAAAATAAAACATAATATATTTGAAATGAAAAGTCTACCAGTTTGACAGCTAGAGGGTGATACCTTATATGTACCAGTATGCAATATCGGTCACCCCTATTTTTATAAAATTTAATATAATAGAAAATAAAATAATTCAGAATTTTTATTTAAAAAAACCAAGTAAATAATAAGAATAAAAGAAAAAATATTGCCTTACAATTTATGGAATTGTTAAAATAGTCTTTTGTTCTGCTGATACACAAAGGAACCTTGCAAATGGTACAAGACCATTCAGTGTAGTTTTGATGAGTTTTGGTGCTACATCTTGTTTAACGTGTTGGTTGGTGTTCCGCAGAAGTAAATCTTACTTCTTCGGGTAGCTCTCTCTTGCGTTTTTTTAATGATTCCTCATTTTCTTTCTGAGAATTACTTGCAGATATTTCAACATACCTACCGGCTAATAGCCCATCCACCACTCTTCTTCGGAAGTATTTCAGAGTAATTTTTTTAAAACCCTTTGTTTTATATAATATGTAACCGTTTACAATGCAACAGTCAATAAAATGGAAAAATCCCCATTTACCATTTCTTGCTTTTTCTATCCAATTCATACGAAGACTTCATCTGGTTAAATCTATCTACAAAGTTTACGATGATGTTATAATCAACCAATGCTGTAGGACATGGAACAGGAATGTTGGATCCATCTTTTTAGTGAGAATATGGACACACCAAGAGGAAACCTTTCAAGAAGACCAAAGAGTAAACTTCGAAACATAATTGAACTCCACTCTATTCCCGATAAAAAAGAACTCCCTTTCATCGAAATTTCTGAACCCCCTCTTAATCTACTTATAGACACCGAATCAACCAAATCTTTCCTAAATCCCGAAATAGTCTCCCAATGCCTTCAAAGCTACATTAAACATGAACCATTTGTTGTTAGTTCCATTTTCCAAAATTAAGCACAAAAATAACAGTGCCGAGATGCCTTCTTTCTCCAAGTTCTCTTCGAATAACAGTTTAAAATTTTACCTTTTTAAATTCCACAAGACATTTGATGGTCTTATTGGCCTCGACAACTTAAAACTTTTTGAGCTCGACTAAATTTTCCAGAATTCAAATTGATAACCGAAAATTCGATCATACCCATCGAATATTACGAAACGAATAAATCCCAATTTTTCTCAATTCAGTTAGAACCAAATTCAATTATCCTTATTTCCAAGCAGTACATCAATAACGCTGAAACTAAAGAGACACTCACTACCGCCAATGACCAACTAGCCTGGTCAGAAATTTTAAATCCCACACCTGATTCAATTCAATTAGCCCTTTTGGAACCCGTAAACTGTCATAAATTCAACGTCGAAAAATAGCACATATTTCATGGAAATATCATACAACATACAACAAAACTCAAAACAAGTTATCGATGATCTAATAAGAACATATCACTAAAACGTGGAAGAGGAAGAACATATTCGTCGACTGTGCAGAAAATATTCAGATATATTTCACCGACCAGACTCTCCCCTTACATTTGCAAATTAAGTCAAACACCATATCAAGGCAAAAGTCCTACAGATATCCATACATCCACAAAGAAGAAGTTAGAAACCAAATTTCCTCCATGTTAGAAGAA
The DNA here is from genome assembly GCA_927349885.1 of Psylliodes chrysocephalus. NCBI lineage: Eukaryota > Metazoa > Arthropoda > Insecta > Coleoptera > Chrysomelidae > Psylliodes > Psylliodes chrysocephalus. The sequence goes on from OV651814.1 coordinate 68,650,662, forward strand.
GGGATTCTAAGACCAAGCCAATCCCCATGGTTCTCTCCAAAATGGATCGTTTTAAAAAAATGACAAAATAATCGACGACCGGTACTCTATACACAACATCTCAGATATCCTGGATAAACTTGAATGGTGCCAATATTTTACCACATTGGACTTAGCAAAAGGATTCCATCAAATAGAGATGGCAAAGGAGGATATCCCAAAGGCGGCTTTCAACGTAGAAAATGGGCATTACGAGTTTGTAAGAATGCCATTTGGCCTCAAAAATGCCTCTGCAACATTCCAGCGAGTCATGGACAACGTTTTAAGAGGACTGCAAGGAGAATTAAGCCTAGTGTATATGGATGACAATTGTATTTTCAACGTCCTTGCAAGAACACATGGTAAATCTGGCAAAAATATTTCAACGACTTCAAGACACCAAACTGAAAATTCAAATAGACAAATGCGAGTTTCTAAAGAAAGAAGTGACATGTTGTCACTCCAAGCGGGATAAAACCCAATCCTGCAAAAATTCAAGCCATCGTCAACTAGCCAATTCCGAAAAACATCCAAAGAGATTCGAGATTCCTGGGCCTCCTTGGATACTATAGGAAATGTATCAAATACTTTGCTAGTATTACAAAGCTGTTGACCAATTGTTTAAAAAAGGACTATGGGATCGAACATACCCAAGAGTTTCTTTAATGTTTTAACACCTGCAAAAGCCTTCTGACCAATAAACCATTGCTTCAGTATCCTGCTATTGGAGCCATTCTATCTCAAGGCATTGTTGGAAGTGACAAACCAATCGCCTACGCCTCTTGTACATTAAACGAGACAGAAATAAAATATTCAACGATCGAGAAGGAAATGCTTGCGATAGTATGAGTCACTAAATACTTCAGACCTTACTTGTTTGGGAGAAAGTTCAAAATCTTGTCAGATCATCGACCCCTCCAGTATCTATTTTCACTGAATGAGCTAAATTCGAAGCTAGTCAGATGGAGGCTTCGACTAGAAGAATATGATTACGAAATAGTCTATAAAAGAGGAAAATCCAACACTAACTCAGATGTCCTGTCAAGAATAGAGGTCCACACAAAATATATCCAAACCACAGATCATAATATAGAAAAACTCATTGAAAAGCTCGATGACGATGCATGGTCAATGTGCAACAATCCCGACGAAAACCAAAAAATTTACGAAATCATTGACGAGATTCTACTAGATATTCACTTAAAAACCGAAGAACAAAATATAGACCCCGAAGAAGACGATAAAGATAACACAATACATACCGCAATAGAAAATCCCATATTAGGGATACAAATTTCAGAAAACCCCAAAATTAATACAATTAGAAAATTATCTTAAAAACAGTAAACTATGAAGCAATACCTCTAGCAATATCACAAATTTTTTCGAACAAACTACGAGTGCACGTTCAACTGGGAAAAAACGATCTTCAAGTCGATTTAGTCAAATTTTTCAAAGAATTTCTACAGTCAAAAAGAAAATATGCATGCCTATTCGAAAGCGATGAATTATACATCTATATAAGCGAAAATATCAGGAAGATGTTCAAACACAACTGTAACGATCCAGTTTTTATATTAAGACAAGTACTTTTTGATGGCCCCTTGTATGTGTAATTTTAGTCTACGCTTGCCTTTTTATCTAAATAAGGGTGTTTATTTACTACATTCTTCGTTTTTTTATATCCCTGTGTTCTATTACAGTGAGTTCGTGTCACTTTTAGTCCATTAAGTTGTTCCTGAAATTTGACAGTTTTGTTGCTATTATTGAAGTAATTACCCTGTTTCAGTACTTGTTTAGTAGCTAAATATACATCATACCTTGTATAGTCAATTTATTCTCCATTCTTCAACATGTATCGCTTTTTCAGAACCTGTATTTTGAATATTCACTCAAGTTATTAGCGAAATTTCCAATATTCATTTAGTAAATTGTCATAGATTGATATCATCCAATTACATATATTCTCCCAATCTAATATTAAATTTCTCTTTATCTTTTGATTCTTGGTAAGTCGTAGAAAACTAATATATGTGTTCACAGTGACCAAAATATAGGTATCAGTACAGATGTATGAAAAACTGTGAGTGTTTTGGAAAGTTTATAATATACCTTTCTAAAACACTGACAGTTTTTTACCTATATCTGTACCGGGATCTATATTATGCTACTGTGAACCCCCAAAATTTGGTTACAAGCCGTCACTGCTCGCAGCAACCTCGTGTTGGATTTTTGAATTGGATAGCTGGCCCCTTTGGAAAATACTTTGGCCATAACCGCCGTTCACGCTTATGCTCGTTAGGAACCTAAGTTGGTTTGGATTTGGATCCTTTTCTGATTAAAAGGGTAAGTTTCTGCAAGAACCGTTTTTTATCCTTTTCTCTAGGGTTCAAGGGTATATATAAATTATTTGTTAATATTATGGGTGTTATTTGGGTTCAACTCATTATTGAGTAAGTTTATTTTGTTTTGTTATCTCAAACATTTGTATAGTAAGTTTTTTTATTTTACTGTTAGATTGTATATTTTAAATTAAAAGGGTGGGTACAGTTAATTGTACTTTTTTTAATATCTTTCTGCAAGGAATAGCCTAGTGACGCCTTAGTCGGTTTTATTGGCTATTTCAGGTTTCTTGGAGGGGGCATAGAAAACCCTATTTTTATACATTTCTTGGAGGGGTATAGAAAACCCCATTTGGAGTTGGAAAATTTGGTGCATATGGAAATTTAAATCACCTGTGGATTTCGAAGGGCTGAGCAGCCCGAATCAGCTAGTGTGGTAGTAGTGTTCTACGAGATCGTTGACTGCAGCTGCGCAGAAGCCATGATTTGTTCAGCTAAGTCCACCCTGTTTATTTAAGTTTATATAATCGCACACCGATTTTTCTTTTTTTATATATATATATATATATATATATATATATATATATATATATATATATATATATATATATATAGGTCTTTCTTCTTTATTTGGGGAAAGTAGCGCACTTATTATTAATTTAATTAAAGGGATTTTGTTAAATTGTTTGGGGTAGATTTGCTGTGTAAATGGGGGTATACTGAAGGCCTACTTGGCATTAATGGTCTGCTTTACTTTTATATATACATATATGTAAGGCGTAAATCAAGGTTACTCTAATTTTTATTTCTCTAATGACGACTAATCGCTACTCGTCGTATTTGGTACCAAAACCGCCGTGCGTTATTCATTTTTAATGTACTTTTATTTATATAATCTCCGCTTAGATACTATGTGTAAGTACTAGTGTTTCAATATTTTTATTACATTTTGGACTTGTGCGCTACCCAAAATTTATGATAGTGATAAATTGTTTTTGCCTATACCATATTTTAATCATTACGTTGCTTGTTGTAGTCTTTCTCTCAAAATAAAATATATCGGTGTGTATTAGAAGTATTGTCTTTGATTTACCCAGTTTAGCCATTTAAGAGGTAGGTCAATTTTGGAATCTCGAAGAAGATATAACGGCTTGGCGCTCAATTATTTCGATCATTTTTAAACTCACTCTCATCTCCACTACAGAGTGAAGCTTAAGACAGAAAGGTTATACAACTCCTATGATATAGTGAAATGCAACAAACTATTAGAAGACGTGAACAGTCCAGAATGACAAAAAGGCATTATAGAAAATTACCATAAGGGAGAAACAAACCACAGAGGTGTCAACAAGACTAAATTATAAATTAGAAAACGATATTTTCGGCCAAATCTAAAGAAAGACATAAATTTCTGCAATATGTGTAAAGAAAATAAATATGACAGAACTCCGCCAAAACCGACTTCTACAAAACCTCTAGAGATAGTTCACATTGACGTCTTTTAAGCTAATGAACAGAAATTCCTAACAATTGTCGATGCATTTTTAAAATACGGTCAAGCCTATCCTGTAGAAGGAGCAACTGCAGTCAATATAGTAAGTGCACTTTTAATCTTCGTCACACACCATGGTTTGCCAAAGATGATTGTTGCTGATAGTAGTACAGAGTTCAAAAACGGCGTTATGCAAGATTTCGTAGATGTTCATAAAATTTCAATCCAATACACAACACCTGAAAACCCTCAGTCCAACGGATGGGTTACAATAATTCTATACATTCGACAACGAAGTTGAAAACTATCGAAGTTTTAAATTTTAATTTGGAATTGGTAAGAATTTTATATTTTAATTTGTTTTGAACTGTTGTTTTGAGTTTGGAAATGTTAGATTGGCTCAGTAGAACAGTAACTGTGTGTAGTGTGCGTCTGTTATTTAAGTATTCAGTACAAAAGTAAGTGAGATTTTCTTATTTTGATGACAGTTACATTTCGTAAATATTGTATGTATGAGAATTTGTTATAGTAGAATTTGTAGTAATAACACACATTAAATGGATTTAAGAGGAAGATAGTTGGGTTGCTGGGAAAACATGAGAAAATCGTAGGACAAGATGATTGGAAGGTACAGGATGAGAACGTGTTAAAAGAGACAGTTATTGAGGTATGCTATAATAAAATAAATAAATTAAACATCTTTTAAAGCAATAAAACAGGTGACAAGCGTACTTAAGTTTGACATTTGACAGCAGACATATGACATAAACATGACAATATGAGAAGTAGAAAGAGGTTCTGGGGTCAACCCGAGTTAGACCAAACTTATCATGAATAAAGCTCTAAAGTGGAAAAAAGCTGCAGGTTTTGATATATTTTTATTTTGGTTTTCACTGCTCGTTTTTCTTCTTTTAACCCTTAATTTTGCTTTGGATGCTTTGGATGCATCTACATTTAATTCTCCTTCTGGTTAGTTCTCTAATATCGTAAAAATACCATCAAAAGAACTGGTCATAGATTGAACACAATATCTTCTTCTTCTGACTGGCTCCTATTGCTTTTAACTGTGTTATCGTTTAATCGAAGTTTGTTAGAAATACCTTAAGATTTTAAGCGTCATACTCATTCATGTTTTTATCAAATAATTGCCTTGGAATATCCTTTTTCTCGTACCTATCTTTGAGACTTCTTCTCATACTGTCACTTTCTAAATCTATTTGGTGGTCGTCGACACATTGTGTTTTAGAGATTAATATTTATTTTAATTTTTTTCGGCCTCATTTCTTAATGCATTGTCTTGATAGTCTTTTTGATTAAATTCTACCTCAAGTTTGTCGATTATATTTTTTCTCCAAGAGCGTGGTTATTCTGAACTTTCATGTGGGATAGTTTTCCCATTTAACACTTTAATATTACAATAATTGTTTTTAGTACTCTGCTTCTTTCGTTACGAATTTAAACTTTTAATTACTTTATTACCACTGGATCTGGGTCCGTGTTAATATTTTATTTATAAGTAATCAGCAATAGACGTTTCTGAACACCATGAGAAAAATGACGGAAGCGAAATTAAATGGCCATATTTAAAACTGTCATTGTCAAAACACAGACCAAACGTATGAACATAGATGCGTTCCGCAATACAACCATGTATATATTTTGTTTAATTGGTAATATCAACATATTTTTGATAACAATTGATGAATTGCTGTTACATTATTGTGCTTATGTCAAATCAATATAGGTATAGCTTAGTTAGGTTTTCTCTTATTTAATTAAAAATGCTTGTATTCAAATTTCTGTCCAAAAAACGATGATTTTTGATATATTATAATAAAAAACAAGTTTTAAGTGCCAATGTCTGTCTGTCTGTCTGTCTGTCTGTGCTGTGATCTTTGGATAGAGAAAGAACCTTATCCGACTCAGATATAAGCTAGGGACACTTAGAGAAGCAAAATGTCACCAAAATCATGGTACCTACTTTTGTGGTTCCCGAGATAAGAATTCGGTCAAAAATTTAAATGAACGAAATCACAACAAATTCCAGGGTATTACTCTTTCCGTCCAAGGAACAATCTATCATCGATTTAAGCCTGCTATAGAGCAAAGTCAAGACGAACATGGTCAAACAAAAATGCCACTCTATGGCGCTCTTTACTTTCTTGACCCAGCTGAAGCCGTCGAAGAAGCTCGGTTTACCAGTTCTTCAATTAAAAATGTTTGTATTGAAATGTCTGCCAAAAAAAAAATATTTTTTGATAAATGATAATAAAAAATAAATTGTTAATATGCACGTTTTATAAAAATGGTGTGTATGGCACTAATCGACGTCATCGATGACGTCCATTGGATTTTATATTGAATGCACTATATTTAAAATGCTATCGGTTTTAATAAAATAATACGCTCTGAGCATTACTTACAAAAATTTATCTCGCTCATTTTTTGTCTACTGTTAGATGTTACGAAAGGTCTTAACGCCGGTTCTGTATGGTTTCTCTACATCTTAAACTTCTATTAATGTGAGATTTCTTTCAACATTATATTATTTTTCTGAAATTTTTTCTTACCCAAGATTTAATTGAGAAAATTATTTAAATACGAACAAAGAAAAGAATGGTTTTATATCGTTGATGAAAACAATCTAAGGAAATGTTTCATATGCAGTAAATAATATTATTTTATTTTTATGTGAAGATCAATAGAAATGGCTACTTTCTCGCAAATTTTCTCATTAATGTATTATTGGAATAATAAGAAATATTATGAGTGAAATTAATCATGATCGGATTGTGCGGTTCACATTATTAACAGATCGACTAGCCCAAGGCATATTACGGATCATCTGGGTTTTAAAAGACTTGGTATAAGCACCTATCTTGCTAGAGAGAGAACATTAAAGTATGAATAAGGCTAGCCCATCATGACTCCCTTAACAAGCATAAACAGAGGTTGGTTATCACGGTATAATTTTATAGTATATCATAAAAACAGTTGTAATATACCAAAATACCACATGAATGTTTTTTTACTTCCATGCGAGAAGTACCTACTTCTCGCACTCATTTGCGTAAGAAAAATCGAATTTGGCACACTGAAACCAGCAAATTCCATTCCTGCACGATTTTTTATTCGTAGAATTGCCTTTTTAAAACACTGTTTTTAAATATTTAAATGTCTTCTGGACAAAATAATACTCAAAAAATAAGGTTTTTCATGTTATTTAATGTGTTTTTTTAATATCTTAGGACGTTTTAGTAATTATTAAAAAATTGCATTTTTTAAATAATTTAGCGACTCTTGTAGCTTTTTGTAAACGTCAAATATATCAACAATAGAATTTTGCTTGACACCTTGCATGTCACTTGATTTTTATATCAATTTAAACCAATGAGGTTGAATACTATGGAGATGACATGCAAAAAAAACGACACCCCTTCCCCCTCTCTTAGTGGTCATGTCATAGTTGTCAAAGAGCTGTCAGAACTTTGTTCAAATTTAAATATTTCGACGTTATTTCTATCTTAATAAGTGTTTTTTTTTATTAATTTGTATAAAAATCATGACTAAGTGTGCCAAAATTAATTGTAAAAACTCTTCAGTGAAAGAGCGTAAGAAAATATCTAATTTAAGTTTTCATAAGTAAGTATAAGGAGTGTACTTAGAATTTTTTTTAGAATGCTTAACTTTTTTTTATTATAGGTTTCCAAAAGACCCACAGTATCTCAAAATTTGGTCTAAATTTGTGGGAAAAGACCAATTTGAGCTTAAACTGAATAGCATGTTGTGCTCTATTCACTTCAAGGAAGAATTTTTTGATAAGAGTGAGTTTAGGGTCAGATTGAAGAAGAGTGCTGTTCCGACAATAAATGAATGTTTAGTTAGTATACACTTTATTTACAATAAAACTTAAATAACTAACTTAATAAAGAACACTGGCTTGACTAACTTTATAATAAAGACAAATAACTATATTAAAACTATAATAAAACTTAAATAACTAACTTTATAATTAAACTTAAGAACCAACTATAATTAAACTTAAAAACCAACTTATAATTAAACTTAAAAACCAACTTATAATTACACTTAAATGACTAACTTTTTAAGTAACACATAATTTAGAATAAAATTTCAAGTATTTGAAAGCAGTTTTTTTTAGATCCTAATTTCCTATTATTATACCGTTTTGATAATGAATATACTGTATAATAATAAATACTGGTTATGTATTTTTATTATTTAATTAGATTTGTGGCCATCACTCACTGCTATGTACCTCCTCATCCTCATGGTATAAAATAATATGCCCGCTCATGTATCACATTACAATTATTATTAATATTAAATGAACAAACATTAAATTGATGTTCCTTAATTTAAAAACCTGCCGACTTTGTCCACAATACACAATAAATATAATTTAAAACATATTAAGAAATTAATGATATTTAAAAATTAGTAGTTTTGGAACTTAAACTAGTAGTTTTTGTATTATGGATCTATATTTAAGGCTTTGTAACATACCAAATCTTGTTCCAGACTAACCCATCCATACCTACACCTCCTCCTCCAAAAATCAGGATTCTATCAAATATTCTTATTAAACCAGCAAATCAAACCAGTCAGATCGAATTACCTGTACCCTCTACTTCTTCTCTAAATATTCCATATGAAGAACCGCTGACGCCAAAGAAACAAAAAATATTACATACACTCTCCTCTGCCCGGGCAACAAGTGCAAAAAGAAAGCAAAAATTAAAATTGCCAAGACGACAACTTTCTCGAAAAGTGAATAAAATTGCCAACTTAAAAAATATATTAAATGATTTAAGTAAAAAACGTTTGATACAGGAAGATGAGTTAGATATAATGTCAAAACTTGGGGGCCCCATCGTAATATGTAGCAGGCAATTAAAAAAAAAGTCTAACCTACCATTGTCTAAGAAGTATTCAGAAGAGCTACAAGTGTTTTCCTTAACTCTCCTTAACTCACCTGCTGCTTATAATTATGCAAGAAGAACATTTGACACTTGCTTACCACATGTCCGTACAAGATGGTATCAAAGTATAAAAGGTCAGCCTGGATTCACAAGTGAGGCTTTCAATGCCCTACAGATTAAATCAAATTCTTTCAATGAAAAAATAATTTGTGCACTTATTATGGATGTAATGGCCATTCGTCAACATGAGGAGCTTGTTGGAAGCGAACGTAGAAGTTATAATTGTGTAGATGTAGGAACGGGTGCAAATGAAACTACGCTTGCAAACAATGCTCTTGTTTTCTAACATTACTGATCAGAAAAAGTGGTTAAAGTTTTCTTTTTGTAATCACAAATCGCAACTAAAAGCCTATTTTTAAATAAATTATCTCTATAATTCCATTTGTATAGTTGTATGCTATGCATCTGTGAGATTGTTTATTATACATAGTTACGAATTATAGAAATCTTTAGTAAGTACTTGCTTGAAATTTTAGTAATATATGTACCTACCCTATATAATCATTTCAAACATAAATAAAACCAACAACTATTATCTGAGTCTTTTTAGTTCCGATTGGTTTTGACAGAGTAGTTTTGATCATGGTTTTCTTCCATCCACTTTTAACCATAAAGTCATACCTAGCTGAATTTTTGGTCTTTTTAAACTTTTGACTGTAGCGGGTCATATTTTTAATGTATGTCATCTGCAGCAGAAATACCTACATGTTTTACATTTAAAAGTAATTAATTGTCCGTTCTACATACTCGGCTGTATTTTTACTGAAATATATTTATTCATAATTCACGTAGTGGTTTGGTAATTTGATGTCATAATTCTCCTCATTGCCAGATTTTGACATTGGCAGCTTCGATCAAGACAAGAGAGTCCTTGAACGAAAAATCGTAGTTCGGGTTTTAGTTTTAAAGCACAAAGAGATTAACAAATCTGATGCACAGTGTTATTCGATCACACAGGTTATATATTGGACGGTTTCGGCGAAGACAGAACAATATAATAATATTAATCTCTTTTATGGTCTTGGCATTGGCTTGGTCGGAAAACGGTTAATAAATAATAGTAAATAGTGTAGAAGTCATAATTGCGCAATGTGATAAAATTAATTTCGAATCGATCATGTTGAAACAAATCTTAGGTAAGTAAGTCATTTAAAAGTTGTAATTCTGCATACGGACTTTAATCTACTATATAAAAATCTGATGTGTCCAACACATGACTTTCCTATCTAGTTTTTATAGGCTTTTTCCGGTTATTTTGTACAACCTATTGCAGCATCTCTGTAAATGTTTAGAGGATAAACTAAATATATACATTGTCCACATACATCTACCTCGAAACATTTTTCTATAGATATTCATTGAAAACGAAAATACTGAAAAATTTAAATTTAGCACTTTTCCATTACGGTCCATTTTAGAAAAATCATGTATAAACAAAAATTATAGAGATCGATATCGCAAACAACTTTTAGTTCAACAATTTTCATAAAAATCAGAATTTTGCACATTTTGTCAAATTTCTCGGATACGGACCATTTCAGGAAATTTTAACATAAAACAAAAATTATAGATAATAATATTAGAAGTAACTTTTATTTGAACAATTTTCTTCTCCAAACATAAATAACAGATATATTCCATAAAATATAAAAACGGCCTCCCATAAAGTACCCCCTAGATGTTCCGACTTTGTCCAAAATCTAATCATTTCACTTCAGGCCGAAATAAACCTTAAGTTTAAAATTTAATGTTTTTTTCTTTATCCGTTTTTGAGTTTTCTTCAAAATTCTAAATTTACACATTTTCTCAAATATCTCAAATACGGTCCATTTTAGAGAAATTATGTATAAAATAAAAATTTAGAGAATTATATTACAAACAACTTTTATTTAAACAATTTTTATAAAAAAATATATTTTTTACATTTTGTCAAATTTCTCGAATACGAACCATTTTAGGAAAATTTTGTATGATACAAAAATTATAGATAATAATACTAGAAGTAACTTTTAGTTAAACAATTTTCTTCTCCAAACATAAATAACGGATATATTCCATGAAATATAAAAACGGCCTCCCATAAAGTACCCCCCTAGATGTTCCGACTTTGTCCAAAATCTAATAATTTCACGTCAGGCCGAAATAAACCCTAAGTTTAAAATTTAATGTTATTTTCTTTATCCGTTTTTGAGTTTTCTTTAAAATTCGAAATTTACACATTTTCTCAAATATCTCGAATACGGTCCATTTTAGGAAAATTTTGTATAGAACAAAAATTATAGATAATTATATGAGAAGTAACTTTTATTTGAAGAATTTTTTTCCCCAAACGTAAATAACAGATATATTTCATAAAATATAAAAATGACCACCTATAAAGTACCCCCCCAGATGTTCCGACTCTGCCCAAAATCTAATCAGTTCATTAGACGCTGGAATAAAGCTTAAGTTTAAAATTTTGTGTTTTTCTGTGTATCGGTTCATGAGTTATGCGACCTACACACACACACACACACACATATACACACACACACACATATACACACACACACACACATATACACACACACACATATACACACACGCACATATACACACACACACACACACACACACACACACACACACACACACACACACACACACACACACACACACACACACACACACACACACACACACACACACACACACACACACACACACACACACACACACACACACACACACACACACACACACACACACACACACACACACACACACACACACACACACACACACACACACACACACACACACACACACACACACACACACACACACACACACACACACACACACACACACACACACACACACACACACACACACACACACACACACACACACACACACACACACACACACACACACACACACACACACACACACACACACACACACACACACACACACACACACACACACACACACACACACACACACACACACACACACACACACACACACACACACACACACACACACACACACACACACACACACACACACACACACACACACACACACACACACACACACACACACACACACACACACACACACACACACACACACACACACACACACACACACACACACACACACACACACACACACACACACACACACACACACACACACCACACCCACACCCACACCCACACCCACACCCACACCCACACCCACACCCACACCCACACCCACACCCACACCCACACCCACACCCACACCCACACCCACACCCACACCCACACCCACACCCACACCCACACCCACACCCACACCCACACCCACACCCACACCCACACCCACACCCACACCCACACCCACACCCACACCCACACCCACACCCACACCCACACCCACACCCACACCCACACACACACACACACACACACACACACACACACACACACACACACAGACACAGACACAGACATCATCGCGAAAATAGTTAAAATGGATTCAGGGGACCTCAAAACGTAAAAATCCGTCGAAAACTCGAGGTCGAAAAAATCATGATTCCTATACTTTCCTTATATCTGTATACAGATAGGAAAGTAAAAATAAGTCGGGTTTTCCTTCCTGACGCTATAACTCCAGAACGCACGAACCGATTTCCACGGTTTTGCATTCATTGGAAAGGTCTTGGGCTCCGTGAGGTTTATAGCAAAGAAAATTCAGGAAAAATTTCAACAGAAAATCGGGAAAAAATAAGTTATTCGTTTCCTAACATTTCAATTGGAAACCATCAAATCAATCACGTGTATTGTGCAAATTTTTATTCAATTTCAACAGCAGGCATTTATCTTTAAGGTGGTAAGTTGAACTGTGTAAATTATGTGGATCGTGCATTTGAGGTTAAATTCACTCTGTCCATAGTCCAAAATGCCTAGAAGACGACGTGCGAACATCGGCCGCCGCACAAGACATGCAAGCCAGCAACAAGTGTATTCACAGAACTTAAGCGAAGAAAGACAAAATATAATAAGAGAAAATGCCCGATTGAGACAACGCGTGAGCACACGAAGATCATTGGCATCATACAATCGCTTGGCATTCCAATATGATCCCACTGCGAACTACAGTGATGATGAAAATTTAGATATTGGACCAATGACGACTATATGCCGATATTGCAATGCGTTAAAGTTCAAAAGAGAAACGGCTGGATTGTGCTGCGCAAGTGGAAAAGTCAAACTGGATCCATTACTTACACCACCACAGCCACTGAAACCATTGTTCGATGGAAGTGATCCCGATTCCAGCCATTTTCTTCAACACATCCTTGAATACAATAACTGCTTTCGCATGACTTCCTTTGGAGCTAATATCATTCGAGAAGGCGGCTTCATGCCGACTTGCAAGGTAAAAGATACAACACAGACAACCAATCACTCACACCAACACAACGAATTGCAACACATAACAACTACATATACACCACACACTACACCATCACACGATTAGAAGTTACACCGTATTCTTCAACAAATGATTGTTTGCAATTACAGATACAAGGACAAATATATCATTTGCATGGTTCAATGGTGCCAACACCAGATGAACCGCATCAATTTCTGCAAATATATTTCATTTCGTCGATGGTGGATCAGCTGAATGTGCGGTGCAACAGTTGAAGAGACGAATTATTGAACAGTTGCAAGCATTTTTTCACGCTAATAATGCTTTGGTTAATATGTTTAAAACAGCATTGGAACGAATCATTTTCAAATATAAAACAAAAAAAAAATTTCTTCATCTTTTAATCACCAAACGAAATGTTACATAAAACGAAGCCATCTGGTGGCGAAACGGAGTTCGCCGGGTTTGCTAGTTATATTTGAATACGACCTTTCTTAGTCAACCATTTAAGCCACGCCCAGTGGGGTCATTTTTAATAAAACGTATCATATGCAAAACAATTGCCTCATGGCATCTCCATTATTATTATACCTCCATGATTTAAATCAAAGAATGGCTTTGATTTAAACTCAGGTCGTGTTGCTATGTCAACAGCAAAGTAAAAACATTCAATAGACGTCAAAAGGGTCGATGGAAGCGTTCCAATTCAAAAAAGCCAAAAATAGAAGTAAAGGAAGAACTACCAAAGGACGTGTTAGAAGCGGCTCAGATGGCCACTTCGGAGCTGCTCCTGGAGGAATCAAGAGAGAAATACGAAAGGATTTATGTATGACATATTTGAAAAATGGTGCCAAGAAAAGAAAGTAAAAACTGAAAGCTTATTTTGTAAAATTAAACAAAGAATTTAGCCCAAATACTTTGTGGGATAAATATTCCATGCTTAAAACCGTTTTAAAAGTAAAGGAAAACATGGATATTAGTTTGTTTTACAACCTACAATCTTTTATCAAAAAAACAAAAAAAAAACGTGGTGTTTGAACCCAAAAAAGCAAGCATTTTTTCTAAAGAAGATATATCGATTTTCATCAATAAGGCACCTGATGATATTTATCTATTAATGAAAGTTGCCACTATTTTTGGGCTTGCTACCGCTTGCAGAAGAGAGGACCTCTCGAAAATATCCACAACTGACATAGAAGATAAAGGCAATTAATTGTGGTAAGAATCCGAGACTCAAAAAATTATACTTCGCGCATTTTTGTCATATCAGAAGAAATTAACAATTGAAAGTATCTGCTGTTTTATAGAAAGTTTTATAGAAAGTATGAAGCGTTAAGGCCCCCAACGCTACATCAACTATTTTTTGTAAATTACAAGAAAGGAAAATGTACCAAGCAATATGTCGGGATAAACAGTTTCGGGAAGATGCCCTCAGAAATTGCAGCATTTTTAAGACTACTCAACCCAGAACCATACACCGGTTTTCGGCGTTCCTCAGCAACTTTGCTGGCAAACTCGGGTGAAGGACTAACTGACATAAAGCATTTAGGAGGCTAGAAGTCAAAAACAGTAGCTGAAGGAAATATTGACGACTCAACTACATATATAAAGTAGTTAAGCAACAAAATTTTAAGCTCTGCTAGCCCAAGAAAACCAGTTCGCATACCAAGTTCATCACGTACTGTTGAGGAGCCCGTGAGTGAACTAGTTGTAGCCCCAGTTCGTTCGTACTCATTCAAAAGCAAAAAAGAATCAATAAATCGGTTCATGCAGCATGGCAGTGCCACATATTGTACTTTTAAGTAGTATTATGCATTTTCTGTTCTGTTCAAAAATAAAAAGTTTAGTTTCATACATTTTTTAGTTTTTTGACTCTCGTAGAAAAAATTTTGTTTCAAACTCCGCTACGCGTCGTTCGTCTAACTGCTTTTGCGTGCGGGAATGTATAACTTCTCACACTTGTTAAGAAAATAACTATTACGTATTAATATACAGTATGGTAACCTAGGGATCCTGAAAAAATAATAAATAGGTTTCCGTTTAATTATATTTGGACGTCAGAGAAATAAAGATAGAGACTACGCCCTTTTGGTGACCATTAGGGGATACTGCTTGCAGTCAGCAATCACAGAACAGCACACATTTCAGTACAAACTGCTCTACCTTGCTGTGACATTCATTTTTAAATTGGTCACACAATTATTTTCTCTAATAAATGCCCGTTTTTGCAATTATTCCGCCTGGATCTAGAGATCTGTAGGTACTACAGCGAGCTTTGATTTTGCTACCACTTTTTACTCGTTCATTCCTACTCTTTTTAACCATATTTAATGCATATACGAGTGAAGGTAACATATTAAGCAGACTTCATTAGAGACTGATTAGTCATAATAAGGACGAAACCGGTCCAAGTATGACTTTCTCTTTACGAAGTAAAATCAGAGCTAGAGTGTGAAAATGATTTATATCCCTGCTCTTTTCCTCTTGATATAATTCAATTCCTGTTGCGGTATTAGCCAAGGAAGTATTTTTCAGGAGAGAAACAGTCACTTGGCTTTGCTGTGACACGGACTCTTTTAAAAAAATTGTAATTTTTATTATCTTGCAATGTTTGTATGTTTGTTTAAATCAAATCTTGCAACTGAATTTGAACAGTTATTCCTAACCGATTAAGCTGAAATTTTGGTCACACCTTAAGCTTGGATGACAATGCATGGTTAAAATTTTCTAGTTTATGACGTAGATCCAATATTAACACAACTCATGCCGCGTTTGAAAATCCACATCCGATGCATTTTTTACATCTCGAGCGTTTGTTTATCCACATTGGATACATCTACTACATCTACATCTGCGTTTGTTTATCCGAGATGTACCTGTCCAGATTAGGTTTTTTACATATCGATTTGAAATGAGATGTGAATGAGATGTTCGTTCCATGCCAGAAAGTTAGTGTTCTGTGAAACCAAATTTGTCAATTTATCCTTTGTTTATGCTAGCGTGAATATAAAAGTTTGTTTCATTTTTAGTTAAAATTCAAATTTAGGTTGATTTGTAGTCTCAAAAGTCAAATTTAAAAAGTATAAACTTCTAATTTGTCATTGTCATTTTATCACGTGACCAATAAAGTCTAGAGCGTTTGTTTATTACATCTAAATTCAGATATAATTATCTATCACGTGATAAAAAATTCACAACATCTCAGATGCATCCGATGTGGATATTCAAACGCGGCAACAACACATCCAATTGGTGCGCTTATAATGTTTGACAATTTTGTCGCGTGACGATTATAGAGCAGAAATACATTTTTCATCAATTTCATTCCTATTTTCTTTAACATCTAAATCAAAGGCCCATTGTTCCAGTTTGTCCAACAACAAATTTATTCCTATAACGACCATTGGGACAGTACAGTACTGATCGCCTTCTAACAATGTAGATAATGGTTTGAATGGACTTAATTAACTATAAGTTTTTTAAAATTATTTCCCACTCTGTATTGGACATTCGTAAGAACAAAAGACTCTTAGAATTGTCACAAAAAACAATAAGAGCTCTCTTTAGATTATTTGCCCAAGAGAGCATTTCATATATGGAATTCCATCGGGTTTTTACTTGTAACTTGGGCATTAACATTTTAAGGTTTAATGATTCACAAAATTTTTGGTCCAACCTAAGTTTCTCAGAATTTTTTATGTTATTACCAAGTGTTTTTATATTTCAAACTGACGAGCTGGAATCATCGTAAGATTTGAGTTCACTTTCGTTATCACTGATTTCTTCTGAAGAATTACTATTGTTTAGAGAGCCGGAGTCAGAATTTAATACCTGTATTAAGTCTCGAGCTGCCAAATCGATAATATGAGCAAAACATACAAAATGTTTATTTTTATTATCAAACTGATCAATGAGTTCCGATAACTCATTAAGAAATGTAAAATTGCTGTTTGTGTTATCAGTAGTTTTTCCTTGGGTGGAATCAGTAATCTCAAATTTATTTACAACTTCGAAGAATAAAGAGGCCATTGCGGCCCCCGTGTGCTGTCCTTTAGCTGCAACAAAATCTAATAGAATTGAATGTAACTCTCAATTCTTATTGATGAAATAAGCAACAACTACATAATACCCTTTCATAGCGTACGAAGACCATCCATCAACAGCAAAAGATATTTTGGTGTCACAATTTTTTAAAAATGACAAAACTCCATTTCTTAGTTCATCAAATTTGAATATTATACGGGACCTTAATAAGTTTCTTCTATGAGTTTGGGATTCATGTAATTATATAATTTTCTTGTAATTTTGTCGTCAAAAAAGTTGAATGGTAAATATTTTTTAACAACACCAATAACTCCAAGAAATATTCCCTGTCTTCATTTACATTTTGCGAAACCTAAAACAGTTTTCATTCGTTAGAATAGATTTTTGTAAAACTAGTGCAGAAAGTGTACCTTTGTTGCACGATGCATTTTTTCTAAAGAGATAGGTGGTCAGCGTAAGCATCTGTTTTGTGTCTCCGGCACTTGACAAAACATAAAACTAATTGTAAAACAAATTATAATCTTACGACGACGCCTTGTCAGCCGGGATACTGTATCCCTACTACGTCTCATTGCGTAACCTTGAGAAATTAAAAGTGCGGTACGGCCGGTGCCGGTACGTTACACTTTTCGTATTTCAAACTATTTCAAACAGTTTAAAAAAGTTCGATTTCAAATCGAGCTCCCGAATTGATTTTCAAATCAAATCAGTCTTATATAAAAAAAATTGATTTTTAAAGTCAACTCAAACTTGACTTGTTAAATCAAACTATGTAGTTTGATTTGATGCATTTCTAGTAGAGATTCCTAGACGACAGTTTAATGTGCTTATTCGAGCCAAGTGCCGTTTCAAGCTCGTTTTCAAATCTTCAAATACCTCTATACATCGTCGGTGTATGAAAACTGTGAATTTAATATAACGTACATCGCAAATCGAAATCCGAAAAGTCAGAATTATCTAAAATAATTTGTAGAAAAAATTTGAAAATTCGGAAACAAATCTCAAAAGTCCGCCTACGAATTAATAAGATCATCACATAACCACAAAGGCAAAAATAAATACTTGTGTACAAGACAAAGATGTCTGGGTTCAAATCCCACCGACGACAGGCTTTTTTAAATCTCTCAGGGGTTCGGGGAGAGTCTCAATGATTCGTAGGGGGATTTTTGAGATTTGTTTCCGAATTTTCAAATTATTTTTCCACTTATTTCAGATATTTCTGACCTTTCGGATTTCAATTCGCGATATATTAAATTCACAATTTTCATACTCAGATTTACAACACTTAACGTACATTGGAAACTCAACTCAAGGAGATGAAGATATGCATGCATTTCTCATATATACCGATGCTCTATAGGGGTAGATGAAGATTTTAGAACGAGCCTGAAACGGCACTTGGCCAGAATTAGCACATCAAACTGCCGTCTAGGAATCTCGACAGTCAATGTCGTGATGTTAGGGTATTTTTACATAGAACAAAGATGTCTGGGTTTGAACCCCACCGACGACAGGCTTTTTTCAAACGTATAAGTATTTGTTTTCATCATTTGGTTCAGGGATGGTCTTAATAATTCGTAGGGGGATTTTCGAGATTTGTCTTCAAATTATTAAATTATTTCTACTTTTATTTAAATGCTCTTAAAGAAAAGAAGAAAATAAACTTTAATTTAAATTAAACGTATCAGCTAATTACATTATACAATAATAATAATAATGCTTTATTTAGATTACAATATATATATATATATATATATATATATATATATATATATATATATATATATATATATATATATATATATATATATATATAAATTATAGTGAGAGAAAAAAATATAAATAAAAAGCTGGTAACCCATAAGTGAATACACACTTGTTTCGGTAACAACAGTGATAAACAGGGATAAACAGTTAAAAATATATATGTATAATAAAAAAAAAATTGTATAAAGAAAATATTAAAACTAAAATATATTTACATAAAACAACGTATAGGTAATCGTAAAATGGATTAGGTTAACTACTATAATTAGATACATTTTTCATTAATTAAAATAACCGGCAATAGCATTCCTATTAATTTCAAAAATAAAATTCTTTAACAATTTTTTAAATCTATGTATATTGTTTATTTGTTTGAGTGGCTCAGGGAGATTATTATATAGTTTAGGTGCTATGAATAATTGAGAGTATTGCGTTAGAGTTTTATTCATAAAAGGAATAGTAAAAAAATGTTGGTGGCGAGTGTTATAACTATGTGAGGAAGTTGTAGCAAATTCTTTTTTCTTGTGATATCTTATATTGCTTTTTTAAAAATATAATTGCCTTACATCCATAATTTGTGATTCACAATATAGAGCATCAGAAGGATATCGGGATTTTTTACTACAAATTAGTTTTATGAATCGTCGTTGGATAATTTCTAATGGTTTTATATGAGTCTTTAAAGCACATCCCCAAATTAAAATTCCATACCGTAAATGGCTCTCAACTAACGCATAATATAACAACCTAAGAATGTGCTTTGGTAATAAATCTTTAAGTTCTCTAAATTTGTATAATATAACTCGAAGTTTCTTAATTACATATAAAATATGTGATTTCCATTTCATGTGTTGGTCTAAAATGATTCCCAAGTATTTTATTTTTTTTACAGGTAAAATTTCAAATGGTTGTTCAGCATTTATCCATAGTCGATTAAATGTTGGCAAACCTAAGTAATTGCAAGAAAAGGGTAAATAATTGGTTTTGTTAATATTTATAGTTAATAATTTATGCTCTAACCAATTTTTTATGTTACATAAATCAGTCTCAACCTTTAATTTGAGATTATCCCAGGTATCCGATTCATAAAATATTGCAGTATCATCTGCAAATCCTATAATGTCGCCAGAACTTCTAAGTGAGAATAAATTATTAATATAAATATTAAAAATGATTGGACCTAATACAGTACCCTAAGGTTCACCATATTTAACAGTTTCACAATTACTGATAACATCATCGATTCGCACGGCTTGACTTCTCCCGGTAAGATAGCTTTTAAAAAACTTTAAGCAATTGTACCTTATTCCTATATCCTCTAAAGATTGTAAAAGTAAGCCATGGCTGACTGTATCAAACGCCTTGGAGAGGTCTATGAACACACACAAACATGGTTTACTTTCATTAAGTGCTCTGATTATTTTAGATGTTAAAGACAATATTGCATCCTGTGTTAAAGTTTTCTCTTTGAATCCATACTGGCTATTAGATATTATATTAAATTTGTTTGGATAAGATGTTAAACGGTTTTTAATAATGTTTTCAAATATTTTTGAAATATGGGTTATCAAAGATATTGGTCGATAATTATTTACATCCGAAACATCTCCTTGTTTGTGAAGTGGGATAATTATTGAATTTTTGAAATTAGTTGGATATACTCCTTTTTTGATACATTGGTTAAAAATATGTTTTAATGGTTTAGTAATAAAATCGGTTAATAATTTAATTGTTTCAGTTTTTATATTATCAATACCTACAGCTTTCTTATTAATTAATTCATTTATTGCGTTTTTTATTTCAGGTTCTTCCACAGAAGTAAAGACAAAGGAATTTGGGACAAGTTTACGTGGAGGTTTATATTTAACATTAGTTTTAATTTTTTGTGCCAACTTCTTACCTACTTGTTTAAATCTAATATTAAATTCATTTGCTATATCGATTTTTTCTGTTAATTTTTGGTTCAATTTATTTTTAATATCATTTATGGTGGGTTTCATTTTTTTTGTATGACTTATTTCTTGTACAGTATTCCATAATTTTTGTGAATTATTTAAATTATTTTGTATTTTAGTTGTAAAATAGTGATATTTGGTTTTTTTTATTAAAGCATTTAATTTATTTCTAAAATGTTTGTATTCCATTTTAATAGCCATGTTAATCGGACTCTTTATAGTTCATTGAAACAACTCGTTTTTTTTTATTTATCGATTTTTGGAGACCATTCGTTACCCAGGGTGCTATTTTTACGTATTTTCTTTTTTTATTTCGGACTTCCTTACATAGATCTATTGTTTCTATTACAGTTCTTAAGAATATATCTGTTGCGATATTTGGATCAGATGATGTATATACATCATCCCAATTTATGTTTTTAAATTTGTTTTTAATCTTTGTTTCGTTTATAAAAGTTGTTTTATTTATTGTGTTATTACTTATTTTATATATTTTATTATCTAACATAATTTGAAGAATTGTTACGTAATGATCTGTCAAATCGGTTTTTATAATTATTGGAATTATATTTTCTTCTACTTTTTGTTTAGCTCGTAAAAAAATATGGTCTATGCATGTTTTGCTATTACCTTGTACTCTTGTAGGCTCATTAATTGTTGATATATACCCAAATTCGGTTAGAACATTTAGATATTCGGAAGTTGTATTATCGTCCGGTTTTAAAAGATCTATGTTTATGTCTCCCATAAAAATATGTAAATCGTTTTCATTGCGTTTGTATCTATTTAGATAATTTTCTAAAGTACAGTAAAATCTAAGGCATCTGAGTTAGGTGATCTATATAAAGATGTAATACTAATATTCATATTATTCTCAAGTTGAATTTTAATTTCTAATGCTTTAATCCTATCTAATATTTCTACAGTGTTGTGGGTAAATGTAAATTTCGACTTAATATAAGCTACAACTCCATCATTTTGGTTAAACTTGCTTTCATTGTATACTGCAGAATACCCTTCAATATTAAATAAACTCTGATCTAAAATGTCCCAAGTCCGTCTCAAAATAAACAATCAATATCACAATCTAGGTTTTGCAAAAGAATCTTAAATTCATCTAAATTCTTTTTTATACTGCGTATGTTAAATCCTAATACTTTAAAGTTCGGATTTTTTTTATTAATCACCAAAATTTGAGAACATTCTGTAGTAGTATCAATTGAGTAGGAATTCACTAAATTTGTTTTGAAGTCGCGTCGTAGATACTGATCCATTTTGTAAATTGTAAACTTGTATAAACGAGAAAATGATCAATTCTTTATCTATACTAATACACTTATTTAAATTTATATAAAAGAGAAAATGATCAATAAATTTTAAATTATCTAAAACAAAGTGATGATTAAAAATAAAAGGTACTAAGGCAATACTAAAATATTAGTTTACTTGGACGTAGATCCTGTTTTTCCTTTAGTTCCTTGGATTCGACTGCTGGCCCGAACTACTTCTTTTTGGAAAGTTGGTTTGATTTTGTTGCTAGTTGTTGGGGTGTTGGGATTTACGCTATTTACTTTATTTTCAGATATTTTCGGGTTTTCGACAGGAAAGTCAAAGACGTTATCAATAGTATCCTTTTGGATAGTTCCAGTTGGGGTTGGCGGTTCACTATTGGATTTAAAGGTCAGATGATCGTTTTCGTTTTCTTCTTCCTTAATAATTAACTCTTCAATTGTATAGGCTTTGTCGTCCACGATTAACTTGTTATTTTTTTATGTAACAATGTATATGATATAAAGGCTTGTTGCGAGATTTATCTTAGTAAATAAAAATAATACATTATGCAATTTGATCTTGACACAAGTAATTATTACAAAAAATGTGTTTCATAAAATAAATTTACACAGGTAAATCTCGCGACAAGCTTTTGAATCATATAAATTGTATATTGTAATAAATTGATCGGTTTGATTTAGTTTAAAGTTTATTTTCTTCTTTATAGAACATTTAAATAGAAACTTGTTTATAGGTAATGTTTCTTACTATTAATTTTTTTATTATTTTAAATTTGCAAAATGTAAATTAAAAATTTATCTCATATATCGATGACTTAAATGGTGACATTGTAAATGTATATAATGAAAGTAAAAGCACTGAAATAATAAAGATCTTCAAACAAAAATTTTGACATAAAAAATAAAGACGATTACAACCTTGCCACCTCGTTGTCCGTTATCAAGGCAAACTCGGTTTGCTCCTGTCAACCCCATTAGGTGTGGTTTTAAGTAGGGCTTCCGGTGAAAGGATATTTAGCATTAATTTTATCTTAATAATTGTATTAGCCACAGAAACGAGTGGTACATTAAGGTAAACCACTTTGCGCTGAGATTTTTAGTTTCTGAATGCGTAATCTATATATAAGTATGGTCGAGTAAGACATCTGATTACAGTAATTATTGTTAAAGCACAAGTAATATATTATATTAATATAATCCTTATTTATATACGTACATAAATAATTAATAAAATATTAGTTTAAAGAAGAATAATTTATAATTATTGATAAATGAGCATACACTCGTTTTCTTAACGTAAATTGAACGTTTTATGGTATGCAAAACGTTATTGATTGAAAATTCGACGTTGAGATTTAAGTTGATAAGTTATGCGTATATAAAATAATATTCTCTACCAATTTCATAAAATAATACGTTTTTTTATAACGATTGGTTGCAAATAACGTTATTTTTCGCTACATTTAAACTATTTTTATACGTTTTATACGTTTGGTTATTAACTAGTTTTTTTATGTACGTGTGCTTATTGTGATTACGAGTATAATCAGGGACGCGCCAAGTATTTTCGTCGTACGAAATAATGATAGGCGAGGTAAAATTACCACCCTTCTCTCTTAATTGATTGTTGAAATGTTTGAAGAAAACTATACTTTTTAGTATTAATGTCTATATTTATTTGTGACAAACAAAAAGTAGACAAAAAATATTAATAGAATAGGAAACGACAGTAACAAAACAAAAACAGTTTCAAAGTTACAAAACATTAATTCAAAATATTAAAAAAAATAAAGAAATAAACTAGCGATTGTTTTGTAACAAATAATACATGATTATGATATATGATGGTGAGGTCTTACAAAAATTGGACTATTTTAGCTTTACTTTTTGCAAATTCATTAACAAGATTTTCCATTTCAAGTTGCTTTAAAAAGTCAGACTATAGAAATAATAGCAAAATTTTCTAATCGCTCTTTTAGATCGTAAATAATTTTTAATTAACTTTAATCTATAGAATGACGTTTCGGCTACAGCTACAAAATCTGGAATGGTTAATAATATGCGCAATGCAATCGTAATGTTTAGAAATTAGTGGGTAAGATTATTTATTGCAATGTAATTAAGTGTTTTTATTACAGAAATCATATTTCATGTTCCATCGGTATCAGGAATAATGGAAATGGCATCTCATTGAAAATAAAACTGAAATAACAAAACTGTCAGAATATTTTAGATAGAAAGAGCATAGCCTGTTTACTATTTTTAACAGTTTTTAACAAAAAAATAATTCATTGTTTTGTCAGATACCGATTATGTCTCTTCTTCTCTGGTCAGCCTGTATATAAATATACAGCTGTAACCTACGAAATGAACTTGGTGATTCCACCAAAATTTTTAAACAAAAAAAAAAAATTATTAAAGTATTAACTACAATTAAAATGTTGTCTACTACGGTTACACAAGTTTCGGTTGTTCCGGTGTCAACCTTCGGGCCTTCGACGTCGCTCAGACGGCAGCTAGGGGGTGGATAGCTTACAATAATTCCGGAAATAGTAGACAAATGAGTAGGCGCCAACTGGGTCTATATAGTGGCCAAACTATGATCCTATTTCCCCAAAAACCCAGTAAATGAGGAAAGAAATAAAAGACAAACCTCAACTTATGTTCCTTTATAAAGAAAAAAAAAATATTTACTAAATATACAAACTAATTACCTAATGGCTTAGGTAATCAAAAAAAAAAAAAATTGGAGGAAATTAAAGGGAAAATTTACACTGTATATGTATATGCATAACCCAAAATAAATTATTAAATCAAAATATGGCACGGTTCGTCGTTAGCTTGGTACCAGGCATGACGCATGCGCAAAATATTAATTTCCACCTTACATAAAAAATAAAATAATAGTTAACTTAAATATTGTGCATAACCGCATCTATACTACATCGTATATTATAAACTAAACAGTAAACTTATATTCCTTATAAGCTTATAACCCTCTCCAAATTGGAAGGCGATATCTGCTTAACTTTTGGTTAAGACCAAACTACCCAAAAGAAAATTATTAAACCATGAAATTTTATAATTAAGTATAATTCATAAAACTAAATAAAAATATCAAAAAAAGAAAATAAAAATACAACATATAAAGGACTTTAGACACAGAGGTTATTTACTTAAACTCCCAGATTGGAAGAGGTTACTTAATCTCTGCCCCCACACGGGTCTTCTGAGATTGCTTAACTTACAGTTAAGTCTTATCATAAAAGGAATAAATAAAATATAAAAATGAAGGTTAAATTTGACTGTAGCTCTTAATAACTGAAGGTTTACAACTTAAGCGTAGAAGCAGCCCAGATGTTCTGCAACTAGAAGAATCACTACTCCAGCATTAAGTACTTATTTAAATAAAAATAATAATAATAAATGAAAGATACACAAAGGACTTCAGACACAGAGGTTATTTACTTAAACTCCCTGGTTGGAAGAGGTTACTTAATCTCTGCCCCCACACGGGTCTTCTGAGATTGCTTAACTTAATCGTTAAGTCTGGTCTAGTTAATAATGAATAAATTGAATAAAGTAAAATTATGGCAGTAGCCCTTAATAACTGAAGAATTACAACTTAAACGTGGAAGCAGTCCAAGTGTTCTGCGACCCGAAGGATTACTACATCAGCATTAAGTGCTTAAATTAAGTAAAAGCTTGAAATATTAATCAATTAAACGATGTACTATTTGATAATACTTAAGTTATGAGTGAAATAACCCTAGAACATTCTGTGCTCAAAAGTATAAATAATGTTGAGAATACCTTGACAACATTCGGTTGAAAGTGAATGTATAGTTTAACAATGCACACATGAAACCTTCAATATAACGTATAAGAAAAACCTGATAGTAGGGTGTCTTCTTTCACAGCATTCCCATCTTCCTATCCAGAACGAGAATCATCATTGTAAATCTAGCTACAAGTAAGCTAGGTGGTTAGCATACCAATGTTCTGTGTTCCCTCGATGAAACCGTTGAACTCCGGACGATATAACCCTCTGTGTACAACTGTTGAAATCCTGGGTCAACAACCCCCTGGGTGAAACTGTCGTCTAATCCTGGGCTAACAACCCCCTGTGTGAAACTGTCGACGAATCTTGGGCTAACAAGCCCCTGGGTGAAAATTGTCGACGAATCTTGGGCTAACAGGCCCCTGGGTGAAACCCTTAAAATATTACAAAGAAAAATGTCAATACACATTGACTCAAGTATCCCGAACTATAGGATTACCCAAAAATGTACATAAATTAGAAAATATTCAGCATCTAGGATAAAGAAAAATTACATTGGCTCAACAGTGAGTCATAAACAGTATTATGAGCTCAAATAATTAATATTCTGTTACACCATGCCATAACATAAAAGAAACATAACCAAATATATACAAAACATACCTTTTTCGTAAAGGGTTAACTTGGTAGTCTTCCAAGGATGAGAAACACGTGAGAAGATCCACAGCACAACAATATTCCACACTCCAAATGCTGTGAACGTCCAATTCTTGCGTTAAAATCCTATAATAGATATGGGCTGGACCAATGACCATAGGAATTTACCAATACACTAAAATTCCTCTCAAAATACGAAATGTCCATTTACCCACAATTAACCATGAAGTAGAATCTAAAATCCCCTTTAATTAGGGTAAGCCGATGGGGCTAAATATTAAGAAAATTCTATTTCGACACAAAAATCGTCTTCCTTGTGACTCAACACCCACTGACAGAAACAATACGTCAGCCGTCCAAAATGGCCGAAATCCCTTTCCGATAAATGTCAAGTGGGTTCAGAAATTCATCCTCAAGAATTCCCCACTATATAACTTAACAGACCATTTACGAAAGGTACCCTAAAAACTATATTTATATACAGTATAACTACATTTGGGAAACTGTTCCCGACAAAAATTAATACAACAGCGATCGCAAAAAAAAATCCCTCACGACTTAAAATCGCTCATTGTGAAACTACCTTACCTCGGGTTCTGAGCCCGATATTGGAACGTACTACAAACATGACACTTGTCGGTGTTCTGTCGTCAAGTGACGTTTATGTCTTCACTGTCACAATTAAAAAATATTAACCTAACCTGACATCTATAACAAAAATAAATAAAGAAAATCTTAAAGAATGGTATCGTAAATAATTAATTACCCAAAGGTGAGACTATAATACATAATATGTATAAATTTACAACGAAACTTGGTCTATTTTTAGGAGAACTACTATCCTTTTACTTAGTGGTGAGATGAAATAAATTGTAATAATGATGTCCGAAAGTTAGAATACAGGTGAAATTAGTTAATGACAAAAATAATAGTGATATCATCAATACGATTTTACCCTTTTTTTTCGTATGATTAACCAGGTAAGCCAAAACAATTTTATTAATTCGTGGGGCCAAAAATGAACGTTACACAGCTCTCTATGTACTTACATAATTATAATTCTTAGGTATTTCCAGATATAAATCTTGTAATAAATATAACAGTTGCTAAATACATTGATAACATTTTTATTAACCAATGTAAAAATATCTTTTATTGTACCTAAGATTTAACTTAGTACTGCACAGAACTAAAAATAAAATACCACGTTCATCGTGTAATTAAATAATAAACCACAAATTGAAGCCAAAATATCACAAACGGTCCTGTCATATAGTCTTGAAACTCGGAATTTAAGTGGTATTGCCAGATCAATATTGAATTTGTAGGTGAATTGCTTGTTGAACATTAAAACCGTATTTGTATATATTTTTGGGAATGCAATTACACATAAATATTATTAGTTGATTATTAATATTTCGTAAATATAAATTGTTTAAATCAACTAATTTAAAAATAAATAAATTTAAAATTCTTTTATGTTAGGTATGTTTAATATACTTGGCAATACTACAGATACAAGTCATGCATACTGCGCATGCTTCTAGACACACTATTTTGCGATGTCAGGCGCACTGACGCGTTTTTATGCACAGTAGGTTTCAATTTCTGCTTAAATGTTATATTTATATTGGTCTTCTATATTATTTCTATGCTTGGCATAGTATTTTGTGTACAATTGGAGACATAGGATGTCAGGAGTACAACTCAGTATACAGGGTAGGCCCTCGGTCTGTAGGGCCAAAACTATTTGATTCTTATTAAATCTATTTTAACAGAGAAATGTATATCAGAAAAGAAAGTGATATATATCAAATTTAGGTGTTTTTAAATGGAACACCCTACATTTTATATTTGAATTACCCTTGCATTTTCCATTATAACAATACAAAATAGTATGAAATTATACAGGGTATTGCCCACGCTACTGAAATCTGACAACCTGAGGTTGATAATTAATTTAAATAATTCTTATACAGAGTAGCTGTTAAAGATGGAATCAAACCTATAGTGATTAAACAGTTTAAGATACAAAACCCAAAATTTCAGAATTTCAACTAAATATGTTTGCGCATATTTTAGCCGAAAAATAATTTTTTTTATAATTACAAACTTTTAAGCATGGCCGCCATTTTGATTTTTTTAAATGGCAACATAGGACATGTGATATACCATTTGAAAGATTTTAACACCTTGATTACAAAAATGTATCACACATGGGGTCTAAACACAACAGAAAGGATATTATTATTAGGGAGCGTAGGAGGCTGTGCACTTGACACAAGACGTCAAATATTATTACAAAAACGTTTATAAATATCCTTTCTGTTGTATTTAGACCCATGTGTGATACATTTTTGTAATCAGGGTGTTAAACCCTTTCAAGTGGTAAATCACAAGACCTATGTTGCTATTTAAAAAAGCCAAGATGGTGTCTATGCTTAAAATTTTGTAATTATAAAAAAATAATTTTTGGGCTAAAATATGCGCAAATATATTTAGATGAAATTCTAAAATTTTGGGTTTTGTATGTTAAACCGTTTAAGCACTATAGGTTTGGTTCCATCTTTAGCAGCTACCCTGTATATTACATATTATATTCAAATTTTTATTTCGAATTCAAACCACATCCCAGCATCTCCCGACTCGTAGGCGCCGTTTAATTACTTCTGGGAAAAGAAATCGACGTGTAAACTGTTACGGCCGCTAGCTAAAAACCAGATGTAAAACGATAGGGCTATATTCCAGAATTAATACAGGGCTTTATAGTCTTTATGCACCGACTTTACAGTCGTTCTCTTTCCGATACATTTGCATATATGGGAAATTTAAGTATAAACACCAGGGTTTTTGTGGGCTAGGGGATTAGCTTTTTCATCTTCACCGAGTCAATTTAACAAAAAACGCAAATATCCACGTTACCGCTACGGTGACCCCTTTTTCTTTATATTCTTCAAATATAATTAAAAAGAGATATC
This sequence comes from Psylliodes chrysocephalus, assembly GCA_927349885.1. Lineage (NCBI taxonomy): Eukaryota > Metazoa > Arthropoda > Insecta > Coleoptera > Chrysomelidae > Psylliodes > Psylliodes chrysocephalus. The sequence continues at coordinate 68,680,401 of OV651814.1, forward strand.
GCTACCCTTACGGTGGCTGCGCTTTTGTTATAGTTTGAGAACGGAAATAAAAGATATCGACGGGGTAGAGAAATTAGTTTCTATAATTGACGGCTTCTACATAGATTACCAGTTGTCCTTAGGATGACCACCTTTTTCTTATATTTAATATATAAGTAAAAGGAGATAATATAGTCAGGTTGACCAAGCAGATGCACGTTGAATAGAACCAGATTTCGCTCCTAGAACTGTTTTGTAAGGTTGTATCTATCGAGCGACTAAAATATTGGCGTAACTGATATTGGTGAGACCACGCTAGTATAGTTAAATGCCAGATATTTTATATATCCAATTCAACATTATAAAATGTTACTAAATGATTAAAAGTACTACTCTAGGCGACGTTCGTAGTGGATTTTGTCACCCTTAAGGCGGGTTCAGACGCAGCCAGTAGTTTAGTAGAGTAAAGTTATTTAGTCAAGTGTGTTTTCTGTTCACACGAGACAAGTAAATTAGTAGAGTAAAGTCGAGTAAAAAAAGGGTCTACACAAAGCCAGTGTCTAATCGTGTCTAAGCCACCATAAACCGCCAGGAACCTCAATAGTAGGGGCCTAAAAATGGTATTTCCCTTGCGGCTATGTAAATTAAAGCCGGATAGAGGTAGGATATATCTCTACTGAGATACCCCAAAAGTGGGCCTTACGGGCGTCCCCCTTTATATCAGGTGCTCTACGATCGATCTTTTTAGTGTTTTCCTTACAGAACTGAGTATGTCAGTACATTACGGCATTGAAATATTAGTGAGAGGCGTGACGCACGGTGAGGGAAATCTACACTTCGGGTTTTACACATATTACATATATTATTCTATACCTTGCGGTAATTCAGTATTTCGCTGTAAAGGTGTGATTGTATATTAGGAGACAAACAAATATACCAAAGTACTTCCGACTTTTATTTTACCCTGTTATGGGAACTAAAAGCTCTGAGGTTAGAAATGACACATTGGAAAGCCTACATAAACATAATGTCCGGCTGTACAAAAGAATAGATGTTAAATAAACCGTATTCAAAATTAATCTCTGTGCTTACTTTGTTCTTCCTCCATTACAGCTACATTGAACTCTAAACGTAATTCTGGAGGTTTTAACATCACTTCGTGGGGATCCACTAGACGAAATTTAGGCCAAGGTTAAGGGTATTTGGAAAACTAGGTTAGGGCAGGGTTTGTCAAGTTACACTACAACCAGTTTTATATGAAAAATGAAAATCCTATTTATTTCAATAACCTATTTACTACAAAAGAAACGTTTAAAAGCCAATTTTTTTGTAATTGATCGCCCTGTATTTTAAATCGCCATTTAAAAGTTACTTAATTATAGTCTCATTTGAGTTAAGCATTCTCTATAACTAAAGTTAATAATTTTGGGAGATTTTTCAATTTTAATGAGAAAAAAGATAATTCACAAAATACTTTAATTTTAACTGTATAGTAGAAAATAGACTGTCTGTTAATTAGTACTTGGAATATAACCAGCTATAGTTTATTATCGACTAAATGTGTTTTTGACAATTTCTAGTAAGACTTTAAAATTCAGTTAAAAATAAATACCAATAAACTAATACGATGTTTATATAAAACTGGTTATAGCGTGTGCAACACCCTATATAATCTCACACTATTTTTTATTGTTATAACGGAAAAAGCAAGGGAAATTTAAATATAAAATAAAATACAGGGTGTTCCATTTAAAAAATATAACTTTCATATGTATTACTTTGTTAGCTGCAAAAGGTTTCGCCTTAATGCGGCTATCGTGGGTTCTACCTTTTATCTCAGGAAAGAAAAGGAATAAACAGTAAATAATAAAATAATATTTCTTGGTTGATTAGGTTTATTCTTTTAGTAATCAATTCAATCGTTCAATTCAATAGATATGTACAGTGTAAATCAAAGGATAAATACAACCATCTATCTCCTGTTATAAAGGCAACAATATTATACCAATTATAAGAGATAAAAAGGTAGATAGATAAAACTACCGCTAGTGTCGACACTTTTAGCTCACAGCTAAATTTGGTTGGATCCAGGGACTTCATGCACTTATGGGTAAGTTTAATTATATTTAACTTAGTTAAACAACTATAATAATTATATATTTCGTCCTATTGTAGTTGACGTTGTTTGGCCATAGACTAAATGGAATAATCCTACCTTACTAGTCCTGGGTACCTGGTAAACTATAGCTTCTAGTACGGCCTCGTCTGGAGCGCCATTATCCTAATTGATGTTAAGAACGCATTTAACACAGCCGTATGGAGTAGGATAATCTAGAGGCTTCAAGAGATTGGTATTAGTCAGTACATCATCAATATCATAGCAAGTTATCTAAGTGATAGAACTCTAAAAATAGGACGGCAGCAGCTGCAAGCCACACAAGGAGTCCCACAGGGATCTGTCTTGGGCCCAACTTTGTGGAATGTTCTCTACGATGGAGTACTCAGACTGGAGTTAGGGGAAAGCTCTAGGACAGTGGAATATGCAGATGACCTTGCTCTGGTGGTAGGCGCAAACTCAAAAGACGATCTAACACACATTGTAAACTCTGCGCTAAGACGTATTGAAGAATGGATGACCAATAACAATCTTACTTTGGCCCCAGAAAAAACAAAAGCGGTCGTAGTCAGGGGAAAAAGAAACAGGACAGAAATAGGATTTCAACTAGGAGGCAGAACAATCACCCCAAGCAAGAAAGTCAAATATTTCGGAGTGTGGCTAGATGAACGACTGACTTTTGGAACACATCTCAAAAATGCTGCAATTAGAGCCGAAAAACAGATAGCAGCCCTATCTAAAATAATGCCTAACGTGGATGGACCCAGTGGACTAAAGAGGTTAAATGGCGTCATGCAATCTGCAGTGCTGTACGCAGCACCGATTTGGAAAGGACCAATGTACGTAGAAAAGTACAGGGGCCTACTTCTTAAAGTACAGCGGAAAATGCTACTCAGGGTAGCGTCGGCTTACCGCACCGTATCTGCAGAGGCTCTACAGGTCATCACAGGATGCATCCCTATTGATATTCTGGTGAATGAAAGGGGAAGACTACACAACAGAGAACCGACAAGTATGATAAGGAACACAGAAAGAACAGAAAGCACAAGAATGTGGCAGGACAGATGGGAAGCAAATAACCTGAAGGCATCCTGGACAAAAAGACTGATTCCTAATATTGAACAGTGGCTAAAATGTTCATACAGAAACACGAACTACTGTATTTTGCAATTTCTGTCGGGACACGGTTCTTTCGGCGAATACACTTTCAGGTTTAAACTCTAAAATAATAATCGGTGCAGATACTATCAAGAAGTAGACTCGGTGGAACACACATTTTTTCAGTTAACCGTTCCGTTAACTCCGGAGAATATTATAGAAAAGCTCATAGAGAGTAAGGAGAAATGGCAGTCTGGTTCTAAAATAATAGCGAGGTTAATGGCCGAGAAATAGAAGGAAGAATGGGAGTACAAAGCAAGACAGAACTGAAAATAGAAGACCGCAGCAGGTACATGAAGTAATATCCTCTGGAGGTCAGTTCCGGTACCTCTGGAGCGTGAGGTGGTTTAAGTGGGGTATACTGGACTTGCACACTTGAGCCAGGAGTCCACCACACTACCAGGGAAAGGAGGAACCTATACCTGATGCAAATTATGGGGCCAATGATGAGTAAGCTAGCAGGTGTGTCAGGCATGCAGTTGCGGATATGCTGGTATCGTGCAGTGTGGATTCGTGTACCACCCCGAATGATGTAGGTGATGTGGGCTCGTGATGTGTGTATGGTAAAAGCAGTGGTGCTAAAAAGCAGATCTCAAAGCAAAAGTGAAGTGCAAGCAAAGAGCGAGTGAAGTGAAAGCAAGTGTGTAAGTAGGTATCTTACTTACTGGCCTAAAATAATTACAATAAAAGTAAGCCTCAAGTTAAGCTTGATACATGAGCGCATGCAACAAAAGTCCAATAATAAAGGATATACCCTACCTGAAGGTGTTGAGCGGCCACGTGGATATTAAGTGATTTTAAGTGTTGTTTTTATTGAAAATAGATCCACAAAATAGATGTGTAATTTTATATCTTTCAATAAAATGTCTTGATTCCAATAGAACACTACGAACATTTTTTATGACTATCAAAATCCTCAAACTTGAGTAAGGACGTCGTCCTAGTTAAGAGTCACAAAACAAAATGGAAGATCTTTTTCAAATATCCAGAAAAATGCCTTGTCAGGATCAAAGTTCAAAATTAATTAAAATGTTGTTCTTTTATTGCAAACACTCTAATAAAATATATGTTTCCTACTTTATTGTTCTGTTTAATGTATGTAATTTGTTTTTGTATCGTCTTGAATATTTTAAAATTTTAACTGTTTATATCGACTAATATTTGTTTTTCAAATATTTTTAACTTTTATAACTTGTAACATTGTTTTGTTTTACAATTTATTTCATCCCCCACGTTTTGATGAAACTTGTCTGTAGTATTCCCTAGTGGATGGAGAGTATGGCGAGCCTGAAGATGAAGTGATGTTACTTCGAAACCGGTCGCACTCAATGTTTTGTTGAATAATTAAACATTGGACTTTCCTTGTGAGATATAAAGGACTTTTTTTCCCCCCCCTTCACCTTAAAATTTATTGACTTAGTTAATAAAGGATAGATTCACGGTCAAGGTCATAGTACCATTACTATCACAAAACATAATAGTGTTCTTTTGTTTCATATATTCTAATAAATTATATTTTCCTATATTATGATATTAATTAATAAAGGACAGACACATGGTCAAGGCCATGGTACTATTTATTTGCAGATTCTCATTATATTGGTAAACCTGAGGTGTCATTTAAAATTATTTTATTTTTAACCTAATTCTTAAATGTCAAATATAAATAATAAACAATTCCCAATTAAGGGGTTAATTTTTATAGAAACATGGAGATTATTAATATGAATTATGAATAGGGCGAATAATTACTTATAAAAAACTGTACTTTAAGAACTTTTAGAAAAATTAACAGAAAGCTGGACATAATTAAAAGGTAAGCTAAATTCATAGCAAATTAAGAATAATATCGAATTTTAAAAAAGTATTTCTATTGAATTCATCACTAAAATATATGAGTGGCCAAAAAGCCATAACAACTTTCTTGGAGAACCCTGCGTAAATTATTTTCAAACTGTTTTAAAAAAAAATCAAATAGTTTTGGCCATACAGACTGAGGCATTACTGGTGGCCCACCCACGAGAATCACTTCTGATATACTAGCAAATGTTTCGATTAATCTGAGATCAATCCTAGTGATTTTAAAAAACACGGCTTCGCCATTGGAGTTGCTGTAGCTAGCTTTGGGAAACATTAATAAAGAAACCAAGTTCGAGTTTGGAATTTTTCTTAAACCTATTTTTGCTTTGAATAATAATTAGCATCTCTTGTAGGAGTTGTTGTTTTATCATTGACGACTTTTACAGCCTTCTGATTACCAGTCTTTCCAAGATTCATTAAAGTAGCTTATACGAGCTCATTTATTTCCTTCTCATCTCTACGAGTTTGTATTTTGCGCTTTTTACTGAGGTCACACAAGTTATCCAATGCCTTTGCTGGACGGCTTGGTTTACTTGTACATTTGGCAGGTATTTCCACGATCCCTTGCAACCAATCGCTATTTATTTTTAAGAAATCCTGATGTTCTGTTGTCAGCATAAGAAAAGAAAACACCTTTTGTCTTTAAGTGGAAAAGTAGGTTTGTTATCTCATTCTCCAAAAAATCCAATTTTTTAACAAATTCTCTTTCTGTTCTTTTATTCGCTATATTAGGTATATAGTGTTATTATTTTTATCTCAGAACTACCGTAAAAAGAAATTAAAGATGATATTAATAAAAAGTGAATATATAAATTTATCTTGTAAAGTGTCATCGTCAATAAAAAAAAAGTAAAAATACAATGGGCAATTTTTGGCATCCGATCTTTAGTTAGCTTAAAAGTACGATAGTTACTTTAGCACGAAGAAAAAAAAAATTTGCCGGAAAACTCCCTGAACTATAACAAAAACTCTAATATATTATATTTATTATGTAATATGTCATAAGTATCTTATACGGTAGTAGTTATGATTAGCCAGTTCTGTTTCAAGGTCAGAGGCAAGGTCAGAGCCAAGGTCAGAGGCAATTGATGTAATTAGTAATTACCCTAAGTACCCACCCCCCAACCTTCGCGCAATTAGCAAGTACCTCCCAATTACTACGTACATCATGTAGTGAGTTTAATTGCATAGTAAGTATTTTTCAATTACCCTATACACCATATGTAATGAGTATCGTAAGTACCTCTTATTACTCCATACACATTGAAATGCATTGAGTGTATGTACCTTGTTTAAATAGTAATTACTACGCATGTCATGAAGTGTAATAAGTTAAATCTAAGAACCTCTCAGTTATTACTATTGTAGCGTACATAGCGTTTTGTATCCCTAAGTACATTCTAAATAATAGTAATATTTGTTTTTCATAAACAGGGAATGAAGTCCGCAGATCCTTGACTCTCAACCACCATGATTAGAGTGAGGAACCGGCCAGGCACAAGCATATACGGCATGAATATCGAGGAAGGAGCTTAGAAAAAGTGGGGGATTTAGTTAACAAGTACTTCCTAATTCTGTACCCACTGTACTGAGTCTAATTGCATAGTAAGAAACTATCAATGTGTAATGAGCATCGCAAGTACTTTTCAATACTCCATTCACATGTGGGTACCTTGTATATAGTATGTATATCATGTGTAATAAGTTATAGTAAGTACTCCACATTACCTCAAATACAATGAAGTGATATGAGTGTAAGTACCTTATGTATAGTAATTGCTATGTATATCATGAAGTGTAGTGAGTTTAATCTAAGTACATCTCAATGATTACTATTGTAGCATAGGGGAAATACGTCGGACATACCTAAACACATCCTTGACTCTCAACCGTCATAGCTATAGTGAAGCGCTATTCTCCAGCAGACGCGCAAGACGTAAACATCGGTGAAAGGGATAGTTCCCCATTCTTTACAAATTGCGGATAAAATGTTATAAAGTTATCGAAGACAGCCATTTATTTTTATTTAAAAATGTGTAGACACTGTGTTAATAAGTTAAGAACGGTTATACGTAGGATCCGAGTATAATTAGAAGAACACCGCTACGTTATAACCAATACTTTAAATTTCGAATACATATTATCTATAACTATCAATAAATAAAAAGTAAGTTATTAGGTATACAACAATATTTCCTATATTATTAACACTCCACTAAATCCCTAGTAGGCTGTAATAACCAATTAATTATTTTGCCTAATGATGACGTAGCTGAGTTCTTCTAATTGTAATCGAACCCTACATACTTATATTTTGACTGACATTACTTAGCGTTTTGGCATTCACCTAATATTAGTACCGCTCTACCGCTTGACATCTAACCGTCGAAGACAATAGCGGGGACTGACTTTCTATCAATGATGCCAGAGCTTTTTTGGGATATTCGGGTGGAGAAACTGTCAATATTGAATAAAAAAATACGCAAATAATAAACATTTAACACAAAAATTGTTTTAATATGATTTACTGTCTGAATAATTTTTCCCGGTTTTTGATGTATCTTTATAAATATTATTTATTTTTGAGAATTTTTTCTCACTGATTTCATAACTTAAATAACAATCTCTATTTAGTTTTTAAATAAATAATTCAATGGTCATTTTATTTATTTTATTTGTTTTTACATCTAACATATTTGAAAATACTCTTTCTATATCCGTGTTTCCATGAGGGATACGGGATACCTAATAACAACAACAATAATAATTATTATTGTTCTTTCTCCCTATGTATTGTATAAGACGTGTATGAAAATATTGATTTGCTTCTATGAATACAGACTGGATTCGGGAACAACATATCAACTATTGGGGAAGCACCCCAAAACAGGCACATGAAAAAGTCTTCATAGGCAGACCATGTCCCAAAAGAACTGAAGAACTACTCTTAATGAATAGGAACCAGTTGAAAGTGATAACAGGGTTCATGACTGGGCACGCCCCAGTAAAGGGACACTTGAACAAAATTGGCATGTACAATGGGGAACTCATGTGCCGATTATGTCACAAGAAACCAGAAACGGCCAAACACATACTATGCAAAGCTCTAGATCGCAAAAGACAGGCTCTTTTTGGACAACCCCAGGTTGATCCAACAACGTATAGAACCCACTCACCCAAGGATCTGTACAAACTTGTACAAGGTACAAAGGTGATAGAGTGGGTGCTATGAACTAACATGGGGTAAAAGACAATAAGCCAATAGGCTTCAGTGTTATTCGGAGACACATAGTCAGACGAGCCCAGGAGAGAAAAAAAAATGAATACAGACATTTTTTCACCTGTAAATAAATAGGCGTTTTATTGAAAATCGCCGTCACACTCTCATAGAGACAAAAAGTCGTCATTTTGGCGACTTGTCGTCCTAAATGGCAACATCCCCCATATAATGAGTCTAAATACCATGATACAAAAGATTACAGAGGTATTATACTTATCCGACGATATTTCGTTGGGTTCGCTCATGTGGTGTAAAATGAAATTGTAACTATATGTACAATAGTTAATTTTTACCTGAATACGAAAAAGACCTACGCCTGAAATATTTGGTAAAGCAAATCACAAGACAAAGGTGCATCGTGTCGATATCTTGGTGCCATAAAAATATTTATTTTTCTTAAAGTATCTATCTCTGAAACCCTCTATTTATGGCGAACTTGTATGTGTATGTTTTTGTTAAAATTGAAATAGATTAATTGTATTAAAGCGCCAGTATTAATGAAAAATTGTTCATAGTTCATCTGTATTTTTCAATATAATAGGTAGAAACAGCAAATTTGTATTGTCCTTCACCTTCAAGTAATATATGTGACTACTAATTTAATATGCATTCGATATTTTAATAATTATAACTATATCTAAAGATTTTTTTAAATATTTATTTGTCACCTGTTATCTTATAAAGGACTGGATTCTAGATATTTTTGTGAATTTAATTTAAAAAAAAGCCTAGCATATGTATAAAAATGACTATTAGTTCAATATGCATTCGATATTTTAGTAATTATAATATACAGCTAAAGTTTTCATCAAATATTTACTTATTTTGTTCTCAAAATATTGTAGTTTACTACCTAGAATAAAAAAAACCCGAAACCTATTTAAAGCAGGGTTCTATCTCACCACCCTTCTCTAGAAGGACTGCCTAAACCTCGTTATAGATGGCGACCATAAAAAATACATATTTCTACTAATCCAAGCCCAACTAAATATCTTAAGGGCACGACCCCTTTTCTACTTTAGTTTGAGGTTTGCGTATCATACGTAGATCTCCTTTAATCCAAACACAATAGTTAGGTAATTTTATAGCGTTTTCGATTCCAATGCTCGGATCTGAGAGCATACGAAAGGTGGGAGATATGTCGATACCAGTTACTTTTCAGTCTAAAAAGTAACCGGTATCTTTTATGTGCATAGTGCATAGTTTCAACACATTGTGTGCCAATGTGTCTGCGTTTTACTTATTTTTTTGTTTTAAATTTAAATTTTTGGTGTCTTTCACATAAGAAAGATATTGTAATTATTCTGATGTTATTTTCCATTTTTGTATGTATTTTGTATTGAAATGAATTATTTTTTTGAGCTTTACTCATTTTTTGTCAGTTATTTGACTTTTTTGGTGTCTTTTATATATGAAAGGCACATGTAAGGTATGGAGGGTGGGTAACCTCACGACATTTAAGCCTCATTAGGGCCCATTGTGCATCCTTCTAAGATGATATGCACCAAGCTTCGTGAGCCAGCCTACAGGTTTAATGTGATAACGTCGCTAAGAGGTGCTTATTTCATATCGATATTCGTTAAATACAAATATTTTAATAAATCGTAGGGGGGGGGGATATGCTCGATTGTCTCATTTTCTTATTCGCACTTCTTGCAGTGTGTATTCTGATCAATATGACGATGCTGCCATACTTGGGCAATAACCAGCCGTAGTCAAGTATTTGACTATATATGAAAAGGCCTAATCTTGCCTGAAAGATATTGCATTTTTTCTGTATGTTTAAATTTTTTATGTAGCATTTATAATATGCTCATATTAAATAAGAAATACATAATAATATAATATTAACGAAAACGCATAGTTTGCGTACGTTCCTTCCACCACCAATTTTTTTTTAATTTATTTTTTTTTTCGAACCAGAATTTGTAGTATGTTTGGTAGAGGCCGCAATTGAGATTTCCCATTTAAAGTATACTGTGACTTCAATATTATTTGTAATGGCATCGCTGTGAATAGAAACATTTCAGTCATACAAAATGAATTAATGTAGTTGACGTCTCCAAGAGGTGTGTGCTTCTCTTATATTGGCGATACTCACCAAACATAAATCTTCTAATAATGCAAGCGTTGCGAAATTGTAGCGGATATGCTCGATGGCCTCATCTTCTTGTTAGCACCTCCTGCAGAGAACAGATTCTAACAGCCCCATGATATGGGAATTCTTCCATACTTGGTAATAATCAGTCAGAATAACTATTAGGCGCAGACAGCTCTAGTCATATCGAATATTTGGCTATATATGAAAGGCTTAATCCTGTGTCAAAGATATTGTATTTGCTATGTATTTTTCAATGAAATACAAACGTTTTTCTTATTTTATATATCTGAAATTATACTTGTGTTCACTTCTAACAAAAATAATAACATGTAACCTTTTCTAAAGAAAAACAACATTAAAACTGTGTATATGTATTATTTATATTCTAATTATACATATAGATACATAAGTAATCTCCAATCGATTTCATCATCTGACTGTGGCTCTTCCATTAATCCGTGTTTGCTCCTTATTTGTGTGGTTATGTATGGTAAGATATCTTTCAAGAAAGTTTTCATACCTAGGGTAACTAACTATCTCCTCACAACATGTGTGCAAGTCCAACTTACATGTATCATATTCGCGGCAAAGACTGCTACCTTAGGGTAATTACTAATTATATCAATTGCCTCTGACCTTGCCTCTGACCTTGGACCAGAACTGGCTTATCATAACTACTTACGGTTACAAAAATTATAATAATTATTTAATTTAACTCATTATTTTAAAATAAATAAGTTACATGGGTAGAACATACCTGGCTTAATAATATTCATAACAAAAATAACCACACTTAAATTCACAGCTTGTTTAAAAAGAGAACTGATTACGGGATTCTTAAAGCATTTTAACTCATGATTTTTACGTAATCGATGCAAGAAGCTAAGATAATGACATAACTATGAGTTATGACAAGCCAGGTAAAACAAATGGGCGTCCGATTTTTGTTCTCTATGCATCTAAGTATCCTTTGGCGTGGACGGTTTTATGAAACTGTTTACTTCGTTTACCACGACTTTTGTCCGATTTTTAGATTCAAATACCCCTATATGCAACGTTTGATTGAGGCAGAAAATTTTCATAAAAGTCTTGAAAAAACTATACTAGAAATATTGATTTTTACAGCATCGTTAATGACAAGGTTTAACCTGTGGTTACAACAAGGTATTAATGTCTAAAATTCTTTTTTGTACATCTTGATGTTTACCCTTCATATTTGAACCATTATCATAACCTTGGACGCGCATATTATAAATGTCTAAACCATAATTCTTCAGAGAGAAGTTTTTGATAAAAAATTGGTTAAACCTTCACCAGTTGTATCACTTTTAAAACGAAATATTAAAAAACACAAATCTGCTTCTAGTGGCTTACATCAGAAGTACAATCAAGTAATATAATAATAACAATAATAATAATAATAATAATAATAATAATAATAATAATAATAATAATAATAATAATAATAATAATAATAATAATAATAATAATAATAATAATAATAATAATAATAATAATAATAATAATAATAATAATAATAATAATAATAATAATAATAATAATAATAATAATATAATAATAATAATGTTTTTTTTTACTAAAATATATATTTAAAAAATACATTCATAAAAATGACAAGAAATAAATAAACATACAAATTCACAGAAGCAGTACTTACATTGTGTACCGCTTGTACGTGATAATTTATAATAATAATTTATAATTTATTTTTAATAATGTAAAATTGAATAAATTGTTACGTATTAGTAGATAAATTATAGGCTAAAAAAAGTCAAAATCGGGTGATGTCAAATCCGGGATTTTTTTTCAATGTTCAGTATAATGCGAAAAGTTCACAATAGGGTATTAGTTATATTCGGTTGGAAGTCTTATTTTGGGAAAGTATAGTTATTTATATTTTTATATCTATTGTAAAATTTACATAATTAATTTAATAAAAGTATAAAACAATTTTCTAGGTGTGTTTAATAACAATTTTTTTAACATAGATTTAAATTAATTGTGTTTTTTAATTATTTTTATATTTTCAGGAATTAAAATATATAATTTTGGACCTATACAGCTACAATATCTTTGTCCAATGGTTTTACTGCAGCGTGGGATAGAAGAAGTGACTTGTCTTGTGTTGTAGGTAGATTCTATTTGTATTAGTTTTATGTTACCCTTGTGAATATTTGTTAAGAGAGTTTAACAATATATTTGCCTTATATCTAGAACTCCTGCATCCAGAAATAGACCATCACTCGAGTATGAACGCTCTTTATTACACATAAGTCTTAGTATCCATTTTTCTACCACATTTAATTTTTCTAGATAAGAATCACTGACCACACCCCAAGCTATGATGCCGTATGATAGTTACGATTACACTTATTCGTAATAGATGATTTTTAATTGAGTAACGTTTAAATATTGTCTTAGGTATTTATTTATTAACTAGGTTGCAGATATGTATGTCCCATCTTTTGCACATTACAAGATTGCGTATACCTCGACCTGAAATATCGAGGAATGTATTCCTATACCATAGCTATGGTTAGTATCAGGGTTTTTGGAGAATACTCCCACCACAGTGCCTTCCGCAGTCTTAGACCCGTCTGTATACCATATTTGATCCTGTTGTTGGGCATTCGGCTCGCTTATGGTGATCTCCGCTCTTTCCTGTATTAAAACCTCAAATAGAGTATTAAAATAGTATCTCTTGGTTATGTGGTCTGATCTCATGTCTAGCGCGTCTCCTGTCACTAACCTTGAGATACTCATGTCAAGATTTTCCAGTGTATTCCCTAATTTGTAAGCACCTAATCTTGCATCTCCTTGTATCACATAGTGAAGAGGTGGGAGTCCTATTAGTGCTTCCATTGCAGCTGTGGGGGTTGTTTTAATTGCTTCCTTTATTCCGAGGCAGGTAAGTCTTTTTTTCCAAAGGATCGCCTTGCCATCATTAACGAGGTTTCCGCTCTCCTTGTGGTTTTTTATAGATACTGGTTCCAGGTAAGTCTCGAGTCAATTATAACCCCAAGATATTTTACCTCCCCCTTAAGCTGGATGCTTGCACCTCTTAGGTTTAGAGGCCCTAGTACCTCCAATTTCTTCCTGCGAGTGAATGCAATTATGTCAGATTTGTTTTGGGCTAATGTTTATTCCTTCCGCCTCTGTCCATTTTGTTACTATATTTAAAGCCTCTTGCATTCGATCTCTTACTATAGTGTTGTATTTTCCCTGTGCCATCATCACTAGATCATCGGCATATACCAGGGTTTTATGTCCCTTATCTTTGAGAGCCCTAAGCAGCCCGTCCACTACAAGGTTCAACAGGAGTGGAGACAGCACTCCACCCTGCGGACATCCTCTCGCTACCCGTGCCGCTATTGTCTCTCCTATAAGAGTTGTGTGTATAGTTATTTCCCTTAACATAGAGTCGATCCAGGACACGCACGTGCCCTCGATTCTTCTGTGTTTGAGAGATCTAATGATCGATTTAACGAAGGTATTGTCAAATGCACCCTCGATATCCAAAAATGCTCCTAGCATGACCTCCTTGTCTTTCAGTGTGTTCTCCACCCCTTTTATTAATTGATGGAGAGCTGTTTCAGTTGATTTCCCTGCTCTGTAGGCATATTGGTCTTGGTATATTGGCCTCTGAATCAATATCCGGTCTCTAATATGCCTATCTAGCAGTTTTTCCAAAGTCTTAAGTACAAAGGACATAAGACTTATTGGTCTTAGGGACTTTGCCGTTTCGTGTCCTATTTTCCCAGGTTTTGGTATATATTGGTATATTGGTATATATTAAATAGATATCGTTGTACTGCAAAGACGTATTAAAAGTGCTCCTATAAAAACGTTAATTTAACAGTGAACTAGTGCACATATTTTCCTGGAACTTTCCATGTGAGTCAATGAATATATAATATACTTGTTTTAAGTTGTATGAAGCTTCAATATATATTCTAACAATAGATATTTGAATCTTTATATTATTTTGGGTCGGTAACAAGGCAAATATTCTCATTTATCGTCAAGAGTTTTTGTTAGATGGTAACATTTCAAATTAAAGATGGGCGACTCCGGCGATTTAAGTAACTGTGATTTATTTAAGAAACTTTTGGATGTTATTCAGTCAGAAAATAACAAATTGTCTCAGCAAATAAAAGAGGAAAACAAAAATATTATTGATCGGTTGGATGAAAACACAAATAAATTAAAAAATCTTGAAATTAAACAACAAGCCGTAGAAACCAGATGCATAACTTTGGAAAGACTGTCTAGGCGTAATAATATTATTATTCACGGTATACAAGTGCCAGAATCTGAAAATCTAGTACAATTTATTCTATTAAAGCTAGAAGATTTACTTAAAGTTAAAGTATCACTTACAGATATTGATAACATTTTTAAAATTCCGAGTAAAACAAGTTTTCTTGTCAAAGTTGAATTTACAAACTATCTTATAAAGCAAGAAATACTTCGCAATTGTGTAAAACTCTAAGGAAAAAATATTTTTATTAATCAAGATCTCTGTAAAGAAGATAGGGAAACACAAACATTTCTTCTCAAGCACCTTAAAGCAGCTAGAGGCCAAAAAAAATCTGCTAGAATTAAAAATTGGTCTTTGTTTGTTGATGGAGTGGTATACACCATTAATAATTTAAAGGAACTTGAACAGAACATTCAGGTAAACACTGAAGAACCTGCCACCCCGCAAAACTTAGCACCAGCTCTGGAAACAACAAACAAAAGAGCTAGAACTTCACCAGCTGATCCTGAGCTCGAAAAAATTAAGCTTCACAGGTCCAATTCAGTGTCAAGTGATAAAAGTGACAAACAAACAAGAAGTGGTATAAGTTACTAGTAATTTCTCGTGAAACCAAAGTTATCCCATCTCTATACGCGAATTTTTTTTTAGTCTAATTATCTATTTATAAGTAAAACAGGTGTTAGCTTTAGTGGAATAAACTAAATTATAAATTACTGTTTATTTAAATTAATGTTTTCATTTTCTATTTGTCATATCAATTCTAGATCTGTGTTGGCTGATTTCTTTGAGTTTAAACGTACTGTTTGTGATATTTACGATATAATTACCGTCTCTGAAACATGGCTTTCACCCCAAATTGATGATGATTTTGTACTTCTACCTGGGTATAAATTATTCCGACGCGATCGGTTGACAAAAAGAGGAGGCGGTGTAGCCATTTATATTAGAAATTGTTTTGCTGGCTCTGTATTATCAAGTTTAAACCGAACTGAGTCTGAACAATTATGGATTTCAGTTATACATAATAATAATAAGTACGCTATTTGCTCAACTTACAGACCTAGCGACTTCTCTTTTGCACAGTTCTCAAACGAACTTGATGAATGTCTTAACTGGGTGGCAACAAGACATAATTATATTATAATTGCTGGGGATTTAAATATAAATTTTCTAGACCTTAATAATAAATGGTGCACTATGTTTTACTCAGTTATAAACTCATATAATCTAATACAAGTTGTAGACCAACCAACTAGAGGTCCTAATTTACTAGATGTTATTATTTGTTCAGAAATACTTTCTCCTAATGACATAAAAGTTTCCAGTTCTACCGTTTCAGACCATTCAATACCCTCATGTAACGTTGGATACGTTAAAAATAAATTAAAACCTTTTTTACACAAGTACCGCGATTTTAAAAGATTAAACGTAAATGAATTCAATCATGATTTGAATATGTGTGATTTTTCAGAAATCTACACAACAAACGACATTGACAAAAAAATTAAGATTCTAAATAACAATATATTGTATTTATTTCAGAAACATGCCCCTGTACGGCAAATAAAAATAACAAAAAATAAGGCACCTTGGCTTACAGACACAATAAAAATAATGATTAAATATAAAAACAGGGCATTAGAGAGATTCAATAAAACAAAAGTTCCTAATCATTGGGAGTATTACAAAACTCTAAAAAATCAAGTTAGTTACGCAATTAAGAGAGAGAAAAAAGCATTCCTGGAATTTAAGTTAAGACAAAAAAGTAACATATGGAAAGAATTAAATAATCTGAACATAACAAAAAATAAAAAATCTACTATTCCCAATGAACTAAAAAATCCTGAAATAATAAATAATTATTTTATTCACGGTATTGGTGGCCTAGATAACCCAGACATACACATTTTAAATCATTATGAGTCTCATGTCCAAGAGAATCTGCAAGATTTTAAGTTTACCGAAGTTAATGAATTAAAAGTATATGAAAAATTACTCTCCATTAAATCCCATGCTACTGGTCCGGATGAAATAAATATTGTAATGCTGTTACATACTTGCCCTATAATTCTACCCTACGTGACACATATAGTCAATCATTGTATCAATAATTCCACCTTCCCATCCTTATGGAAACAATCAAAAGTATTGCCGCTTCCCAAAAAACAGAACCCAACTGAATATTCTGATCTGAGGCCAATTAGTATACTTTGTACTCTGTCAAAGGCTTTTGAGAAAATTTTAGACGAACAAATTCGCTTTCATATTTCACAATTTGATCTTCTACCTAAACATCAATCGGGCTTCCGTCCAAAATACAGTTGCACTACAGCGTTACTTAAAGTATTAGACGATATTTACTCGTATATAGATGCTAAAAAATTATGTATACTAATTCTCTTAGATTACTCAAAAGCCTTTGACAAAATAAATCACTCTTTACTGTTAGCTTTATGTCATTTTATGGGATTTAACACAGCCTCAGTAAATTTATTGAGCTCTTACCTAAATGGAAGATATCAAAGAGTTCAAATAGAAGAAAAAACATCCAATTTAATACATATTACACGTGGAGTACCGCAGGGATCTATTTTAGGTCCTCTCTTATTTTCAATTTATACCTCTCAATTTTTTAAATATCTGAAACACATGAATTCTCATTTCTACGCTGATGACACTCAACTCTACCTTGACTTTAAAGAATCCGAATCGAATGGCGCTATCACAAAAATCAACGAAGATCTGCAAACTATCTCGGAGATATCTAACAAATTTTGCTTAACAATTAACGCTACAAAATCCAAAGCTATGCTTTTCGGCCGTAAACAAGTTAAAAATAGAATTAAAAATATTCTAAGGGTAAGTATTAACAATGAATTTTTAACATTCTCAGTTTGTGAGAAAAATCTGGGCATATACATTGATGAAGATTTATCCTTTGCGCAACATATCTCTTCTATAATAAAAAAATCTTTCTGTAATCTAAAGTTAATTTATTCTAATCGGGAATTTCTCAACAGAAATACCAAAAAGTTGCTTTGCGAAAGCTTAGTGCTGTCTCAGTTTAATTACGGTGACATTGTATATGGGCCTGCACTTACACAATTTCATAAAAACCGTTTACAACGAACTCAAAATGCGTGTGTTAGATTTATTTGCGGGGTTCGTCGTCGTACCCGTACATCTCAACATCTGGCTAGTTTGGGATGGCTTAATCTAAATAATAGGAGATTGTTACATGCCTATGTCCTGATCCATAAATTATTGTTATCAAAAAAACCTGATTATTTGTATGAAAAAATAAAAAGGAGATCTGAAGTCCATAATGTTAATGTAAGATTTAAAAATTTCCTAACACTTCCGAAACACACTACAACCTTATTCCGATCTTGCTTTTCGTATTTCACAGCCAAATTATTTAACCTTGCCCCTAAAATATTTAATATCACATCACTCTCAAGTTTTAGAAAAGTAGTCAAAAACCTTTTATTTAACGGAGATATCACTTACAATTTTTAATTTATATTGTTAATTAAATTTAGTTTAACAATAATATTTCATGTTATTTCTATTTTTTACTCGTCACTATTGATTAATAACTACAATAACAACACAGATCTAGGATTTATAAAATTTGACCTTTGTTTTTATTATTTCTAAGTTTCCATATTAATTGTTTGTTTGCTTTCTTATTGAAAGCTAGAATTTCACTTTTTTTCATAGAAAATCTGTATGCATTACTTAATTATTTATATTTTTCTGGGTTGCGTGGAAGAGCGCTGCTTATTTGCTGGCTCAATCTTTGAGCTCGCCAGTAAGTGCGAACGTCGCCTTTTGTCTTTCAGTATTTTTTTTTATGTATATTTATATAATTTTGTATAATAATTTGTATGTATTGAAAGCAATAAAGTCATTATTATTATTATTATTAAAATTGACCCTAATATTTCTCCAAGCTTTGGGTATGTGTCCAAAGGCCAGGCTACTATTGAGTGTGTTACAGAGTCTGCTGTGTAAAATATCAGGACCTCTTCGTAACATTATTGGATAAATTCCGTCCATGTCCGGTGATTTATATGGTTCGAATGAGCTAATTGCCATTTCAGTTTACTATAGTTCACCACTTGTTTGGCTATCCTCGAATCTTCTCTGTTTGCTCTATTGTGAGCTTCCAGTCCGTTTAGATTCCGGTTATCCGGTGTGTGCGCTATGGTTTGTGCACCATGGAAGTGAACCCTGAAGAGTTCCCTTACTCTTTCCTTCCCTGTGATTGTGTACTTCCCCCGTTCATTCTTAAGGGTGTTTATTGTGTGTTTTTTGAGAGAATTTTTTGGAGTCTGGCACATCCTTGAGTGCCTGCTATCTCCTCACAGTGCCTTCTTCAAGACTCTCTCTTGACTTTTCGTAAGGCTATGTTGTAACAAGTGCGTATGGTTCTATATAGTTCCCATTCGCTGGGTATTTTAGCCTTATTAAATTTTTGTCTCACCTGTTTCCTTAGTGTAGCAAGGTCATTATTCCACCATGAAACTTTCCTGATAGAGTTCCTTGCTATTAAGGAGACAGGTATTGTTGAAAGCGCTAGTGACTGTGTCATTAAACTCATCCACATCCATTTCTAGGTCGGTTGTTGTTCTTATCGTCTTTCTCATTTTCGGAAGATTACATTCCAGGGAAGCATTGTATGCCTCTCAGTCTGTTTTCCTGGGATTCCGATAAGTTTCTTTTACCTTTAAAATTAAAGTTTACGTGTCTGTGATCTGATAAACTTACGGTTTTCTATTATTTTGTTATTGTTTAGAAATTCCATTATATGCTGTGCAAGAATTTAATTTTTCCCACATAACACAAAATAGCAAGAAACCGTATATGAAACTGTTACATATTTTAACCAGCAAATAAAGTCAAAAAAAAAGTTTTCCTTTCTGATTTCCTAAAGGTCTTGCACGTCAGAATGTCTCAATGCAATTTGTAAATAGCGACTCTTGGAAACCTATAAAACACAATATTCTATCTTCAAACCATTTTTTTGAGCAATACATCGACCGATCATCAACAAGTTATGTTCGTTTAAAAGATAATGTTGTTCCTACTCTTAATCCTGATTTTAGTAGTTTATATTACAAGTGGCTAAAGATTAAAAAACACTGTTTAGCCAGAAATTATTTTTATCTCTATTTAAATATTGATGTAAACTTATAAAACTTAGAAAAAACAAAAAGGTTCTTTTTAAAATGTGTTTCTTGCTTTTCAGAAACAATGTTTTTCCTAGAGAACAAACCTTTTTTTCATTCAACAATGAAATCTTTTCACAAACAAATGGACTTTCTATGGGATCTCCACTTAGCCCAATATTAGCAGACATATTTATGCACAATTTTGAAAAAGAAAAAATCCTTTAAAACAACCCTTTCCACTCAAATGTGAAATTCTATTATAGATATGTTGATGATATTTTGATTTTGTGGTCAGGTAACTTAGACTCATTAAATGACTTCTTGACTTATATTAATGACTTACATTCTAATATTAAATTCACATTAGAAATTGAAATAAACAAATCTATTAACTTCTTAGATCTTAAAATCTCACACAATAATAACAAGTTCAACTTTGACATCTATAGAAAGCCAACACATACAGGCACAGTTATAGACAATACCTCTAACCATCCAGCAACACATAAATTGGATGCCTTTAATTGCTACTTAGAGAGGCTATTAAACGTTCCTCTGTCTACGGAAAACTTTAATAAGGAACTAAATATAATTAAAACTATTGCTATAGATCACAACTTTGAACTAGATATTATTGATAAAATGCTAACACATAAACAAAATAAAATTCAACAAAACTTAGTTTATATTAACAATCCTAATATGGTACATGAACTAACCACCAGTAAGAAATACATTTCTCTTACCTTTATTGGAAAAGCATCCTATAAAGTGGCAAGCTTACTTAAAGACCACTTTAAAGTATCTTTCAAAACCCCCTCCTCATTACATAAGTTATTTGTTCATAATAAAGATAAATTAGATCCCTTTGACTTATCTGGAATTTATAAATTAACTTGTAAATCTTGCCGTTCTTTCTATGTGGGACGCTTATTTCGAAATTTCAAGATCCGTTTAAAAGAACATTTGCGTTGTCTTAACCAAAATACAACAGGTTTTTCACATTTTGCCAACCACCTACTGGACTCAAATCACGACTTCGATTCAACTGAAGGTTTCGAAATCCTACATAGTTCCTACCATAGATTTACTCTTAATAGCTTCGAAAGCCTCGAGATATTGAGAAATTTAAAATTAAATCCTGTTGGTTGCTTAAATGCCCAGATAATGTCAGAAACTCCTCCAGTTTTCTCAACACTAATCTAAATTTATCGTTCTAACTCTCTTTTTAACCTCCCCTTTATTTCTATTCACATATTTTCTTGCAAGGGGTACATTTCAGTAAGTAATTTTTTTTTTTTTTTTTTTCCATAAGAAACCAACGAGCACGTTGAAAGATTAGGTTAGACTGTGTGATTTCACATCCGTCATTTTCTTCTTACCTTCTTTTATTCTTCAGTTGCTTCACAACAGTTAACCCAGTCATTTCTTCTTCCTACAACATCACATACACTTGGTGATTGGTTCATGGCCCAAATCTTATATAATAAATAATAAATATTTCTTCACTCATAGTTTACATCTTATTACCCTGTCATGGGTTTACCCAAGAATTTTTTTTTTTTTTTTTTGTTAATACTTGCCACCACCTGTAGAGGCCTTAACTTGACAGGTCTCCTTTCAAAAATGTTAGTTTTTTGAAAAAACAAGGTTGTTTAAAATAAGCCTTATCTTTTAATCTGTTTAATGTATGTGATTTGTTTTGTATAGTCTTGAATATTTTAAATTTTACTATTTCAATTGACTAATATTTGTTTTTCAAATATTTTTAACTTTTTATTACTTGTAAACTTTGTTCATTTTACAATTTATTTCACCCAACATTTGATGACACTTGTTTTGTAGTATTCCCTAGTGGATGGAGAGTATGGTGAGTTTTCTCTTTTTTACTATTTTATATATCGTTTGCTCTAAGTGTTAACACACCTTACACCACATATTCTCTTTTCCACTAGGCGAGCCTGAAGATGAAGTGATGACACTTCGAAACCGGTCGCACTCAATGTTTTGTTAAATAATTAAACATTGACTTTCCTTGTGAGATATAAAGGACTTTTTCTCCCCCTTCACCTTAAAATTACCTCAACTCACACATGGCTACCCCCCTTGTCAATCAATAATACCTTCTTAAATCCAATACAAATAAATTTATTACAATAATAATAATAATATGAACTGTTAATATTGGCTTTGACATAAATATATAGATTTTGATAGAATTATAAAATAGTTTTAATAAAGAAATTAATGATCTTGAAATAAGAACATGCTGTTTTTACTTTTTAATAGGGTTCTCACTGGTACCTATCCACCGAAAAACATTTTTTAAAATTGTTAATGTACCAAATTCCTCTATCGTCTGAGGTGTCCCACCTATAATTTTTAAAATAATAATTTTATAACTAAATGGAACCTAAATGGAACATAAAAGTTTGTCCTTCTAAGATAAGAGGTCGTATCTACAAAATGAATATTTTGAGTAAATGTGGGTAGGTAGAATTACGTCCTTTTATACTTCGCAAATAAGTTTAGCATATTTTACTAACCTTTTCTTATAATTATAGTAAATATTTTCTATTACAAATAGGCCTTTATTATTTTGTGTCATAATAAAATAAAATGTAAGCCTATGAAATTTATAAGAATCTTGAAATCGGAATTTTCGTAGATACGACCTCTTGTCTTAACAAGGCAGAATTTGTCTTTCCAAAAAATCGTCATCCTGTATCATACATTTTTTTACTTCTATTCCAGTTTGTTTCGTGTTCTTATGATTAAAAATTTACTTATATATAATATAATACCTAACAAGAAGTGAACTAAATATACTTACATTTAAATATTGCTATCAGGTCGCTGAGGCCTCATCCATCTAACAAATCATCCATTTCAATTTAATTTATTCATACACTTATTAATTGAATCGCAAAGAATTTCTAACAAAAAGTAGAACGCAACCCTAACGATACAACGCAAACTTGTTAGAAAATACGTAGGTACTAATGCAAATTTGTCAAATTCTCTATAAATGCGTTGTGTCTCTGACTTCCGATTAATAAGTATCACATCTCAACATATACCAGTCATATATCTACCGTACCAGTGCAGTACTTGCATTTTAAAATAAGTTTCAGCTGGCAACACCGTGCAGTGAAAATGTACTCGCTAATATTTGTAAAGTACATAGGTTGTTGATTCGAATTATTTAATTCTTGTTCTAAAATTTAAATGATTTGTATCGCATCCTTTTATAACATTGAATCAAGTACGCGATAGTCGGTTTTAAGAGCATATCATACTTACAATAAACGTAAGAGCTTTCTTGGATTAATTAAGAACTTAAGATAGTCTAGATTCGAATGAAATAATTTATTCTCAGATTAATTATTATAAATCTTAAAATACAACATTATGCCTACATTTCACTCAACATTTATTTTCTAATTGTATCGAGAAATATTATTTAAAGCCATATTGTTTTGCTGAAAACATAACGACAAAATCTTTGATTTTTGGGAAGTTAACAACTAAAACCGTACAGCTCAGCTGTCGAAAGATGATTTCTAATAAAAATCTTCCATTTTTCTTGTGTCGGGATGTATTTTGGTCCAACCTTGGAGTTCGTTATGTTGCTGTTAAGGCGCCCTTGTTATAAATTGTTTGGTTTGTTTTTTTTTTATAAAAAAAACACTTTTTTAATTGATGTGATTTTTTATAATTTAAAAAAGAAAAACAATGTTTATTTTGTTTTAAAGGATTTTTTTTTAAATTTGAAAAAATTGTTCTACATAACTATATTTAAAGTTCGCAAAAAAAAATAATAGGGGTTGGGTGACTCAGTGGTAGAGTTTCTGCCTGCGGATCCAAGGGTCCCAGGTTCGAATCCCATCAATGGCCGGGATTTAATTTAATTATTTAAAATTAATTCTAATGCCTTGGTACACCGAAGGAAATTTTTATTATTAAAATAGACGACTGCCAAAGTACTTTGCTACGGTTAATAAATTCACTTTTTTGGAATTACTTTTTAGTCCCTAAAAACTTACTTTTTAGTTTTTATTAATTTTAGTGGTTAGAAAGTAAAAAGTAGTTTTTTATGGTTAAAAAGTAGGTTTTTAGTGGTTAAACAGTATTTTTCTTGCAGTTAAAAAGAATTTTGTTATCTTGAACAAACAGGCAGTTTTAATTGTTAAAGAATTATTTTTTATCTCTTAAAAATATATTTTACTGGTTAAAAATTAGGCTTTTAGTGGTTAAAAAATAGTTTTTATTAATTAAAAGTAGTTTTTATTGTTTAAAAATTAGGTACTGATTAAGAAATTACTTTCTTTGCAATAAAAAAAATATTTTTTTTACCTTTAAAAGGTACCTAGTTTTAATTGATAAAAAATTAATTTTTACCTTTAAAAAATTGTTTTTAGTAGTTAAAAAGTAGTGTGCAGTGGTTTAAAAGTAACTTTTTACCTTTAAAAAGTAGATTTTAATGATTATACAGTTAATTTTTACCTTTAAAAGGTATTTGTTGATGGTTAAAAGTAAATTTTGCTATTTAGGGCTGGTTTCTTCAGCTCTTAGGCCGTTTTTTTCTTTAAAAAAATAAAGAAAAGTTCAGTTAATGTCGAAATACAAGAATGTTTTGCATGTATTAAATGTCAAATTTCCAGATTTACCGAGGATAACTGAACTTTATATTTGTTCATAATGAAACCATTTCTGTAAAAATAGAAAAATTAACTTTTTAGCCGTGCATTAGAAACTATATATAATTATTATAGAAAAATTTACCTAATATATACTTACCTATATAATTTACATAAATTTTTATTTAACCTGTGGTGGAAATACAGATCAACATAGGAAAGGAAGGGTTTCAAAAATAAAAGAGACGATTATTTTGTAATAAATATATTAGTTATATTGCCAAATATTTTTAAAATGTATTTGAATTTTAAAAATTCAGTAGGTTATGTAATATAAAATTATTGTTATTTGTCTTTAGACGTATAATAACGTAAGGCATATGTATCAAATGAACAGTTAGCAGCTTTAAATTAATCTGGTATTTATTCTTTGTGAAATATCCTAAAAGAAATTTTATTCTAAATATATTGTTTTCTGTTTATTATAATATAGAATAGAATAAGAAAATCCATGCCATCAGGATTATTAACTAAAATAGGGAGGAACATAAAAACATAACATTCTTCTATCTACCAGGTGGGCCATTCCAAACGATCCTTCCTTAATATCTAGAAAAAAAATTCTATTTTATTAATACTATCTCAGAAACGCAAATTTCGAATTTTAATAAAATTGAGCACCGGTCGTGAATCCTAGAAACCCCCTCCCCTAGCTCAGTAAGTTAAGAATTTAGATAAAAATTAATGTCAGGTATTTTTGAGAAATGTTTAAGTTTAGGTTTTTAAGATCTGTAAAAGCTAAGGTTATACTGTTAAATGCAACAAAAAAGGAATCAGTCTCCAGAATCCTTTATAAAACTGTCAAAATTCATTAAAAAAAAACTTAAGCCGGAACATTTACAACAGAAAACATTTGAGGCATGCGCATTATCAATTTCCAAACAAAATTAAATAAAATAAGGCATACCTAAAAAGATAGAAGTTTGCCATCTTTTCTACTAATTCTTATTTCTTATTCTAGGTTATTTCATGTATACCTAAACGCTATACAGATGTGCATGTTTAATTTGCCAAAAAGTGGTACAAAAAAAATAATTACAGAACATTTTTGTTTTCTATTTCTTAATTTAATAAAAAATATCAAAAAACACTGCCATACATGTGTTTTGTTAGAAATATCTCTTAACATCACTGGAACAAATAATTTTAATCTTAAACATTTAACCCTCAGTACTTAAAATAGTCTACAAGTTCCATCAAAATAGAAAAAGGAATTTCTGATATCTTAATGAAAGAACTTTGCAAGATTTTTCGTTTTATCTACTGTTTTTTTCCTTAATTAACGTTAAAGTGAGGGGTCAATATATTTGAAACCGATAAATTAGTAGATATAAAATACTTTTATATTATACGTTATGTACTTACCCTTAAAATTTTCAACAAAATCTTGGAAGTCCCCAATTAGTCAGCTTCTCTGTGTATTCCATTGGAAAACGAACACAACTTATGCACAATTATTGCAAAAATGGCGTCACACCTACGATTTGCCAACGTAACGTGGATGACCTTTACTGGCAGCTAGGGTAATTATAACTAAAATCACAAATCAATCACCGGCTTGTTCTTGTCTGTGCCTGCCGATATACTCGAGCACAGACGAAAAAGCTCTCGATCGAAACCGATCGTTATTTTCTAAAGATATTTTTTATTGGACTTAAAAAGCGAATTTTTATGATGGAAAATATACGTATTAATATTTTGAATTTCTACTACAGAAAATAAATGTTTAGTAATTAAAAACTATTTTTAAGAGCAAAAATTATTTTTGCTGGTTCTATAGACTGAAAAAAAATATTTGCAAAGGTAACAATTTTTTTTTGTATGGCGACAAAACTACTTTAAAAAAACATTTTATTTAGTTGCATGAATGTATTTTTTTAATTGTAGCTGAAAATTTATTTGTGGTAGCAAGAAATTTCTCAACAAAAAACTTTTTAAATATAATTCTCTCAGTGTAGGATTCCCCACTCGACCATTGACTGTTGGGTTCTAATTAACAGGGCTGTTCCTAATGTGGCGCTGGGAAACAGTAACAAAGCCTATACAGAACACGAGGCGAAATAACCTTAGCTGTTGAAGCCGATGACACAAAAAAATATACATTAAACAAATATAAGATATTAATTTTTAATGCAGAAGGTGTAGAATTTTGTTATTTTTATGTTTTATTTCACGTGTTAAAAGCACAGTTTTGTTTCTCCGAAACAATTAGAAAACCTACTTATATAATAATAATAATTTTTTTTAGGAATGTGTTTTTTCTTTCTATTTTATTTTATTTCAATCTTTAAAAAATTCATTCAATATGAACCTAGTTAATAGAAAAATCTATTATTTACAATATATTAAAATTCCTATAATTTTAGAGAATCAGGACCTGGCAAGGCTTCCATATTGTTACGACTATAAGCCACGCCTAGTGCGACGTTCATTTCAGTGCGAGATAATACTTATAGTGCCTTTTTATAATACTACTACCTCAATGATTGTAACAAATATTGATGGCTATATTGTATATACTCTCTTAAAAAAGGCCTGTTTGTGTGCAGACCAGAAAGACATATGTTTGTTTAGCGATCAATAAATAAAAAAGTCCATAGTATTCCTCTATGGATGTGTTAGACCAGAGGTTCCCAAACTCTTTTGTTTCATAGACCACTTTCAAAATTTTGCTGGATCCGGTGGACCCCCTACATCACTACCAATTTCTAAATCTCTAAAAAAAAAGTGAAGATTAGATCTATCTATAAAAACTTGCGTTGTAGCTGAGCTTTAACGACGAATTAACAGTTTTAGAAAAAAAAAGGTTAGTATTGATTGCTTGATAGGGTTAATTATTTGATAATAAAGTCGACTAAACAAATTTTCAATTAAATTTTAATTGATTGTGCTGTGAGTGGATGTCAAAAAAGCAAAGTTGGCCAAACGAAAAAGTGACTCCATCCAACTTTACTTATTTGAAATCTACAGTGACTCACAGCACAAGAACCAATCAATATTCACAAATTTTATTTAGAAAACATCCCATTCGAAGTGGTAAAAAGAAATATAGTATATTTCCTTGTGTAGGTATTTATTTAAATTTAAATATATAAATTATTACACTATTAATTATTATTGTTATATCCGTCGTAATATAATTAAAATTAAACACTTATAACGTAATGTAATTTCTACAAAGGTAATTACAAAAAAAAATATAATTTAATGAGAGGGATGTACTTGATGGATTGACAGCAAATTATCAATACTTGGCTTGAGTTTTGTAAGGAATAACCGTAAATCTCCCCCTTCTGTGATATTCAATCTGCTCCTTTTTTTTTGTTAATAAGTTTGTAACGGCACTAAAACTTTTTTTGACGAGATATGATAAGGGAAACGTTATCAGAAGCTTTTGCACAATTCCCCACAGTCCAGGATATTTTTCGGGTATTTCTGCCTGCAGCCAAAATTTTTATACTCTCTTTTAAATGTCACTTTCAGCTCCTTATTAGTGCTAGGCTCGAGTAGCTCCTCTTGTAATATTACATTCTCCACTTCCATTTCATCAAATGGATTTATGATCCATGGTGGTATTTCCATCGACAGAATATCTTCAAATCTGAATTTAAAACCATCATGCAGTGCAATCAAATGTTCAACGTATATCTGAATATCTTTATCAAGGCATTCTACCTGCGACAAGTTTGAAAACTGTAAAAATTCGCGCCGACCAATATTTTCCTTCATAAATTTCTATTTACCAAGAAAAGCTGAAGTTACACTCTTTGTTTTTATTACATTGAGGCTGTCTCCTTGTAATTGTAAGTTGAGGTAATTAAATTTTTTAAACAAATCTGGTAAATACGCGATGTCTGCTTTAAAATTGATCAAGTTTTTTTTTAAACCAGGATCTTTACTTTCCAAAAACTCTAAAACTGAGTTAAAAAGTGAATAAAATCATGATTAACATGCACCTTTCGACAACCAGCATATTTCGGTATGCAACAGCAATCGTTGGAAGTCTTCATCATTTTCATCGCATAGTTGTGCAAATAAACGCGTATTCAATGCATTGCTTCTTATTTTGTTAACTGCATTAATCACAAATTGAAGCGATTGGTGCAATCTATCACTTAAATTTTTGCTACTAGATGTTGTCGGTGAATAACACAATGAATCGCACTAACCTCTGGTATAATTCTTTTAAGATGGCTTATAAACCAACGATATCGCCCGACCATGACAGTAGCTCCATCTGTTGCCACTGAAATAACTTTTGTAAATGGAATCGATTTTTCTTAAAAAAAATCACTCAAAACATTAAATATTGATTCACCTTTAGTGTTCGTCTTCAAAGTTTTCGCAAATAGTAGCTCTTCATGAGTTTCTTCGCCCATAACAAATCGAACATATGCCAATAATAATGCTTCATTGCCAGGTAAAGTTAACTTGTCCAGTTGAATAGAAAAATGAGTTGTTCGTAGATAATCACAAAAGAAACTTTCAACGTCAGAGCTCATTTCATCAATACGTCTTTGTACAGTGTTGTTACTCAAAGGAATTCTTTTGAGTATGTCAAATGAACATTTGTGCAGAACAGTTTTTAAAATCTCTTCAACAGCAGGTAAAATTAACTGGTGTGCGGTTTTCCAGATTTTACGATAAGTAATGAGATATATTGTAAGATGCCTGCAAGCCATCATCGTTGCTTTCAGACGTTGAAGAGAACATACTGTGCACGGTAGGTATCTTTTCATATTTTTCCTTTGATGTTTGGAAATATTTCAAATCTTTACCTATTTTATCAGGATGACACCTTCTTAGATGATCTTCAAGATTTGATGGTTTCATAGAGTCATTGCTCAAAACTTTGTTGCGTAAAATGCATGTATGCAATCGTTTGTCTGCCTTTGATGGAAGAAAACCAAATTTTTAATATTCAACACTGTACTGACGACACTTCTTCATAGATTCGGCCATGTTTTGTATCAATTACCTATCTGTAAATGTGTAAGTAAATAAATAAAAAAAAACTTTGTTTTAGTAATTTTAAGGCGATTCGAACTTAACAGGATATGGCTATTTTAACATAATATATTTAATCAATTAAAATAAATATTATGAAATAAACAAAGTTCCGGCTGCAAACTGTTTCTAATTATTAAAAGCAATAAATTGCTAAGATTCATAATAGAGTTTTATAAAAAAGGGCTGAACTTATTTCAATGTGATATATAATTATTATTTCATTTATTATATTTTAATATATTTCTGTAAATTCTATAGAAACTTTTAAACAATATTTTTATATCAAAACTCCGCAATAATTAAATGAATTAGATAGGTAATAAAAATAAAGTAGGGACGATAAGTTCAATCTTTCTCGGCTTAAAACTATATGCATATAACAAATAGGCAGGTTGGTACTTACTTTTCCGACACTGGCAATCACTAATATCGATTCACTTTTCTTTTCGAAAGTCTGGTAACAAATTCAGTCACTGGCCAACACTAATATCGATTCACTTTCTTTATGAAATTCCAGAAACAAATGAGTAACGATTATCTTTGACATTCGTATTTATATTGGTGAAGAATCAAACACGTTCATGCAAGATTGCAAGCACATACACCACAAGTCGTATTAATTTGCACGTCTGAACAATCGTTGCGGACGGGACGGCGGCCAGCGCGACAACGACAAGTCTCAACGCGTTGTACTGAATATGGAATATGCAAGTTTTTACAAGTAATAGTCGCTAAGCTTCTTAAAATATTAACTGCCTATATTGATAAGAGAAGTCAAGTCAACATTTTAGTAACTAAAATTTTTTCATCACATGGAAAAATGAGTAATCAATTGTTTAATAGTATATTGCAAATTAATTTTCATGCACCCCCGCTTATGATTGTAAACCCTCTTTTCTTATTACGCCCAACGTAGACCCCCGTCGAGTCTCCCGTGGACACCTGGGGGTCCACCTGGACCACTTTGGGAAATACTGTGTAAGACGTTTGTCTTTTATGTGAGCAAATAATAAAAAAGAAGCTGTTACTTTAAATTATCCACCTTATGTCAGCAGAATGTGTAGTTTCCTCATTGTTACAAGTCGTTTATAAATAAAAATATATTTGCAAATTGCAGTTTTGATCAGCATCCAGCATCCCTTGTATAACCATAATAGAGTGCTATTAATTAAAGCTGCAGCTAAAAAATATACAAACATTAGGATGTTTTCCTCATTAAAAATAAAATAAAAAATGTGATAGAATAAGATATCACAAAAATAAAATTGTATATTGTTTAATGGCCAATCATACTTTTAATATTATTTATTATTTTGCCATAATATATTATTATTATTACCTACCTATTTAACAACTGTTTGATTATTTTATGTTAGATCAGTTACGGTCTAACATAACAGTTATGTTAAACCGTGTTAAATATATTATATCAAACGAAAGTTTTGGACTTCATTTGCCCATTTTTTGTTCTTTGAAATTTTATTTTTATTTCATAAAACTTATTTTGTTGAGTGGAATTTGGTACTAAAAATTAGTTAATATAACCTTAATCATTCGTTTTAATTTTTTTAATAAATATAACATTTTCTCAAAAAAAAAAAAGAAAAATGTTGGTTTGGATTACATTCAAAATATTGAATCGTCGTAAGCCACGCCCAGTAGTACCGTTTTGAATGTTTGAAAAATATGCTTATAGCCTCTTCCTACCTTTTAACTTAATGATCAAACCTATGTGAAGTCCGATTTAAAAAGAAAGTGAACAGTATTATTTGTCAGTCATTCCCTAATGTTGCCTTCATAATGATCTATTTTAATAATGAGAAGAAACTTCCCTCCAAATTAGGTTCAAAGAAAAAATGGTAATATTTTCTAGTAAACTTGTTTAAACAATGTAGCAATACTTTATTTAATTGTATGCAGTATGTAAAGCCCATTGAAATGGCAATAACCATATCTGAAATTAAATTGCATTTCTAAGAATGTTGTCATGCCATAAAATATGCATAATGGTTTTTATTTAGGTACGTACCATTGAGTTTGAAATAATATTTCATTGTAACTAAAACAATTTGCAAGAGAAATGTTTTGCAATCATGTAAATTTTTGTCGATCTTGCAGAAGCAGTTGATACAGTTAACAATCAAAAACTGTTAAAATTAAGGATTTAGAGTAGCATACAAATTATTTAATAGCTATTTAGAAGATAAAACAAATTGTTAACATCGGCGGCATTTTCAGTAATTCCAGTTATTAAATGTGGTGTTCCGAAAGGAACAGTCCTCGAACCATTGTAATTTAATGTTTATATAAATAACCCACTTGAACAGAAATTCAAAGCTGGAGTTTCTGCTCATTTTTTTAACAGCATCACTCAAAAATACCGCGACTTTAAAAGAATCCCTAACTTGTTAATTAAAAAGTACTTACTATAAACTATAAGAAACCATCATGTAACTGTAATGAGTGGAGGGTGGGTTGCCCCCATGGCTCTTAGGCTTCATTAAGCCCTTTGTGCATCCTCCTAAATTGATAGGCCTTTCTTAGCTCGTCAGCCAGACTCACGGTGCTTGGGAACCAACTTTAAATGAAAAGTCTATTTACTAGACTTTTTTTCGGTCAAAGTATTTCTGAGGAACTATAGATTGGCGCAATATATTTTTTAAAATCGGTTCCAGCAGCCGTTTTTGAGAAAACTCGATTTTTAAAATGAGGTTAAAAATATGTATAAGGAAAAAGACTGTAATGTAAAAACTTTATGTTTGCAATAAGTTTTATTTTAGCATGAAATTTATTTGCTTCTAATTAGGTTGTCTCCATTAGTGGCTGGCGTTATAGAAATTTGCAATATTTCTCTAGTATGTCTTCATTTATACTTACAGATAATTAAACAAAACAGTTAAATATAACATAATATTCTACAGAGAAAGATATCTATAAAATATGAAAAATGAATATTCTGGGCGTATCAAAAAAACCTTGGGAATATTTAATTAATAAGGTAAAAGTGGGATAGTCGCCACACTTTAGAAAAAAAATTAAAAGTTCCATTTAAATTTTTTTAATTAAAAAAAAAAAGAAACAAAATAAACTTCAATATATTGCACCTCTTTTTCAATAGTGCCTTATCTCTAAAAAAATTAAAATTAACTTTTTTTGCCCAACGTATACATTATGAACATGCCTAAAATATATAAAAGTGCCATGTCAATAGTTCTAATAAATTCTGCGCGAAGCGCCATCAACAGTACTGCCATATCAAATAACATTTTTTTTGTTTTAGGCTATATGTGTAGATTTTACATTAAATGTATCAATTATCAATAGAGGCATCTTTAATCAATACGTATACCGAACTTGGTAAGCACAAGTACTGAAAATGCTGCTCAAAAAAATATTACATCCACAATCGTTTTTGCACAGCTTAAGCTGTGGTTTTTGTTTCGCTTCTCCTGTAAAATTAACATTTATAAGGTTATGGCACTATTGAAACAGGGGTGCGATATGTGTAATAGATTCCATTACAAAAAAACTAAAATACTTTTCCTACATAATGGAAAAAATATTTAAAAACAATTGAACTTTTAGGTATCTCTCCCACCGTGTAGGAAGAGTTGTCGTGGATAGATGGGAGACATTCCACAGCATGTTATCGATAGGGTAGAGATGCCTACTGCATTTTCTTAAGTTCCTCACGTCGACAAATATTACACACATTGGAATGCATTGTACATGTGCAGGTCTCATGCAACTATTTAAGGCATTTTATACACTTAATCCAGTCAAACTTGTGTGTTGTTTTCTTATATTGCTGAAAACATTCTACGCAGCGGCAGTCATCATCACTGTTGTCATAGTTTCCTTTCTTATTTGACTTTGACGATTGTCTTTCTTCTTCTTTGCCTTTTTTGGTCGTCAATGTCTAATGGTATATTTTTTGTAAAGTATGTTTTTTCTTTTTTTTTAACGATGTTTTCTGAAGATGTTAAAACTGTTGCTGATTGTTTTTTCTTTACTAAAAGACAATGGTATCACTGGTACTGGACTTATTTCCTGTAAAATTTTACCTGGTGTAATATCAGAAGCAGTTGGCTTGAAGTACTATGCTGCTGCTCAGGGCTCTTTTTGTCCCGACCTCCAGAGATATCATTGTTTACGTTTGACGTATCTTGAGTAGTATTTTTTGCAATATTTTGCATAGCTATGTTCGAAATAGCAAAGAAATGTTCTGGAATTGCGTTAGGATCAAAAGGGAAAATTCCAGTTTTGTTAAAGCCTGCAATTGAATTTGCTGGAATAGCAGCACGAATCCACGCTTTCCTTGATATTTCGCCTACCTGATATCGAAAAAGATTACGATCAGGATGGTTTAGCATCTAAATATTGGTTTCTTCATTTCAGTATGGCTTGAGGGGACCAAAAAAGCTTCTATCTAATGGTTGCATAGCTTGGGTGCAATGACTAGGTAGACATAGTAAAATTATATCGTTTTTATTCTGCCATCTCTAACGTTTCCACATATAAGGTATAAGAAAAATGTCCGTCCATAATTAACATGGTTTTTCCAACTGGCTTCCTAGGTATGAACTGCTCCTGGAGCTATTTTATAAAGAGTTCTGAATTTATAAAAGAAGATTTTCGATTCATATACAGGTATACAACGTATACTGCAGATACGGCCGGCAAACTATCAGAAAACTCAGGTTTTCTGTTAACTCCTTTTATAATTAAAACTGGAGGTAGTGTAACCTACCGCACCCAGGTACCTTAATAATTTATTAATTCCATTTATTAAATACAATGTTCCATTCTTTTAAATTCAAAATGCTTCATTTAACGAAAAAAATCTCCCAGATAATTAAATCTTATTTACGACACCTAATAAATAATATCTATAACCACGTTCGTAAAAGATGCACGTGGCTAAGTTCCTCGAGAAAGAAAACACCATAAAGCATATTTCTGTTTATGAAGTAATTATCATTAACGCGCTTAACTCGCTTATTTTCCTAGTTTCGATGTTCAGACCGATATCGACAATATTTCGATACACAAAACTTTCAAGGCAAGTAATAAATAACCCACCCCCTTTTGCACCTACATTCGTATTTTCTATGAGAAACAAAACGATAGAGACGTCACAGAAACGATTAAACTGTGTATAAAAAGTCTGACGAAAATGAGCTCAGATTCATTCAATTTTTGTCATTTGATGTGCAAGCATACATTTGTTATTTTACATTCAAGCAATCACCTTATTGTCAGTACCCAGTTATATAGTCTGTACCTTTCCTAAACGCTTTTCCTAAACGACGTCTATCCCACAAAACCTCCTATTTTCCAAGGTGTCAACGTCTCGACGCCCAACGTCTCTCCGTTCTACTTCTCCACCTTTCGACGTCCCAACGATATCACTCCTAACACCACTTAGTATTTTCTACCATTATATTCATCCCGACGCCCAACGTCTCGACGTTCGACGTCCAGACGCCCTACCTACCTACTTCCCACGTATCGAACGCTGTCACATTCCGCACCATCTAAGTATTTCCTACCTTACATTCATTCCGACGCCCAACGCCCCATCGTTCTACTCCTCGACGCCTGCCGCCCCTAAATATTTCCTTCATAATATCCTTATCGACACCTTTCGTCACGTCCCGTACCACCTAAGTATTTCCTACCATATATCTGTCTCGACACAGTCACGAAATAAATACCTTCCTCCCGCCACGACGCTTGACGTCTCGACGCAAGGCGACGTTCAACACCGCGACGTACATAATGTCTAGTTTAGACGAACCAAATGTCTGTAATTTCAATGGTGAGTAAAAAGGGTTTATGTAACTCTCTTTGAGATGCCACCGGGGTCTCGTTTAAATGCAGAGCCTGCCATTTTGCTTAAAATATTATCAACCACATGGGCTTCAGGTCATACACCCCGAAAGACACTTAAGATAACATCTGTTATAGATGGGTGAATTTTGAGTATTTCAATAGAAATTATAAAAATCAATATTTTAGAAATATACAGGGTTGTATTAACTAATTTCAATAGAAATTATAAAATTCAATGTTAAGAAATATACAGTCCTATTAAGTCATTTCAATAGAAATTATAAAAATCAATATTTTAGAAATATACAGGGTTGTATTAACTAATTTCAATAGAAATTATAAAATTCAATGTTAAGAAATATACAGTCCTATTAAGTCATTTCAATAGAAATTATAAAAATCAATATTTTAGAAATATACAGGGATGTGCTATCTTGGATAAATTGTACAAACCAAGATGGTAAAGTTTAATAGTAAGTTAACCAACTGGCGAATACGCTGTTCGTTAGCTCAAGGGGGGACACCTATACGCTAAGCAACCCGTTCTACAAGGTTTGAAACTAAGTATATGTGAAATCAACAAAGTAAGGTAATCAACTGGCGAATTGGCGCTGTTTTTTACTTCAGTTGGTCATCACCTCTATACTCATCGTAATATTTACCTAAGAGGGTGCAACCTGTATATACCTAGAATAGAATCAATATAAACAACAACATAATAGTTAATCAACTGGCGAATTGGCGCTGTTCATTAACTCCGTTGGTCATCAACCTAAATCAGAATATAACAACAACACTATAGTTAATCAACTGGCGAATTGACGCTGTTTGTTAACTCTGTTGGTCATCAACCTAAATAGGATATATATTGATAGCAAATGAATAGGATCTGCATTTCAACGATACTCAGGTGATACCTCAATAAATAGTACCCATTGTAATATACTTTGCAAGTTATTGAATTACAAAATAAAAAGGTTTAAATATAATTTTGTATGGTTTTATTTATCAATTTGCACCAAACTTTGCATCGAATTCTGGTTTACCTTAATTAACATTATCACAACGTGGGTATATAAAATATCAATTAATTAACTAGACGATCACTTCTACTACTAGAGGGAAAAGGCCAAATTACAGTAAGTATAGAATTTAAAGTAAAGTAAAACTTGTGAGGTAAATAAATAAATAACATTCAAAGTAAAAACACAAGAACAAATCAAAAGAAGAGGGGGCCTTGGGGGTGGCTATCACAGTAGGAATGTTCCTTAGGCGTTACAACATCCAATGACTGTCACGTTTTCGCCTCTTTCGCGAGATATTAAGACGTGCACATCTTTTGACCCTTTTAGAGCAATCATTTTACTGGGCTCATTAATAATGTAGATACCAGCCTCATCCATATTAAATATGTTTGATGGCCGATTTACTAAATAATTTTCTGTTAAGACATTTTGCAACAGCTGAAAAAAGTGAGCTACCACCTCGCGATTAATTCCTCGTAAATAAACCCTCTGATTGTCTTATTAGCAGATCTGGATTTCTGTCCATAAAAGATCTAAACCAATTCGATCCAGCTTCTGCTCTTTCTGTGGCAAAGGTGTCCTTGGTACCCAGTTTTTCGGCTAAATTAAATGCTATTACTTTAATTGTACTTCTGTCTGGTGCAAAGCCAGCCAAGCCTAATTTTTTAATACGATTCACCAGCTTTTTTTTATTTTCGTAACTAAAAACTCCTGCAAAGAGAAGGGGTTTTTAATTTAATTATTTTTTTTATCAAAAAGTTTGAATTGTACCTCCTGAACCAAGAGAACCTTTTCGCAATTTACCCGACTTCATTTTTTGGTCGATGGTCCGTGCTGGTACCCTGTATCTCCTCTCGGCTTCACGTTTAAAAATTTTCCTTGATCTTACTTTTTCTGAAGCTGTTCCAAGCTGTTATTCGGATCATTGCGCTCGTGATTTAGCAGTTAATTTTCAAATATAATTCCTTGGCGTTTTATGTATAAAAAACAATTCCTATATACTCAAAAATATCAATTATTTTTTAGAAATTTTAAAATATAATTTGAGGCATCTCTCCCTTTTACAAGGTGTGACGTCTCTTCTTCTAGATACGGAGAAACGCCGCATCCGTTTATTTACAAAATCCTGAAACATAAGAACAAATTCACAAACAGATCTCTAAACAAACCTACATAATATCATATAAAGCTATGTAAACTCCATTTTGTAAATAAACAAGCAGTTTTATAGAAGGTTAAAAAGGAATTAATAAAATATTTCTATGTAATAAGTTAACGTACCGTTTTTGTTCTAAAGTATTTTGAAATAGGTCAAACGTAGATGGTCTCCCACTGCATTCAGAACAACAACCAATTGTCGAATATTGTAAATTATACCACAGAATGCCTTCCCACTACTGGCTTGCGAAGCACGTGACATCTATACCCCCGCTGCGTCTGTCCCATTTTTACCCTATAGCTATATATTTTGGTAAGTAGGCATATGCCAGGGATATAGTGTATTGTCTGGGTTACTAACAGTATAATAAATTATTATTGTACGTATTTATTTAGATACTATTTTATTTTTGTTCAATTACAGTTCTTTCTGGTGTTGACTGTGTAACTACCTTCCATAAAGAGTCTGAAGGAAACCATCCTGGCCTCTCTTTCCAGCAAGAGAAACTCTTACAAAAATATAAAAATATACATATTACCATTTTAAAGTAGAGGACCTGAATTTTGAGGTTATAATATCGCATTTTTAATATTTTTTCTGGTTGTATATACTGGACAAATCCTCTTAGGCCATTTGAGTTAGAATTGTCTAATATTATTTTTGAATATTACCATTTTGAAAATATTTAATACAATAAAGGGATATATAGAATTCTTTCGAGTGCCGCCGATCTTTTTCTTACCAAGATTGCTATGCGTGCCACTTATTTTTTGTCACTGCATATTTATAGTTTGCAAATAAAAAAATGAATTTAGAAAATTATCAAAAATGGTATAACAAAAACTATATTTTTTCTATGCGACCTTGAAACAAAAACTAATCCAAATTCATTCATAAAGTAACGGAGTTTCCCGTCTGACCGTTCATTCAAGTCTCTAAAATGGATCACGCGGAACATATGTGGGGCAGACGACACACTTTTGCTCAATCAGGTTCAACGAACACCATGCCATTTCCAAAATTATGTAACTGGACCGAAATTAATATGGTTGTTCCACAACAAATCATACTAATCAATATATTTCGAGCTGTTATAAAACAAATTAGCAAAACAACCAGTCGAACAGCCTGTATCAGTTAGAGATGGGAGTGTCGTTTTGTTGTAACCGTAATGTTGAAGACATGCGTACCAACAAGGAATAACGATTGTTTGCGGAATATCTATTAACTTGTGTATATTATAAGTCAACAACTTTTGTCGTTGTTTACACTTATTTATCATTAAGGTGATCAATTAATTACATTTAGGTAAATCGTGTTTGAAATCTATATGCTGGTCTTGTAAAATTAATTTTTGGGTTTTTGTTATTGTTAATTTACAGTCATTTCTTAAAATTTGGAAACAATGTTGGCGCAAGTTAATCACGAAAATAACGTGGAGAGTTAAATCCGGCAAGTGTAGTGGACCCAATCTAAATTTCAACTTAAAATGTAAACCAAAACGTTCGTGGCGAATCGACATACACTTGATTTGGTTAGATTAGATTACGGATTTTAGAATTCACCGCAGGGGCGCTGGTAATCTAAGTGATCTATGACTTATTATAGGGATAATACACAATTTTGTGAAATAATAAAAACAAACTTGTTTTTTCTTAATGAAGCACACAAACTGCCTATACTGTTGTATTTTATTTTAAAAACTTATTTACTATTTATAATTTAATCTTATTCAAATAAAATACAAATTTTGAAACCTCGAAATTTGGAAAATAAGAATAATTATTTTTAAGTTACACCTAAATGCACCGAGGGAAATTTTTTGCTATGGTAGCAAAAAATGTATTAACCCTTAAAAAAACTCTATTAAAATAGGCGACAGCCAAAGTACTTTGCTACAGTTAATAAATTAACTTTTTTGGAATTACTTTTTAGTCCCTAAAAACTTATTTTTTAGTTTTTATTAATTTTAGTGGTTAGAAAGTAAAATTTTACTTACTAAAAAGTAGTTTTTTATGGTTAAAAAGTAGGTTTTTAGTGGTTAAACAGTATTTTTCTTGCAGTTAAAAAGTATTTTGTTACCCTGAACAGGCAGTTTTAATTGTTAAAGAATTATTTTTTATTTCTTAAAAATAAATTTTACTGGTTAAAAATTAGGCTTTAAGTGGTTAAAAAATAGTTTTTATTAATTAAAAGTAGTTTTTATTGGTTAAAAATTAGGTACTGATTAAGAAATTAC
This sequence comes from Psylliodes chrysocephalus, assembly GCA_927349885.1. Classification (NCBI taxonomy): domain Eukaryota; kingdom Metazoa; phylum Arthropoda; class Insecta; order Coleoptera; family Chrysomelidae; genus Psylliodes; species Psylliodes chrysocephalus. Next base: position 68,720,322 of record OV651814.1, read on the forward strand.
TTTCTTTGCAATAAAATTTTTTTTCCCTGTAAAAGGTAGTTTTAATTGATAAAAAATTAATTTTTACCTTTAAAAAATTGTTTTTAGTTGTTAAAAAGTAGTGTGTAATGGTTTAAAAGTAACCTTTTACCTTTAACAAGTAGTTTTTAATGATTATACAGTTAATTTTTACCTTTAAAAAGTATTTGTTGATGGTTAAAAGTAAATTTTGCTATATAGGGCTGTTTTCTTCAGCTCTTAGGCCGTTTTTTCTATAAAAAAATAAAGTTCAGTTAAAGTCGAAATACAAGAATGTTTTGCATGTATTAAATGTTAAATTTCCAGATTTACCGAGGACAACTGAATTTATATTTGTTCATAATGAAAACAGTTCTGTAAAAATAGAAAAATTAACTTTTTAGCCGTGCATTAGAAACTATACAGTGAGCATCATAAGTCTTACCCCCCCTAACTAACTTGCTACTGGGGTCTTGTTAGGAAAATCGCCGAGACAGGTCGATTTTTGATTTCTACAATGTACATTTTTGCATAATTAGTTTGCCCCTAATTTTATCCCTTACTGGAGGGTAGCAACCCTTTCGAAAAATTTAAATTGCGTGGGGTGGTGAGTGATAGCTCATTTGAAAGGGGGTTTTATTCTCTATTCAATCGTGCAAAAAATTTTGAAATTTTCTTCATAACGTGTTGATTTATTAATGTTTAAAAATAACAAAACCTCACAAAATAGGAAAGCAACTAGACTAACAGTGACCTTCAAATGGCAAAAAGTCTTACTTCACGTCTGAACCAAAACCGAAATCATGCAGGGCCGAATTTTAATTCTAAGGATGAGTGCGCTGCGTTAATTTCCGTTATTCTGAAACAGCAATTAGTCGAGAATTGATGAAGCAAATTTCAAATTTTTTTACGCAGTTGAATAGAGAATAAAACCCTCTTTCAAATGAACTATCACTCACCACCCCATGCCATTTAAATTTTTCGAAAGGGTTGCTCCCCTCCAGTAAGGGATGAAATTCAGGGTAAACTATTTATACAAAAATGTACATTGTAGAAATCAAAAATCGACGTGTCTCGGCGATTTTCCTAACAAGACTCCAGTAACGAGTTAGATAGGGGGGTAAGACTTATGGTGCTCACTGTATATAATTATTAGAGCAAAATTTATCTAATATATACCTACCTATATAATTTAAATACATTTTTATTTAACCTGTGGTGGAAATACAGATCAACATAGGAAAGGAAGGGTTTCAAAAATAAAAGAGACGATTATTTTGTAATAAATATATTATAGTTATATTGCTAAATATTTTAAAAATGTATTTGCATTTTAAAAATTCAGTAGGTTATGTAATATAAAATTGTTATTTGATAATTTAAACTTATTTGTCTTTAGACGTATAATAACGTAAGGCATATGTATCAAGAAATTTCAAATGAGCAGTTAGTAGCTTTAAATTAATCCAGTATTTATTCTTTGTGAAAAATCCTAAAAGAAATTTTATACTAAATATATTGTTTTCTGTTTATTATAATATAGAATAGAATAAGAAAATCCATGCCATTAGGATTATTAACTAAAATAGGTAGGAACATAAAAATATAACATTCTTCTATCTACCAGGTGGGCCATTCCAAACGATCCTTCCTTAATATCTAGAAAAAAAAAATCTATTTTATTAATACTATCTCAGAAACGCAAATTTCGAATTTTAATAAACTTGAGCACCAGTCGTGGATCCTAGAAACCCCCTTCCCTAGCTCAGTAAGTTAGGAATTTAGATAAAAATTAATGTCAGGTATTTTTGAGAAATGTTTAAATTTAGGTTTTTAAGGTTAGTAAAAGCTAAGGTTATACTGTTAAATGCAACAAAAAATGAATCAGTCTCCCGAATCCTTTATAAAAATGTCAAAATTTATTAAAAAAACTTAATTTTTGAGTCCCTAAACACGTACTTTTTAGTTTTTATTAATTTTAGTGGTTAGAAAGTAAAATTTTACTCACTAAAAAGTAGTTTTTTATGGTTCAAAAAAAAAACTTAAGTCGGAACATTTGCATGCGCATTATCAATTTCCAAACAAAATTAAATAAAATAAGATATACCTAAAGAGATAAAAGTTTGCCATCTTTTCTACTATGTCTTATTTCTTATTCTAGGTTATTTCATGTACACCTAAACGCTATACAGATGTGCATGTTTAATTTGCCAAAAAGTGGTACAAAAAAATAATTACAAAACATTTTTGTTTTCTATTTCTTAATTTAATAAAAATATCAAAAAAACACTGCCATACATGTGTTTTGTTAGAAATATCTGTTAACGTCACTGGAACAAATAATTTTAATCTTAAACATTTAACCTTCAGTACTCAAAATAGCCTCCAAGTTCCATCAAAATAGAAAAAGGAATTTCTGATATCTTAATGAAAAAAACTTTGCAAGATTTTTCGATTTATCTACTGTTTTTTCCTTAATTAACGTTAAAGTGAGGGGTCAATACTTTTGAAACCGATAAATTAGTAGATATAAAATACTTTTATATTATACGTTTTGTACTTACCCTTAAAATTTTCAACAAAATCTTGAAGTCCCCAATTAGTCAGCTTCTCTGTGTAATCCATAGGAAAACGAACACAACTTATGCACAATTATTGCAAAAATGGCGTCAGACCTACGATTTGCCAACGTAACGTGGATGACCTTTGCTGGCGGCTAGGGTAATTATAACTAAAATCATAAATCAATCACCGGCTTGTTCTTGTCTCTGCCTGCCGATATACCGGGAACGGACTGAACGGGGGTACGCCGAATACACGAAAATTTTCTTGATTAAAGAAGAAAAAGCTTTCGATCGAAACCGATCGTTATTTTCTAAGATATTTTTTATTGGACTTAAAAAGCAAATTGTTATGATGGAAAATATACATATTAATATTTTGAATTTCTACTACAGAAAATAAATGTTTAGTAGTTAAAAACTATTTTTAAGAGCAAAAATTATTTTTGCTGATTCTATAGACTAAAAAAAAAATATTTGCAAAGGTAACAATTTTTTTTTGTATAGCGGGAAAACTACTTTAAAAAAGCATTTTATTTAGTTGCATGAATGTATTTTTTTAATTGTAGCTGAAAATTTATTTGTGGTAGCAAGAAATTTCTCAACAAAAAACTTTTTAAATATAATTCTCTCAGTGTGAGGTTGAAGGTAAACTAAAACACAGTTGATTAAATTTTTTTTTGTGATAAACTAGTATATAAATAAATAAAAGTTTCATCAATTATATCATCAACTGCACTTTCATAAAGTTTAACTTCCAGTGGCATAATTTTAGCAATACGTACTGGAATTTGTTTCTGGTTTTTATTTTAACAAAATCACTTCTTTCGCATGGTGGATTCGTCTTTTTTAGTACTGGACAACTACTAAGGGAAGAGATAACTGGGAAGAATAGCTCATCATTTAATTTGGTTCTTTCCTTAACAGTGCCATCAATTAATATCGTCTCATATTATTTCAAAATAATATGTTCCAAAAAATGGTCCTTATTATTCTCAAATAGGTACGTAGAGTATCTAAAACTAAGAAAAAACTGTTTTTTTATTTCAGTCAACGACGAACAACTAGTAGACTAATTTTGTTTTTAAAACCGAATTACATGCATTCACGGTGCCACATAGTTGCCAAATTATTATAGGAGAGTATGGGGGTATGAGTCTTGTTGCAAGGATTATTTATAGTTATAATTCAAAATTGACTCAACATAAGGCTCTAAAACGCGGCTCCATGACAAAACAGCGCAGAACAAAATGACACAGGATAAAATAGCGTAGACAAATGTTTATTAATTAATGTAATTCATTAAAATAATGCGTAACAAATAGTGTTCTGACAACGCCTATCCAATGAATGTTTGAACTGTAGCTCCCTCCGTCTCTCTCACATTTTAGGATCCGATCCATTTTAGCGCGAAACTATTTCGTGCTGTACAAATTTTCTGCCACAAATTTGCGCCGAGACAAATAGGTACATGAGAAATATAAATAAAGTGAGACCAATTAAGGCCTAATCATATTATAGTAAGTCAAAATAGCGCTTTTTCAAAAAACAGGCGAAACAAAATAGCGCGTGATAAAATATTCCACTGTTCTAACTAAAACTAAAAATTTAACCAATTTACTTAACCTGTGCGACCTGGAGCCATTGTGAGTTGCTGTATATGGCCTAGGTAGCACATTTTTTATTTTTCTTATTTTTACTTTCCTATCTGTATACAGATATAAGGAAAGTATAGGAATCATGATTTTTTTCGACCTCGAGTTTTCGACGGATTTTTACGTTTTGAGGTCCCCTGAATCCGTTTTGACTATTTTCGCGATGATGTCTGTCTGTGTGTGTGTGTGTGTGTCTGTGTGTGTGTGTGTGTGTGTGTGTGTGTGTGTGTGTGTGTGTGTGTGTCTGTATAACGCATAACTCATGAACCGATACACAAAAAAACACCAAATTTTAAACTTAAGCTTTGTTTCAGCGTCCAATGAACTGATTAGATTTTGGGCAGAGTCGGAACATCTGGGGGGGTACTTTATAGGTGGTCATTTTTATATTTTATGGAATATATGTTATTTACGTTTGAAGAAGAAAATTCTTCAAATAAAAGTTACTTCTAATATAATTATCTATAATTTTTGTTTTATGCAAAATTTTCCTAAAATGGTCCGTATTCGAGAAATTTGAGAAAATGTAAAAAAAATAATTTTTTATAAAAATTGTTCAAATAAAAGTTGTTTGTAATATAATTTTCTATAATTTTTGTCCTATACATAATTTCTCTAAAATAGACCGTATTCGAGATATTTGAGAAAATGTGTAAATTTCGAAATTTGAAGAAAACTCAAAAACGGAAAAAGGAAAAAACATTAAATTTTAAACTTAAGGTTTATTTCGGCCTGACGTGAAATGATTAGATTTTGGACAAAGTCGGAACATCTGGGGGGGTACTTTATGGGAGGCCGTTTTTATATTTTATGGAATATATCTGTTATTTATGTTTGGAGAAGAAAATTGTTCAAATAAAAGTTACTTCTAATATTATTATCTATAATTTTTGTTTTATGTCAAAATTTCCTGAAATGGTCCGTATTCGAGAAATTTGACAAAATGTGCAAAATTCTGATTTTTATGAAAATTGTTGAACTAAAAGTTGTTTGCGATATCGATTTCTATAATTTTTGTTTAAATATGATTTTTCTAAAATGGACCGTAATGGAAAAGTGCTAAATTAAAATTTTTCTGTATTTTCGTTTTCAATGAATATTTATAGAAAAATGTTTCGAGGTAGATGTATGTGGAAAATGTATATATTTAGTTTATCCTCTAAACATTTATAGAGATGCTGCAATAGGTTGTACAAAATAACCGGAAAATGCCTATAATAACTAGATAGGAAAGTCATCATCAGATTTTTTGTATAATAAACAAAAATTTTAATTGCTCCAGGCCGCTCCAGTCAGGTAACTTAGTTAAGTTTTTTTATTTTTCTCATTTTATGTATAATGTTTCTAGAAACCAATCCGCGATGACTTTAGGTCGCACAAGTTAGATACATTGGTTAAGTTTATTTTTCCTACCATTGGTACATTCTTTATGCAAACCAATCCGCGATGACTTTAGGCCGCCAGTCTGCGTCATCCCAACAACGGGTCAAGTTCATCAGATTTGTACGGTGCTACGTATCTACCACGGGTAGCGCCAAATAGGATCAAAGTAGGTTAGTTGCTTTAGGGTATGGTCCGTTATTAACCGACTACTAACCGCAAGTAACCAGGATTTTTTGACAGCGGTTTCTGAAAAAAAAACTAATTTCTTGGTTACTTTTCGACCGCGGCCGATATTTACGTCACTTTTGTGATATATTGACATTCGACTTAATAGTAACCGTAAAAATGTAGCGGTTAGTAAATTGACGTTTAAGTCACCATTTTTTAGGCAACCGCATCCCTAAATTTACCGATTTTTTAGGAATGTCAAGTAGAGCGGTTAGTTTTGGACAGAGTAACTGATATTTCGGTTATTAACGGACCATACCTTTACATTGCGTCTTAGATCCATAACCATAGATTAGGGGAAAGTGAATAGATGGGAAACTCAATGGTAAAATTCTGAGGCGATGTGCTGTCATCTATCAAATTCGAGTGGTATTAAAATTCAATATGGCCGCCCTGGCGGGCTTTTGGAAATTTAACTTTCTGCTAGCTGGGCAAAAATGTAATAAGGAAAACCAATAAAAAACTATAAATTGGAAAAATATTATAAATCATTAAAAATCATATTCACTGTTTTATGATTTGAAACTTGTCAAATATTTTGCCAATTTATATTTTTATTTGATTTTACTTCAATATATTTTTGCATTAATTTCAAACTTGAAATAAAATGCAATTTATTTAATTTTTTTTTATTACAGTAAATTAACGCCGCATCATATAATTTGTCTATTTAAACATGGAAATACTGAGACAAATATGCATTTACACTATTTAAATAACTATTTATAAAACAAACTCATCAAAAATGTTTTCTGTAACAAAATCGGCATATAAACGTGCTCAAAAAAATTTTGAAGGTAGAACGCCGTAAAATAGTGGATATATTCCTTTAATTTTTGAAATAATATAATAATTTTTCTGATTAATCCCAGTTAGTATTGTGTTCTGGTCATTAAATTGTGTACCTTCAGTGTTCTCTCCTTGCCAACCCAGAATATATTTTTGGAGAATTAGGCACTATTGTTTACTGTAACCTCTCGTGAACATCATCAACAGTCTGGGGCTATCGTGATTGGATTTTGTAATTTCGAACCCCTTCAGAATAGTAGGGTATGTACTAATAATTATTATATATATTGTAAGGTTTGTCACAAGAGATTTATCTAACTTTTAATTTAATAAATTTTATTGTTATTTCGAGTTTAAAATGCCGGTTATTTTTTCTAATATTCAATTTTTTTATATATAGGGTTCTCTGGTATACTAGTCGGCTCTTTCATCAACTAACTCTTGGGGTTGGGTTGAGGATTTAACCTGGGACGTTGAAGAGTACGAGCACCAGAACTTTAGTGCAGATACGTATACAAATGTTTTTGATCAATTTAATGAACTGGTTACTGCTTGCTCGTGTACTGCTAAACTGTAGTTGCTTATCGGACTTAATTTAATTTGATTTCTTGTAGTTTTCTGCCTTGGCTAAAGTTCAGTAGCATATATGTTTGTTTATTAACCTAGTACATATACTGAAACTAATAATTAATCTTGTTAATTTGGTATTTTCAAAAGTAAAATTTATATTGTTGTGAATCTTGCCTTTTTTTATTATATTTTTGGTAAGTCGCAATATTTTATGGATATCTTAAGGGTGATGGTCAGGTATTATGACTTACTGGCGCCCACCCCCCTGGTTATTAATTTGTAAGTAAATATTTCACTTTTACTTATTTGTCGAAATCCACCACCTTTACCGACTCTAGTTAAGCCGCCAAGGCCCAACTAAAGCTTTACACCAACCCTTTAAAATAAAGGGGCGTTTCAGTTTTCTTATTTGATGTCATTGGCATTGAATCAATTTTTAAAACTGATAGCTGAGGCTCAAATATTTCATCGAACTACAGGGTATTTTAGAGGGCCAATATTTTCTTTACAACAATGATCATTTAAAAACTGAAAACAAAAATAAATTTAAATAACAAACTCATTATTTAACACTGAATTAAAAACAAGTTTGTAAATATTACTTACCATTGGTGCCAGTGCAAGATGCATTTTCTTAAGACACTTATTACAAATTGCTTGGGTATCATTAATATGAGGACCGTATATTTAATATGTGATATAAATTATTGCATCACTACCAATATTTGGGAGTGCTTTATTGTTCGTTGCTGACATCCATCTTCCCATCTTTTGAAAACATGCTTAAAATTGGAAGGTGTTGAAAAATAAATCTAGATGAATCCAAATCCAAATACACCTTCAAATGCAACAGCCATTTTAATTTTTCTAAGTTTGAAGTTTTGGCGAGCTGACAACTGACATGACATTTCGAAACCAGCGCCATCCCGTTAATTGGAGTGGTACTAAATTACCTACCTCATGTTTTTCCATTTGAATTACCAGTCCCTGCCCATAATATTGTACAAATCTAACCGACCTGGGCCCGTTGCTGGCCCTGTCTCGGCCCCGGCTCAAGCCGAGACCCGAGGCTTTATATCTAATCGCATCTTAATATTGCCTTTATTTGAGCTGCTAAACTATTTTCTTTTTTATATTATTTTAACTTCTGGCATTATTGATTGTTTTAATTTTACAAATTGTAAAATATATGTTAAAGTGACTCTTTTAATGTAAATATTACCTTAAGTTTAAATTATATATTAGTATACTTTGTAACATTATATTTGCTATATCATAAAATCGATTGTCATAGATTATTATTGTGGATTGATAGCTTCTGTCAGTAAATGTAAAAAATACATCCCACATTTATAAGTTACTATAGTTGTTTAACCTAATGATTCGCAAAATACAATTTCGAAAAACACTAATAAACGTTTTTGTTTGTTAGTTTATATTGCACCTAGCTAAATTTCAGCAAAGGAATTTATTATAAGGTATCCCATAATGTTTTGCCGTTTATCAACTGAAATAAAACAAATGCTTCTGGCTAAAATATAAAATTTATTGTAAAAATGTTAATAATAAGCGCGGATTTTAATTTCTTACAAATAATGTTCTCCAGGTGTATTCCTTCCCGTGTCATTCATTCTTGAAGTATGAACCTTAAATTGTATTATTTCTTCTGGAATAGCATTTTAGCCTGAATTCGCAATTTGCGAGGTGATGTTTCGTACACCTAGAACTTTAGACAGCCCTATAAAAAAATCCAGGGGAGTAAGATCAGGACTTCTTGGGGGCCAACGTATGTCACCTCACTTTGAAAAAATATCTAGTAGCGTTGCCAAATATCTTCTGGCAGTGTGGGTTGTGGTACCATCTTGCTGAAACCAGATACTGTTACTAAATAACCCGCAACCTTCCTCGACCTGGCAAATACAGTGTCGTGGCGCTTATATTTAAAGTTGCCAAACTAGCGCTCTCTAAAAACAACAAAACATTATGGGACACCCATTAAGTAAATTTAATAGATTTAAAACTGAGATCACCCAATGGTATCTTTTTCTTTTTGTTCTGATGAACTATATACATTATTTCACATCTCGAATTAAAATGCTTTGATCTTTCTGAGAGAATTAATTAATGACGATTTTTAATTAAACTTTGGTGTCAACAGCATCCTCGTTTCAACTGGGAATTAAGTAGAAATTATAATAAATTCTGCTAAAAATACATTAAAAGAAATGAAAAATCGTGAAACAGAAAGGTTTTGAAAAATGCAAAAAATTGCGGAAAAGCATATGAAACTCATACAAGTAACAAAAAATAAGGAGATTTGTCTAATTTTCTCATAGAGAAGCATATAGATAAACATCTGAAACTCATTCTCATCTACTTTCCTAAGGCTTTTAGCTGTGTGATATAAGAACCTATAAATATTGAGTTTAACCAACATTTATTTCTTAACTAAAAATTTATGAGGAGAAAAAGGAAGACCTACTAGATTTAATCAAGAAAAACATATTCCTTATAACTACAAATAAATTTTAAAAATATAATTAATAAACTTAAATGTCAATATTTGTTATCTACACAGAATTATTATTTATTTTCATAGATTTATTTGTAAAGAGTTTTAATATTTAAAGGGTAAGATTTTGTGTTTTCTTTTGGTTCATTTTTTGCTTATTTATTTTTGTCATCGGCATTAATTGCTTTAGTTTATTTGCCTCGTTTTCTGAGTATGCTTTGTTACTGTTTCCCAGAGCCACATTAGTAACGGTACTGTTAATTAGAACTCAACAGTGAATGGTCAAGTGGGAAATGCTACCTACGCATTGCAATTTATATTTAATTCGTTAAATTAAATAAAAAGCCCGTTACCGGGACCCTAAAACCCTTCGATCTCAAAGTCATTACTCTAACCTCTGAGCCAACTTTGCCCCCTTTTGCTTATTATATTCAGATTTCAAAAAGAATGACGTGGAAGGAAATTATAACAAAATAAACTTTTTTTTTCTGCAACAGGGTCTTATATGTTTATTTGATACAATATTATTAATGACATTTTTAAGAACAATGGTATAAATCAAAACAAAGTTTCTCTTTAATGCTTTATAGTCAATCAATCAATTGTCCCATTAAGTACATAATTGTCTTTAAAAGTTAGTTTTAAAATTAAAACCCAATTTTCTAGAGAAATGTCAATTTAAATTTAAGTCGTTAATTCAGCTAATGAGAGTATTTAACGATGTCTGTTAGTTGATCTAGTGGAGCAACTTTCGGGAGAGCAGACGACAATCCAAGACAGGAATAATTGGAGTCCATTGGCTGAAAGGGAATATCTATTTACCACTAGTAAAAATCTGATCTGGTGTGAAAATTTTAATGCAAGAATACAATAGTACTGGGGATCTCATTTGTGTAAAAACAGAATTCAAGATTGAGTTTATAGCAAAGAAATATAATAATTAGTTCACCAAGCTATCGTATATTTTAATTAAAGCAGTTCAAATAACCAACTCTTTTAGTTCATTTAAAAAAAGGTTGTATTATTTCTAATATTTATGAAAACGTTTACAACCGTTCCAAAGTCACACGCACCTCTACATAAAACTTGACTAGGAAGAGAAAGGTAAGTAATCGAACAGTCCTTCAATTTAAAAAGAAACAGAATAATAAATCAAAACTACGTGTGGGACAAAGACAGCCGACTTTAACTTTCGAATTTGCCGTGCTATATGTTGATAGTCGATAGAGACGAAGATATACAAGGAGAGCAAGTAAAACGAACATAAGCGTGCTGTTGGATGGGAACGGAGGTTTACGATTTAATATTCTCAAGAGTTTTAATGAAAATGTAGATATACCTATAGAAATAAGAAATATGTATGAAGAATTTTGCTTTTAATAGTAATAATAATAATAATATTAAATTTATTTTTACGTCTGACTGTATACAGGGTGATTCACAACTCAAGGGGCGGCCGTTGGGCCAAACCTATGCCCAAAAATGTAACTTAACTATTACGTGGTCTTCGGGACCCTATGTCCCGAAGCGCCTTATTGTATATAGTAAAGTGTGTAAGTAGTGATTTTGTTTCAAAGGTAATATCTATTTTATTTTAACATCTCTAAATCTCTTGTTTGGGTTATGTTTTTTTAAAAACAGTTCATTAGTTTTCTTCAAATGCCAATTCTTTCGTCCCAAGTTTATTTATTAAATGTTTATCAGATTTAAGGGCTTTATCATATAAAGAGTTTTATTATATTAAAAGTTTTGTGACATAAAAGGTTTTATTATATTAAAGTTTTATCATAGATTATATTATAATAAAATGGTTTATCATATTAAAGATTTTCAATTGTGGATAGTAATTTCTGTGTGTCTTATTTTAAAATAAAGATTGTTCTGATTTATTGAAATTGTTAATAATTTTTTACTTATATTTTAAATATACATGTTTCTGTTTATTAACCTATTTTATTCTCACCTCTTTCCAAAAAACCAGTAAGAAATATTCCGAGCATGTTAAGCCTTGACGTTTCTACCCCCTAAGTGCTTGAGAGTCTTAAGTCAGTTGCCAAAACCGCTCGACATATGCTATTAAGGGACGTTTTTTTGTACTTTATTATTTTTTATTATTGTTTTCTTTTGCCACTGGCGAATGGATGTTCCTTCAGGACTCCAGGACCCTAGGGCTGGTGACGGTGCTGCCTTTATCCCTTAATAGTATAATGACAACAAGTAGTTAAGGACTTAGAAAAAATGGATTTTAAACAAACTGGTTGTTACATTGGAATTTTAATGTTGATATAGCACTAGATATATTTTATAAAAAAATGTATAGTGTATTTGAGGCAACAGTCCTTAAATATAAAACTTACGAAAATTGCAATAAATATCCTAAATGGTTTACAAGTGAGATTAAAAATTTATTAAAGGAAAAAACAGCTATAGAAAATTAAAATATGCAACTGATTATCATAACGATAAATATATTGAAACCAGAAGGAAAATAAAATCTTTAATAAACGTAGAACATAAAATTTTTTTACAGGAAATTGAAAATAACATAAGCGAAAATAATATTAATAATTTTTGGACATATGTCAGTAAAAATAGTAGTAATGCTAGTCAAGTGGAAAAATTGAAATGGGGAGGAGCTGAAATAGTTGAAGATGAAACTGTTAACAAGTTTGCTGAATATTTTGCATCTGTTCACTCTGCTGAGAAATCTAATTATAACTTGGATAATATTGATTTAACCTATAATGCACACATCTTAAATGTTTCTAAAATAAATGAAAGTGATTATGAAATAGCAATGCGAAAACTAAAGCCAAAGAAATCTGCTGGAGTCGACGGTATACCTCCATACATTTTAAAGGGTTGTAAGGGTTGGCTGAAAGAGCCTTTATTGCACATTTTTAATCTTATCCTAAACAGTTTTACATTCCCAAAAAAATGGAAATTTGCATCATATACTCCAATATATAAATCGGGTAACAAGAATGATATAGAAAATTAAAGAGACGTATCAATTATGTGTGCTCCTTCAAAACTTTTCAAGAGTATTATATACTCACATATTTATAACCATGTAAAAAATAGTGTAGTGGATCAGCAACATGGATTTATGTCAGGTCGGTCAATAAATACTAATTTACTATTATTTTTAGAATCAGTAAGTGAAGTTTTTGAAAATAGGCTACAATTGGATGTAATCTATATGGATTTTCAAAAGGCTTTTGACACAGTCAATCATGACCTATAATTGAAGAAGTTATATAAATTTGGGTTATCAGTCAGTTTATTAAATTTAATTAAAAGTTATCTCAAAAATAGATATTTTGTTGTCAAACATAATGGAAACACTTCGGGTAAATTTCATGCAAATTCGGGAGTTCCGCAAGGTTCTAATTTGGGCCATTTATTTTTAATTTTGTTTATAAACAATTCATCTGATTACGTTTCACACTCAGAATTTTTATTATTTGCAGATGATTTCAAAATATTTAGGAAAATTCAAACGGTGAGAGGTTGTATATTTCTTCAAAAGGATTTAATCATCATTTGTAATTGGGGTCTAGCAAATAAATTGAGTTTTAATGTGAGTAAATGCTTTATAATGTCTATTTCTAGGAAAAAACGGCTTATAGTTTTTGATTATTTAATTAATCAGGTAATTTTAACAAGGTATGTTGAGGTCAAAGATCTTGGTATTATATATAATAATGAATTTTATTTTGCTACACATATACAAAAATTAGTAAAGCGTGCCAGGCGTTTTTTGGGATTTATTTTTAGACAAGCTTCTGATTTTAGAAATATCAATACTATAAAATTTTTATACAATACTTTGGTAAGGCCAAAACTTGAGTTTGGAGCTGTAGTTTGGACAGATCAATCCCAAGTCTACTTAGAAACTATCGAAAAGGTGCAAAATAAGTATTTGCGATAATTATTTTTTAAAAAACATCATCGGTGGCCAGATTATGTAACTATTCGAACATCTCGGTTATGTGAGGAATTTGAAGTTATTTCTCTAACCAGCAGACGTAAATTAATTAGAATGACTTTATTATATAAAATAGTTAATAGCATATGCACATCTATACATTTATTAACAGTAATACCATTTAAAGTACTATCAAGATTTACACGTTTTAAACCATTATTTGTAAATATAAGATCTTCTGTCTGTTCTCCATTAGAAGCCATGCTGAAACTTGCTAATAACATAAATAATATTATTGAAATTGATTGGAGTGTAACCATAGATCGTTATAAGAAAAGTATATTGTTATACATATTAAATTATAGTGTATGACTCTGGTGTCTTTGGTAAGCTCTTTATATTAATATTAATAGTTAATTAGTAATATATTAATTAATTATATAAATTAGTAGTAGCAGTAATAGAGAGCATAGGGTTGTAATAATACTCTGTATATATGATTTATTGTGTACAATTTGTAATTTGTAAACTAATCATGCCTTTTACTGTCCATTATTTTTTTTTTGCTAAATTTTTCTTGTATATAAATTGATATCCTGTAATTAGGTTGTAAAACCTGTTGGGTATTAAATAAATAAATAACGAATGGGTAATATTTTACTTACCATCTTCTATAACGAAAAATATATTTATTTTGCTTAATAACTAGATGTTCAATATAATATTAATACTTATTGACATGTTTTATATTTTTATATTTCAGTAATTGTTTACACATAAACTTGAAAATCTATTCCATATGGGTTTCTTGATAGCACTCCAATCATTAATATCTGTTATAAAATGTGTCAACTTTTTTTGTGGTAGGGGAAAGTAGTAACGAAAATCAGATACAGTCTTACATTTTGGTCTTTCATACAACCGTGGATGAAAGGAGTTGGAGGCGGGTGGATCGAAAATCTCCAGAACCCAAAGGTGTGCGACTTTAGGGTCTAATTTCGTAAATAAAATTTGTTTTTATAATGTGGAGAGGGGGTAGGGGGAGGAAAGAGGTGAAATTTGTTTCGCCTTAAAGTCCTATCCATCGTACCTGAAGTTAACTTTCCCAAATCTAGCGGTTCTATATATCGACATCCCCTGGAGTGGGAGGCAGAAATGGGGGGGAGGGATAGTTGAGCGATTTGAAATTGTTTAAGGCAAGGCCTACGGCCCAGCTTTTTGTTATTTTCTATTCCTTACCCTTTAGGCGTAGCAGAGAAAGAGGTAGAGAAAATAAATCGAAAATTTTCAACTAACTTTTATCTAAATCTTCAAAATACGAAATGTCATATTAAAAATGGCCTTATTTTAAATTTTATTTAGTTTATTTTTTATTAAACTCTAAATCGTTTGGAACTTATTAAATTACCCTGTATAAATAAAACTAAACAAATTTATTCTATCCGCATACATCCTTTCACTCAACCTAGATTCAATTTTTGAATACAAATACTTTTTTTTAGTATTAATTTATTTTTTCATTCTTATTTTATTTTTGCTTGATCATGTTAATAAACACCTCATTTTTCAGTTTACACTTTAAACGTTCAAGTACTTAACAAAATAAAATAGAGAAAATAGATAAAACAAATAATTTAAATATTTCTTTTGTAAAAACGCGAGTGCGCCAATGAAAACAAAGAAGTCGAAGCCTCTGGTAGGGGCCTATGTCGAGCGAAATTCATAGCTTACTTGATTTCTTGGAGTACCTAGTTAGATAGCTGCAAGACAAGGCCGTGAATGATAGCTCTACTATCGAGATAGCACGCGCTCTTTCTGTACGCTATAGATCGCAGAGTGATATAGTGGGTGAGAAAAAATAACACGTGAGGATTTTTATTGTGCAGTTGCTTGAGGCGATTTTTAGAAATGGTAAGTGATATTTTTGAAAATCAGACTTAAAATTATAATTTAATTACTAAAAATATTGAAAATAAGTAGAAAATTAAATGAGTAAGAAAAAGGGATTAAAAATTAGGGGTGTACAGATATTTTGGAAAATTATTGAATATTTGCGTTTAAACACTATTAAAAGAAATTAAAATATAAAAATAAAAGATAATTATTATAAGTTTTTTTTTTAAAGATTTATACATTTTTTTTTAATTGAAAATAAATATATTGTAGAGCTTTTACATCTTTTGATTAATTTTTTAATAAATTTTAAACATTTAAATAAAACTAAAATCTTTTAATTGTATTTTTTAATTGCTGTTAATATTAGGACTTTTACTTATCTGGCACACGATAGCTAAGTAAATAATCTCATTTCTGCGGTAAGGTAGGGTATTTTTGCATTTGTTTGCTTATACTAAGAATATGACGATCCATACATAAAAATTGACGGTTTGGTTTAAGAGACGCCGCAAAAGAATTTTTTTATTTTCCTTTTTTTTAGGAAATATGCAAATAATCCGAAAGAGTTTCAAACAAAAGTTGTTCGTATTAAGATTGCTTTTAAAATGGGTTCTGTAGCATTTTAAGCTGAAACTAAAGATAACGGCTCTACAGAAGGTTAAACTCTGTTAAATATGATAAACTGCTTCTCTCGAACTTTATCCACTACCAGTTTAACAAACTTTTTAAATAAAGGACAATAAATATGAATAACAGAGCTTTAAAAAACGTAGATAATTTAGTACTGCGCCCTTCTCTTTGTTATAAAATAAAAGTTCACTATATAAGCTTGATATTTTGGTTTATTATTACATTTTTGTGAGTCTGAATTAAAAAAAATCATCTGTTTGCAAAGGTTTTAGCACGTTAGAACTACGTTATCTATTGGTAGCGACGTGAAATTCGATTTATTTTGTAATTTTATTGTTTTCTTTACAACGGTATCAAAAAAAATAACCTAGAGAAGAGCATTTTTTTTTATAAAATTACAAAAATAATATTCGATAGAGCCAATGATTTCTTTTAATTTATGTCCTGTAGATTTTTGTAATTAGAGGCTTGGTTATTGAACGGTTTATTTTTGAAATAAAGAAAATTTTACATTGCTTGAACTTCCTTAGAACCGCCATTGTTAGTTTTAGCTTGAAATGTAACAAAACATTTTTGGTAGGAAATCTTAAGCTAAACAAGTTTTGTTTGAAACTTTCTTGGATAAAACGCACATTTCCTTAAAAAAAGGACTATGATAAAGCAATCAATATCAATTTCCGGATTATACCCATAAAGATACATAAAGAAAAACTGAAAAAGAAAAAATTGTCTCGCGAGACTATCATAGAAGTGGGACCATTTTTGAAACTATATTTTGCATCGAAATGTGTCACTTTATATAATAGTGAGATCGGTATTGATTGAAACCATTTTTACAGCCAAAGATAAAACGTACTGGCATATTTCTTAAAACATCTATATTACCTTCAGTAATAATTGTAAAAAAACTTAATATTTGTATTGATTTTTTTTTGTTTCACGATAATATTTTAAAAATAAGGGGTGTTGGTTTTGTTCTTCTTTTTTTTGCATTCTTCGACTATGGCCTACAAACGATTTGTAGTTTGTCAGATGGTGAAGGCGAAGTTTTCAGCCTTTAAAATTTTAAGTACTTTGGGGTCTATTCTGTAACAATTCCTTTATATTTAACGGCCTTTAAAAATATTTTCTTCTTTACTTCTGTCATTATTTAAACGGATCTTTAAAATACATTAGAGTACTATCTTAAAGAAATCTGTTTAAATAATGACAGAAGTAAATTAACGAATACAAATATACTTTTAAAGGCCGCCAATATTTTTAAAGGCCGTTAAATATAAAGGAATTTTTACAGAATAGACCCCTTTAGCCATTACCTTTTAAGGACGCGGTAACCCTGCGTATTAAAATCGTATGTGTGAACCCAATGTTAAATCGACTGATTTCCTACTATATAGTATTTAAAAATCAGGTTATGAAGGTTCAGTCAAGATTTAGCTGATTTTATAGTTTTTTATATGCCTTATTGAATAATTTTTATAGTATTTTAAGGATGGTGTTTTATCCAAAATAAAAACATTGTGATTTCAATTACAAACACTTTCATAAGATTAATAAAGGTAAAATAAAATTAGGTAGAAAAAAATATTTGAATACAATAATGTTTCTCATTAGTTTTTTTAATACAACATATATTAAGATGAACTTTTTTTATTATAAAATATGAAGATGATTACCTACTTTTCTATTTACAATTTATTTCTGAACATTATTGTTCAGAAAAAGTTGAAAAAAATTTGGGAAATATTAATTATAGTTAGTGCCCGACCGAAGGTTCTGGTTTGTTAAGTTTTCGGCGAGTTTATTCCTAAAATAAGAGGTTTGGCTATACTTTTGGTATGGGCGGCAATCTGGCTAAAGTTGCAGCCGAAACAGAAACTATAACATGCACCTTTTTACATAGAAATATGGACTCAAATTTTCGGTGCGTCTTATGGTTCGAAGGAACGTTAATAGATGACGCAGTTTTTGAAAGGAGCGACAACAATTAGGCAAACTGAATGGCTACCAGTGGGTTTTGACAGGTTATGATATGGCAAAATTATGGCAACCCTGTAGGCCTGGTGATTTGACAAGGTCAATGAAATAGATAGTTACATAGATTGATCATCCATATTTTTCAAAATAAACATAAGCTTATGTCTTAATGTAAAAAAGTAAGCAGTTATTATTTTTTAAATATCTAAAGGCTGACAATTGGTTTTAAAACACATTTTTGCTAAACCGATTCAAATTAATAAATATTTGCCAGGCAATATGGCCGCACGCAAACGACCAGCTTTAAGCAATCTATATAACTATATATGTATCATTGACACTATTAATGTCAACATGACAACAGGGTTGGCATATATAAACTGTCATTACCCACTGGTAGCCATTTGGACAGGTCGTTGGAATGCCTAATAGTTTAGACGAAAGTAATACGAATGGTGACATTAACGAGACAAGTGATAGTACCGAGGGTAAAGATGAACTGAATATTGCTAGTACGTACTCGAAATAATATATTAAAATATATTTTACTAATAATCCTTTTATAAATTTGAGGTACGTATTATCGTCTTATCTTATAGTCTGAAAAATACGTTTTCGCATCACGCATAGCGGCGTGCGGCACAACGACGACCGTGCCGTTGTCTAGTGTGGCTAAAATGTACAAAAAAAATTAATTTAAACTAGGATTACAATAAGAAATTGCTAATTTCAATAGGATATTGTGAAAAAATTAGGCATTTGCTTTTACTTGAAAAGTGGTAGGAAATCGTGTTTACCGAATAAATTTTTTTTTATGAATGGTTTGATAAAGTTTCTAAGAAGTTTTACTAAGGTCCAGAAATTTTATTTTTTAAAAATAAATCCGATTTTTTACTCATTTTTAATTAAAAACAATTATTTAATTTATATTTACCCTGCCATGCCTTTAAATAAATTTTCTGTATTCTGTTTCGGTTTTGGTTTAGGCCGAAACTAAGATAGTAGCCGAAATTCGGTTTCTGTTTCGGATTTGTTTCGGTCGATTCTAACTGTAATATTATGATAAATAAAATGTATCTGAGATAATTAAAACACAACAGTTATTATATTTGTTAATTTCCATATTTTTTTAAAATAAAAAATAAAAAAGATTGCTTCTATCGGAAATGAAATCGGCATCGCGACGGTTGCGACATGTATTTTGATATAGTTAAACACACTATGAATTTAGCTATCTTACTTATGTCATATGAATTTTCTAATCAAATATGTACAGTGTGTGCATAAAGTTCCATCTATATGAGAATTATTTTTATTATTACTAATGGAAAAAAACTTCGTATGGCATTCACCTCCACTAAATAAAAACTTAAAATAGCACATATCAAAAATGGGTTTTTTTAATGCAGATTTCATAGATAGCTATAATGTTAGTAGCAAACCTTGCTATGGGCTTTTTTAAGTTTTTGAATAAGCAGAGGTCATTTTCCTACGACATTTTTTTCAAAACGAAGTGCCCAACAGAATTTTTTTAAGAAAAAATTTTCATATGGAACCTACTTTATGACATATGCTATAAATTAACCAGAAAAAAAATCATAAAAATAAATATCTAGGATCTAGATATAAAAAACAATGTTAACAATTTTTCCTACGACCACTTAGGAAGGTGATACAAAATGCACTATTTAGTCTTATTGAAAGTGCCCTACATCATACGCGTGTGAATAAGAATCTACTATTCACCCGTGTGTTCGTGTGTAAATATAAATCTACTTTCCGCATCAACTGTCAAATGTATCAAACAGATAATTTATATTTTGATCTCTATGTAATGTCCATATTAATGGTAAAATTTGATGATTAAATTGTTAACGTTGATTTTTATATCTAGATCCCAGACATTTTTATTCTATTTAATGTACTTAACTACATTATTTTTATCTTTTTTTCTGGCCAATACACATATTTAATTATTTAATTGAATAAATTATGTGACATAAGCTGATCAACTTTACATGTCGGGACGCGGTTCTAATTCCCAATAAAACCAATCTTTTTAATTTTGGAAAAAATTAAAATTAAAAAATACGACTATTGGTAATTATTTATTTTAAATACATTTTATTTTTTATAATTAAATTCCTACAGTTAATATTTTCTCTATTTATTTTGTACTATTTTGATTACCGTTCAGAAAAAAAATAGATAAGTAGGTAATCATCTTCAATATTAAAAAAAGGTTCTTGTTCGTCTTATTATTTGGTGTTTTAAAAAATTAAACCTATCGTATTCTATTTTTTTTTGTTTGTGTTTGTAAATGTTTGTAAATGCAATTACATGTTTTTATTTTCGACAAAAATGTCCGTAAAACAAAAATTATTCAATGAGGCACATAAAAAAGAAATCTTAAACCAACAACATCTTGTTTTAACTTTTATAGCCAGATTTCCAGTTATTTTGTGTTTGTAGGAAAAGGTTGTGCATCACTTGTGCAAAAGTGATTTTTTATATGTTCCACAATATTTTCCACAATATTTTTCACAATTTTTTCCACAATATTTTCCACAATATTTTTTACAATATTTTCCACAATATTTTCCACAATATTTTCCACAATATTTTCTACAATATTTTCTACAATATTTTCCAAAATATTTTCCACAATATTTTCCAAAATATTTTCCACAATATTTTCCACAATATTTTCCAACAATATTTTCTATATTTTCCACAATATCTTCCACAATATTTTCCACAATATTTTCCACAATATTTTCCACAATATTTTCCACAATATTTTCCACAATATTTTCCACAATATTTTCCACAATATTTTCCAATAATATTTTCTACAATTTTTTCCACAATATTTTCCACATTTGTAAAGTACTACTATAATCACTAATCGATTTTACATTTAATATATTAATATGGACATTACATAGAGCAAAATAAAAATTTTGCGTTTGACATAGTTAACACCTAATGCGAAAAGTTGATTCATATTCATTTATGGTCAAAAAGTAAATTCTTATTCATACGCTTGTATTATGGATAGGGGTGGGCAAAATAATCGATTTCTCCATTATTCTATATTTTTTATTCGATTATCGATTAATTGAATATTTTCAATTAGGTAGTCGATTACTTTTGATTAATCGATTATTTTCGATTAATCGATTATTTTCGACTAATCGACTATTTTCGATTAATCGACTGCCCGTTGTAACTAAAGGATCATTGCAGGAAGCCAATTACATACTGAGCATTGCAAATCATAATAGAAACGACTCGCACCGGTGCGTGGTCTGCACTGCGCATTTTTCCTACACCTTGCACTTGTGAGTGGTCGGCATTCAATCTGTTAGTCGATTACTTTCGATTAATCGACTATTTTCGATGAAGATTAATGGATTAATCTATCAATCGAATAATATACTATTTTCAGTTAATCGATTGTTTTCGAAAAAAAAAAAAAAAAAATATATTGTTTTTATTTCGATACTTCAAAATTACATTTGTTAATAAGATATTCATGACTTGCAATTATAGATATCCCCTCGTATTACTCGTATATGAACCAAAATATTCATTTTAGGAAATACCTATTTAGATTTTATTGGTAAGTTAACTTATTGATTTTCTTTAACTGACGTGATCGACTACCTGCAACATCTTACCTACTTTAGTTTAGTCCAGGAATCGAAGTCGATTTTAGTTAAAAATATTGTAATAGGTAATACAAAAGAGTACAAGTCAGTACAAAAAAATGTTAAACTAAAGTATGCTATTATTTTTATAATTTTATAAACAGCTTGGAGAACGATTAGCTCTCTTCAGCAGTTACGAAAATTCTTTTTTTTTAATTTGGTAAAATGTTTCTGGTCTATTATATCTCTTCTTCGCTTGCTATTTGACTAAAAACCTGTTTTATGTCCTGGTTATCTTTTTATGTCCTGGTAATCTCCAATTAGTCGATATTTACAATTAAAGAGTTCTGTAATTATTTGCAGTAATTTGACGTAATCTCGTTCAGAAATCAGGAGTCCCGATCTTAACAACTATTTCTTTAAGTCACACAAAAATCATATTCGGTAACTAATTGAATAGCAAACATACTAATTTAATTATTTAATATAATTAATTTTGTTCTGTCAACTTGATAATATTAAATTATAATCTTTTATGATGTATAATTAAGATATGACGTTTGACAATTTTCTATTGACTCCAATAATTAACTTTTCAAAAAAAGATAGTTTATAGAAGGCCCTCTTCGGACTAGGCTATTTATAAATACGTAAAAAATAGGTTGATTACTAAAGTAAGTTTCAAATCGACCCGAAAAAAATATCGCGACGAATTGATAACCTCCTCCTTTTTTAAAGTCGGTTAAAAATGTTAACTATTTCTAGTTTTGACACAGTTAAAAGAATGTATATAAAATGTCAAATAATTTGACAAAACTCCACAAACACATTGTTCTATAGATTACTTGTGTTTAATATTCTACAGGGAGAGCCAAAACGTAATAATTTTTAAAAGTATGACTGTAAAAAATCAAATGTTTCTTTCTGATACTTGGTATGATTTTTCGCAGGGATTACTTTAAAACCTAAAAGGATAAATGTCCTAAGTATATAGCGACTTGCAATAATACTAACTTACAAACTCCATAAGCGAGAAAAAATACACAAAATTCAAGCACACCAAATTTACTAAATTTGTTTTTGTATCATGCATTTTTAGCTAAACTTGATTTGCTTACAAATTAAAAAATTTGGCAGTTCAGCGGTATTTCTTTGATACAACACAGTGTCCGATTTTATTGTTAGAAAGGGGGTACTTTAGGGGTGGTCCCATATCAATTTGGTCAAAATCTAATAATTGTGTTCCATTAGAAAATCCTCAAACTCTTCATTTTTTATGTATATTTAGCGGTAATTTTTTACCACCTTGTCCGATTTCTATGATTCTTTTTTGTTAGTAAAGGGGTACCTCAGGGATAGTCCCCTATAAATTTGGTCAAAATGTGGTGATGGAATCTACACGATTTTGATGATTTTATAACTTGCAGATTAATCGAAGCATTAACTATTTTGTGCACTCACCTGTCTTATTCTTCATTCGCTTTTAAAATACTTTCACTAAGTATAAATTGATAATATTATTAGAAAAATCTTAAAATGTTTGTACTTTGGTACAATGAAAAAACACTCAGAACGTGTCTGATAAAATATTTCGAATAATAGAATTAGTAAGAGTACCATCTATTTTTTTTTTTTTTTTTGTAGAATCTAAAGGGTTGTTTTAAGTCATATCTATCTATAGTAAATGTATCAGATTGAATTATTTTTCATTTTATAACAATCTAAATTGCAGTTTCTGTAGTTTCTTAAGGCGATAAAAATCATAATCTGCTTCATTTTAGGTTAAATGGTAAAATGTATGACACTTTCATTATATTCATTTTTATGTATTACTCAAAGTGGAGTAACATTTTAAAATAAAACTCTCTCTCATTTATTTTAATGAACTTAATTTGCGGTAGGGTATGTCAATTTGAATTTAAGTTATTAAATCAATTTAATTTCTTAGGTGATTACGAATGTCAAAGAGATGCATATAAAATATTAAACATCCGTTTTTATTTATCGGTAAAATTTAAACACCGAGTGTCTTAAAGAAGGATATTTATTCCGTATTAACAGAAAATGCATTTAAAAATAAAAAATATATGAAGATCCGATTTATTCCCGAAGAGATAAAAAGTGAGCTCACTTAAAATAAAAAAATATCAGGTATTTTAATTAAGTATTATGTTTTTGGGAAACAAATTATTTCTCTTTTTTCTGATCCATTCACAGTGCTATCAAGACATAAAGACTCGCGCCTGTCTTCTTAGGCGGGTGCATAATGGGCCTAAGTGCCGTGGGTTTACCCATCCTCGACAGATTACAGATACGATAGGTGTCGCGTGAATATGGAAGAGTATATTTTATTGAATTTAATATTTTATACCAAAAAATAGTGACAATTAAAAACAAACTATATTTTATAAAGGACTCCGACAACTACTGTCTAATTCTTTTTTTTTTCTGATACTAATGTTTTACTGTTGAATCAACAGTATGTTGATATCGCCAAACGGCTCAGGTCTCACAATGCATGATTGAGCTCCTTTCCTTGAGATATTGTGAAATATTATCACCCTATACCGCGTTGTGTCCCTGGTACCACATTAGACTAACTGTATTTTTCTAGTCTAATGATAATACAAAAGATATTAGGTGCCATTTATACAGGGTGAATCATAAATATCGATATAGGCCAATATATTTATGTGAAACGCCGTATTTTTACGAGACTTGTGTATTTACGATATGTATATTTATCCAGTCCATTGACTACAGGGTGATTTAGTAAATATATTGATAGTTAATTTATCGAATGCGCCAAAAAAAAACTTTTTAAGCACCCTATACTTTTTGATTAGTCCTGTAAAAGTATACATGTTTTTTCACTGATGTATTATCTATCCTGTAGAAGACATTTTCCAAAATTTCTATGATAGGTTTTTCAGATACAGGGTGTTAAACTAACCCTCTTTTAGTACCAGTTACTATTGGAAAAAGCTAATCAATTACAATTTTGTATATCTAATAATATCATTTTACACTTAACGAATATACACAAGAGTCCAAAAATATTTGTGAAAAGGGTGAATCGTAAATAAGTAAGGACCTGTTTTTTTTGATAATTACTTTAATTGTTTTACAAGTTGAAAATATGTACAAAAAATTAATTATTGCTAATTTTATCATTGTTAATTACAATACTAAAGATTTTAGGTGCCATTTATACAGAGTGATTTGATATTTTAAAAAAAAAACGTGTAACTCATTATTTTAAGTTGACTTTTGTGTATTTTTTATAATATTAACATTTGTATAACTATCCAATTTATTGATTACATGGTGATTTATTTGAAACATTCTATAAATTAACTATCAATATATTTATTAAATTATCCTGTAGTCAATGAATTGGATAATTATACGTATGGTAAAAACACAAAAGTCCCGTGAAGTACTGCGTTTCACATTAATACTAATAAAAAAATATATTGACCTATGTCGATATTTACGAATCACCCTGTATAAATGGCACCTAATATCTTTTGTATTATCATTAGACATGATAAATATAGCAATAATTTATTTTTAGTAAATATTTTCACCTTCTAGAACAATAAAGGTATTGATCAAAAACATGTCCTTACTTATTTCTGGCTTACCCTGTAAGGGAAAACACTTTTTCACCCATTCTTATATTCGTAGAATGCCAAAAGATCAATAAGATTTGTCACAAAAAAATATAATCGATTAACTTCCTCCTGAAATAACCGTTATCAAATAAGTGGTATTTTTTTTAAGTTTAACACCCTGTATCTCAAAAATGAATCATAGAAAAAACTGTAATTCTGAAAATGTCTTCTACAGGATGGAGGTTATGCCAGTGAAAAAATATGTATACTTTTACAGGACTAATAAAAAAGTGTAGGGTGCTTAAAAATTGTTTTTTTTTTACCCATTCGATAAATTAGCTATCAATATATTTATTAAATTACCCTGTAGTCAATGAATTGGATAATTATACGTATGGTAAAAATACAAGTTTCGTGAAGTACTGCGTTTCACATTAATACTAATAAAAAATATATTGGCCTATGTCCATATTTACGAATCACCCTGTATAAATGGCACATATTATCTTTCGTATTATCATTAGACATGACAAATATAGCAATAATTTATTTTTTAGTAAATATTTTCACATTTTAGAACAATAAAGGTACTGATTAAAAATATGTCTTTACCTTATTTGTGGCTTACCCTGTAAAGGAAAATACTTTTTTACCCATTTTTATATTCGTAGAATGCCAAAAGATGTTACAATAAGATTTGGCATAAAAAAATATAATCGATTAACTTGCTCCTGAAACAATCGTTACCAAATAAGTGGTATTTCTTAATACCCTGTATCTCAAAAACCAGTCATAGGATTTGAATGATCCTTTGGACACTATTGCTTAGGAGGTCGAGAACTGCAACACATCAAACATTTATGACATTTAACAGGTCGCCACTTTTCCATAAGCGGTGTGCGGAGTCTATTTGTGCTTTAATAATTTGGAGTGTAGGTTTCACAAAAAAAATATTTAGAAAAACAAATAAAATTTACAAAAATTTCATGAAAACTGTTAAAAGATTTCACCAATTTCAAGTATACAATAATTTAAACGGCGAAAAAAACTGAAATATATTCATTGCATAATTTCTTCATCACCTCTAAGATTATCAATGTTGCATTTTAAAAACGTTGCGACTGTTGTTCTTCATTATCTACCGGTGTCTTGTAAACCGTGGACTTGAGATGTCCCCATAAAACATAATATTTATATTCACTTTGTTATTCCACCAGTATAAAAACTATTCTTTTTTCTACGTGATATTTGAATTATCGAAACATTTGTATGCAGTTTGTTTTTTCATTTTAGTACGTCTAAAAGCTAAAAACTACCTATCTTTAATCTTTAAATGATTTTATTGTGTATTCAAGGTAAGAACACAACATTGAAATGAAGATAAAGTTTTCATGTCTGCGTGTAACATATAGGATTTTAAAACGGACGCGAATGGATTTCGTTGAAATTTAATAGAAATAAAAATGTTAATAGAATACCTTAGAAAAGTATATTATAGATGAGTTTACCAACCCTAAAAATTATTTAATTTAATATTACGTAGGGCACGCTTTTCGACCAATCATAAAAGATCGTTTTACAACATTTACGCCCTATGCGAAATTTTCAACATTTAGCACCTTATAATAAAAAACAACGAGTTATACAAGGGGCACACTTGTAATTATGTCATTAATAATGAATTAAATAATAAAAATTAAAGAAAAACAATGTAAAATTAACAAAATTCACTTCACTGCTCATTGCACATAATGCAGTGAATTAGAAGATGGATATTTTCTAATTCACTCACTGCTTCTTCCAATGCTCACACCAACTCTTTGAGATCTTGAAAAGTTAAAAAGGGTGTATAATTCATACGCAAAAATGGTAAAAGTATTGAAATGAAAATCTTCAAATTTATACGAGGCTGCACTGAAAAGTGTTCGGCCAACGTTAGATGACGCCATCAGAATCAGAGCAATCTTGTTTTTCGTATATACTATTCTTAAAAAGGTATGTGTCCAATTTTTAGCCACTTGCGTCATTTAGTTTGCGTAAAAGTACGATGGAAATGGTTTGTTAGACAGTTAGATAGACAGTAGAGCATACAGTAGACTATTATGTGAATTGAGGTAAGGATAATTTGTCTTTATCAAGTGAAAAACAGAAAGTTGGAAAGATAACATAGTTAAAAAAAACTAACAATTCTTCTAGGTCTTCTTTTTCCAGTAAAAGAATAGCTAGATAATGCGTTATTTACTTTAAGGAAACTTATTTTCTCCTGCATGTATCAACCTAACAAATTAAACTGATTTATATTATGTTAAAACCGACGTGAGTCGAACGCGACATATTCTGTCGTACGGGTACGTTAAGCATCCTATTCACGCATTTGTAATTCATGAAAGTGCGCATAAAATAAACCTAAACCCAAAATTTAAGGGGCATTCAATGGAGGTAGTAGTTTTATTTTCTAGAATAATTCAGTATGCAACACTTTGTCGCACATTTGTATTATATCAATAAAGATTACAAAATAAAACTTTTTTTGAAGGTATCCACGGTTGAGAATAACGATGAAAATATCAAAATGCCTAAAGCAATTTCCCTGTAATGAGATCATTGATTTGAATTTTTTTATTGGAAGTTCTATTTAATTTCTTTATTGTCCAAGCCTTTTTCAAGATCGTAAAGTTTGAATACATTGCCTTTTTATGCACATCCATTGAAAGTTGGATTACTGTGGCAGGCCAAGCTTTTATGAGGCCTTCCATAATCTGAGGTTTACGTTGAGTTAGTGATTCTAAGTATTTCTGAATACTCTTATTTCTGATATTTCACATTGCTTATTTAGGTATCTGTCAGTCTTATTGAATTTATTTTA
Organism: Psylliodes chrysocephalus; assembly: GCA_927349885.1. Classification (NCBI taxonomy): domain Eukaryota; kingdom Metazoa; phylum Arthropoda; class Insecta; order Coleoptera; family Chrysomelidae; genus Psylliodes; species Psylliodes chrysocephalus. The sequence goes on from OV651814.1 coordinate 68,748,587, forward strand.
ATTATCCATTCTTTGACGTGAATTATTATCCTAATGTTGTCTTTTTCTTGACAGTTTATTGTTGGGGTTGCGTTCCACTTAAAAACTCTGCTAGTACACAAATATGTGCATCCCTACTCATGTAGCAAAAATATTTGATCATAGAAACCTATAATTTTTAAACAAAATAACAAAATCGTCATATTTTACTTATTCTTGGGTTACTATTTATATTCGGGGATGAAATGGTTAAAACTTATGACTAATTTAAAAACATTATAAACTCCTGTTCAAAATTAATGCCCCACTTACAATTTCCGACTAATTTTGATTATTTAAGGCAACAATGACGTTTATTGTAAAAAATCAAAGGTGGCTCATGTCAAGTAGGTATTCTTGTCAGTTTTGAATTGTTGCGACTATACTGTATTAATTTAGCAACGAGAAAAACAATAATTGTTTACATCATTCCAGTTTTGTGCGTGTAATATTTAAAATTGCTGTTTAAGTGATTATCTTATTTTTTATCAAAAAGTTTAGTTTGTAAGATCAATATTTAACCTATGCGCTAAAAAAACATGATTCGAACAAGCCATTTAAGCAATGATATATGTGTAAGAGCTGCAACTTTGCTAGAAGTGGGAAAAAGTATGCGTTATGTGGGCAATTTGTTACGTGTTCATCATTCATCAGTTAATGAAATGGTTAAAAGATTTGAAGAAACTGTATCTCACGTTAGAAAGCGTGCTTAGGACAGAAAAAGGGCCACAAGTCAAAATTATAAGCGCTTTCTCTGACGACAGATGTTAAGAAACCGAACATATACAAGTAAAGTGCTTAGTAATCAACTCGCAAATGTTAGAAATGTCAAAATTTCTACTTTAACCGTTAGGAGAAGACTTAAAGAAGCCGGATTGGCTAGCAGAAGACCTGTCACTTCACCGTTGATTACCGTAGATCAGAGATCACGCAGATTAAGGTTCGCCAGAGAGCATGCACATTGGACTGTCGAAGACTGGAAAAGAGTTTTGTTTACAGATGAAACCAGAGTAAGTCTAAAATCTCCAGACGGTCGTGATAAGAGTATGACGGCGACCTGGAGGAAGGGAACCATTTGATGGTAGATCAAAAATGTTCTGGGGATGAATTTGTTTTGTTTAGTCCCCGTTCGTCCGCGGTCTATGAATGCAGAATTATATCTAGAAAATATTATTCAAGACCATGTTATGCCGTTTGCGCCATTTATAGGGGATACATTAATTTTTATGCAAGATAATGCAAGGCCTCACATCATAAGACCAGTGTTAGATTACCAAAATGAGATTAATATTCAAATCTTGAGAGTGGCCATCTCGAAGTACAGATTTAAATCCAATTGAAAAAATACAACTGAAAAAAATCAGTTTGACGTCATGTACCTGTCCCAATAAACCTGTGAGAAGTGGAGTATGCTGTTCTGTTAGAATGAGAAAATATACAGAACTTGATAACAAGCTTGCCCAGACAAATGCAAGCAGTCATAAGAGCTCGAGGAGGTATTACGCTTTATTAGGGTTCATCAATTTTTTTTAATTTGGTTTTTCGTTTGCTTTATGAAGTTAAAATATTTTTTTTTCAATTTTTTGTACCTTATTGCTACATTTTGCTTAATTGTTCCAGCTTTATATTAAAATAAATCTGTTTTTATGTAATAATGTTTAATTGCCCTTATTCATAATAACCATATAATAAATTCACTAAAAATTACAATAACACAAATATAATATCAACATTTTTAGTGGTGCGATAATTTTGAAAAGAAAAAAACAAGAATATTCTAGTTATATATCAAAAACCTCATTATTTTGATTTCTTTGTTACAAATATACTAAAAACGGTCCTGCGTTTTATCAAATAGATTTAATCGATATTACATAAATGAAAATAGCCTTTTTACAAAGACAATAAGTAGGTACCAAAATATGCTTAAAATAACCTATTTCAATCGTGCATATCCGTATTTGGCTGCATTCGCAGACAATCCACATTGTAGTTACATAACACGTTATGCTTTCTTTGTAAAACACTACCAATTACATAGCCAAGTGACCGAAAAAACTTGCTTGAAAGAAATATTATCAGTTCTTGAAATCTATGTGATAACTAAATCCTGTTTGTATTATTACATTCCAAATAAAACCAACGATGTGAATCAGTAAATTTTAAATGATTGTTGATGATGTGATTGATTTATCCATGTTTAATAGTTTTGGATTAAATTATTACAGCCCTAAATTCTTTTACTATTGACATTTTCTGAGCGACCCTTTAAAATTCTTATATTAATATGATCTCTACAAATTTTTTAACAATTTGCTGACTGCGAACCTCCAACGTTATTGATTCTGATGAAGTAGGATTATGTTTTTTTGAAACCCATATTTTTTTGGATATTTTGTAAGAAATGGTCTACTTTTCTAAGAAAATAGGCTTTAAAAGCATTTTTTTAGATTAGATTATATTCAAAAGGGGTTGGACATTCCTTGTCCACCGCAATCTTTTAAGTTCTATTGTGGAACTCCGTTGTTTAGGTTGTGTCGTCTCGCCTGGTCTTTTTTAATAGATCTAAAAACTATCGCAGTGGCTTCCGCATGTAATTGTGGCTTCTTCTGCTGGATTGATGGTACTCACGTGCCTTCTAACGCGATTGTTTTTGATCCAATAGATCTTTCATAAAATTGGCCAATGGTTCTCTAACGAACTTGTTGACCTGTCCTAAACTTGTACTGTTATCTCACCTTTGACTGATGCCTTGCACAATTCCTTGACACAGAAGAGTTCGATGCCTGCCTTGGCCTTATCTGAGCCTTCTTGGGCTCATTCATCGGCATTTCACTGCTCTGATGTCCTTAGTGTTCTGATACCCAGGCTTAGATCACTTTGTAGGTGTATCAGGTCTTCTAAGCTGTGTTTTACCTATCGTGATTTGATTTCTGCTAAGAAATAATTGAAGTTTCCTTTAGAGCTGCTCGGCCTGAAATACTGTTGCATATATAGTTGTTTTCGATTTGGGTCCAAAGATTCCAGAACCAGCTCCTTCACTGGTTTTAAAATCGTCTGTAACCCAGGCTAGTTCAGCCTGTATTCAGGATTCTCGGTCTGGTATTTGGCTTTATTTTTTAAAATTTGTGGTCAGGGCTATATTAGTAGGAGTTTTCAAAATTTCAGCCTTTTTTATTTAGTGGTAGTCTTGTATCATCAAAGCAATATAGTTGTCTTATTGGGTTTTCTTCCTGCATTAGCCTGTGAATGACGTACCTCTTTTCTCCTTGTGTGAAGATGTGAAATGGTGTGAGGTTTAAAAGGTACCTTAAACGGTACGTCCATGTCCCATATGGCACTCAAAGGGGCGAACCACTAAATGCCAGTAATATGGTCTATTACATTATAGTAATTTTGAGGTTTGGGTCCCAGTTTTCTCTCCTGTACTCTTTTGTACCAGCGAATTTCATTCAGCGCAATATTCTCCTGCGCTGTTTAGTGGCAGTGCCGAAATTGTAAAAAGCAGCGCATACACAGTAGGTATGAGTATAGCATATATCTGAAGTTGGAACATTGGAATAGAAAGGGAAGGTTACTATTGGATAAACTCTTGGTTCTAAATTTAGATTAGATTAGAACAAAGGAAAGATCCTTTAAAAATACATGAGGACCTTGAGGCAAGAAATAGGCAACTCCATTACTGTTACCTTTTAAAAATAAGAAAAAAACAAATAATAGTAAGCAATTTGCAACATATTTCAGTACTTAATTGAATACCGGTGTAAACTAAATCAATGTGCGTTTTTGTAACCGATAGTACTTATTTAGATAAAAGCGTTAAATATACAGTATTGGCAAGATCAAACCTTCGGTCCTTCTTTGCCTGTGTTAAAGTGAATAGCAAATGCCATTCATACATGTAGAAAAAAACGAAATCATATCAATGTTGCCATTCACTCGTTGAATCAACGGTCAGGAATATCCTACCTATCGGTAACTGGTAACGCTTTTGCCATATCCTTTCCACTCCTGCACATGCGAACACCATTTATTATTCACGCCAATTCAAATAATTCAGGACTGAAGGTTTGATTTTGCAAGCACTTTAGAATTACCTAACAATCACACATCGACGCATCTACAAAATTATTAATTTTTCGAAGAGAGAGGCAATAGCGCTTCAAGCTATAAAGAGCTACATACATTTTTAAACTTGGTTCATCAAACATTGCAGGAAATAATAAATTATTTCATTTGCCAATACACGCTCGGTTGGAGTTACATAAACAATATTAAATATTTTTATTGTTTAAAATTTCAGTCATGTCGGCCCATTTTAACATATATGGAGGGAAATTGTTGGTGAACGGACGACTGAAATGTGTATAGGTATTTAAAACAAGAAAGAAATAACTAGTGGTGGCAATGAGATTGTCAAGTGGCTCGTTGCGTTTGAGAATTTGCCGCTAATAGCAGATGCTGGATTATGAAGGTTTTTTTAAAACCTACTTTTCAGGCTGTACGTCTGAGAGTATAAGTAGTATCTTTTTTTTTCCTAAGAACTTAAGAAGACTAATGGTACCGAAAGAAAAAACAATTTATATTATTAACTAACATTGCGTTTTCTACAGAATCAGATTATTTTTTTTTAGTTTTATGACGAATTTAATTATACAGTTTACAAGGTATTTCAATACAACCAATAATTCATGGTCACCCCTTTTTAATTGGTATCTCATAAACCGTTGGTAACAGAAATAAAAAAGTTGCATGGCACAAAATGAATCAAAAACATTTTAACGTTTTGGTCATTTGATAGGAAATATATTTTGTCGAATGACATTTCATCGAAAATATATTTGATTGAAATACAAATTATCGAAAAGACAATAAATCTAAAATTTATTAAATTGAAAGGACAATAAATCCAAAAACAACAGTAATAAAATAGAAAAAAAAATGTATATTGGTTTGGACAAAATACTAAATAAGAATAGAACAAAAGTAGAATAAAGATGTAATGTAATGCTTGGCATTCTATATTATACTTTTCACAGTTTTAACAGAGCCCCTTGACCCCCATTTTCAATAAGAGTATTTTTAAAACCAATAGGCTTTATTCCCTTGTAAATCTAGATTTTTCCCGAGGATTTTAATTTGATATCGTTTTTTGGTCCTAAGTTAGGATTTTTTTCAGAATTTAACATCCCTTATCTCCCTATTTTTATTTATTAATTAATTTATTTATTAATTCCATTGCAGAGCTTGATTTTACTAAACATTTAATGTTGATATCGCTTTTTTTTATTATAACCCCCCTTGTCCCCTATTTTATTCAGATTTTTCTAATCAATACGCTTTGGGCCCTTTTAGATCTTGATTTTTGTTCCAAATTTCTAGTTAATATTACTGTTCATTTTCAAGTTAGGATTTTTTTAAAATACTTCAATCCTCCCATAACCCCTATTTTTAATCAATGTGCTTCATATCTTCTTATAGAGCTAGATTTTTTTACTAGAAATTTTATATTGATATCGCCTTTCCTTTTTTGATTTATGATTTTTATCGTTTTTAGTTTTTGAGCTAGGATTTTTCTAAATATTTTAACGCCCTTAACCCCCTTAATTCCCCAATATTCAGATTTTTTTTAGAATCATTAAGCTTCGTCTTTTTATAGAGCTTAATTTTTACTAAAAATTTCATGTTGATAACGCTTTTTGTTTGTGATTTATGATTTTTTTTTTCATTTCAACCTACTTTTACTCCTCATTTATAATCATATTTTTTTAAATCAATAGGTTTGTGGACTCATAAAGCTTATTTTTTTCTAAAAATTTCAAGTTCATATTATTATTTTTGGTTTTCGAGTTTTTTTAAATATATCAGTACATGATTTATTTAAAAATTTAAAATTATAGTATAAATAAGATTTTGGACAGTGGCGTAAAATATAGAGGGGATGAAAGTGTATGCCACTAGCAAAGTTTATTTAACTGAATTTTCTACTACATGTGTATCTTTTCATTTGTCGTGCACAGAACATACGGTTGTATCTATTTGTTCTCCACTTTATAGTGCTTTTCAGTGGGTTAAACTCTGGTAAAAATTCTCAGTTTAAGATCAGTAGTGAATATGTATATCAGCAATCGATGTGAGTAATTTTTTTTTTCAATTTTATTAATTGAAATAATTCTTTGGGTGCATTTTGTGGCTACTAGTAAAATCAGAAATTCGATTCTCTTGAAAAAGTAGTATCCGTTTTTGCATAGTATGTCTATCTGGTCATTCATTATCAAGAACTATTAGCGGAGATTGATTAACTTATTATGGAAGATTCTACTAAATGCAGTAAATGTAAAATAAATAAAAACGAAGGTTCGGTAGGATGTGAAGGCGTCTGTTATAAATGGTTCCATTACTCATGTATCGGCCTAACTATTGTGGAGTTTTCTATGCTGTCTAAAAGTAAGAATTTATTTTTCTTGTGTGACATATGCAAAAAGAAATGTAAAATTTTAAGAAAGGTATTATTATTAAAGAGAATAATGACCAGCTATGTTCGATAAATCAATCACTAAGTGATCTTAAGGAGTTCATTCAAGAAAAAATTGAGCAAAAAATTAATGAATTGTCTACATTTAAAAACGAAATTATAGCAGAATTTAGTCAACAGATTCAACTGCAACATCAGTCAAACGTTCCTAGATCATCACAGACCGTTGATAACCAAGATGCCAAAATTCCGTATTCTACAGTACTTCAGAAGCAGCCTTCTTATATTATTAAACCTAAGATTAAACAAAATTCTACAGTTACTAAAAATGATATGAATAAGAATATTTACTTGATTGAGTCTCAAATAAATTTAAGCAAAGTTCTTCAAGTAAAAGATGGTGGGCTGGTAGTCAGCTGTTAAAAATCAGAGGATTGTAATAAATTTGTGACACTGGCAAATGAAAAACTCATGGATAAATATACCATAAAAGAAGTTCCAGTAGTAAATCCACGCTTTAAAATTGTAGGAATGTCCGTGAAATTAACAAATGAAGAACTTGTTAAGTGTTTAAAAGGCCAAAACGAAAATGTCATTTCTGGCGACTTAAACACTACAGAAACAAAATAATAAACTCTTTCAAGCAATTGTTCAATGCAATATTCCTAGTTATAACAAAGTGATGCAACAGGATACGTTATTTTTAGGGTATGACTATTGTAGTGTATATGATGCAATTGATTTAAGTCGATAGTTTAAGTGTTCTGGATATCACCATTCTGCAAACCATTGTAAGTCAACTATTGTGATTTGTCCTATATGTGCTCTAAACCATGAATTAACTCAATGTCCCAAATCAAATCAATATTGTATTAATTGCCATAACTTTAACAAAAACTCAAATAATCCAGTATCGGCAAATCATGCGGCTTTGAGTACTAAAGACTGTTTTGTTTATAAGCGGACATTAGATAAATTTAAAACTAACATATTGTCTCCAATATAGCAACCAGCGCCAAAGTTGTTTCTGAATCTCCCCATATACCCGTAATTCATTGCAACTACCAAAATGTTAGAGGCTTGAGAACCAAAACATAAGATATCTATATTAATTCTACTATTTCCGGTGATATAGTGGATCTAACTGAAACTTGGCTGAATAATTCAATTAGTGACTATGAAATACTTGATTCGACAAAATACGATGTCTTTAGATGGGATAGACGTTATGCTTCGACGAATAATACCAGGGGAGGATGTTCTCTATTAGCTGTAAGGAAAACATTATCTGCATCTTTAAATGACTTAAGTTGTTATGATTTTCTAAAAGATTTGTTTAACATTGATATAATTTCTGTAAGTATTAGGTACGAAAACGTATACTTGTACGTCCTGAACTTGTATATTCCACCTAATACATCAGATGAGGAATTTGAAATTCTGCTGGATGGAATTGAATCGCTGTGTCAATTGTACGATAATAAATTATTGATTGTTGGTTATTTTAACATTACTGAATATGCAACATATAAATTTCAGTCACAGGTAAATTTAACTAGAAAACTGCTATCCCTAAATAATTTTTTTGGTTTATTGCAATTCAATGAAGTACGAAATTATTTTAATCGAATAGTAGATCTTGTTTTCTCTTATATAAAAGATTGTAAAGTAGAAAAAGCAGCAGACGCACTTGTACCAATTGATCCTTACCATCCAGCACTAATTATTGAGCTACTCTTTCGGCTGCACAAAAAACTTTCACCGGCTTCTCCGAATGGATTCAAATTTAAAAAAGCAAATTTTCAAAATCTTTATAAAATATTATTAGAAACAGACTGGTCTTTTCTAAATGGCGGCTATAATGTTGATGAAGTATTAAACGCATTCTACGATAAGTTAAACTCTATATTTTCCCAACATGTTCCAAAAAAGACTCCAACTAACTAACATTATTCTCAGTGGTTTAATTCTGAACTCATAAATAGTATTAAACTAAAAAGTAAAGCTTGGAAAAAATTTAAGATTACTAAATATAATTCAAATTATATTATTTACAGTCAACTGAGAACTAAAATTAATATTAAAACTAAGTTAGCTTACTGTAATTATGTGAAATGTTCTGAAGAAAATATTAAGGCTGATCCTAAAACTTTTTGGTCATTTATAAATTTCAGAAAAGGTGATCTGTCAACGATACCCAACGCTATGAATCTCGAAAACAAGCGTTTAAATCAACCTAAAGATATAGTGGATTCGTTTGCAATGTTTTTTTCAGGAAATTATACACCAATTGATAATACTGTTAAAGATTCTTTAGAATACCAAAATTATAACAATATAGTTAACATTACTCAAGTAGCGGAAGCTGAAGTACTAACTGCTCTAAAAAAATTGAAACCTAAGCCAACAAGTGGATCGGATAATGTTCCGGCATTTCTGGCGAGAGACTGTGCACAGGTATTTTGCAAACCTCTTACTATTATTTTCAACCTTATTTTTAAAACTCAACAATTTCCTTGAAATGTGAGAGTTAGCTAGAGTTAGTCCAATCTTTAAAAATTGCAGCAAAAATTATATATTCAACTATCGCCCTGTCACAATTCTAAACAATTTCTCTAAAGTTTTTGAAATACTTGTGCATACTTTCCTTTCATTTCAGTTTCGCCAAATCATTAGTCCAACCCAACAATGTTTTATTGCTGGTCGCTCTACTGTTTAATCTAATCTGTATAACTCATTGTATTTCTGAAGTTTTGGAGAGAAGAAGTCAGGTTGATGTTATTTACACTGACTTCTCTAAAGCATTCGATAGAATTGATCATAAACTTCTAATAAGTAAACTTTCAGCTCTTGGATTTCAAGGCTCCTTATTAAATATTTTATAGTTATATCTATCAGATCGTTATCTTTATGTTCAGTGCTTAGGGCATAAATCAATTAATTTCAAACAAACATCCGGCGTCCCGTAAGGTTCGGTTTTAGGGCCTTTATTATTTCTGCTTTTTATTAATGATATTGTTTGTAATTTGAACATCAAAAATTTATTGTTTGCCGATGACATAAAATTTTTTTATGAAATCTCCAGTTATATTGATTGTTTATTGCTTCAAGAGAACCTTTAAACGAATGGTGCAAAAGAAACAAGTTACCGTTAAATGTTAAAAAATGTAATGTAATTACATTTACTAGAAAGGAAGCACCAATACTCTATAATTATAACCTACAAAATTCCACATTAAATCGACCAGAACTGATTAAAGATCTTGGAGTTATTTTTGATCCAAAATTAACGTTTACATCGCACATTGAAAAAACAACTGCTTCTGCTTATCGAATTTTAGGTTTTGTTATAAGGAATATGAGATTATTCAGTGACTTTTCAACGATGAAAATACTTTTCTCTTCGCTGGTTTTGTCAAAATTAAAATATGCCAGTATCGTTTGGAGTCCGATATACTCCAATCACATTAACCATTTGGAAGAGTTCAACGAAGATTTTTTTAAAGTAGCTTGACTTTTAAGTGATGGTACTTATCTCATAAGAGAACTTCCTCAAAGTTATTATTTAAACCGTTTCAATACATGTAGTCTTTTAAAAAGGAGAGCAATGCACTAGTGATATTTCTGTTCAAGTTATTAAATAACAAGGTGGATTGTATTTCGTTTGGAAATGTTAAACTTTCACGTCCCTAGAGTTAATTCTCGAAGAAATTAACTATTTTATCAACAAGCATATAGAACTAACATATACAAAGCATCGCCTTTATTTCAAATGATCCTAAACTATTCGAACATAGAAGATGATATAGATATTCTTAATTGCTCTGTTGCATCTATTAGAAGTATATTTCTGTCAAATTAATTTGCGCAGTAATTATTAAAGGCGGAAATGGATGCATTCTTTTTTTCTTATGTATTTTTTTTCAGGATGCACCCGTGTGTGTTTAAATTCGTGTTTATTTAGATTTAATTTTATATATGTATATAGATAAGAACAATCATTTATGTTAATTCCCAATTCTTGTAATATTCCTTTCCTTATCCTGTAATTAGGGACAACCCTGTTGGATATTGTAATAAAATAAATAAATAAATCTTATGTCACTAAAGATATTTGCCCAATTTAATTAAATTATGGTGAGAAATAATAAAAAATTAACCAATAATAATTTTTGAATTTATAACCCCGTATTTCTAAAGTAATATTTTATTTTAGCATGTTTCGTTTAATCGTCTTATTTTTAATCAAAGAATCTTTAGTTGTACTGTATTACATTCTTTAATAATGATTTACGAGACAGCTATACTTCAATTTAAAAGTGGCCACCCTGTATATATCAGTCGACAGAGTTAACATTATTTATTTGCCCATATCAAGATGTGGTGTTTCTAATAACCATCTGTTTATGACTCATTTTATGCAAGCTAACTCACGAAAACTATATTCTATGATCCTCTTAAAAATAATAGTTATGGTTAAAGTTGTGCATTAATATTTTTCTTTACCTATTTTGAAATATTGTATAACATTTTCTAGTTTCGAACAATATGTTGATATTATTTAACCCTATTTATGAAGTTTTACAACTTAACATTAATAATACTTGATGTTTACTGAAATATTAATGGTCATCATAGCCTTGTTTCTACTTTATTGTTTAATAATGGTTGTAGAACATGGATAATTTCGTTTCTTTGTTTTTAAATGTTTGTTCATTTTCTTGTACTTCCTGTAGACATACTATTATATCCCAGCGGCATTTATTGACCTACAATAATTTTAGTAAACAAATCTTATCAATTAAATTATGCTTTCTCTATTATAATATCTATAATAAAATTATTGTTACTTTTCTATTTAATCTCTTCGGTAGGTAGGTACTTATTGTTAGTAAACACATACAACTTATCTTTTAATATTTTCCTAAGTATATAAGCATGTGTCAATCACAAGTTACGTTGTCCAGTATTTCAAATTTCCAGACCTAGCGAAAGAGATATATTATTATTAATATTGCTTATATTCAATAACTTTCTCCACTCTCTTTTTCGATACAATGTTATTTGATAATTAATATTATAATTATATACTTCCAGTTTATTCTTTAATGCTATAAGAGAGCGCATAATATTATAGGAACAATGAACAGAACATATAGAATTTGAACTATAATCAAGATTCTGATTACCTTTATAATAAGTTCCCTCATTTTAGATAATAAAACTATTAATACTTTTGTTACTTGTTATAGTCATTCTCAAGCTGGGATGCGGGAAATTCTTAAGTACATATAAATACGTATTTTGTTTTAAAAATCTACTATAGATAATGAATTAGTGTTTCTTTTTTCCCATGCTTGTCGCACTTATTATCCGATAACACTGAAGTCTAAGACCATGTTATCTCTTTATTCTTTAAGTTTTAACAGGTCTTTGACAAAGTGTCTTCCATAGGCTATTGGATTAACTTGTGGTTGTCTATAAACTGCATTTTTTGCGACCCAATGTTTTGCAGTAGCACAGTAAGTGTTTGGCTCTTTCTAGTTTCTTGTAACGTCAACACAATAGGCATCCATTAAACAGACTTCAGTTTAACTTGACAAAATCAAAATATACATATTTGTAGGTATGTTTAAAAATAAAAAAAATCAACATAATAGGCATCCATTAAACAGACATGCAGTTTAACTTGGTAAAATCAAAATATAAACATTTGTAGGTATGTTTAAAAATAATAAAAATCTCTAAAAAATATATTTTTAATAGTAATTGATAGTGAAAGATATAAAATAAAACTTTTCCAACAAAGATTATAGAATACAGAAGAATTATAGAATGAAGAGGAAAAACCTTGCTAATAAGGTGCATTTACTGCAAATCCAGATAGATAAAATCTAAAAAATAAAATACTATTTAATCAAGACATATACAGAAATCTAAGAGTGTGGCTAGCAAAATAAACAATGAAACTACGTCTATCTAATACTTCAGTGATGAAAAATAGGTAGCAAAAGAAACAGAATGGATCCGTGTGAAAAACAGGAAGAAAGAAAAATTAATACCACATTGACACCTCTAAAACTACCACAAAAACAACAAAAAATAACAATTACAATAAAAGCCCTTTTAAAATTAAGGCACCACCTATCATAGTGGATAAAGTCAGAAACGTTAGTGAGACAAATGAAAGAGATGAATTAACAACCTGGAATCTTCCAGACAGCGAACTTATTGATTAGACCAAACTTTCCAAAGGAAATTGTAAAGGCTATAAAAACAAATACTAATCTTTTAATTACAGAAGAAGTTTCGAAACAACTTTAAAACTTACATACCTGTATTATACCTTATTCAAACTAAGGTATGTCCATATGCTGTTGAAAGTCAATATGATCCGCAAACCAGGAAAACTCAAAAATGAAATTTAAGAATATAGGTCAATCTCTCTATTATCTATACAGTATGTCGCTAATGTATGGAATAAATTCATTATAATGGAAGTAGCTGGTTTTTCGAAAAAATGCTCGGACAGGTCAATTTTGTTTACTTAAAGCGCAATTTTTTAAATAAAATTCAATTTTCCCCCACTTCCCATTTTTGGGCAGTGACGTCATTGGCAATTTTTTTAAATAGCAACCCCAATTTTTTTTTCTTGATTTTGATAGATCTTGCAATTTCCTACTCGGAAACATGATATTTGAAATATCTGACATAACAATTTTTTTTGAAAAAAAGTCATTTCAAGATCAGATACATAAATTTTATGTTATTTTGAAACACAATAAATTAATAACAGATAATTATTTGTAATTAAATGCTTAATCTAACAAAATAATAATAAAAAAAATAATAATAAAAAGAATTTGTGAAATTGTCATTAAATTCGTTTTATTATTATTATTATTATTATTATTATTATTATTATTATTATTATTATTATTATTATTATTATTATTATTATTATTATTATTATTATTATTATTTTAAATTAAGCACTTAATTACAAATAATTATCTTTTATTAATTTATTGTGTTTCAAAATAACATAAAATTTATGTATCTGATCTTGAAATGACTTTTTTTCAAAAAAAATTGTTATGTCAGATATTTCAAATATTACGTTTCCAAGTAGGAAATTGCAAGATCTATCAAAATCAAGAAAAAAAAATTGGGGTTGCTATTTAAAAAAATTGTCAATGACGTCACTGCCCAAAAATGGGAAGTGGGGGAAAATTGAATTTTATTTAAAAAATTGCGCTTTAAGTAAACAAAATTGACCTGTCCAAGCATTTTTTCGAAAAACCAGCTACTTCCATTATAATGAATTTATTCCATACATTAGCGACATACTGTATAGAAACTAATTTAAGATTATGAATTCGGCTTTAGAGAAAACCATACAACTATAGATCAGATACAAAAAATTTCAGATGTGATTAAAAAAGCACTGGAAAATGAATAGGTCTGCTCAGCCATATTTTGTACATGCTTTTTAACTATGTTATAACATAAACTGAATCTGCTACTTCTGCAGCCATAGTCAAAGCTGCTGGATTAACACATTTCAGATATATTCTTTAAAGTAAAACAAGTTACTCTGTATTGAAAGAAATCAAAGCAGGAGCACTAAAAGGGCAAAAGGGAAACGTCTTGAGACCCACTTTGTACCTGTTATACACTTGTGATATACCCCTACTATAATATTTGCAGATAATACTTCTATTCTATTGATACGCCAAGTAATTCAGTTATCAGGCCTTAAGTTATAATAGCTAGTAGAACTTTAGTTTTTAAATTTAAACCCTAGTTAAATTAGGTTGGAACAAAATTACTCATTGATCAACTTTTGGGCAGATTGTAATATTAATAAACATGAAACAATAGCTCCACATGCTACAAATCTTCTCTTCAGGACCTGTGCTAAATATTGAAGCTATAATTAGATTGGCAACCTATGTTGCTTAGCAGAACAAGTAAAGCCTTCTAACCCAACTATCTCAGGATTGCCATTAGGTTATCTTATAAACTCACAGTCAATTAAAACCGAGTACTTAAATGTATTATGATGTTTCATTATTGTATTTTTCAGTATCTTGAAAAAATGAATCTAGTTCAAATAAGCTATAGATAATGTGTTTAATAGCAGTTACTTGTAAACTAAATATTATTTTGCAGATTCTCATTTATATCTAAGTATTTTAAAACGTGTATTATATAAAACAAATTGTTATTTTCTATTTATGTAACTCGATTTTATTATTCTATGTATTCAGTCGTTTGTTTATTGTAGATAACTATGAATATTGGTAGCTGTATCTGTAAGGTGGAGAGAGTCGTTTACTCCACAGCACTTAAACCTCATAAGGCCCATTGTGCATTCTCCAGAGGCATGTAGGGCCTGTCTTTCAACTTGTCAAACCTGCTGGTTGTCGCTTATAGGTGTTTGGACACATCTTCCAATCTCTTTAAAACCCTGCAGGTTATCAACTCGTAAAATTTTTACATGAAATTAGTTTGACATCTAACTAGTTTTTACATGTAATTGATTTTGGCAACATTCAATTAAACATCCGCATAATGCCACACACGTCATGTTTAGTTTTTGACACGAACAAGCTTTCGTTGCACAATTTTTTTTACAGTTGCACGGTTTTGCTAAGTCTTCAGGTAATGGCGGTTTTCTTAATACAGTGGCTATTTGGTTATCACAGAAAACATAACCAAAACCAGATAAATCTAAAGATCACGACAAGTGCATTTGGCCTTTTTATCGTATTAAAAAAAAGAGGTTGAAGAATATTTTACTTCTCAGACATTATCTGACAATAATTTTTTCATGAATAAAAATAAATGTTAAAAATAAATGTTTCTGTTAACTTTAATAAATAAAAAAGTTATCAAAAGTATCTAAAAAAGTAAAAAAAATCACATGATACAAAACTATTAATTGGCAAATATAACAAAGTGTTATGAAAAATGTTAATAATAATTTTTTAAAACTAATTACCTCTGAAAAACAGCAAAAAATTGATTCAGCGCGTCATCGGGCTTTCTCTTACCCATCTTATACATTGAGTTGGAAGTACTTCTCTCTAAAAGTACAAGCGCGTAGGAAGCATATTGTTATAACGAAAAAAAAACATAACAACAAACAAAATTTTTAAAATTTATTTATGTTATTTTGTTTATTATAGTTTGAATATTCGGTAAAAAATTTAAAATTATAGCATTTTAAATTTTAAGATATATTATTTAATTCAAGAAAATTAGAATTTTCGTCAATTTCGGATTTTAAAACATTTATAACAATTAAAGGGTTAAAGATACGATGATGGGACTTTTTTTATTCGAAATATCCTAAAGAATATAAAAAAAAATTAATTCATTGCCAAAAAAAGTATTTTTTTTCTGGCTTAATTAATTTTTCGTTGTTTAAACAATAACATCAACAGATATCGAGTGTCACCTTACACTTTTATAATCAGGAAAGCCTTCCGGACATTTTAAAAAAAAAATTACAAATTAAAACAATTTTGCAAACGAATGCGCCACTATGCCCTGCACTATTTAATTGATTAAAAATTTATTTTGTTTTTGATAATAAAATAAAATTACAGGCATTACACAAAAATATTTTACATAATAAGGTAATTTGGTATTTAAAATATTAACAAAGCACACAAACCATTCCTAATAACCAAGTTATATGTTTAAAATTTTATTGTGGACAATTAATAATTGGTCAAAAAAGTAGATTGGGTTTCAGACAGCTTGTTAAATAATCATAATTACCTAAATCTATTTAAATATTTCAGGTCTCAAGGATTTTAACTGCATATTCAAGATTTTATGAATAAAATAATCTAGATTTTAAGAATTTAAGCATGTATCAAATAATAAAAGTAAAAGCTTTTTTCTGCATATAGTTCCATTGATTCCGAGTAAATTTCTAAAAATAAATGGAGCATGAATTCAGCACAACTCTGCTTTATAATATAGAAGAATGCCCAGTAGCTGTCAACTAATAGTAGCTTTGAAAATGTATAATATACATTTCAAAAGAGCTGTATACGCTCTGCAGTTAAGTATCTTGTCAAGGTTAATGAACAAGCAATTTAAAGCAAGAAAATGTTGATTTATTGTTGATTTTGTCTAAAAAAACCAGTCTACATTAATCAGGATATTGAAAGTAAACTGCTATTCATTTCATTATTGATTTAATTTTAGATTTATATAGAACGTATTCGTTAAATATTGAATAGAATATCTGTTTACTATTAAATAATACCTGCAAAACTTGCATTAACACAAAATATAATTGCAGTAGAATAACTGTTTATCTAGAACAGCACAACATTTAAATTATTGTATATATAATTAAGTTGCTATTTCTTACGGTAAAAATATTGTAAAAATCAAATAGTTACAATTAGTATTTTCCTATGTAACAACTTAGCAATTTAAATACTTGTCAAACATTTAAATATCTATTGCATATGTTGTAACAAGAAGGCGTATTAGAAGTCGAATTTACGGTGAATATTGAAATGCAACCTATAATTTTCTTTTAAAGTATCTTTTTCAAGGTTATCCTTTCTTTTATCAAAAGTAATAATTAGTTTTAAAAAAGCAAATTTTAAATTTTTACAAAAAATGTTGCATAAACAAACCGATTGATTTTTTCCGATTTATTTATTTACTTTTAATTTATTTTTTATTTAATTTTTATTTGTTTTCATTCATTTTTCAGTTATTTTTATTTATTTAATATTTATTTACATTTTATTAATTTTTTATTTAAGAAGGATATGATGATGGTTTGTAAAGCCGAAAGGGCTAGCCTAATTTTCTTAAATGTAATTACAGAATATGCTTGTTCAGTTTTTTCAAATCTATTTACTTTGTTTTCCTTTTATTATTTATTATTTTCATAAAAAAAGAACAATTGTAATAAATTTTTTGGCGTCAAATATAAATGTTCATGAACCAATTTTTTAGATGAAGTGTAATGCCAAATATAATTTTGATGCAGGAAAAACCTTCAGTATATTCTTGAAATAATTACACCAATTTACTAAAGTAAAGCCGTCTGAAAGAAGGGCGCTATATAATCATGATCTCAGTACTTACGTCATTCTTATTTCTTATAATTAGACCTATTTATCTTAATCACAATACATTACAGATTATTCATAAATAAAAATGTCATACAATCAAAGATACAATTATTATAAATAATTCATCATCATTGAAAGTTTTCAATCATTATATCTCTGTGTGCACGATTCTGTCATTGATACTGATAAATAATGCTGATGTACATGTCAAATTTCACACCATTTGTTATCCTTTAGTGGGTATCTGGATCAAGGTCACATGAAATTCATGTGTTTCTTTGCAGAGAAAATTAATTTTGTGTATCTACTTATGTTTAAGTTAATACAAACAATGGAAGCAATGGTTTTAAAGAGTTTTGACCAACATAATTCTTTTTTGATTATGTTTTCTAAAATTTCTTGAAATATACATTAAAATTAAATCTGATTGTAATATATAAAAGCTACAGAAATCTAATGTTATTATTTTAGCATCTTCAACTCTTATATTACTTACCTCTTAGTATATTGGTTTTTAAGTTACAATAAATCTAGTCAGAAAAAATACATGCTAATAAACTTTTATACTATACAAAGGATCACTTTTAGCTCAATAACTATATGTCAGATATAAGATAAATGTCTTTATACAAACTCCTAAATTTTATGCAATAAAATACTTACCTACGAATAAATTTGACAAAGGTACTGCTATTTTTCTCAGCGGCATCGCCTTGCTGTAGTCATTAGGTTTATGTTTTGTGTAGGTTCTGTTATTATTTCACAGCACCATTTTAGGAACAGCACTATCGATTACTACCAGTAAAAGGAGTAAAGATCCTAATTAAGATACTGAGACATCTATCTCCCAAAAAATTGGTGTTTATTAACGAATACAGATTTTTTCTCTTTGACTTTGGATGGATTTTGTTATTGATAGATCCCTTTAATTTTATTTGCTAAAAGCTGACAACTCAGACACAATAAACAGTATCAAAGAAAGAAACAAAAAATTACATATTTGGTATTAACCTGGGGATAAACCACTAAGATCAGAACGTACCCGTATTTCGAAAATCACCTTTTTATTTATTTAAAACATTTATTCACCTGTTACATATTTAAAATATATACAATATTACGTAAAATAACAGAACACTTTTCCTATCAGAAATGTGCCGGCCTTGCAGGTACCCGCTGGGCCAATGGCGATATCTTCACCTATAGTATGCATTGTTGTTTATTAATTTTGAATTTGGCTAAATATAGCAGCCCTTACTCCTTACCAGGGAGGCATAATTAAGGGATTAAGGATGTCTTGAAATCAGTAATTGTAATGGTTTGTAGATTTGTCTTGTGTTAGTTATCTTTATTGTCCCCTGAAAAAGCTAGTAAAAAACAGGGTTGTCTTTGTATGTAAGTGGTCTTGTTGGTAGTCTATGTTTTTTGTCACAATTCTCAGGACAATTGGCCAAAAAGCCCTCCGAAAGTGCCGCAATCGAGGTGTAAAGTGCTCTCGACTGGGGCTCTGTCGGCCGGCTCATCGCTCAGTCGTCCTTCCGACTAGATTTCGTAAGTATCCATGTCGTGAGATTTGTGCTTCAGTCTGTTTGTCGCTGTGGAAGGTCCTGTTACTGTCTTCTGTAAATGTTCGGATTTTGGTGTATGCTTCCGTGCTTTCTATGCACGTTGTCCCCCTGATGATCGTTCATGATGCTATCTCTGAGTTCATCAGGGAGGCATCGCGCATAGAAGTTTTCAGTTGTCGAAAATCACCTTATCTTAAGACAATTTCGGTGATTTCGCCGTAATCCCCCATAATTTTATACGATTTTGGTGATTTCGCCTAAATCCCCCTCAGTTTTATCCGATTTTGGCAAATTCGTTGTAAATTTTCCATGATTTCCCTATAAATTGTCTTTTTGGATATTTGAACGACTTTTTTTAAAAGTTGTTCACTTGATGTTCGATTAATCTTTTTTAGACTTTTTCTTTGTTTTTATAGTTCTGAGCAATGAAGTGATCTAGATAATGATTTCGGATGATTTTGAGTGATTTTTGGATGATTTTTGGATGATTTTTGGATGATTTTTGGATGATTTTGGATGTCATTGGATTATTTCGGATTATTTCGGATTATTTCGGATTATTTCGGATTATTTCGGATTATTTCGGATTATTTCGGATTATTTCGGATTATTTCGGATTATTTCGGATTATTTCGGATTATTTCGGATTATTTCGGATTATTTCGGATTATTTCGGATTATTTCGGATTATTTCGGATTATTTCGGATTATTTCGGATTATTTCGGATTATTTCGGATTATTTCGGATTATTTCGGATTATTTCGGATTATTTCGGATTATTTCGGATTATTTCGGATTATTTCGGATTATTTCGGATTATTTCGGATTATTTCGGATTATTTCGGATTATTTCGGATTATTTCGGATTATTTCGGATTATTTCGGATTATTTCGGATTATTTCGGATTATTTCGGATTATTTCGGATTATTTCGGATTATTTCGGATTATTTTGGATTATTTCGGATTATTTCGGATTATTTCGGATTATTTCGGATTATTTCGGATTATTTCGGATTATTTCGGATTATTTCGGATTATTTCGGATTATTTCGGATTATTTCGGATTATTTCGGATTATTTCGGATTATTTCGGATTATTTCGGAATATTTCGGATTATTTCGGATTATTTCGGATTATTTCGGATTATTTCGGATTATTTCGGATTATTTCGGATTATTTCGGATTATTTCGGATTATTTCGGATTATTTCGGATTATTTCGGATTATTTCGGATTATTTCGGATTATTTCGGATTATTTCGGATTATTTCGGATTATTTCGGATTATTTCGGATTATTTCGGATTATTTCGGATTATTTCGGATTATTTCGGATTATTTCGGATTATTTCGGATTATTTCGGATTATTTCGGATTATTTCGGATTATTTCGGATTATTTCGGATTATTTCGGATTATTTCGGATTATTTCGGATTATTTCGGATTATTTCGGATTATTTCGGATTATTTCGGATTATTTCGGATTATTTCGGATTATTTCGGATTATTTCGGATTATTTCGGATTATTTCGGATTATTTCGGATTATTTCGGATTATTTCGGATTATTTCGGATTATTTCGGATTATTTCGGATTATTTCGGATTATTTCGGATTATTTCGGATTATTTCGGATTATTTCGGATTATTTCGGATTATTTCGGATTATTTCGGATTATTTCGGATTATTTCGGATTATTTCGGATTATTTCGGATTATTTCGGATTATTTCGGATTATTTCGGATTATTTCGGATTATTTCGGATTATTTCGGATTATTTCGGATTATTTCGGATTATTTCGGATTATTTCGGATTATTTCGGATTATTTCGGATTATTTCGGATTATTTCGGATTATTTCGGATTATTTCGGATTATTTCGGATTATTTCGGATTATTTCGGATTATTTCGGATTATTTCGGATTATTTCGGATTATTTCGGATTATTTCGGATTATTTCGGATTATTTCGGATTATTTCGGATTATTTCGGATTATTTCGGATTATTTCGGATTATTTCGGATTATTTCGGATTATTTCGGATTATTTCGGATTATTTCGGATTATTTCGGATTATTTCGGATTATTTCGGATTATTTCGGATTATTTCGGATTATTTCGGATTATTTCGGATTATTTCGGATTATTTCGGATTATTTCGGATTATTTCGGATTATTTCGGATTATTTCGGATTATTTCGGATTATTTCGGATTATTTCGGATTATTTCGGATTATTTCGGATTATTTCGGATTATTTCGGATTATTTCGGATTATTTCGGATTATTTCGGATTATTTCGGATTATTTCGGATTATTTCGGATTATTCGGATTATTTCGGATTATTTCGGGATTATTTCGGATTATTTCGGATTATTTCGGATTATTTCGGATTATTTCGGATTATTTCGGATTATTTCGGATTATTTCGGATTATTTCGGATTATTTCGGATTATTTCGGATTATTTCGGATTATTTCGGATTATTTCGGATTATTTCGGATTATTTCGGATTATTTCGGATTATTTCGGATTATTTCGGATTATTTCGGATTATTTCGGATTATTTCGGATTATTTCGGATTATTTCGGATTATTTCGGATTATTTCGGATTATTTCGGATTATTTCGGATTATTTCGGATTATTTCGGATTATTTCGGATTATTTCGGATTATTTCGGATTATTTCGGATTATTTCGGATTATTTCGGATTATTTCGGATTATTTCGGATTATTTCGGATTATTTCGGATTATTTCGGATTATTTCGGATTATTTCGGATATTTCGGATTATTTCGGATTATTTCGGATTATTTCGGATTATTTCGGATTATTTCGGATTATTTCGGATTATTTCGGATTATTTCGGATTATTTCGGATTATTTCGGATTATTTCGGATTATTTCGGATTATTTCGGATTATTTCGGATTATTTCGGATTATTTCGGATTATTTCGGATTATTTCGGATTATTTCGGATTATTTCGGATTATTTTGGAATATTTGTTAATCGTTTTCCTACTAGCAGCCACGTTATTAATGACCATGTTCTTATTAAATGTAATTTTTACTAACTACGTTTTAAGTCACCTAATTCTAATTAACTACACTCAATAACCATATTAGAATTAACAAAATTTTTTTTAATTACTTTCTCATTAACCACGTTTTTATTAAACATCATTCTTATTTGTCTTTTGTCTTTTAAACCACAACGGTTTAGTTCTAACCAATTATTTCACGATATGCAAATCTTAGATATAAGAAGATTATTTGTTAAAACATCTCTGACTTTTGCAATAAAACATAATATTGTTACATCCACAATAATTGATCACAATTATTTGACAAGATCAAATCTAGCAAATAATGTTTACTTACCTAGAGTGAATAAAGTCTTAGGTCAAAGATGTCACACTTATGTTATACCAAGATTATATAATAAGCTATCGCAAGAGCTGAGACAGATTAAAGACTTTAGAAGAGTAAAACACAAGTTAAAACAATGGATCCTTCATGAGAATTTTGATGATATAATAGAATAAAAAAAAGAAAAATTTATTTATTAAAAAATATAGAATCAACACTCTCTCTCTCTCTCAACAAATGTTTATCTATTTGTCTTTTTTTTTTACTGTTTTTACTGTTTTTACTGTTTTTACTATTTTTACTATTTTTACTATTTTTACTTTTTTTACTTTTTTTACTTTCTTACTTTTCTTACGTTTCTTACTTTTTACTATATTAGATTAGTTTTTTAAGCTATAAATGTACTTACCTTTTAATATGTTTTTTAACAGTACTCTTTTTTTTTATATTTTTTACATGTGTTAAGAAATATTGCTAAGATTAAATTATAAAAATTATTTTAATGAACGGCTATACCATAGACAGGCCTGATGGGCCTAAATGGATTACCTTATTTATTACTTGAGTTCATAAATTTAATCTATTTTTTCTCTTTGTAATTTTATAACTTTATTTTGTAATAAACAATTTAATATTAATTATTATTATTATTATTATTATTAACCATGATCTATTATCCACGTTCTTATTAATTACTTTCTTATTAACCACGATATTATTTACCACGTTCCATATTAACTTCGTATTAACAATATTCCTTTTGTGTTTCCTCCCAGTTCTATAAAATATTTTACAAAATTTATTATGTCACTATATGATTTGAGGCGCCAAATTTGTTAAAATATTTTTTGGTATACGAATTCCAAAAGAATGTCCACGCCTTTCATAATAATTTATTAGAATTTTTCAACTCAAGTTTCCCTTCTAATGTAATAACACACGTAATATGTAATCTAATTAATTCCAAATTCACGTAGTGCTGATTGTATGACTCAATATACCGTTATGATTGTAAAACGGCGATATCCAGCAATAGATTATGTAATGTCGGTATGAGAACTGATCGGAACTTTATAAATAGAATTATTAAAACAAGTATACGAGGGTAATGCTGAAATTTATCTAGCTATACTAGTAGCTTGTCGGATGCTAAGCAAAACTGTATTCTCTGGTAAGACTAGTTCAAATAGGATAACTTACATGGGCAATTAATAGAATTACAATCATACAGTGGGCTTCCATTATCTGAAACATAATCCAAGGTGAATTGGTATTTACATATACAAGATAAAAAATTCCAATCCTATTTTGGATTTATAATTAAAAGATAATTAGATGATAGAAGCCCATCAAAAAACCACTTTGGGTCAGACAAAATCATGTCGTGAGAAGACACTAAAAAAATAGGGGCATTTAGAGACTTCTCTGGGTTATTAACCAGCAGATTTTTTGACAAGCTGACAGGCATTCCTACAGTGGTTTTTACCTGATTGTTATAGTTTGTAAAAATAGGTTAGGCTAATGGTATATAGAAAAAACTATACTTGGCACCATGATAATTACTGGTCCCATACAAATTGAATTTGATGAAGATGAAACAATATTTCGTCTTAGTAATAAAACTGTAATTGAATTTTATGAAGACATTTTACAGAGAGCTTCAACTTATATATTATTAAAATGTATTACCCTCGTAAAAGTCGTGTTAATTATAGTATTAGTACTTACAAGTTATCGCATTTAAATCAATATATAAAAAACATAAAGGTCAAATTGTATGGTATGATTAACCATGAGGTTCCGGATTTCAATTTAAGAACCCTTTAAAATTTTTATGAGTTTGTTATGAACTCGCAATAGTCTTTATGTAACTATGCATTATTTTTTGCTTTCGCATGTACAAATGAATTATCTAAAAATTGAGGTATTTTTAATTAAAGAGGTATAAGTTCAGTTCTTTAATTATTGAGATAATAATAATAATAATAATACTCTCCCTAATTCACCCCCTTACGAGTGAATTTTAACCCCAAAAGCTGAGCTTGTCCGGGGAAAGGGACGGCTATTATTATTATTTGCCGTGGCGCTCCGGGGCGACCTAAAGATGATTGATGGTGCCATTTGACTTACAGGTGAGGAAAACCCGGAAAACCTCACCCACCATCATCGAGACGGTAATGTATGGCGAATTTTTTTAATCTGCATGTCATATCAACATAAATTGAATTTCTATTAATACGCCACACATCAAATCCTAAACCGAACCATGCAATTTAATTAAAAATCCACATGGTCTGGTCTGGGATTCGAAACCCAGCAGTCTCAGACTCATAAACTTGCCTATAAATGAATATAAGCGCGATAGACCGCTACACCACCGTGCCCGAGATATTTTAATATATTAATCTGGGCGAATACAAAATTATTAATTAATTTATTATTATTCATAGTAAGAGTCAATGACGTCATCAACTAGCTCTTTTTCTTCAACTGGAGTTGATGATCCAGGATGCGCTGAAGTATACTCGTTAAAAGGATTGTCTGGTATAAACTTGTATTTATATGATAGAAAAGGTGGCGTCAAATTTTCATAGATTTAATAGAGGATAGCGTGTTTTTTTAATTCTTTTCAAAATTAAAAAAAAAATTCGAAGGTTTACAAAAAATCAAGGTTTCTTCGCTCTAAGTTTTGTTATTATTAGTATTTCTTGAAAATTGTACAAACATCGGACTAAAAATAAAGGCATAGAAGGAAAATTTACACAAATATGTTAGAAATATAAGACCACTCGTATCCATTAAAAAAAAAAGATTTGTGTTGCTAATTTTAACTTTTTTTTACATGTCAATAGATATTTATTTGTCATAAATTCACTTGTATCTATTCTTTATAGAATAAAAGAATACTTTGAGTTTACAAATTTGTACCTAACTCAAAAATTAAAAAAAAGCAATTATACTCCTTCAATTCCAAACCTCTTTATTAATTGGTAGAAAATCTGGTAAATTTGGGTAAAGTGGCCTCAGAAAAAAACCCAGATTTGATCTTTTCCTAAAAATACTGTAACGGCCCACCCCCCGGTACCCCATTTTGATCGTTGTTTTAACGTCTGAAATTTTATTATTTACCTCTTAATTTTGGTTTACTTAAAATTCTATACTTAAGTACTGTATTTGGCGTTTTTCCTCTAGTAGTGTAGTGATCGTCTAGTTATTGAATTGATAATTTATATATCCACGTTGTGTAAACCAGGATTCGATGCAAAGTTTGGTGCAATTTGATAAATAAAACCAGTCAAATTTAAATTTATACTCTTTTATTTTTTATACTTTAAATGTGATGCAATAATTAGCAAAGTATATGAAAACTAATATAAACTATTTACTGAGATCTCACTTGAGACTGATTCAAACGCAGACCACGTTCATTTGCTATCAAGATATATCTCGTTTAGCTTGATGACCAACGGAGTTAACGAACAGCGTCAATTCGCCCGTTGGTTAACTACTGCGTTAATGTTTACATTTTTATGAAGCTTGATTCTATTCTAGAAATACACAGGTTGTACTTAAGGCTGGTAACTGTGACCGGTTTCGTCGGGCCAAAAACCGTTAAAGAACGTAACCGGTTTAACCGGAACCAGTTTTTATCCGTAACCGGTGTAACTCTAATCGAACCGGTTAAACCTGTCACTTGTTGAGCCGTAACTGGATTAACAGTACCCGAAACCGGTTTTAGCTAGATCGTGAACGTAAACGATATAAAGTATAGTTTTAGCTATTAGTAGGGATGCACATATTTCTTAAAACGTCGATACTGACATCGAATGATATACCAAAATGACCGAAGTGAAAAAAACGATATTTACAAACATGGATGTTTTTAAAACTTATACATTTAAAAGTAGGTAAAACAAAATGAGACTGTATTTATTTTATAAATCTAAACATTCCAAATGTAATATTATTTTTTAATAAAATTACTCGTACATCACAGTTATCCAAAATATGCTTCAAAGCATTTTCATTGATTATTAGGGGGCGCATTTGTGTGATACAATATGCTGAAGAATGGAAAATATCGAATAAAACATCGATATCGGTCGATGTTATTAAAAAAATAAAACCGACGAAAACTGAAACATGGAAAGCCAAATATCGATGATTTTCAAACATGACGTATCGTGCGCATCCCTAGCTCTTAGTTACGCTTCTCAATACCAGAGGATGTAGAAGAGCTTCCTGGTCCTGGACCATATTTTTATATTTTTATTAGAATTAGATAGTCTCAGACAGTGCTACACCCAAGTTACAGTTAAAATGTAAAATTAATAATACTTTCTTGCTATTGTTTAAAATATGAAACTATTATACTAAAGACGATTTAAAGCAAAACGCAATTTGCAACATTTGCGAAAACTCTTTTAAATATTCTGGAAGTACTAGTACTCTTTGGAGCCACCTGACAAGCCTAGTTTCAGAATAATTTGACAAACGATTTCATTTAAAGGATACCTTGACGAATAAGTTTAAAAACATTTCAACTGCGGACTTTGCTACCTATCTTGACTCCAGATATAAAAATATTGATAGAAAAATGGGCTTTCGGTTGAAAGTCAAGTATGAGTTGGAAAAACAAATTAGAACTATGTCTGAGGAAATGGATAAGATGACAACTAATTTTGAATCTGAAGCCAACAAGAAATCGGAAATAAACATTTTATTTCCAGAAGATGCTGGACCTAGTAATTATCTTTTTTCCTTGTAGTTCTTGGGTTTTTAGGTGTTTGTTGGGTGTATGTGCTTGTTAGGTGTATGTGGGTAAAGCTTTCGGCACTGATCAGTGCCTTCTTCAGTAGTTTTTTTTTAATATTTGTACATTATTTTTACGTAGTCAAAATTGTTCTTTAGTACACGTTGGGGTGTGTCATTATATTTGTTAAATGTTTGAAATCCTTTTTTTTTAATTTTATTATTATGTAATTAATTTTTATCCTTGTCATGTCCGTTTTCGGTGTTGTAGTATCCGTCAAAATTGTACGTTATAAGAATGAAGCTATTTTTTATTTCCGAGTGTAATTTTTTAAGTGGAGGAATTTCATTTCAAAAGAAAACAGAATGTATTATTTGTCTTATTCCATTCTTTAACCACTTTCAGGAAAGGTCTTGTTTCTTCCTGGAGGCTTTTTAGGAAATGAAACTTCTCCAATGACTGTATCATTTTTAATAATGTAAAATTGGTTTTTCACAAAACGGACAGTGGAGTTTATGTTTTGTTTGTGTTTTCTTGAATTTGAAAAACAAAAACTATACTAAGACAAATCCAAAACTCTTATTTCCATCAAGCGGGCTACATTTTGTTATTTGTTTTTGTTTTCGGTTCTTTTCCACTGGTCAAAATACATTTCAATATTTTATTATAATAGAGATTTAAACTAAACATGTCTGTTTTTCATCAACTTTCATAGCCCGTAAGTATATGAATTTTGTAGATAAAAAAATGAACTTTGGAGTATTTTTTTAGAGAATTTCAGGCCCTACCAGAATATGCCTGCATAAAGTTTCTATCTCAATCTGTTCAAACATAGCATTTTTATTGGATAATTTTTTTTACGTGTTATTTAAATGGGAAAATTTAAATAGCCCACTGACATCTTTTGAAATTGAGCTAAAAATTTGAGCGTGATTTGTAATGATAAATTTAATTTGTTTGCTAGATTATAAAATATTGAATATTCTATTGCGCCGATATTGCTAACTTCTATTCAAGATAATAAGGAGCTTCTATCGCCTTTTCGCATAGTTTTCTGTATTTTTATTTTTTGCTTGTATGCCGGTTTTTTTAAAACTCTCTTGCAACAAAAGAAATTTAATATGAAACTAATAACTGTAAAATAGAATGCGCATTACCGACTATTTTTAGACCTCTTTTTATAAAAGAAGAGTACAATACGTTACAGCCATTGTAGCATATCTATGCCTCTGGCGCACTGTACTCCTCTTCAATAAAACGAAGTCTACTCTAGAGCAATTGTCAACTATATACGCGGCATATATCAAAACAATCTAAACATTAAAATTATTTTCAGGATTTGTTGCCTACCGGTTTACAATAACCGTTGCGAAATATCTGTCCGATTATTTATTCAGGCCTAGAGGCGTAATGCAACAAAAAGACAGTAACTATAGCGTACCGAATTATGCAAGATCTCGATAAGACGTCGTTACACTTCGACACATTGCTGTATGCAGAAATATTTATAATTTTTCTCTTCAGATATGGCTAACAATCCATATGAAAGAAGGATTTGTTGCTAGGTAACCTTGGAATATACCTAATTATTCTGTAAAGTTTAACTGGTAATTTAAACACAAAAGCTGATCGTTTATCTAAGTAATTAAGATTAAAAATGATGCTGAAATTTGCAGTTGCGATTAAGATTTCAGTACAATTAGTTTGATGTTATTATAAAAGATGCCTATTAGTAGATGATAAAATTTTATACAACCTTATTGAGTTTAAATGTCATGTGTGAACATATACAGTATGGTTCAAATGAAAGGAATAAATTCATTATAATGGAAGTAGTTGGTTTTTCGAAAAAATGCTCGGACAGGTCAATTTTGTTTACTTAAAGCGCAATTTTTTAAATAAAATTCAATTTTCCCCCACTTCCCATTTTTGGGCAGTGACGTCATTGACAATTTTTTTAAATAGCAACCCCAATTTTTTTTTCTTGATTTTGATAGATCTTGCAATTTCCTACTCGGAAACGTAATATTTGAAATATCTGACATAACAATTTTTTTTGAAAAAAAGTCATTTCAAGATCAGATACATAACTTTTATGTTATTTTGAAACACAATAAATTAATAAAAGATAATTATTTGTAATTAAGTGCTTAATTTAAAAAATAATAATAATAATAATAATAAAACGAATTTAATGACAATTTCACAAATTCTTTTTATTATTATTATTTTTATTATTATTTTGTTAGATTAAGCATTTAATTACAAATAATTATCTTTTATTAATTTATTGTGTTTCAAAATAACATAAAATTTATGTATCTGATATTGAAATGACTTTTTCTCAAAAAAAATAGTTATGTCAGGTATTTCAAATATTATGTTTCCGAGTAGGAAATTGCAAGATCTATCAAAATCAAGAAAAAAAATTGAGGTTGCTATTTAAAAAAATTGTCAATGACGTCACTGCCCAAAAATGGGAAGTGGGGAAAAATTGAATTTTATTTAAAAAATTGCGCTTTAAGAAAACAAAATTGACCTGTCCGAGCATTTTTTCGAAAAACCAGCTACTTCCATTATAATGAATTTATTCCTTTCATTTGAACCATACTGTATATGTAGACTCAGAACATACATTTTTGAATCCATTATTTTTTTTTTCTTTTACAAATAGTTTTTGTCAAAATTATATGAACCATTGCCTAGGACAACAATCTTTCTCAACTTTTTCTTATTTTTTGCTATTGCCTTCCAATTTCTAAACAATAATCTTCCCAGGTCACTAATTTCTTACTTGTTCTACCTTTTTTTTTAATCGTCCATTTCTTTTTTTGAGATCTTGAAGTTAAATCTTCAGTAATCTATCTCAGTGTAGTTTCAGCACTTGGCCAAGCGAGTATGTTATTTTATAATTTTTTATGTTTTTTGTTTTATTACCGGATAGGAAACATAAATACATTGCTATTGACTGCAACTATAAACCTTGTCTCATTGAAAATTCAACAGAACTCAATTTTTATTAACCCTCAGTTAGGTACTCGCGCCAAATTATTAGAAATTTTTCATACGTCATGTACTAAATTTAGCTTGTTTTTAAACAAAAACGCTATTTTTTGGGTGACGGTAATTTATTTAAATATTAAAAATAAGTATAGATTTTGCGAAGTTAAACATTTTAAAAATGTATAGGAACATAATGTCAACGAACAAAAAAAAAAAACAATTAACGAAAAACTAAATTAATTTTAAATGCCCTCTAATCTTGTTCTGATTCTTCTCCTTGGATTAAATTATGGCAAGTTTCATATTTTATTACAGTTGTAGCATGTTCTTTGCAAACACAATTTTGACATGATGCACACCTCATTGTAGTCACTCTGTTATTAGCGTGTCCACATAATGCACAACGACTCCTTATTTTTCGTGGTGGTTCTGCAGTTACGTTTTCATCGGCTTGGTTATACTTAGATAAAAGAAGCTTGATCCTCGCTGGTAAGTTTTTCAAATGTGATCTTTCACCAAGGTGTTTTTTAATTTTTTTTCTCCTGGGCTCTGACTATGTCTCCGAATAACACTGAAGACTATTGGCTTATTGTGTGTTACCCCATATTAGTTCATAGCACCCACTCTGTCACCCTTGTACCTTGTACAAGTTTGTACAGATCCTTGGGTGAGTGAGTTCTATACATTGTTGGATCAGCCTGGGGTTGTCCAAAAAGAGCCTGTCTTTTGCGATTTAGAGCTTCGCATTCGCACAGTATGTGTTTGGCCGTTTCTAGTTTCTTGTGATATAGTCGGCACATGAGTTCTCCATTGTACATGCCAATTTTGTTCAAGTGTACCTTTACTGGAGCGTGCCCAGTCATGAAACCTGTTATCACTTTGAACTGGTTCCTATCTATAAAGAGTAGTTTTCCAATTCTTTTGGGACATGGTCTGCCTATGAAGGCTTTTCCATGTGCCTGTTTTGGGCTGCTTCCCCAATAGTTAATATGTTGTTCCCGAATCCAGTCGTTTATAAAACCCCATACTGTTATTTTTAGTACTCCTGGGTTTGTGTGTGGTTCCGGTGTTTCTTCTGACCCTCTTTTTGCAAGTTCGTCAGTTTTTTCGTTGCCTTCGATCCCTTGGTGACCTGGCACCCAAAATAATTTTACTCTATTTCGGCCATTGTTCTTAGTTCTTCAATGCATTCCCATACCAGCCTCGACGTAATTTTCTGACTCGATATGGCCTTAAGTGTCGCTTGGCTGTCTGACATTATTTGAATATGCTGATTTTCGACAGCTCTTTCATTGTTCGTTTTTGCACATTGCAAAATTGCGTATACCTCGGCCTAAAATACCGAGGAATGTATTCCTACAGCATAGCTATGGTAAGTATCAGGGTTTTTGGAGAATACTCCCTCCCCAGTGCCTTCCGCAGTCTTAGACCCGTCTGTATACCAGGTTTGTTCCTGTCGTTGGGCATTGGGCTCTCTTATGGTAATCTCCGCTCTTTCCTGTATTAAAACCTCAAATGGAGTATTAAGAGAGTACCTCTTATTTATGTGGTCTAATCTCATGTCTAGCACGTCTCCTGTCACTAACCTTAAGATACTCATGTGACCTGGCCTAATGTCAAGATTTTCCAGTATATTCCGTAATCTGTAAGCATCTAATCTTGCCTCCCCTTGTATCACATAGTGAAGAAGTGGAAGTCCTATTAGTGCTTCCATTGCAGCTGTGGGAGTTGTTTTCATTGGCCCGTTATTCCGAGGCAGGCAAGTCATTGTACCTTACTTAGCCTCGTTATTGCCTTCCTTTGCTGTTTCTTTAGCCACCACACCATTGCTGCGTATGTTATTATCGGTCT
The DNA here is from genome assembly GCA_927349885.1 of Psylliodes chrysocephalus. Classification (NCBI taxonomy): domain Eukaryota; kingdom Metazoa; phylum Arthropoda; class Insecta; order Coleoptera; family Chrysomelidae; genus Psylliodes; species Psylliodes chrysocephalus. Next base: position 68,780,748 of record OV651814.1, read on the forward strand.
CACCATGTTATAAAGTCAATATACCATGTCTGGTTTTAACCCCCATTTTTCTTAAAGGATCGCCTTGCCATCATTAACGAGGTTTCCGCTCTCCTTGTGGTTTTTTCTAGATGCTGGTTCCCGGTAAGTGAGCAATAAACATATGTGTAGAAGATGTGAATATAAGAGGCTTGGTTGCAAGAAGATTTACACAAGGAGGGATAAAATTACCTCTAGAATAGACCATAGTCCTCAATACCTTCACAACTGCCTTAATAATGATAGTCTCCAGGCAATAGCTTATGCAAACGACCTGACCATTCTGCAAGCAAATAATTTTGAGAAGATGTTCTGTGAAAAAATACAATTTGCTTTAAAAAGTTTAAAACCATGGGGGAAAGACCTGTCAATCAATCCATAGAAGACAGAAATGGTTCTATTCGCAAGAAAAATGATAAAAATAGACTAGCAATCTCCAGAGCTGCAAACCACGAAACTAAACTTTGCAACAGACGTGAAGTACCTAGGTCCCACCTTTGATGGCAAGTTTACATGGGACTCACTCCTAGAAAACAGAGACAAAAAGATTATGAGCAATTCCGTTGAATCGCGGAGTGCACCTGGCGTATAAGTCCTATACTAACATACGGTGCAGTTGTCTGGGTAATGAAATTAAAGTTGACAGCTATCCGCAAACTAGAACAAATTCAAATATTTATATCAAAGTTGCTTTGATGACAGTGACACGACTCCGCACGGTTGAAATCAAATATGATCAGGTGAGACGTCGCTATTGGCAGAAGGCATTCGAGACGATTCCCCTGTTTCAAGTAGACATGGACTCCATCTTCACTATAAGCCATACGAAGTTATAAAATAACAAATAAAAGGGCCATAAGTGTTAGGTACGTTCATACTTATACCGACGGCTCTAAAACAGAACAAGTTTCAGAATGTGGAATATACTCCAGATCCTTAAATGAAAACATAAAATCTGCTGCATGCAATAGTGCCAGTGTAGTTCAAATCGAGCACACAGGGTTTTTTATAGTAGTAAAAGAAATCTCTGGAAACAATATCACTGGAAGGAACATGTTTATCTAAATAGGAAGCAAATAAACACTACTCATCCTTGACAGACCACAAATGTACTCAATATTTGTACTGTTCGAAGCTTTGGCCAAAGTATCCATCAAAAACGTGGTCCTCTTAAGATGGATCAAAGGTCACGACTATAACAAAAGGTAAGTGTCTTGCTAATTCACTAGCCAAGAAGGTAGCCTACCAAATACGTTTGGACCTGGCTTTTCCAATAGGCTAAAACATCGGTGGTGATAAACTTAATTATAGAACATACTTGACTATGACTAGACAGAAACTGCGCCTGGTCACAGCCCCTTAGACTGGTTATTGCCAAGTACGGAAGCATCTCCATAGTATGGGGTAGGGAAGATGTTACCATCGGCGACGTTGTCAAGTATATTGTTATGTGAGCCATTTCATTATTCAGTCATGCTCTAACCCTACAAGTCCCTCTCTGTCTTATTTGGTCTTTGAGGCTCAACTTGTCCGATTATTATACATAATTAAACCCCTTAAGACCAAACCTATGGGAGGTGATTTCGATGACTATTCGAGAAAGGATGAGATAATATTTCTGGTCTGTTCCAAATATTTCTAGTTTGGTGAAGGAGCTTCTAGACTCCACCAAACTTTAGAAATTTGTATATAAATATTGGTGGAAAAACACAGTGCAATCAGTTATTACATGGACAGTGAAGATAAATAGTAATTAGTAGATAGACAGTGGTGAATATAAATAGTGATCAGTTTAAAGACATTCGAAGTATATATAAATTAGAATAGTTGTGTTATAAAATAAATAAGTGTTTAAATAAATTATTAATAAATAAACTGTTGTTTTAAAGTAAACAAACATCACAATATCAAAAGGGACCTATCAATTTAGAAGGATTTACGATGGATCTGGTGAAGCTTAAGTGCCGTGAGGAAATCCACCCTCCACACGTTACAGATACAGGTTTCTACTGGAACTGTTAGGCAGAGTAATATAAACAAAACATGTTCTCATGTATTATCTATTATTGGGAGATCTACTGTATTAAATATATACATAATATTTATAATAAGGGAACACTTACCGCTGCTTAAATTCATTAAAAATGTAACTTTTCAGTCACTTATATTAAAATAAATACGAATTAATTTTCGTTTATATTTCCGCTTTTATGATATTCATATAACTTTATTATTCCAAATATCCAGTTATTTTGCAGTATTTATTTTATTAAAGATAATACTTAATTATGTTTTTTAATCTAGTGCCATCAGCATCAACTACTTAGGTAATTAACATCTGTGTAGGCCTTGTTACTCTTTCCCAGTGCCACTATCTAATATTAATTTTTATAATATTAAATATAAATCGATCTAAAAGTCATAACCCTAACTATTGGGCCAACCTAACCCCCTTAATAATTCATTATCAGAAATATTAAAATGTTTTTAATATTAAAATTGCAATTTGTGCAAGACTAAAGCCCATTAAACCTTAGCTTTACTGTATCCAGAGATTTAGAAAATCTGAAACTACTAGTTGGTATGCGCATTTTTTTTGTTTATTTTCCATTATACTTTCTTGCATTTTAAGCATTCATTCAGTCTACGTCTGATACTCTCTAAGCAAATATGTTCACGGTTAGTAGCTTAGTAATAAATATCGTAAATTAATAATAATCACAGTAATTACTACAACATCGTAAAATTGTCATCAGCCAAATAAGGCACTTTCTAAACAGATATTAAGTTGTACGCGTCGTCGGTATTCTTTTGTTTAACTTTGAACAATGGCAATTTCTTTTATGCAAAATTATAAGGAAGAATGACTGGAGAGTGCCGAGTGATGGTTGTGGTAAAAGCTTCATGTTGCGTAGGATGAAGTATTTAAATATTAATAATATTTCCTCTGGGTATTAGCATCTTCATTCAGGAACTTACTTTTCAAATTCATAATTTAAATAAATTATTTTCATAGAACAGAGGTGTGTATCAATTTTGACGTTTTTTGATCTTAGCGAAGTTATTAATTAATTTAGAGGCAGGTTGATGGGTAATGAGAAAGTAACTGGAGGGAGCACGAAGGGAATAATGAGTCCTAATTGTGTTCTCAGTTTCTCAACATTTTGAGATGCAGAAATTGACATATTAACTGATTATATTGATTCTATTCATTTGCAGGATCTGAAAGTTTGCATGCCATCGTTTCTTCGATTTCTTTTAAATTTGATGAGAAACAAGTAACTGTTACTAGGTGCTAAATCTGAGGTAATTTCTGGGTTTACATTTTTTTGTAACAATTACAAGGATGAGGTTAGGTTAGGATCAAAAAGCGTGAAAGGGTCACATATCTACTTATAATGTGACCCAACCTAGTGCGGCTCATGCCTAGATTATAGTTTATTGTACTAGCCAGATCAGGGTAGGCGTTTTCCCTGTAAATAGTTGGTAACAAGTTTGCTTGACCTCGACAGTAGTGCTCAAAGCGCTTCTGGGTGAACTATTCCCGTCAGTAACAGTCGATAAAGTAGGAAACTAGTGAGTTAAGCGTTTTAAAAAATGGTGGGCCTTTTATGATATTTACAGCAATTTGAAGTCACATTTTTATATTATACAACTTACAACTAGAACCAACAATGAAGTTTACTTAATTCTTGTTGCAGGTAAATGTTAAAAAATGGAAAATATCACTTGTTTAAAATAGGAAAAAATCAAAACAATTTCTAATAACTATGTCATTACATTATGAGTTCCATTATATTCCATATAAAAATATACGATAACCAACATAACGTAACAAAAATTTCATTAAAAAAAAAATATATATAATATTCATAAAAACAGTAATTTTTTCAAAAAAAAAAAAAAAAAAAAGAAACAGAAGGCTAGTAGTTCATACTTACAATGAATTTAACAAAGAAATGTAATATCTACTTAGATACATTATACGTGATTAAAATTTATTACCAAAATGTATAACAGTAAGTTTTTAATTTAAGAAACGCTCACTCAAAGTTTCTATGACAGTCTTTTTTTTTAGATTAACTTGTTCACATTTGATTGTTTTTTTTTTTAAATAAATGTTTGCTACATGGAAAAACATTTTAAATCTTATATTTCCTTTGTCTTTCTATTTCTATCTAGCATAGTTGCAATTATGTAGTATCCTTCTAAAAATCTCCATGCACAGGAATATCTGAAACAATACAAAAATAAAAGTGTGTACCTTAAAATAAATAATTATCAGAGCAATTTTTTAAATAGTTAGACATATATTTCCTTATAAATAAAGGTACACCAAACCCTAATAATAAAAAAACCATGTGATTCATGCGCTCTACAGGTGAACCATACAAAATTAACAAGTTGATATTATTATATACACAATATGAACAATGTGTTCTATAGGTCCAGAGTTGGGTAGTATTTGATAAATAAAATCATGAATAGTACCCATAAATTAAAAAATTCTTTTTGGGAATAAATCAAAGCTCTTTTTTAATAATGTTTCTTCACAGAAACAAAAAATATGATGAGGTTTTAAAATATCTGTTCGTAAATTGGTTTCACACATTTCGTAATCAACAAATTACTTAAATCTAACTTAAACTGTATTAGTTACATTTTACTCACTTATATTGCCCATTTTTCACGAAAATATACTGATATATTTTTATTTTTTATAACATATATATTTAGCTTTAACTTTACATTTATTAAAGTGCATCAGTAAATTTATTGATTTCTTTATCACTGTTTTTGAAAACATATTTTTTATGGGTGTAAAACGGCTTTATATTTAGTGTCCGCAGCATGCTAACCGCTTCTGGATGAACTTAAAATAAGGAAACAATTCCCGTCTATAATTCAAACCTTTTCCTCTAATTTTTCTATAAGCTTTACCAGTGGTGGCTCGTGAGCACTAGCGGCAGTGGGGCACACACTGGAAATGAATCCCGGGATTCGTTCTTCCCTTAAGTAAACAAGTTCTCCGCTTTATGAAAATTAAATATATTTCAAAACAATCAGTTGGGGCAATAACGATTTCTGAATGTGACTATAGGGAGCTAAATGTGACCACTCAAAATTCATTTGACTATGTATGTGGCTATTTAATCAAAAAATAATTACATATCCACTCTTGCGAAATTTGCATAAATTTCTCAGAAGAATGCAATTTACTTAACAATTCTAACTTGTTAACGCATTTTAAAGCATACGACTCTGAAGAAAAGGTATTTGGCAATTTAAAATCTCCCAGCAGAAAATTTCTCTTTTATATTTTCAAATTAGAAACAATATTTATATCTCTATTTCATAGTTTGTCAACTAAGCCTAGAATTTCCAACGCATACCTTTTTGAGATGAGCAAAATAGAATTTGGTCATCCTTGCCAACAATTTGCGAAAATGTACACCGTTAAATTATTTATAAGACTCAGAATTTTTTATACTCTTAAATATGCAAACAGAGATTTGAAATCCTCGTAAAAGTCAGACAAAACCAAAAGAAAAATTAAAATTTTGTCCCATCTCTATTTTCAGATGTACAACATCTACAAATTTATATCCCGTCATAATAAATTTCACAAATTCACAAGTTCGGCGAAGTTTTGTAACCTTGGCAGTCGGACTAAATGTTCAATGGTCGCAAGCTATGCTGAAACTGGAGCCAACGCAATCGTCCGTACTATTTCTTTCGCTGGATCTAGGAATAAAGTGATGGGAGCTCTAGCCTATTGCCGCCGCGTACATTCGTATCTGGTGTAGGTTGTTAATCTGGGACAGCGCCCTGCTTGTGACGTATAATCCATCGCATGTATTCATCTCTTGCTAAGCGATATTGCCGTTGTTCTTGTTTTTCGCATCATAATAAGAGAGAAAACAACAGAGGTAATAAAATAATAATAATAGGCATTGAGAAAAATATAAAATATGTAGGTTATTTTTTGTTTATTTATTATACCAGGGCACGTGCTTAACCGCCACTGAGCTTTACCATGAAGGCCATGGTTGAGCTAGAAAAGAATATGATTTAGTGGCAGAGTTGCCCAACCAAAAATTTATTAGAAATGAGAAAATGGATATCAAATCACTTTACTTGTATCTACTAGACGTAACGACCTAATATTTAGAAATTTTAGGAATAACTAACTTTGGCATGTACAGAAATTATTTTAAAATAATAATATACGGAAACTGGTTGTTTGAAGATTATTAAAAGTAAGTAAATGAAGATCAAAGCACTTTACCGTAATCTACTAGACGAAGCTGTCTAATCTTTAGGTATAGATGGTGGCACCGAAAACAAATAATTTTATGGAATAGGCAACTTTGGCATGCAGAGAAATGATATTAAAACTAGAATAAGGATATATAATGCTTATCATTCTGTATTATATTCTTCACAGTTTAACAGCCCCCATTAACCCCCATTTTCAATCAGATTTTTTTCAGAATCAATTGGCTTCATCTTTTTATAAGGCTTGATTTTTCCTGAATATTTCAATTTAATACTGTTTTTGTTTCCGAGTTGATTTTTTTCAATGTTTCAACCTCCCTTATCAGTCCATTTTTATATATTTATTAATTTCCTTATGGAGCTTGATTTGTACATTTCATTTTGATATTGCCTTTGGTTTTTTGTTTCTATTGTTTATTTCAACCCCCTTTGACCCCCATTTTATTATTTTTTCAAGTCAATAGGCTTTGTCCCCTTTTAGAGTGAAATGTTTGCCAAAAAATTCAAGTTGATATTATTGTTCGTTTTTGAGTTACGATTTTTTTATGTTTCAACCCTCCTTAACCCCACATTTTTATTCAGTTTTTTTTTTTAATCAATAGGCTTCGTTTTCTTATAGAGCTTGATTTTTCCTCATATTTTCAAGTTGATATCATTTTTCGTTTTAGTGCGGACAAAAAACGTGACATCGGACGGACGGACAAAGTAAACCTATAATATACTCTTCACAGACTACTGTGTGAAGAGTATAATAATATACGAAAAAATTTTGTTGGTTAGGATACTCTGGCACTGAGCCACTACTTAATAAATTGTTAAATTTCGGTAGGCTCTAGTTGGACCAATTCAAAGATCTGCTTCCCCTTGTTCAGTGTTGGATTGGACCCTAGTCCAGACAGTCAGCCCTCGAAAAGAACGAAGAACCAAATACGACGAAAACAATTTTTTCTGAAATCTAACGCAGACCAAATTGTGTCTGATGAAGGTAGCGGTGACGAAAGTAAAAGCCCAGACAACGAATTTTTAGGTACATAGCAATGAACAATCCTATTGTCTATTTTTAACCCACTACAAAAAAGTAGGAGTTTCTGAATTCGTCGAAATTTTTTTTAAGTTTGTTTAGCGATAATTCTTTACCACGTTTTTCGACATCTACGATTCTTTTTTGCTTAGAAAATATGTACCTCAGGGATGGTCCTATATAAATTGTGTCAAGATTTATTAATGACTTCTATAAGAAAATATTCAAACTTATTTTTTATGTAAATTCAGTGATAATTGTTTACCACTTTGTTCGATTTCTATGTTTCTTTTTTCATTAGAAATAAGATACTTCAGGGGAAGATGGGATCTATGGGAAAATCAGCAAACTCGATTTGTGATGGAATCTGCACGATTTTGGAGTCGGGTTTTTAAAATTACTGTTATATTGTTTTAAGTTATTACATAGAAAGCGGGTTTTTGCTTACTGTTAAAACTGATTTATTGATAGATTTAGACATTTTAGATAACAAAAAATTCTCTTTTACAAAGAAAAAAACTTGCTTTCTAATTAAATGATGTACTTTTCTTGTACCTATATAGTTTTTTAAAAATTTTAATACTAGGTTCTACCTAGGGATTGCAATCCGAAAAACCGGATCCGGTAATCCAGCGGATTCGCCTTCAATATACACTTACCGTATCCGGTACCAATATACCAGATCCGGTGACCGGGTGTGAATATTCCATATTTTGGCAAAATAACCGCTCATGAATAAATACGCGGTGCTTGTGCGTGAGAGTTGTTAGTCTTTTAATGCTGAGCCGCTCCGCAAAAAGTGGTAAAACTGTTTAAAAGATCGCCCACTAGATACGATATCTACCTGCAAAAGTACGAAGAAGAAGAAGATTACGGGTAATAAACTAAGCCTTGTTTTGGATTGCCGCACGCGTTGAAAATGTCTTCTTGCTATGATAGAAATGTATTATAAACTGAAACTGTGTATCGATAAAGCATAATAGATGTACGATCAGACATAAAATTTACTAATCTTTAATGGTCGAAAATAAAAGACTTGTTTGACAGTTTCCAGCTATTTAGATTAGTTGTAGAGGAGTTATTCACAAGGAATTTGACTCTATTAATGACACTGAAATTTGTTTTAGAGAAGTTTCTCACTTATGACACGATGTAAGGCACTGATTTATCCAAATCACTACGTGCGGGAATTAAAGAACGTTGCACTGTAGTAACGGGAATATTGATATACTTACAGTACTCAAAGAAATATCAAGAAGATTCAAACTGAGTTGATAATACATTTACTATGGCAAAGAAAAAAGACATGCGACTAGAAATGCAAGACAAAAACTCTTACGATATCGTGGAACCCGTGGAAGAAGTAGTAGAGAAGAACATAGCTTTACAATAAAAAAAGATTTGACATTACATGAACAATAATTACAAATACAGATCCAGCAGGAAGTGGCATCTTATATGATACTAACTAAAAAAGGAAGTGACTGCATTTGAAAGTGAAGGATTTCGAGGAGAATAATTGTTTGCTATTCATGACTATTTGCTAACAATAAAGCCGACAAGTGGAGAAGCTGAGAAAGCCTTCTAGGTCACAGGCTACATTTGTAACTCTATTAGAAGTCGATTGTCAGATGACATAATCAACACAATTTATTTCCTAAGATCGTTTTTCAAACCAATTATTTGTTTAAAAATTAAACAGTTAAAATATTATTGAGAATACTTATTCTGATTGCTATGTTGTACTGTAATTATTAGATATATTCGAGAATCTGTCATAACTTATAAGAATTAAACTGAAAAGCATTCTCAAATAGCTATTTATTGACATTATGGTGATCTCAGTTAAGGTTAATTATGTAATGTTCAATTTTAAAAATTTAATTATTAATATCTACCTTATCTTTAAAAATTAAGAAGAACCACCAGTTACGTTACTTTAATTTGATTTTGATACGACGAGTATTTTAATTGTTTTGACTTTTAGTTGGTGATTTTATTTGTTTTGACCCTGAGAATTTAATAATGTTTTCTCTTTTTAAATTAGTCATAATAAACATTGATTTCGTATACGTTTCGCTTTTTTTTACATTTCATTCACTTAATTCTTTTTTGATCTCTTCAACGTCTTATATATTTTGCTGTTTTATAATTTTTCAAATATATATAATATCTTACAATACCTTAACTTGTAATTATTAGTCCGAAAATTCGAGTATACTTGTTTTCCAAAGAAATATATCTGCATTGGAAAGTCTGACTATAACAAGATATATAAACTGCTAATTAATATACCTTTTAAATTAATTAAGACATTGATGCGATTTTAAAATTGTTCTACTTCATATAAGGCCATTGCATTTTGTCATGTAGCGGACCTTCAGATTTTTAGAATTTTTAAAAATTTAAATAAATTTCCGAGGAACTTGTCTGCGAAGAACTACTACTAACCTTAAGTGTATCAACCAGGAAATTGATACATTTGCAATAAAAGAAACATATTACAACAGACGAGGTCAGTGCTTGTTCAGCAAGTTGGCAAAAAATATAATGGAAATGATATTATTTTCAACCCACTCGTTAGCAGCTTTAGGCAAAGTTGTATATTGTGCAAGGACGTTGTTGATACCGGAAAGGAGGTTTGATATATTATGTTACTAGTTGTTGTAGGAGATTTTGATATCACAAGATATATTAAAATTGTAGACATGATTTATTAAGAGTTGCCAACAGTATAAAGAAAATTGTTTACATTTATGAAGAAAAAGATATATCTTAGAAAGTATTACAGTTAGATGCTTTCTCTTTTATAGGTACAATACTTAATTTTAAATTTATTATATGTGCAGCAAAGTATTTATTCTTTGTCTGTAAAATCAACTGTGACATAAAAATCTTCAGTTATAGTTTATTTGAAAATACATGATAGCACAGTTTTTATGACAAACGTCTATATTGTTCAAAGCATAAAAAGTAAATATTGATACCTTCTTATTTGAATTTTCACTACATTTTAGTATGACCACCCCGAAAAATCTCGAATACAATACATAATAAAGTGTAAATTAGCAAACTCTAAGGCATTAACCAATAATTCTATACCTTAGTGACGGGGAACACGAAATTACTTTAATATAAAAAATAATAAAATATTAAGTACCAACATTTATTTTTATAAAAAGTTAATAGTCGATATTAGGTTAGGACACTTCCTTTTAATTAATAATAATAAATATACATACAACCAAATTTATATGATATGCTAAAAAAAAAATATTTTCTCATAAAACACTCATATTTCGTTTTTAAAAATACGGGGGATTCCATATAAATTTGTTTGCTTGTATTTTGGGTACGAGCGTCATATAAACTTACTAAATATGATATGGAAACACCCAGTATATGGATTTCCAAAAAATATTCTAAAAACTACCAAATCTCAAACTGGGCGGGTTTAAAATCTAGAAAACTTAATTTTGTACAAAAAAAATAAAAATAATTAAAAATCAGTTAAATTAAAAAAAAATCTTCTATTTTTCTGCCCTGGCTGCTCTGCTCCTGCTCCTTATGTTGGTTCTTATTTTAACTCTTGTCCTCCTTTTTTTATACTCTCCTAGTCTCCTACCTCCTGCTGTTTCTTTTCTCTGCCCTGGCCGCTCTGCTTTATGTTGTATCTTAGTTTCAATTAAATAACTTTTCTTTATCTTATTAACTTTATTTATCTTGTAAATTAATCCATGAATTATCCTAAAAATCTTTTCAAAATTTTATAAAATTTTCTGACAATTGAAATTCCCTGTTACAGTTTCTTCCAAAATCTCATGACAATTCTCTAAATATCTTTCTTTCCAATCAATAATCTTTCTCCTTATATAAACTACAAACTTACACTCCTCTTTCAAAATTTCCCATCTGACATTTTCAAAATTATAATGACAATCCATCATTGCAAAAATCAAAACAACAACATCGTTGATAATTTCACAATAATATTCTTCTAGACTCACTCGTCCAGCTTTGCTAACTTCAATTTTGATATAATAATTTTAAATTTCGTTATCTGGGAATTTCCCTTATCAATAAATATAGAGTTACATACCTAAATAAATAAGTCTTCCGATAAGGAAGTATCATCATCAGTTTTATCACGTCCCACAAAAATGATAATTGGTTCTATTGTTTCCCCTATTAGCCCAAGAACCCACTGCAAATTTTTACCGTCATCTGATAACGAAATGAAAGATACCCTAAAAGCATGGAAAAACCTTAAAATAATTTTTTTAAGCCACTTTGCTCAGAATTGGCACCTGTGCCGATCCCAATCCTGAGCAAAGTGGCTTAAAAAAATTATTTTATATTAAAAAAATCACATAAGGCATGACAGCGCTAATTTTGTTTGCCCTTAAAGTTTTCTAGAAAATAACATTCAAATATATCTTGATATATATCGTTAAAGGAAAACATTTTCTTCCTCTTAACATCGCAGAAAAAGATCTAGGTATCCACGATTAGTAGATAAAAATTATTAAAAATATGAATCAATGTTTGCTGATTTAAAAATTTATTTGTACCTATTGTTGTGATTCATTTTTACAGGTTGCCATAGAAACGACAAAAAAGCTACTATGATTATGGTTTAAAATAATTGTCTAACCAGAGTTTATAATTATTATTGACTATCTCTGTAAATGGTTTATACAATGCCATCCTTCTTCCTTTCATACATAAACATGGTTTAAAAGGTAGGTAAAAATATTAGTAATTCAGGTTTAAAAGCTAGGTTCACAATGAATTAAGATTGTAATTTTCAGGGAAAACACAATTGTCGCTGTTATGTCTTATGTGATTTTTTGAATATAAAATAATTTTTTTTTAACCACTTTGCTCCGGATAGGGATTGGCACAGGTGTAATTTGGTAAAGTACAAAGTTGTTACATGCCTTTGGAGTGTATTTCATTTCGTTATCAGATGACGGTCGAAATTTGTTGTGGGCTCTCTTACTATATTAACATATTTAGTTTACAGAATTTCTCTTCTTCTGCTATGACATGTCTTATAAAGTTTTGCCAATTGTTTGGTGAAATTTTTGATATAGAGTCACATAATAGAACATCTTAAAGTTTAAATATCCCTTCCTTTGAACCCATATTATTTAGTGGGGTTAAGTTAACTTCTTAAATTTTGGTAAATGTTGTTTACATATATTATGTTATGTTGGGAATGGGGTGTTAATACACTGCTACCTCAAAGATCTATTAGGTCCCCTTGTATCGTTAATGCACCAAGAAAATGTCTCAATGTCTCTAACGACCCTTCCAATACTATCTTCTCAAGGAAGTGTAGGATTTAAAGTGGCTTCAGGTTAAGTTAATCTTCCTCTTCTATTTGATATCCTCCTAGGTATAGTGCCCTTGGATTCTGGAGGGCTGCACATTCAGTTAGAATGTGAATGGAGGTTTCGTCCTCCCCATCCTCACAGATTCTGCACTCACCAGCCTTTACTACTCTCAGTTTACTAAGGTGTCCTTTTAGTCGGAATGTCCGGTAAGGATCTCTGTTACAATACGTAGTCTGTTCTTGCTCAGGCAAATGTAGGCTTCCAATCTTTTCTGGCTATATTCAGCCAAAAGTATCTTGATTGTTCGCTTCCAATATCATTTTTATGTGCGCACTAATAACTATTAAATCAGTATTCAAAACAATTATCTTTAATAATCTAATCAACAATTAAATATCAATTAATATTAAAGGTATTTATCTAAAAACTCAAATACTAAATAAAAAGGACATTCAGTGATAAATCTCACCTGCAAATCACTCACAATTCACAATATATTAAGCTTATCACAAACCTCACCTACAATCACTGACCAGTACCGTTCTGAAACGTTAAAATAACAGAATGCCTCTATTTAATTTTAAGTTTCAAGTAACCTAAAACTCTCGAAATCCATATCATGGGTAATAATCATAAATTAGCGCCTTTATTATTGTAATCTTTTCAAGTGCGGCTCGAAAACGCTGACAAAATAATATCAACAACCAGCAGTGACCTCAAGCATCTTCTTATAAAACCTTTTCCTAATACCAAAATATATCGAGAAACGAATTTTAAGAAAATCAAATGGTACATGGACTTACACAAATTGTAATCTTACAAATTTTAACCTCACAAATGTCAATCTTAAAATCAAATACACGAATCTTTGCATATTTTTAGAATCATTTGATTAACAGCTTTAATTATCTATAAATTTTTTCATATAATTATATGCAATTATAATTAAAGATGATAATGTGCCAATGATTATCCCCTTGCAAATAGTATCTTTAAATCCTTATAAAATGTAAATAACTAGAAAATTTGCTAAAAACGTCCCACATTTTATATAAGTATAGGTGTTGGAAGTTAACTCACTTTATATGAAGTGTTCTTGTCAGCACCCTATATATTGTTTTATAGAAGTTTGTGGTTGTCACTAATTTTATCTTTTGAAGTTGTCATATATTTTTACATAAAATAAAAGTATTTACCAATATTCGTTAAATTAATAAAAGTATCATCCATATTAACGAAATAGGCTATCGCCGGGTAGGTTATAGCTCTATTCAAATCATTTGGCGACCGTGACAGGACTGGGAGATATTTTTTAAACATTTAATTTGTAAATCATCTCATGGAGAAGCTTCTAAAAGCGCAACGTTCTCACAGGACTGCCTTTGAACGAATATTGGATGAAACGATTAAACTACTACGAGATGGTCAGGATATTTTTGAGATACAAGCTAATATTAGAGTCTTTGATAATAAAAATGAAATTTTGACCAAAATTCACAAAGATGTAGTAGATTTTATGTTTGATAACGATTTTGCCGATGAAGAGATTGATGACCAGATGAAAAATGCTGATTATTTGACAAGCAAATTTCAAAACTTAAAAATTAGGGTTGAGCATCTAGTAACTAAAGATTTTGCTGAAAAAAGTAGTATAGTTAGCCAGTCTAGTTCTTCTAAACATAGAATGAAACTTCCAGTTATTGAACTAAACAAGTTTGGAGGAGAAATTACCGATTGGTTGCCTTTTTGGAGCCAATTCAAAAGAATACATGAAGATGAATTACTAGACAATGAAGATAAATTTCAATACTTGATTCAGTCAACAGTTCCAAAATCACGAGCTCGATCGTTAGTTGAAAGTTACCCACCAACTAGTGAGAATTACAGTAAGGTAGTCGAAAGTTTGGAATCTCGTTTCGGAAGAGCTGATCTGTTAATTGAAGTTTACGTTCGCGAATTATTAAAATTGGTGCTGGAACATTTGAACGGAAAATTTAAAATAAGCTCTTTGTATGACAAATTAGAATCCCAATTAAGAAATCTAGAAACACTCGGTGTAACATCAGATAAATGTGCAGCCATGTTATACCCATTGGTAGAGTCCTGTTTGCCTGAAGAAATTTTACGTGCTTGGCAAAGAAATGTGGAATTTTCTTCTGATTCTAATATAAAAACTCGTTTAGACAAATTGATGCTGTTTTTGAAAAAAGAAGTGGGAGGCGAAGAAAGAATAAGCCTAGCTGCTTCTGGTTTTGATTTACAGGAAATGAAAAAGAAAGACATTTCAGATTTCTCGACTTCTAAAAATACGCCAACAGCTGCTGGTTTAGTAAATCAAAGTAATCCAAAATGCGTTTTCTGCAAACTTGAGTATTTAAGCATTAATTGTTCTGAAGCATTAAAATTATCACATACTAAAAAAAAAAGAAGGTGTTATCACAGAACGGATGCTGTCATCTGTGTTTAAAATTTGGCGACATTTCCCGTAAATGTCGTAGTGTCGCAAAATTGAAGTGTTATAATTGCAATGGTAAACATGCTACAGTTATGTGCTTCAAAAATGAACAAAATAAAAATGTTTTGCCTGCTAAACCCCCACAAGTCGAAAATTTGTCAAATCAGGCATCTTACCAACAAGTTTTTCTTCAAACATTGTTAGTGCAAATAAAAAACAAAACAAACGTAAGACTTGCGAAAGCTATTATAGACACAGGATCACAGAGATCCTATATTTGCAAACATACGGCATTAGAGATGGGATATGAACCAACTAGAGAGGAAGAAATGATTCGTGCACTCTTTGGTGGTTACAAGTCAGAAGCCGTAAAACATACATGTTATCGAATTAACCTGAAAAGCCTAGATAATCAATATGAATGTACATTTGAAACTTTAGACCAACCATTAATATGTAGCAACATAGAATGTTTATCAGAGGGTCCTTGGTTAACAGAACTCAGAGAAATGAATATTCAAATTACAGATACCAGCGATGGTCCTATCAAAATTCTCATAGGGGCTGATATAGCTGGTAAAATTTTCTCTGGGAAACGAAATGTACTAAAATGTGGTTTAGTAATTCTAGAAACGTCATTTGGCTGGACTATAATGGGTAAAACTAATCAAGTTGGTGATCGATGTTCCGTATCCATGTTAGCTACTACTTTCTCCTTTCGAAATTTTTCAATAAGTGATTTTTGGAATCTAGATATTTTGGGAATTTCGGATCCTGCTACAGAAAGTACGAAGGAAGAAAAGGAAACAGCGATTCAAGATTACTTTATAAACACAGTTACTAGAGAAGAATATGGACGATACAAAGTAAGATTTCCCTGGATTAACAGTCATGCTCCACTTCCAAGCAATAATGAAATTTCTAAAAAAAAGATTAGATAATTTGATGAAAAAACTAGAAAAAGATGGATATTACGAAGAACATAATAAAGTTTTTAAAGAATGGCTAGGTGAAAACATAATTGAACAAGTTTAAGAATCTGAGGTAGATATTAAAAGTCATTACCTACCTCATAGACATGCAGTAAAGTTATCTAGTGCCACAACAAAGCTCCGTTCAGTATTTGATGCTTCTGCTAAAGAAGGAAATAATCCCTCATTAAACCAATGTCTTGAAAAGGGTATTAATTTGATAGAGTTAATTCCATCTATTTTACTTAGCTTTAGAATGGGAAAAATTGGAGTAATAGCAGACATCCGTAAAGCTTTTCTTCAGATTAGTTTATTTGAGCAAGATAGAAATGCTTAACGATTTCTTTGGTATGACAAAAACGGAAAACTCGTAACCTATCGACATGGTAGAGTTGTTTTTGGAGTTACAAGTAGCCCATTTCTTCTAGCAGCTGAAATCAATTATCATTTGGAGCAGACCCTAAACGATGTATATTCTGGAAAATCGACTTACTCCATTTCCACTATATCCAAATTACTGAAAGGATTTTGTGTTGACAATTGTGTTGCTAGTTTAGACAGTGAAGACGATCTTCAGAAATTCATTAACGAAGCGCAAGCAATAATGTCAGACGGTCAATTTGATCTAAGATTATGGGAATTTACAACATTACAAAAAGATAACGGTAATAAGATGTCGTCTGTTCTTGGTCTAAATTGGAATAGGAATTTGGATACTTTAGAAATGTGTTTTAGTGTAGTTAAACATTTAATAACAGAAAAAATATCAAAAAAAAATAATTTTGTCGGTTGCAAATAGCATTTTTGATCCAATTGGATTCGCATGCCCTGTTCTTCTTCGGCTAAAATTGTTGTTGCAGCAAACATGTATTTTAAAACTAGATTGGAATGCAGAAGTTCCAGAAGATATCAGAGATTAATTTTTTAATTGGTTGAAAAATTTAAATAGTCTAAAAAACCTGAAGGTTCCTCGCTGGCTTTTACACGAAGTAGCTGAACAAGTGCAGTCGTGGGAATTTCACCTATTTTGTGATGCTAGCAAAGACGCATATGCTGCTGTTGTTTTTTTGAGATCTAAATCTACAAAAGGAATTTGTGTTCAGCTAGTTCAAGCATAGAGTAGAGTATTACCAATAAAAACTATTTCGATACCAAGATTGGAATTACTCGCTGCAACTATAGGTGCAAGATTATTGTCATCCTCCATTAAGATTCGAAAAAGAAAGGATATCAGAATTTTTTGTTGGACTGACTCTACTACTGTTATTTCTTGGATTAAAAGAGAAGACAATTGGAAAACTTTTGTTAAAAATCGGATTGAGGAAATTCGTAAGTTGACAAAACCAGATTGTTGGTATCATGTCCCTGGCCAATCTAATATTGCAGATCTTCCTTCAAGAGGTTGTTCAGTACAGCAACTACTTCAATCTCGTTGGTGGGAGGGTCCTATATGGTTGAAGAAGAATCGAGTTGATTGGCCAGTACAAGAGTATGAAACAATATGCCTCAAGTTATGCTTGTCAGCTTCAGTGATCAACTTCAAAGTTAGAAATAACCAAATGTGAAGTAGAAACAATAAAAAAAGAAAATTAGATAACATAGATAATTATTAATAATTGTTAAAGGATTATAATTGAATTAAAATAAAATTTAATCGTAGAAAAATTAGCAAAAAATGATTTTTCTTTTCAAAACAGGTAATGCATAAAACCTAAAATGGAAGCGATTAAAAAAACCGCTTGTATTTGACCTCAATATGTCATTTTGGTATATTTATTAGGCGAAGATGATAACGTCAGCTAAATACAAACAATTTAAATAATGACTCTCGATAACGTCAATATCCATTCTTCCTCATTCACGAAACGTGAGCATCTATAGAGTTCAAACAGGCTGCCGAAGTCACGAACTGATATTGAATGATTAAAAATATAAATAATTGCGAAATAGTAGTTGAATACCGATTTTACTATAATAAGATGACTTAAGTAGGAATTATTATTACTCATCTTATTGTTTTGATCATTGACCTCGTCTGTAGTAAAAATGAAAACATAACCTATATCCAATGCCGTGCCAAATTATTTTAAGAGTGGGTCTTTCAGACTATTGATCGGAACTTCTGTTAAGATGATTATTTTTTTGGGTCAACACAGTAAAATTTTGGCTAATTAGAACTCATGTTTATTTTTTCAATTATCATAATGGTCAAATTTTGTGATTTCAACCAATAAAAGCTCGCGATTCTAACCTGTTATTGAGTTTTAAACTGCGTTTTTTTTATATAACTGAGTATCTTTTGAAATGAATTCTATTAACCTAATCAAAACAACTTTTAATAAAATAAAATGTAACTTATTTATGATAATTTTTAAATATCAAAATTATTGTTAATTTTACTGCACAAAATTAAAATCGTTAATATTTATCAAATAAACTAACTGACCTGTTTAGGTTGTTTATGTTAAATTACTTTAACAAACATAAAACTAACTTAAATACTAAAGTTTTTTAAAGAAAATTCCACACCTGTAATTTTGAACCAATCAAAATACGTGTTTTTGACAGATCACCATGACAACGGAGGTATTTTAGTGGAAATTTTTTTCTCGTGGGGTACCCAACAGCGAACTATACTGGAAATTTTTTGACGTTTACAATAACAGACCATTTTTGACAGACTGGTTTTTATTTGTTCACATAATAGGTTTAGTTTTGATACATTTTAGTTACAATGCTAAGGTGTTTTCTATATTCTTCGGCCACTTCTTTTCTTCTTAATGGCGAAAATGCAGGACTTTGGATGCTTTGAATTATGTGTCTATGTCTAATAATAGTACATTATATACCTAGGGTGAGAAGTGAGCTATTATTTACCGAGCACTTTTATATCCTGAGGCGCGTAGCGCCGAGGGATATAATGTGCGAGGTAAATAATAGCTTTCTCAGCCGAGGTATATATAGAATTTTTTTTACTACTAACATTAATGTATTAGCAATTTTAATTTTGACATAAGTAATTTCCTAACAATTTGTTAAATATTTCGAAATACCAAGCAGACTGGAGCGTGTTTCTAATCAGACTGGCTTTATTTATGTAAAAATTTGGCATGTGTCAAATTTTGGTATGATTCTAGGAAATATCCCATTGCATTTTTGATATTTTAATGACATGGATTTATTGTTATTAATTAATAATTTTTAAAGCCGGTGTTGAATTTCCTAGTTAATATATATTTTTACTATTAACACTGATATATATTATCATATTTGATTTGATTAGATTTTAATAAACCCAGCTTTAGTTATTTCCTACTTATTTTTCAAATATTTCAAAATATCAAGTAGTCTGGGAGTTTAGTTGTCAAATTAACAAAATGAAACTAATGAAATTTAGTTTCATTATTTACCTAGGTTTTTTTTTATTATCATTATTTACCTAGGGAGAGAACTATTACTTCTCATTAGAGGAATGGAGTAAATAATGGTGATTTCTCATGTTAGTAGTAAAAAAAATATATATAATATTTAGACACTAATTTATTTACCTTTTTCCCATTCAGCACTTTGAATTTTGCGTAGTTTAGGTGCAAATATTCGTGGACAATTCGGAACAAATTTTCGTTTTTCAAGTTGGAGCCACAATCCTCTATTAATCCAAGTAAGTAAGTCATGGTGCGATGATTGATCATTACATCAGACAATTTCACGCATATTTTGCATAGCGTATGATCTTCAAATCGATTCATTTTTAAACAAATAGGTAATTTTGTTGGTTTTACTTGCTGTGCAATATTCTTTATCGCAACAAAACGCCAGTTATTTAATGTTTTGAACTGTCAAAATACAATGATCACAGCCTCCTACGATTGATGCTTGCTGACGCTGGTTATGAATTTCATACCATTTTAAAGCGCTCATAACGCATGTTAATAAAAACGCAGAAAAACAATTTTCTACCACTTGTAGTTATTCAAAACTTACGTGAAATTAAAGAATATACTATTTTCTATTTTCAAATGGTATTCCCATGCAACTACAATGATTAGAAATAAGCAATTTGAAGGCCTAAATAATTGCAGCCAAAGCTATGACGCGTTGTGAATCTTCATGCAGCTTTCCGAAAAACCTCTAAAATTATAATTTTCTACCACTTGTAGTAAGCTGATGTAACTATAAAATAAAAGAATATTACATTTTTCGTTCCTAAATGGCACTTTTGAGGTACTACAATCGGTAGAAATCAACAGTTTATAGGGTCCATTGGTGTAAAGACAAACTGAATATTATTATGTACCTAAAAACTGTTCCTGTACGTATGTATCTATACAAAAATAATATTCTTTTCATTTTCTACCACTTGTAGTAGCCCGAAGTAAATAAAAAATCAGAGAATGTAATATATTTCATCATAAAACTGCAGTACTGTGTAACTACAATGAGTAGAAAACAATATACCTTGATTAAAGGGCAGGCTGAGAAACCATTACCGAAATTGCAAAGCACATTAAATTAAATTTGATAAAATTATAACTTTCTAACACTTGTAGTAATCCAAAATTGATATAAAATAGAAAAATATATTATGTTACGCTTTAGGTTGCCATTTTCATGCAACTACAATGAGTAAAAATTTCAGAATTATCGCAGGTTTTTAACCATAGACCTAGAGGATGTTATCGAAATTTGTATTTGCCTAGCTGGGTTTCCAGGAGTTGAAAAATAATATAACAAAATAGAATTTTAGTTTTTTATTTTATAATATGAATACGGTTACAATTGATAACACTTAAATCTAATTATTTATATTATTTGGACTATTGTAATTATTATTTATGTGGAAAACGCAATTATTATAAACTATGGAAGGTTGCTTGGAAGTAGTTGCTGGTTCTTGATTCAGAGATTCTTGAATCGTCTTTGCCGAAGTTGAAGCAGACCTCATTGCATCAATTATTTCCTGATGATGTGCCGAATCTATTTGCAGATATGGTTTTATTGAGTGACTGCTACCATGACCGGTTATTTTAATCAATTGCTGTTCTCCAGTTCCAGTTTTGGCTAAAGTTGAAACAGCAGTAGCCCTTGCAGAATGATTAGTTATTTTGTTTTTGTTTTTCTACCAGCCTTTGGAACTGGGATTCTCCCAGTTTGGATTCGGCGTCAAAAATAGACGCTTCGTTTTGATAGGACCTCGCTTGCTTGTTAGTTTTTTGAACAGTCTCACTGGGCATATTTCTTCGTTGAGTGTATTCGGTACTAACCACTTACTGTCAGCTAATTTCTTTGAACCGCCTTGGGTGGTCTTGGAGAAAACCGGGTTATACTCAATGCGGCCTGTTGGTTCTCCTCTATTGTCAATTTCCTCCACAAAATATTCTAGTTGTGCTGCCGCTCCTTCATTTCCTCTCCAGGCCAATTCATGAGCAACAATGTAAAAAAACTTTTTCTGCAGTCCTTCCGGAGTGTTTTCCTCCCAAATCTCAATGATTTTTCTCAGCTCGTCTGTTGATAGTGCAGATGAACTTTCCTTTCTCTTGCTTGGATCCATTTGTAGCTTCCGGCGCTTAGCATTTTTTGCAGCTCTTGCGTTCAAAAATTCTATGTCAGAGAATGGATTGAATTTGCGATTATATTTTTCAAAAAAATATTCCTGTAACTGCTTAGCTGTGGAATTCCATACAACTTTGATGACACTCTCCTTGTAATCTTCAAAATTCTTTTTTCGCATGTTGAACCCATAATCTTCAAGAATAAGCGCCAGTTCTTCCACAGGTATATCCGCTCTATCGAAATTATATGATTTTTCTGCGCAAAAGTTTGTAAACTGCCTCCATACGCTTGACTTCGATTTTCTGGTATTCGCGGGTGTCAACTGCTCAATCTCCTGGCGAATATTTTCTTTGCTTTCTTGACCGAAGCGAAACATTTTTTTACGTCGGGCCGCTTGACAACTTCAAAACTAAAATTATATTCGAGGTTGGGGTCTCACTTAGTTACCATGACAACTCAACAATCAAGGCGACAACACCTTTTATGTTTCACTGGTGACTTGGAGAAAATAATTTGCATTGTTAAGAAACGAAAAATAAATTTTAAAAATATTTAATTTTCAACCATAATTCGGCGTGGAATTTTCTTACCGAATACCACGCGAGGTCAAATTAATATCAGGAAATTTTTTCTCGCTCATGAATATTTTTAGAAAATTTCATGAGCTCGAAAAAATTTCCGGAAATAATTTGACCTCTAGTGGTATTACTAGTGATAATTTGTTGTATTTTTAAACAGTTTGAAATTAAAAATTGGAGGTGTTTGTGGATTTGAGAAGAAACCTGAACGTTGTCTGGCTAGTACAACCATCTAAAATTTCCGTTAAGAATCTCGACAGTCAATGTCTTGATAGCTTCTTGGTAAGGGCACACGTCCGACAAACGTGATGAAGTGGATTTGACTCCCACTAATAACAGGTTTTTTTTTTAAATCTACAAATATTTGTTTTCATATTTGGGGCCCGGGGATGGTCTTAATAATTCGTAAGGAAATTTTTGAGATTTATTTCCGAATTTTCAAAATTATTTAAAGTTCTAAATAAGCTAAGTTAAGGTGCAGTGGCGTGGGTAACCAAAATTGCGCAGGCAAGTGCAATAGACTAACTCACTGGCATTCAGCGGCTTGCCTAAGTGCTACTGGGGCCATGCGCACTACGCCGACTGCAACAATACTGGACACTATCGCCTCAAAAGGCACATAAGTGTCATTAATCCAGCATAAGAAGCAACTTTGAGCAGGTTCTGTAAAGAAGAAGAGGAAACATCATTCCACGTCCTGTGCCAATGTCAAGGCCTGTCTGGAATCAGGTTTCTAACATTGGGCGAAGAAAAGCCAAACGCATGCAACTACATGCGGGAGCCACTGTCAAAGCTACTTAGTCTAATAAAAAAGACCAAGCTAGATAACATACTCTAAAACAAACGGAGTCTCACAATATATCTGAAAAGGTCGCGGTGAACAAGGACAAACAACGTCCAACTCCCAATCTAATCTAATCTAATCTAGCTAAGTTATACAGATCTTATACCATTTTAGAGTTTAAAACACGAAATCACAATAAAAATTTAAAAATTTTGCAAATGTCAAACTACCGAGAACAAATATGTCTCCGGGGTTTTGCGCATGCCTGGCACATTCCATCTGTTGTTACCATATATTTTTTCAATTACTAAACAAAATTACCTATATTACCATGAAATAAACAAATATTTATATTATGTTTAATAAACACTTGTAAAAGCCCTTAGAATATTACTTACTCCAAATATATTCATTGTCTTTTTCTTGCAAAATTATTCAAACAATAATCTTTTTTAATACCATTCGTCCTGTTAAACATTCTCCATTAAATTTTGAGTTTCCATACTCAAACGCTTTTATTTTAGACAAATCTACTCAACAAACCGATTTGAAATAAAATCACTCGTCCTGCTAACTCATGATTTTATTAATTCGTTTGTGTTCCTAGAAACTAAAAATTTTATCAATCAAATTTGGACGCTTTTGATTATTTTTTCTTTTGTAAAAATAGTAAAATTTTATGAATTCAGCGAATAAGCGATCCTAATCAATCATTGAGTTTTATACTGATTAAGTCCCTTATTCGTTTTTGTTTTCTTAATAAAATTGTGTTTACCTGTTGAACTGACAATAATAAACACAATCTAGTATTTTAGGTTAAAAAATTGCGACCTAAAATATATAGAATTTCGAGTGGCTTCATGTTAGGTAATAAGGTAAATCTCCCTCTTCTATTTAATATACTCCTAGCTATGGTGCCCTTAGATTTTGGAGTGCTACATATTCAGTCAGAATGTGAATGGAGTTTTCGTCCTCCTCCTCACAGAATTTGCACTCACTATCTTCTACTACTCTCAGTTTACTAAAGTGTCGTTTGAATCGTCAATGCCCAGTAAGGATCCCTGTTGCAATGCGAAGCCTGTTCTTGCTCAGACAGAAACAGGCTTCCTATCTTTTGTGGTTATATTCACCCAGAAGTATTTTAGCCTGTCTTAGCCCCAAGAGATTGTTCCAATTATCGATTCTTCTACTGATCAATTGTGTTACTGCTGATACCGCAGAACGACTCAGATCCTACAAAAGGTGTTTGAGTTCTTTTCTTTGCGAGACTATCTGCAATGTCATTACCCTGTACCCCGTTATGTCCCGGGACCCAAGTGAGAATAAGTTTATTCCTAGCTCATTCCTAGCCTAGCTCATTCAACTTTTCTAGGCATCTCCAACCCATTTTTGAACTGATTACGTAAAAGCTCAGCGCTTTGATGGCTGCTTGGCTATCGGACATGATAATAGTCTCTAGTCTACGATAGTTTCTCCCAATGATATACACTTCTCAATGGCGTGAATATTCGCCTGGAAGATGCTTGGGTACTTTTCCAAACTTTCTGGTTCTAAGCCCATACACTACTATTCCAATTTCTTTAATGGTTTTGGAACCACCCGTATACCACTGAATAGCATGTCTTTCGGTTTCAAGAACGATGGATTCTTGGCTTCATTCTTTCTTGCACCTCTGTGGTTTTGAAGTTTTTCACAGAACTGCACTTCTTTCTCATTTCATCTTGGGGCATATTCCAAGAATCTTCGCTCCTGAAGCTAATAGACTCTGATTACTGTGTTCCTTATCATTCTATATCCTGTCCTTTTTGCCACATTCTCTATCATTAAATGTAGAGGGTGAGGTTTAAGATCACCTCCTTAGCAGCCGTAGCACAGGTTCTCATTGCACATCACCTGTGCAACACAATCTAGTCTTTGTACTTTTGAGATATTAGCTGTTGTAGTAGCTAAACTAATTATATTACTCCAGAATACAGCCCCGTAAGTGATAATTGGTCTCATTATTGCAGTATACATCCATCACAGTGTGTTCGGGTTAAATCCCATCGTTTACCCGCAATGTTTCTGCATACCATTAGGTTTTGTGGCCTTGACCCAATCTAGTAACTTTTATTAGGGTAAAATTTATTTTAAATCTATGTTTATACTTAAATTTCTAAATTATTGTTCATCTTCCTGAATAAAACTAAATTGGTAATATTTATAATATAAACCTACTTTTTCTACGACCTACTAAATAAAATCTACAGAAATAAAAAAAATTATTTGAGGTTATTGGCAAAATAACTGTTTTATTTTATAAATAATTAACACTCAGATTTGAATTTATGACATTTGATAAATTATAAAATAAAATAAAAAAATATTTAAAAAGAATTTAATTTAACTTTGCCCAGCATTTCAACCTCGAACCTTCTGCATGGGAACGTCACTTCAACTACTGCGTTATCAAGTCAGGCCGGTAAAAAAAGAATTGGGGTTAGTGCAACCCCATGTTAATTAAAAAAAAAAAGAACCGAACCTCTTTGTAATATGCTCTATGGCAAAAAAGGGGCGACACATAATTTATCGAAAAACATTTGAAAGAATTGGACATTTGATCGAAAGCATATCTTATCGAATGGCATTTGATCGAAAATATATTTTACCGAACAATTTTTTATAGAAAAGACAATATACTAAAAGCAACATTCAAAAGAGTAAAATATAAAAAAAAATTAAACGACACCATGCAACCATCCGTCTAATCCCTATTACCGGCAAAACTAAACTCAAATTAGGTACTAATGGCAAACTTTTTGATAATCTCAAACCATATCTGCCTCGTTTAACAAATTTTATCCTTACAATACTGTTACTATACAAATAGACTGGGCCAAAAAAAATGACTATTTTTTTTTTGAAAAATATATCGAGAATGTCATTCAGAATGACCAAAAAAAAATTTCGTAAAAATTTAAGCCCTTAATATTAATTTTAAGAGGTCTATCGTCGCTATTTTTGATTTTTAGTCATAATTTGATGTTTTACGTTAGAACTGTCAAAAAATTAGAATGCAAAAATTCTTTATCTATACAAAATTAAATTCTCTACAAAAAAGGTCTGATTGAAAATGTTTGTCAGACGAGCCGTTTCCGAGTAATTGAGCTTAATAAATCGATGTATTTTTTCGATTTGCCCTTTTTATTTTGAAATTCTGTAACTAATGAACCAATGAATATTTAAAAAAGCTCATGTCGGATTCTTCAAGGGAATTTCATGTAACTTAACAAACCGGACCCTTACCTAGTTTTGCAAATACTTATAACCTTGGCCTAAATTTCGTCTAGTGGATCCCTACGAAGTGATGTTAAAACCCCCCAGATTTACGTTTAGAGTTCAATGTAGCTGTAATGGAGGAAGAACAAAGGAAACACCGAAATTAATTTTGAATACTGTTTGTTTAACATCTATTCTTTTGTACAGCCGAACATTTAGATTATGTGCCATTTTTATGCTTAACATTATGTTTATGTAGGCTTTCTAATGTGTCATTTCTAACCTCAGGGCTTTTAGTTCCCATAAAAGGGTAAAATAAAAGTCGGAAGTACTTTGGTATGTTTGTTTGTCTCCTAATATACAATCACACGTTTCCACGGAACTACTGAATTACGCATTGTCTAATAAAAGAGAGTATAACGGTAGCAAGAGGAGTGTTGTGAGATATAAAATATTGTGTTGAATTGAGAACCTCTTCCTTTTTAAAGTCGGTTAAATTTAATATTTCTAATATGTGTAAAAACCGGTGTGTAGATTTACCTCACCGTGCGTCACGCCTTTCTCTAATATTCCAACGCCGTAATTTACCGACATACTCAGTCCTGTGTGGACAACACTAAACGGTCGATCGGAGAACACCTGATATAAAGGGGGATGCCCGTCAGGCCCACTTTTGGGATATCTCAGTAGAGATTCATCCAAGCCTCTATCAGGCTTTAATTTACATAGCCGCAAGGGAAATACCATTTTTAGGCCCTTACTATTGAGGTCCCTGGCAGTCTATGGTGGCCTAAGGCATCTTTTTTGGCACGATGCTCTTTTGTTCTGTCGATTGACAAATCAGTGTTATTAATCACAGTTCTGAGGATACGTTAGCCAGTCCACAAACACAATTTCACCTATCCATTCTAAATAAATAAACATACCGACTACTTCCGCCGTATAATGTCCCGCTAAAGATATGTGGATATGTACAAATAAATACGACCCTCCTCAATATTCATGATTCTACCCGCCTCTGTACATATCTCCTTTTTCCCGAAAATTCGATACACAAAACTAAAATTCCGTACGGCTAAAATGACACATTTGTCTACCCAATTTTGTTATACAAAGAACGACAGAAAACGTATTTTTTTTAACCACAATCTAACTGTAAAATATATACAAATCAAGGCGTTTACCCTACTAATCTACATCTGTTTGCCATTTAAAATTAAAACCGAAAGTGCCTTTTATCCTTACTGAAAGGGGCAGCTACTGCTTACAGACAACCGAAACTTTACAATTTGGCCCTTTGGCCATAAATCTGAATGACTTAATTTATTGCTTAAGAGCATTGACCGACTTTACAACAATTAATATTTATGACAACAACATCACTATCGATTTTCTAAATAACATAATTTAGCACCCTATAATTTTTCCCACAATAAACGTTTACCAATGAATACCAAAAATATGACAATAACACACAGACGCTAATTTTCCCGCTAATGAATGTAAAAGTAATAAAGTGATACCTGTAACCTATTAATGTTTGTCTAAATTCTCCCCCGGAATATTAATTACTAGTTTGATTACTTTAATAGTGCGATTATCGTTTTAATTCTACGTAAAAGAAACCTTAGAGAAAGAAAAGTATACCGCTGATAAAAGTGTCTACCTGGCGCAAGTTAGTCGGGTCAGGTTCTATTCAACGTGTATCTGCTTGGTCAACCTGATTATGTATCTCCTTTTACTTATATATAAAATATAAGAAAAAGGTGGTCATCCTAAGGACAACTGGATATCTATGCAGAACCCGTCGTTTATAGAAACTAATTTCTCTACTCCGTCGATGTCTTTTATTTTCGTTATCAAAATATAACAAAAGCGCGGCCACCGTAAGGGTAGCGATATCTCTTTTTAATTATATTTGAAGAATATAAAGAAAAAGGCGTCACCGTGACGGTGACCTGGATATTTGCGTTTTTTGTTAACTCGACTCGGCTAAGAAGAAAAAGCTAATGTTCCACCAGCCCACAAAAACCCGGGTATTTATACTTAAATTTCCCATATAAGCAAATGTATCAAACAGAGACCGACTGTGGCTTTGGTGTATAAAGACTATAAAGCCCTGTATTAATTCCTAAATATAGCCCTTACGTTCACATCTGGTTCTTTAGTTAGCGTCCATGAGATCCGAAACATAGACTGCTTTTCCCAGAAGTAATAAAACGGCGCCTATGAGGCGGGATACGCTGAGATGCTGTTTGAATTCGAAATAAAATTTGAATATAATATGTAATATATAAGAATTATTTAAATTAATTATCAATCCCCGGTTGTCGGATTTCATTAATTTAAAATTAAAAAAAAATAGTTGGTCACGTATCTACTAAATATAAATGGCGAATTCTCCTCTAAAAACAAATACATTAATAATGAAAAATATCTAAAATATATGACAAAAGAAACACCCTTCCAAATTTTTTTCTAGGTAGTTAATATTGGAAAAGAAAATCAGGTATTTAAAGTTTGAAGCGCTACGTTTCTATTTGGCTATTTGGCAATGGTGTAAGGTTGTTTTTTAGGGAATTATCCGTTCCGGCCAAGTTCGGTATTCGGAAAATCGCTTCCATCCTTTTCTCTCATTTAAGAGAAAAAGAGAAGGATTTCAGAATAGATCGGATCAATTCCTGAACGCTGTATTTTTATCAGTTTTATTTCGCGCATGTAGAAAAAAGATTCATTTATTTTTTAAAAACGTATTTCCACTTTACGTTAAAAAAATACTGAATACTAATGACCAATAATAGATTTTATTTTCCAAAGTTAATTTTAATGTCATTTAAGAAAACAATTTCATTATAAGTACGTTAAATCGTAAAACTTTATATTTGTAATCATATTTCAAATTTAAATTAACTTATATTTAATAGATTTTATATATTTAGATATTAGAAAAGACAGTTTGTGGGTATGAATTTTAATTATTTTTATAAAACCATTTTTAATTGTTTTAAGACGTAACAAGTTTTGTTATAATTTATTGTCAAATATAGGCCCGTCACTGTTTAGGTATATCTAAAATGAATATAATTTTAATTAGTCGGTAATGAAGTAATAATTTTAATAATAGTGTTGCAGGAATCATCTTTGTAATTAAATCATGGCTTTTTGCAAAACGATATTTTTCATAGTAAAAAATGAAGGACAAGAGTCATAGAAAATGTTTATCTGATATTGTATTCTTTAAGACAATGATTAAACCTAAGAGGAGATCGTGATTGTTAACGTAGAAATTAATCAGTGTAATTATAAAGTATACAAAAATACAAAAGTATTGGTTAAATATTGCCTACATGACGTTTACATAATATTTGGTATATCTTGTAAGCAAAACCGTATAACATAAGTAAAATACATTATATAAAAAACAGATTGACTGCTTTTAAAAATAAATCTCAAAATACAAGTGTTATGACAAAGAGAATATAATGTTACGCAGGTTTTTGGTATCACAATTTATTTCAACTGAACTTTAACAATAACAATGCAACTGATAACATTAACGTGTAACGTCTATCATAAAACTACCAACTGACGTCAGGATAATCCTTATATAGCTTGCATGACCCTTCTTGAACCTTTGCGACCTCTCGTCTAGAATATTCTTGACGGATAATGACATTTCCAGACATTACTGGAATATTCTATCTTCTTTTACTTGCACTTTTACTTATAACGACAGCAGCATACTGTAGAGCGATGAGTAACATTCCACTTCTTTTTCTACCAGTACGTTTCCTGAGATAGCCGCAGGCTACTGCAGGGTACTGCGTAACATTGTTCACTCCTCTCTAGTTATTTGCCCCGAACAACTTGATCTGCCGCATTCGAAGCGGGAAGTTAATTCAACGTAGTTCACATTGGGCAGATAGCTTCATACCATGGTCCAGATCCTCCCCATTAATTTCAACTAGGTACCAGTAATCAAATTATTCGGGGCGAATAACTAGAGAGGATGGAGCAATGTTACGCAGCACCCTTCAGTAGCCTGCGTCTATCTTAGGAAACGTACAGATTGTAATATGATCTTATTATTTTATCTATTTTTATAGTATTTTAAGCTCTATGATTTTGGGGAGTGGGTCAGGTTATTAAACTACTCGTATTACTTTGAAAAAGAATGTTGAGAGCCACTATATTTAAAACTTTCTAAACTTGACAATCGATTAGTGATGAAAATATAGAAAATCACCAACCACTAATCACTAGAAAATCAATAAACCACAGTTATAGTCCATTATAATTAAATAAGGTAGCGGCAAATTCTAATTCACTTACTTATTCAAATTTAAATGATTTATTAAAAACTTATCTAAGGTATAACAGGTAGCAAGTACAGGGGATTCGTATGATAGGCTTGGATATCACCAACTGATAAATCTTCATAGGTAAAGTTAAATCTCGTACACTTCTTTGGATGGCTCGAACTAAACCTCTTGAAATACTTGAAACAACCTCTGTAGCTGGAACCAAACTTCTAAGTTTCAATATTTCTACACATGCAGCTGGAACGTTCTTCCAAATTTCTAGACAAACTCTTTCGATATAACTTCTACTGAACTTCTAGAAAACCATCGATATAACTTCTATAGAAATTCTACTGAAACATCTAGATACAGCCAGGCTACAAGGAAAAAGGTAAAAATATCAAGAAAGGGATTAGGAAGAGTATATAGGAAACAGATAATGCTTTTTACTATTAAATGAACAAATTAAACTATTATTTGAATAGTTTCACAGAGACTAGAATTAATATGAATAGGAAAAATCTTATTTAACATATTTAAATATAGTAAAGCATATTATTTCTTTCCTAACAAAATAATATATAATATTATATAAAATGGATTATCATGTGCCATTTAATTTTGAGGTTATGTTTCAATACTTGACATTTTAATAAAGAAATTCTTGTACTAAATATATATTTTCAACAAAATATCGGTAGGAAACTTACCTTTTTAAAATCAGACGGTCATTAAAAATGTTAAAGACAATTAGTACATCGGATGTACAAAATAAAAGATAATTAAAATTCAATAATTCAACTTGCTCGATGACAGCTATCAATCGAAATGACTTGCCAACATTAGACATAAGGCATAAACGACAAATGACATTTGTGTAGAGATGTTGGTGTCAAAATAACAAAAACGGTTACAACCGTTACAATGTTTGGGACTAAATAACGAAAACGGTTTTAACCGTTACAAGATAGAAAAAGAAGTGGAATGTTACTCATCGCCCTACAGTGTGCTCTGTAACAATAATTTATATACTACGTGATCCTGCTTTCGAACAATTAAGTTTACCAAATTTTGTTATTAATAAGCAACGATGAAAAACTACTAGACTAATCCATTCATTCGTAATTAAGCCGTCATTTTTTATTGCAATCATTCAAATTGTTTTATATTAGACAACCAAAACTGTCAAAGCGGCTACCGCATTAAAAAAAAATGAGACGGCTGCCAAATTGAGTGAAGATGGTTTGTGTGAGCTCCTTTATCTAACGAGTGGGTACATGTTTCATAAATGAAGCAGGTCGTACTTCTATGACTCCTGCTTTACACCAATGTACTTTCCTGTAAATCACCTTTAGCCACAATAATAGTTGCAACCAGAAAACGGTATTAACTGACACTTTCTTAATGCAATTTTTAAAGCCTTTTGCGCGTTTTAAAGCCTTATGTTAAGTCAATTCAAAATTATAACCAGAGGACCTTTTTTAGCTCCCAAAAAAATACAAAAACAAAGAAGTCGTGTATTATTATTTGTTACGTTTCAGTAAATTATATATTACATTGCTGGACAATAATGGCGTGTTATTTTTCTGACAAATAGGGCGTTTTGCTGTACGTTTTCTGTCCAAATTAGTAATTACAAATCTATATACAGGGTGTCCCGAAATTAGACGGTCATATTTTAACAGCGTAATCTACATCCTAAAATAGGAGTAAGAGTTCATATTTATATAGGTCCGAAAACGTTTCTTTTCCGAGATACAGGGTGTTAAAAGTGAAGTCCTGATGACACACTTTTGTAAATATTTTCTAAACGTTTCAAGATAACTAAGTGAAATTTGGTACAAATGCTAAACTTTTTACGCTCTATTTAATGGACTAAACGCCAGTTTTTGATCATCTTCATAGGTGGGTAAATTAGGGGAGGGGCTTAGGGTTAAATTGTCCTAAGTTTTTTTGTTGAAAATTTGGAAAACCAATATTTTATTAATAATAAAGCTACTTTTGTTGTATCTCTCTAGGACGCACCATTTAAAATTTTTATGATAAGTTGATGTTATCTTGTTCGAAAGTGTAAACAATAATTAGTAGGCCTGTGGAATTAGAAATTTAATTTTTTTTAACTCTGGAAAATCGGTAACTAAAGAAATTTTAGGAAATATTTACAAAAATGTGCCATCAGGACTTTACTTGTAACACCCTGTATTTCGAAAACGAAATGTTTTTTGACCTATGTGTACATTAACTTTTATTCCTATTTTAGGATGTTAAAATATGATCGTCTAATTTCAGGACACCCTGTATAAATAGGCAAACACTAAATACAAAGTACCATTTTCTCTTCTGTTTTTGAACTGACTTTTTCTTTTTTTTTTGGTTTACTATTGACGAGTTTTAGTATTATCAAAAAAAAAAAAAAAATTTGTTTCAACCTTCGATATATGAAATCCATTGGCCACAATTATGAATTATGATTGACTTATGAAACAAAATTTTACTTGCGATGTTAAAGTTTTTTAGATTAAATAATACATCTGTGTCTCTATTAATAATAATAATAATAATAACTTTATTCGCATAAAATAAGAAATATATATATATAAATTGTATAATAAATACATCAATAATAATAATAATAAATACATCGACATCAATATAAACAATTTATCGAATAAAGTGATAAGGCCGATAAGTACATGAGTACTTGTTTCGGCTGATTAAAAACATACAACAATAAAACTAATAGTAATATGAATAAAACTTCTTAGCAATTGTCTAACACACAGGTACATTATTTCATAGAAAGTGAAAAGAATTAAATAACATTACATTGTCAATAGCAAAAAAGTTTCTATGAAATTAAAATCAATTATTTAATGAAAATACAATACAATATAAAAATTAACATATCACATAACAAAACATATCATAAATTTAATAAAATAACAAAATGTTTATTCACTTTAGAAGTGACATTATTAATTAAAATTCAAGAAAAATATCCACCATATTCAGCGGTTTCCTACGCAAATATTCTTTAACGTTTTTTTTAAATAAATTTTTGTTATTAATTATTTTAAATTCGTTAGGTAGGGAGTTGTATAATTTTAAGGACATATATCCATATGATCTTTGCGTGCATGTTTTTAGCATCGTTGGAGGAATATACAAATGATTTAGGCGGGTAGAGTACGAGTGAATTGGAAGCATAGCCTCGTATTTTGTTTTATTGTGAAATAAAGCACAGCAATTTAAAAAATATAATTGTCTAATAGTTAAAAGTTTTGTTTCTTCAAAGAGTGCTTCTGTATTATACATACGTTCTTTTCTGTAAATTATTTTTAAAGCCCTTTTTTGAACTACTTCCAATGACGTTAAGTGAATTTTTAAAGCGCCACCCCAGGCACATATACCGTAACGAAGATGACTTTCCATTAATGATAAATATAACAGCCGCATGTATTCAAAAGGTAATATGTCTTTTAATATATTAAATTTATACAAAATACATCGCAGTTTATTTACAATGTGTTCTATATGTAGGTTCCACTTTAGTTGAGAGTCGATAATAATTCCTAAATATTTCATTTGTTTTACAGGAGCAATCAAAAAAGACTCATGCTCACTGTCCACATTAATATTAGGTAAATCAGATGTTATGCAGCTAAAGGGCAAGTAGTGGGTTTTTAGCTTATTTACAGTCAGTAATTTAAAATCAAGCCATTTTTTTATTATACTAAAATTTTTTTCAGCCTTTTGTTTCAGGTTATACCAATTGTCAGCTTCAAAGAAAATGGCAGTATCATCTGCAAAACCAATAATTTTCCCATTGCACTTTAAAGAAAAAAGATCATTAACGTATAAATTAAATAACGTTGGTCCCAACACAGACCCCTGTGGTACTCCATATTCCAAGACCCTTTCGCTGCTGAGTACATTATCGACTTTTACAACCTGAGTTCTATTACTTAAGTAAGATTTAAAGAGGTTTAGTACATTATTTCTAATGCCGATATCATTTAGTGATTGTAACAGTAGTTGATGACTCACAGTATCGAAGGCCTTGGACAGGTCTATGAATATGCACAGACATGGTTTACTTTTATTAAGGGAATTAGTTATTGTCGATGTCAAAGCTAGTACAGCATCTTGTGTAGAAGTATTTTCCTTAAAACCAAATTGATTTTGAGATAATACATGGTATTTTTTTATATATGACGAAAGACGTTTTTTAATTATTTTTTCAAATACTTTAGACATATGAGAAATAAGTGAAATAGGTCGATAATTACCAACATTTGTGTCATCCCCTGTTTTGTATATAGGAATTACTAGACTTTTTTTAAAAATAGTTGGATATATACCTTCCTCCACACATCGGTTTAGAACATAAGTAAACGGTTCTAGGATATAATTAGTAATACTTTTTATTGTTTCACTCCGTAAGTTATCCGTACTGGTTGCTTTTTTATTTGGCAAGTTTAGTATTTCTTTTTTAAGCTCATCACTGTCAATTGGTAAAAACACAAATGAATTAATTAATGTCCTTCTTTCATATTTATAGTCGTTATCCACTTTAATTTTATTTGCTAATATTTTACCAGTTTCAACAAATTTATTATTCATTTCATTTGCAATATCAATATTCTTATAGAGTACATTACCATTATCATTTTTAATTTTTTTTATTGGTTGTTTAGTTTTTACTGTATTACTAACTTTATTGATTAAAGTCCATAAGTTTTTAGGATTATGTGAGTTATTGTCAATTTGAGATTTAAAATATTCAAATTTAGTTTTTTTAATGAGAGAATTTAATTTATTTCTATATGACTTATATTCATTTACTAGTAACATATTGAATGGATCTTTTTGTAACCTTTTATGCATATGGTTTTTTGTATTTATATATTTTAATATCGCATTTGTAACCCAAGGAGCGATTTTTGTATGCTTTCTACGTAGTTGATGAGTTTGACTGCATAATTTGATTGTGTCTACAATGGTATTAACTAGTTCATCTGCGGCAGCGTTTGCATCTCGAGAAGAATACACAGATGTCCAATTAATATACCGAAATTTATTATGCATCATGTCAGTGTTGATAAAGTCAATGCCAGTACGTTTGTTTTCAATTATTTTAACTGTGTCTAGAACTATTTGAAGTATGGTAATGTAATGATCAGTAATATTAGTTTTTATTACAATAGGTAAAGTATTATCATTATAATCTACTTTATTTTTTAAAAATATGTGGTCAATACATGTTTTGCTAGAATTTTGGACTCGCGTAGGCTCATTTATCATAGAAGAATATTCAAATTCACTCAAGATATTTAAATATTCTGTGGTGACTTGATCATCAGTTTTCAATAAGTCAATATTTATATCACCAGTAAAAATATTTAGATCATGGTCATTATAATCTTTATCTTTTTCCAAGAGTGTGTATAGGCCTTCATTAAATTCACGGGCATTTGAATTTGGAGATCGGTATACAGCGGTAATCAGGGCCTGTCGATTTTCAAAATTCAATTTTATTTGTATAGCTTTTATATTATTACAAATTTCAAAAATCTCATATCTATACTGAAAATAATTTTTAACAAATACAACTACACCGTCATTTTGATTATATGTGCTTTTATTATACAACGTATTATAACCCGAAATATTAAAAATATTTGTATCCAATACGTATCTCGTTTCTGTAAGAATTAAAATCATATCCTTATCAGCGACAACAACAAATTGTTTAAAGAGATAATATGTCTTCCACATCGTTGGCGATAACATCTGGTGTACCTCAAGGTAGTATTTTAGGCCATTTATTATTTACTCTCTATACCTCACAATTTCCAAGTATACTTAAATATTGTAATTATCATTTATACGCTGACGACACCCAATTATACTATTATTTTAGTACTCCAATTTAAGTGAATCTATACAGAATATTAATTCTGATCTAAATGAAATCTTTAATGTATCTAAAAATCATTCATTAAAAATTAATCCTAAAAAATCCAAAGCAATGATTTTTTGTAATGGGTCAATTAGTGATTCCGTAATTATTAAAAATTAATGACGCGTTTATCCCAAACTTAGGTCTTACTGTAGATTCAAAATTGAAATTTGAACAATATATTACTTCAAAATTAAAATTGTCTTATGTAAATTTGAAACTAATATATGCGCAACGATATTTTCTATCACCAGATGTAAAAAACATATTATGTGATTCACTAGTATTATCAAATTTTAATCATTGTGATATTGTATATGGTCCATGTTTAAACATTTTTGAGTCTGGGAGAATTCAAAAATTGCAGAATTTTTGTGCACGGTTAATATTTGGAATTCGTAAATATGATCACATTTCTATTAAATTTAAAGAAACTAAATGGGTAAATATGGTTAATAGAAGAAATTTACATTTTGCTTGTCTCAGTCAAAAATTATTTAATATGAGGACACCGCCATACTTGCATAAAAAAATTAACATTTAGAACTGATATTCCTAACCTAAATATTCGTTTTAAATCCATACTTAGATTGCTTAGATTTTTCAAAGCTAGTTTTGAAAGTTCTTTTACTCACAATGTCACCGTCCATATCAATAACCTATTAAAAATTGATCCAACATTATTATAACATTTACATACAATTTACATACAAAACATACTGCTGCAAACACAATAATTACTTTTCATTTCTACTCTTTTTTCTTTTCTTATTTTCATTTTTATTATCTCCTTTTCTGTTTCGTTTCTTTTCCTCTTTCCTTCCCTTCTCATTAAACTTTTTCTATAATTTTAGAAAGCTATCTCAAAAGGCATTTTTTTATATCATGTTGGCATTGGTGAAAGACCAAGGGTGGATAATATCCGCAACTGAACCAATTTGGGCGACTGACTTTTTTTATGTATATATTTTTAATTGTATATACTTTATATGTGGACAATAAATGTGTTATTATTATTGTATTTAAATTGTCAGTTACTGTAATTTATTTATAATGGTACTGAACTTTATTGTATTGTAAGTACACATAAAAGTTTATGGTCGCAAATATACAAAGAACGAAAGTATAAGAATAAAAAAAATATTATAAACATGCAAATAGATATATGCTCTCCTCATATTTTCAATAATGATTATGATAGAACTTCCACCACAGGACGTACACTATTATTGTTAATTTAATAACTGAGATTTTAAAATCGCTTATAGAAAAATACTTCTCTTCGAAATATTAAGTTAAACAATAACTCTCCTGTAAACTGATTTGAAGATGAACTGCACAATTCCTCACGAGTTAAACACTTTAGTTTTTCCATAGCTATAACATGCTGGTAACTCAATTTTAATTAGTTTTTATGTTTAAAAGAAAATAAAATGACAGCTTACTTCTAGATAATTATTTTTTATTTATGACATTTCATGGAACACATGATTTTAGTAAAATAATTAGGTAATAATTATGTTGTGTTATCAGATATAAATCTGATACGGAAATGACTACTTTGTGCTATTATATTGATCAGATAAGAAAATGTACCCTATTTCTTTATTAAACAATAGTTGAGAAAGTGTATTTCTTTATATACAGAAATTTTAATGATCCTTTTAAAGTGTTTAATTAATCACTATACAATAAATTTTCTCCATTATTTCAAATAACAGTACTAAGACTTAGATGCCAGTGCCATCTCTCGGACGTATCACTGACTTATCAAACGGGCCCCGTAGTATCATCTGGCTAGCAACATTGTATTATACCAAACGTGTTTAATGTCCAGTTAAATGCGATATGTCGTTGTATATGTACAACGACGACTATATTTGTGGTTACTTTCACTTTTTGCCCAATTAACAAATAAGTAGGTAATACACAAAGGTAGCACCGTCTTGTTAGATAAAAGTCTGTTGATTACCAGTTTTGGTATTATTCTGTGTACTATGTCGTGATTTAAATTTTTGGCTCTGTTAAAAATTGTATATTTGTAGTCTAATTCTATTTTACAAGAATAAAATATTTTAAAATTTTCTTCCCTTTATTAAATTTAAGATTATTAATAAACATTTAGTTTTGGTTATACAAGGTGGCGCATCGAAAACGAAACAGGGACATTTACTGGCAGCTCAGTTCTTTTTTAGAAAAACGCTCAGACCCGTCGATTTTGTTTTTGAGGAGGACACAAAATTGGCAAAAAATCACGTTAACACGTGCAGCCCCCTAGGTGAAGGTGGCACCATCTCTAAAATCTTAAATGAAAAGGGTATAGAATGATACATCATTTGGAAGGTCTTTCAATTCCCTTTATAATGATGTAAAATTTATGTACTTCTCAGTAGTTTTGGAAATTTATTGATTTAAAGCTTAAAGTAGACTTTAATACATCATCATTACTGGAGATAAATACATTTCACTGTTTCGTTTTCGATGCGCCATCCTGTATATGTTTTTCACTGCTCAACATTCTAATTTAAGGTAACCAGCTCGTCTTCTTCTTTTGAAGACCTTAACTTCAAAAGAGTCCAATCTCCAAATTATTTTAAAATTATATTTTTGCACAAAAAGAGTTCATATACCAACACTAGCCATATCGAAAATATTCATGTGTCATTGAAAGGCAATTAATTTATTAGAGTGAGATAAACATGGAGAATGTATATGTTCGTTTGAAAATCTTATTTTACTCATAACTTTTTACCATATTTTTGGTACATGGACTCGTTTGAAGTTAAGATGGTCACTAGGGTGATTCATTTCCGCAAAGTTTTTTTTTTCTCGGCGCTCAAGCAAAATATTAATCAACCTATAGAAAAAAAAAATTTCACCAAGGTAGAGCTCTTAATATCAATTTTAAGTACTTGCAATTTAAATTTAAAGTTTTCCCATTTAAAATGCATGTAAAAAAAATGTTTTTTTTTTAAATTTCTAATGCTCACCCGCTTTTTACAATATTGTGAATCGGTTTTATGGACCTTTGCAGGGAATTTCACGCTCTACAAAATTGTCTTAGTGTTTTTTTGTGTAACTCGTAGTGGTTCGCCAGTAGAAGTCATCAAAGTTCAATTTTTTGAATGAACATTTTTTTTTGCAATTTTTTTTAACAATTCGTAAAAAAATAGTAAAAAAACAGAGCTGAATCGTGAAAAATAGTCTTTTACAAATATTTGATGAATTTACGGCCATTTTTATATCTCAAAACGTAAGTTATTTATAAACATTAACCAATTATGCTATTTAAATTAAACTTTCTTATTTACTATCGATATAATTCTCTACAACAATAACTTTTTCAGAGTTATTATGATTTCTGACTAAAATAAATATAAACATAACACATCAATTCATAAAAAAACAACAAAACTTTAATCGAAACAAATAACAGATTACAGTATTAGATAATATGTTGCAAATTTAATAAAAATGTCAATAGTCATAAATAAATAAGTTGATAAATATTAAATTATTTCGACTTTTATACAAAGCAAATTAAGATTTTATAGCTGAATAAAGCTTTTTGGCGCACGTTGGAAATTCTTTTCTGCATTGTTGAACTATTAATAACAAATATTGTTTCTGACTTTCATCATACGTACCAAACTCGTTAAATTTTTCAATGAGTGCAACACACCGTTCAGCAGTATCGTTTACAACACGTAATTGTTCAAAAGTTTCACAGCAAGTAATATATTCTTCATCTATTTCCCAAAAATCAGGGTCAAGGTCTAAAAATTCATACGTCAAATTAAACTTTTTGAAAATAGTAAGAGATCCTTGATTCACAAAATCACTTATACTTTTAGATGACATTGTGTCAACATTTTTTTTATCCAAAGTAAATCGAGAAT
Organism: Psylliodes chrysocephalus; assembly: GCA_927349885.1. Taxonomy (NCBI): domain Eukaryota; kingdom Metazoa; phylum Arthropoda; class Insecta; order Coleoptera; family Chrysomelidae; genus Psylliodes; species Psylliodes chrysocephalus. The sequence goes on from OV651814.1 coordinate 68,821,166, forward strand.
TTTTACTATTGCTCGATTTTTTGTTTCTTATCGAATCAACTATTTTTAATTTTTCTTCTCGGGATATTTTTTTATCAAAAAGAGCTAAACCTGTAAGGTTCTCATTCAAGTACCATAAATGTTTAGAAAGTTTTTCTAAAGCAGCTTCGGCAACTTTTGGATGATGATTTTTGTGCTCCAATAAATTTTGAAATAATTTTAAGTCATGATAAGGAGCTTCAGAAAGCACTGGTTGCTACGAACCATGCTTCAACGTAAAACAAAACAATAAATACGCAAACTTCTCGTAAAGCACGTAACTCTGAAGGGTTGATGTGAAATTGTTTTCTGAACATATATATTTTTAAACTGTATAGAGCTTTTGATAGCCAACGAGCATGGTGCATAGCGCCAGGAGCTCTAAATTTTATACCTTCGTTCGGGACACCTCCTAAAAAAATGTAGCTCAACTTCAAAAGTTCATAATAATCATCTCTTGAAGCTCGATTCTGTAAGAAATAAATTTTAGTCAATATTAAAATATGGCAATTGTTTACTTAGTGAGAAAAATAAAGCGCAACTCAACAATTTTTTTTTTCACTGGTGTGAAACTGTGCAAAGTTTTTCGTTTATGTTTTTACCTGTAGATGATCTGCGATGAAAGATAGTAGAGTAGTTTTTTTTTCGTTCAAGATATCTTTGATCATTACATCCTCTGTACCAATATCATATTTTACTTTGTCTATTTTTTCCCAATTATTTTGAAATCTGACAAAAATCGGTACATTAGGACTATTAGTACTTGGCCACGCTACTGCTGCTACATTTTTCAATATTATTTCGAAAATGTGGTGTCTACAAGCCAAATATAATAACTCTTTGTTTAATTTTTTTTCTAATAAAACGCACGCACCGCTTTTATCACCTGTAAGAAATAATCAAAATTATTAAATAATTAAAATCATAAACTATTAAAAAAAATTAAATTGACAATTAAAAATCAAAAATCATTATGTTCCTTTAATTTTTACAATTAATCTATTTTTAAATTCATTCAAACTTTAAATTTACCAGTATTTACACTAGTAGTGTCAAAGCACATCCCTACTATACTGTCAGAAATATTCCACTCGTTTAAGGCTTCAAAAATGACTTCAGCTTCATTAGCTGCAGTAGACTCATCTAAAGCAGGTACACCGAGTAATTGTTCCACATTCATTCCGGAAACAACAATAGGAAGTCTTTCGACTTTTTTCATTGGCTGATTGGAAAGTTCCGGAAGTAATCACCCTAAATTGGTCACCTTATATTTCGTTATCCTACAGATTTGACTAATACCTACTAAAATATTAATCCTAAGACCTTTTGTCTCCTATTGATTGGTACAACTGATAATAACGTCTAATGTGTCTATTAAATATTTCATGAATGTCCTATATAATATTGCAACATCAATGCAAAGCTTCAGGGGTTAACTAATATAACGGTGAATCATAGGTAGATTATTATAGAAAGAGCATATAGAAAAAGTATAATATAGAAAGAGTATTATATGGTGAGTATTATAGAGTATTATAGAGTATTATAGAGTATTATAGAGTATTATAGAGTATTATAGAGTATTATAGAGTATTATAGAGTAAAGTATTATAGAGTATTGTAATATATAGTATTATAGAGTAGAGTATTATAAAGTGGAGTATCATAGATTATTATAGAGTAATATAGAGTAGAGTATTATAAAATATTAAATAAGAGTATTTAAGGAGAGCACTGTAGAGAGAATATTGTAGGGAAACAATTATCTATTTTTATTTTCATATACGCTTTCTGTCAAATACATCTTTGTGAACGTGAAGACGTTATCGAGGATTTTTTTAATGTGTTTTATGCGATACATCATTTGTAAGATCTTTTAAAATATCCATCAAACATATACTTTAAATATTTATAAAAGTACGTTGCAATGATAAAAGTTTGTGCTATTTTCACAAATAAATGTCCTAACCGAAAACCAATTTCACTGAAAGCAAAATTGGGAAGTAATTTAAAGAAACGGGGCAAGCTAGATATCTCCAAAAAGTAGTAGAAAACAAATAGCAAAAAAGAAAAAACGAGATGTTCTACTTAAGTTTAAAGACAATATCCATGCCACTTTACGACAAGTCCTGTATATTGTCAGACGTGTCGAAAGTGGACTATCGAAAATCAATATTAATTACAGGAGTATCACACTCAATATTCAGAGAAATTGAATGTATAGACAGAAATAATAGATAATAGACCATATTCTTTCAATTCAACCTCAACAGGTTCATGATATTTAGAATTTCTACAAAATTTCTTGCTACGGGAACTAAATCGGTTGTTGCCTATCTAACATTATTTGTAGCTGCAACAAAATGGTGTATCCCCACACTATAGTGTATTGGCATGAAACTACTTAAACAGCGTCTTTCCAGATATGTAGATAGGTCAAAACAGATCAATAAGATGGCCAGTTAGGTCGCCAGATATAAATTCTCTTGATTTATCGTTGTGGCGTTGTCAAAAAAGTAAAATATTCCAAAATACAAAATACGCATACGAATTTAGATGGCGCAAATAACTTCTGGAGTTATTGCTAGAGTGCGGGAACAGTTCAGTGCCCTGATTGGAAAGGTATTTTCAGAGCTTGAAAAAAGTTTAAAAACCCTAAACAATATTTTAATTTAATTAGAAACCAACGACGAATACCTACGAGACTAATTTTGTTTACAAAAAGCGAATTGCAAACATTTACGGTGTCATCCACATAGTTATCAAATTATTATGATATAATGTTATTATTGTTACAATTATTATTTATGGTTATTATTCGGTATTGACTAAACATATGGCTTAAAAGCGCAGAAAAGGATTCCAAAATTACAAAAGGAAGTATAATTGCATTCTTAGTTTTAGTAATTATCAGTATAATGTATTCTTCTCATTGCAACTATTATAGTTGTTTAGTACTTTTCAGGAAAATACGCAATTAATTCATTCATAAATCGCATGCTTGCTCCTCAGATAAAAATACTGGCGCAAACCATTATCACTCAAATTAGCAGCTGTATCCTTATTTCTAATGCTGTAGCCATAATAAAAAACACAATCCGAATGACTGCATAAATAAAAACTTAATTATGAACTTTTTCGTCGTTGTTTTAAACAAATCCTTATTTTTTAACATATTATTTATCTACATAAAAGGTAGAGGAGAAGGTCCGAATATGGGCCACATATTGTTTTTTGAAAATATTTTTTAGTTTTTTTCGACTAATTAACCTGTAACTTGGGAAATTAATTACTAGGAGCATTTACTTCATAGTTATAAACACATTTTTAAAAAAATCGTTATTATTAGTTCTGTGTTTTTTAACATACAAAAAGTGTAAATTTTTAAGATTTGTGTAAATTGCTTGAAATATGAGCCACCCTATAAAAGTAACAAAAAGTCTTCTTAATCCCTAACAAAAAATATTTATTTCTAAATAATGTGACATAATAGTATATTACATAACAAGAGTAGTAAGAAGCTAATTACATGCGAGTAGAAAAGTTGCACACGAGCCGCGTTAGCGGCGAGTGTAGTAATTCTACGAGCATGTAATTGCTCTTACAACTCGAGTTATGTACTATACTTTATCTACAACCACATTCATACATTCATAATAAAAAAGCTTTCATAATCTATAACATTTATTAAATACAATAATTCATTAACATATCATTGATTCTTAGAATAATAATTAACGGTAAAATTTTGGCAATTTTGAATAATTATGGGTTCGTTAGTATTTTGAGGTATTTTATAAGAAGTAGATGGCACTGAAAGAGATGATGTAGATGGTGCAGAGGAATTAGACTCTATTTGATTGCTGTTATTTATGGTTTGAAGGATATTATAAGTAGAAATATTCTCATTTATTTCTGATGTGCTAGGTGGAAAATCTGTTTTTTCAATTGACTGGATAATTTTATGAGCCGTTAAAGTTTTATTATTTAATGAATTATCAACATATACTACAGCAGTCGTTGAGGATTTCCAGCCTCCATGCCTTTTTAATGCGAATAAATCACCACCTGCATCAATTAAAATTGTGGCAGAAGTTCTTCTTAAACAATGGCCGGAGTATAAATTGGGATTGGGCAAGTTTAAATATTGTGCTATTTGTTTGGGTACATTTCCAATTTTATTTATACCGACCACTTGTTTGGTGCATTTTCCTTTTTGATAGTTTATGAAAAATTGATTTGTATCAAGATTTTGCACTTGCTGGCGATGTTGCATATATTGTTTGCATATTTGATAAAAGGTTCCGTTAATCACAAAAGACCTGCTTATCTTAGTTTTTGAATCAGGTATTTCAATAATCAGTATATCACCAACATCTCTTATATCCTTGATTTGTAAATTTTTTAATTCTTGTTTCCTACATGCGCCACAAACTCCAATAATTAGAATCACCTTAAATAAAATATTGAAAAGTAAAATCACTAGCCAATACTAAATTAACTGAAGGAAAATTGCTTTAGATACAAACCTTTTTTAATAAGTATTGTGAATCAGGAGCTTTATTTAAAAATTTACTTATTTCATCAGAAGAAAAATTTTTTGATTTTTTGCTTTTAAAACCTTCCGATTGCCTTTTTAGGAATGCCTTTAATTTTGGGTATGTTTCAATATTCACGTTGTTTTTTATGGAAATGACGGTCCTTAACATGGAATATATTGCCCATATTGATGAAGGTTTAAATTGTTCCATTAGGTCCCCAAAATATGCCAAAAGCACATTTTCAGAAAATGAATTAATCTTGTTTTTTATACGCCAGTCCATAAACTTTTGGTATACTATTTCATACCTTGTTCTTGATTTTGTTGGCAGTAATTTTCCAGTGGTATTGGCAGCTTTTTCAAGAATTTCAGTTGGAGTTTCTTGAAATTCATTTTCGCTATCTGACGAAATCATATTCATTTAAAAAAATAATGCTGTAACTACAAAAATGGCGATTTTATATTTCTGAAATGTCAAAACTTATTAATCGTAACCATGGCGATCACCTAGCAACGGACTAATATGGGTAGTTTGATAAATGAAACTGTTATGTAATATATATTATTACGTAATAGTTTTGAATTTCATTACGTAACAGTATCTCTAATGATGTTTTTACTTATAAAAAAAACGGTACATAATATGCGATTTACTGGGGTGGTTGTAGATAAAAAACTTATTTGCAAAAATCGCAGATATATTCGCCGCGTTCTGTGTCCGCACATGCCTCATGTGACCACATATGACACATCATACAGCACACCCACAATTCGCCCTTGACATATTCAGAGAAAAGTCCTTCACAATAAATGCACGTTACTTTTTCATTTTCAGGAAGAGTTCCGTGTTCTTCCACATCTTTATCCTCATCATCAGGAATAAATATTTTATTCACTTCACTCTGGGACTCTTTGATTTTTGAGGTTTTGGAGGTTTTGGTTGGGATTTCGATTTACCCTTGAGCAAAGTTTTGCCAAACACATTCCGTTTTCCCTTTTCACCAATATTTTTTTATTTTTTCAACAGAAATTTAATTCGTTGTCGTTTATGTATGGGGAAGACGTTATAATTTCAGACTTTTTTACACGATTAGTTACTTTCTTTTGTATGGAAGGGACTGGAGAAATCGCAAAAGGCGACACTAACGTGAGTGATTTTGATGGACCAGAAGTCGGGACAGGGAAACTCTTGGGACATCCAGGTTGTGTATTCATATTTTCGGGAAATGCAGGAAGGTCATAAACATTTCTAGAGCATCCGGGTTAAGGATCATTATAAAAAATTTCCTGGTCAGCAGATTTAGGATTTTCGTTATTTTAAGTTGCTGGACTGGACACAGGGGAGGAACTTTGAGCTTGAGACGTATTGCTGGTGGTAGATATTTCTTTAGAATTGCTGCATCTTTTAACTGCTTCAGCTTGCTCAATAATAAAATCAGCATCACAAAAAATATGTCTGTTGAAGGGATAAATTCCTGTCACTCGAAAACCGTTGATCGCAATTTGTGCGGTCTGTGATTTTAGGAATGCCTTTCCCAATATCTCAGCTATTTCAAAAACTGAAAGAGGACGCTGATTAACACGAATCCAATTTCTTATTTCTTCGCTATAGTAGACCTTAAACGGACCCATAAAACTGTTATCTAAGGCTTGTAATTTATGCGTGGAATGAGGTGGTAGTGACACTATTGAAATGTGATTTTCCCTGGCTAATAACTTCCAAATTGCGAGTACGGCTATAATGTCCGTCCAATATTAACAAAACAGGGTCATCTTGAGACGGTTTAACAAACTGTATAAAATGATGAAACCACTTCGTGAAGAGATTTTGTTGAATCCATCCACTGGGATGTACGTCGTAAATTGTCACCGGGCGAGCTCCACGGATCAACTGATCATTTCTATTTTTCCTGGGAAAAATTAACAATGGTGGTATGAATTGTCCTCCAGCGCTCATACAGGCAACAAATGTTACAAGTGATCCTCGTTCTGCTGAAGTGATGGCAGCTATCTGTCGTTTACCTTTTCGACCAATTACAGTAGGGACCTTGTTTTGCACTATTGATAGACCTGTCTCATCGACATTAAATATTCTGTGCAGTGGAAAATTTTATTTATTGTACTCTTGCTCCAGGTTATCAAAAAATCGTGATGCGTTTTCAGAATTAAAACCAAGATTAAGAAGTTTTGAAGAAAACACAAAATATTTACACTCTTGAATAAATTTCTGCAACCGTTAAAATATAAACCTGATGACTGCTTTTCACGCTATCTATGTTTGAAAAGCCGAAGCTAGAGATTTGTTCACGAACCCATAGTGTAAAGATTACGCTATGCAACACATCTCATTGGTACGCGTTGTTGTCAATAATAGGGTGGCCCATAATATCAGCATAGCTCATATTCGGACCGTCTCCTCTACTGGACCTAAGCATATTTCGTTGATATTCTTGGTTAAGTATCAGTGGCGGCGATAAGGCCCTCGCAAGTCCCGCGGCACGGGGGCCCCGGCCGAGTGGGGGCCCCACAAGGCCGTATTTAGGGGGCGGGTTTTAGGGCTTAAAACCCTCCCCGAAATTATTTATCACCTAATAAAGTTCAGGAAATTTGACTGCAAAAGTAAAAAAAAATAAACTTGGAACTTAAATGAGACTTGGAATAATGTGCCAATAATTTTTTAATTTTGAAAAAACGACTATTTGGAAAGCAACATTGCGATTAGCAAATTTTACATTAAGTTTTATTTACATTAGCTTTTATATTTTTTGCATTATTTATATATTTGCCTTTGATAGAGTTCCAAAGCACCGACTTCTCAAAAAGATTGAACACCTAGGAATCCGAGGCAACTTAATAGCTTGGGTAACGGATTTCTTAACCTCCAGACAATTTCGCGTAAGAGTTGGTAATAGTTTCTCTCAAACCAAATCCGTTGTCAGTGGAGTGCCTCAAGGATCAGTCCTTGGTCCCTTACTTTTTCTATTATATACTGCCGATATTTCTGTACACATAAAAGCTGTTGCTCCTTCTATGCAGACGATACAAAAATCTACGCTAATCCAATTGCGGACCATCAGTCTCTTTAATCTGATCTAAGTGCGGTATCAAAGTGGAGTTCAGACTGGTTATTACCGCTAAACGTTGATAAATATGTTGTTCTTCATCTCGGAAAAAGAATCCTAAATTAGTGTATAATATGAATAATAATGCCTTAAAGACAGTATCGTCCCAAAATAATCTCGTCGTTATCATTACTAAAGACTTAACGTGGTCAGAGCATATATTATCAGTATGCAAACAATCAAACTCTCAACTATTCTTATTAAAAAAGACTTTTGGCAATGTTTCTCCCTCAACGTTTTTGAAAATATACGCAACATATGTTCGTCCTCGCCTGGAGTACTGTGGTCCTGTTTGGTGTCCCGTATTAATCTCGGATCAAAATAGGCTGGAAAATGTGCAGCGACTTGCAACAAGGCTTCCGTATGGTATAAGAAGGCCACCGTATGTACAGCGTCTGTCTACTGCTAATCTGACTCTTTTAAGTGAGCGTCGACTGCGTGGTGATTTAATCGTTTATTTTGGCGTAATTAGGCACATGTTCGGTGTCGATCTTTCGGATTTATTTGTATTAAATAATGACCTTCGCTTACGTAGGCACATGTTCAAATTAAAAAAGGAAAATTTTAACTCTAGAGTTAGGCAAAATTTTCTTTTAAACCGAGTTTTCTCTGTATGGAACAATTTACCTGATAACGTTGTATTCGCACCTTCAGTTAACTCGTTTAAAAACCAATTTGATTCATTAGGCTAAGTATGTATATATCTGTATAGACACAATAAATTAAAATCACAACAAATTGTAATGTAACTTAACCTAATTTATTGTCTTTATACTTTTATTTTAATTTTTTTTTATCAATTTATAGTTATAGTTTATAAAAAAAAAAAATTGTTTATTTTTAAGTAAAATTTTTTTGAATGTTAAGTATTATATGAAATATTAATACAAAAAAATGTAAACATAGGTGAGTACAAATAAAAACTTTCTATTAAGTAGGGCATTTAGCAAAAACACGTCTTAATAGACATATTATAGCACTTATTTCCACATAATATTTTATCATCGCAAACCCTGTATCTCCTCTTTCTTGGTTGAGTAATTATTTGCCATTCAATTAACAACTAAACATAATTGACCTTATTCAATAAATTGATATTTGCGGTAGATTTTATGTAATTAATTTTTTTATGTAAGCTTTTAATTTTGGAAGTAATTTTTAGTAGCTTAGTAAGGATAGTTAACAGAACCAGTAGATATATATTATGTAATTTTAAATTTATCGAAATAGATGCATATCGATATAGATTATTTAAATATAAATAATTTAAGATAAATTATTATTAAGATTGAAAGGTCGAAGTTTAAAATAACTTAATTAATTCTAGACTTGAACTGAAACCTATTAAAAAAATGTGTAAAAATAGCATCGTTCCATGAAGCAATCTGACTGTATATTATGAGTTTCTGCTCTGTGTCATCATTGAAGTCTTTTTAAAGAATAAAATAATACTTGAGATGTTTAACGATGTTAAACGAAAATTTAATTCTAAAGCAGATGTTTGTTATTCAATAACTCATTATATCTAAATATTTTATAGGAAATACTTGCAAGGAGTCGGTTAAATTAACTTCAAATGACAGCAAACAATAAGACTAACGGGATATTTTTTCAACAAATGAAAGAGATGAATTCGCTGATGCGCGTGAAAAAGGTGTTAAGTCAAATTCGTCATTTTATGGAAAATAGCAATTTAAAGAAATTCAACTTTATTATTAGTTAAAACTATTTTATAGGTCCTTTTACTGACAAAATACATATTCTTAATAAAGCAAGACGCATAAAAAATTATAGAAAAAATATCAAAAAAAGTGACTTTTGATTGACTCATATCCTTTTACCACATACTTTGATTACTATACGGTGCAAGAGAGAGGTCCGACACGCCCAACATAGGGCGCGGCCATTTTGATTTCTATGCCACAATTTATAGCTAAAGAATCAGATCGCTCACTCTGCGTCGGCACTTTTGATCTCAATGTTCCAGTTTATACACTGTGCAACTTGGATAATACAATATATGACAACCGCCTATAATAAAACAGCAGTCTTCTGCGTATCCTGAATTTGTATCCCTGGAGTGGATGTTATTTTGGAACTTTCAACTGGTCCGAATGAGCTAACTGATTCTTTAGCAATAAACTGTGACTCCAAAAATAATATCCACCGACACTGACAGCAGCAAGCAAAATATCAGGTGCGTTTTAATCATCCGCTTCTGCTTCCGGAATTGTCGGTTTAATCATTTTAACCTGTCCGATTAAAACAAGAAAACCGACAAATCCGAAGCAGAAGCGGATGATTAAAACGCACCTATTAAAAATATTACGCCAAGATGTAGGCAACACGTAATAAGGGATCAAAATGGCGGAGTTTTCTATCTCCTTTTAAAAAGCACTCAGAAAGCTGCGCAGTGCGACCATTCTCCGTATAGTATCAGGGAATACATCAACCTGGTCACTTGCTATTTGTAAATTTTTATAAAAATCCCAATTCCCATTAGAAATGTATGGAAGTAGCTTAATAAGGTTTTGTTTTTTTTTTCACTTGTGATTGGAATAGGTTTTTCATAAGCAATTTTTGGAATATGCTCCACCTGGTTTTCAAGCTATTTTTTTCTTCATCAGTGCTGGCCATTTGTTAATTTCATTTGGAGTTTATCGCATGTACATTAGACTGGGCCAAAAAAATAACTATTTTTTTTTTTTGAAAGATATATCGAGAATATCATTCAGAATGATAAAAAAAAATTTCGTGAAATTTTTTTAATATTAATTTTAAGAGGTCTATCATCGCTATTTTTGATTTTTTGTCATAATTTGATGTTTTACGTTAGAACTGTCAAAACATTAAAGTGAAAAAAAATCCTTTTCACTTGTTCTGATATAAAATTAAATTCTCTACGAAAATGGTCTGATTGAAAATTTTCGTCAGACGAGCTGTTTCCAAGTAATTTCGTAACTAATAAATAACTTTTGAAGAATTAAATTTAGGCAAAAATATTAAGAGACCTTTTTTGTAGAACATTAATTTTCCTTTAAGAATCCGACGTGGGCTTTTTTAAATATGCATTGATTCATTAGTTACGAAATTACTCGAAAACGGCTCGTCTGACAAAAATTTTAATAGGGCCTTTTTTGTAGAGAATTTCATTTTACATAAGATTAAGTAAAAAGGATTTTTTTTCACCTTAATGTTTTGACAGTTCTAACGTAAAACATCAAATTATGACTAAAAATCAAAATAGCGATGATAGACCTCTTAAAATTAATATTAAGGGCTCAAATTATTTTTAGGAAATTTTTTTTTCATCATTCTGAATGATATTCTCGATATATCTTTCAAAAAAAAAATTGTTATTTTTTTGGCCCAGTCTAATGTACATGTATCCTTTTTCGGCTGTTTAATGTTTATATTTAGGCTGTGAAAACTCGCTTCGTAAGCTTTCCTATTAATAAAATTTCCGGATATTTTTCTTTGTAGGCTTGGTATAAAGAACTTAATGTATAATGTTGTGGCAAATATTTATTGGTGGCTTGCCTCCTAGTATAGGATGGAATAGATAAAATATGATCTCTGGCAATTTGTTTGTCATTTTCATTAATTTATTCCTGTTCTTATGAGTTCCCCTTTGATACAAACTTATTATGCCCGATATACCGCTCTTTTTTTAACAAAACTTCAATAAACTTATTACTTACATCAAATGTTTTTTAAAACATTCTTTGCATATACGTTGCAAGTTGTTGTTTATTCTGAAATAATAGACTGCAGTACTTGTACGTTGCTTATTGCTATCTGCTTTACGTATGCGAATAATCTTTTTATCTTGTAAAGTAATCAAATCACTTATATACTGAGCCCTTCTGTCATAGCTGCCGATAGCCCAAAAATTGTTGAACAAAACCAATCTTACGTCGTTATTAAATTTTTCAACATAGCTGTTTTTGCATTTTTTCAATTCCTTTAGACTCTTTTTTCGAACTGTCTTATTCTTTTTAGTACAATACTCCTGTCCTGTATTGCGTTTTACTTTTCTGTCTCTTCGGATTTTTCGAGTTTCTTTGACTTTTTTTGCTACCTGATTTGTATCATCTCTTGTTGGTTCTTCTTCGTCAGCTGCTTGTTCTACTGTTTCGCTTTTTTTGTGATGCTAATTGACTCTCTTGAACATCTTCCAAATCATCATCATCATTAGGAACATAATCAGGATCGATATCATCGTCATCAGAGTCGAAAATTCCTGCAAACTATTCCTGTATTTTTAAAGGTAAAGGAGGCGCAGGACTGGACACTTTTGAACCTAAAAATATTGATATTTTGAAAGTTTTCAAAAATAACAGGTTAAAGCTGAAACTTACGGACTCCTTTGCATATTTCCATCTATGCAAGGTTTTGATGTACTTTGTTCCAAATTGTTACCAGAAGATAAACTTTTGTCACAGCTTTTACTTTCTAAATTATAAAAAATAGAAACATGTTTAACTATTATTTTTTTTAAAATTGACTTATAAAATTCATCTTACCTGCAATCTGCTGCCCGACACTACTATTCGTAACTTCTAATTCTAAATTTCCAGAATCTGGAACATAAAGATTAACATCTTGAACTTTTCTGTGAACAACTTAAACATAACGTATAAACCAAAAAATTATAAAATTAATAAAACAGCAGTCTTCTGCGCATCCTGAATTTGTATCCCTGAAGTGGATGTTATTTTGGAACTTTCAACTGGTCCGAGTGAGCTGACTTCTTTAGCAATAAACTGTGACTCCAAAAATAATATTCTGTGACAGTGACAGCAGCAAGCAAAATATTAAAAATATAGCGCCAAGATGTAGGCATCAAAATGGCGGAGTTTTCTATCTCCTTTTAAAAGTATGTGCATTTCACACACAATATTTTCATAGTGGTAGAACAAACGTACACTACAAGCATGAAAACCTGCCTTCATTAAGCTGTCATTTATAACAATTTTAGCATCAACTGTGGCCTGATTAAAATTTATTTTATATTTTTTAGGAGTCAGTAAGTGAGTTTCGTGAAAATTATATTTACTTTCTTAAATATCTGGTACAAATTACTTGCAACGTCATTATTGGATTATAAAATGACGCTTTTAACACATGTTAAAGTGAAAGTAAAAAATAATCTTTAAATGTAATAACTAGTAATTATATTTGTCTTTATTTGGAAGTATAAATAGATATTTATTAAATAATAACAGGTTAGATTTGACGTACTCTTTTAGATGGCGCTATAAGAAATTTATACTTTTAGCTAGTTGAAATTCAGGTTAAGAAAACTTAATTAGGACAGGACCTTACTAGTTTACTAATACATAAAAATACTACTTTAATTTAAAAATAAATAACCCATTTTTGGTATTTTAGAATATTTATCAAAAATTGTGAGACACAAATTCCGAAAACGTGCAATGTGCAAACTTTCCCAAAGATGAAGAATCTTGAATTTTCCATAATGGCTTAGTTTAAAAATTAAAAAAACATTACCTAAAAATACAAAATCATTTTAAATTTTGAACATGTACATATCGTAGAAAAAATGTTAGATACCAACTACTTATTTTAATAAAAATATGTTAATTTAATTTTGACACTCCCTCCATTTCCACATAGGAGAAAATAATTTCATATAAAAATAGTTGGCCGGAATAAATCAATCGAAACAGAGTCCTTATAGCTAAACTCAAACCAAACATTTTTTTCTATGCTTTATCACTTGCTAGTCCTCGCTTTTTCGTCACTGCTGTAAACATTTGTATCGCAATATTTTATACGTTTTATAAACAAAAACTTTAGAGCTGTTCAAATGTTTAAATATTATTTAAAGATGCTAAAAAGTAAGGTTAATAAAATTTTGTTTACTTCGTAATCTTCATTTTTTATTAGGTTTTCTAATGACTTGTCCAAATGGTTGCATTGCTTAGCAAATGCTTATTGATCAGAATCGGTTAAGAAAAAATATTTTTTAAACCAAATTTCAGCCTTTGAATATAGTAAAAAAAAATCCTTAATTTTTGCCACAAGACATGAGCGTATGTTAAGTATTTTGAAAAGTATATGAATTTATATAACTATATATATTTTTGATTATAATAAGGTTTTTGTGGTATTCCATCGAGTAACCATTTTGTTTGGAATGCTTAATAGGAGTCAAATTTTTTTTATGGTTAACTTCCACTTGTAACCTAATATTTCCCTATACGTCCTTGAAGATCTCAAACTGACTGTCAAGGGTAATATGACCCACAAAATAATTTTAGCACAGAAAAAATATAGAATGAATTAAAATATCTCGAAAAGTTAATTATAAATATATTTAAATCAATAATATTGCATTGTTTATGAAATAAATTGTTATGCGAGACATATTTTACCAGTCTAATCATGCTCTAATCCTTTAAGTAAATCTCTACTTTATTTGGATCTTTTACGGCCTCCATTCTTTTCGTTACTAAGAATATTTGATGAAATAATTCAATCTCCAAAACTCCCAAAAATGCGCCTATGAAAACCGACAGTCTAAATAAATTATCATTCTGAAATACTACTAGACCCTTACTCTAGAAATTGGCAAACACGTCTAAAGCGCCAATTTTTAGCCTAACATTGATGTTACAAGTCAGTTAATAGTTAGATATCGAGTTGTTCAGGTAAATATTGTGAATATAAATTAATGTAGAGCAGTAAGAGATATAAATTAGTGATGTACTTAGTACACATAAATAAATTAGAGTCTTAATGAAAATGCGTCACCCTGTATAGTTATAGATATATTTTTTGTAACTGGAAAGTGCTGTTTCCACTCTGCTACGGCCTCTTTATCTTCAGTAATGATGCGTGCAAATTACTGTTTCATTTTATGGTTATTTCCATGTTGGAATATGCTAACATATTGTGGTCTTTCACTCACTTATCTATAACATTCATGTTAGATCAATTTAGCGAAAAAACTTTTCTTTTCAAAATAACAGATAATGATTGTTTTTTTTTTGTTATTGGTGTTACATTTTTTTAATAGGTATATTTTAAATGTTTAAATTGAATAAATCAAAAAACTATTCAATTGTCTCATATTACAGAAATATTCTCAGGATTTTGAAGATGCTTTAATAATCAGTGAAGAATGTGTCGTAAGGTCAGATGCTGCTGTTAATTTTATCAATATTCTATGAAATTATAATTAGATATAAATTAAAGAAAGTGATTTATTAACTACTTCCTAGACAATAAAATTTGAGTATTCTCAACACCATCACTTATGTTGTTAGACAGGTCAAGTCATTCGGTGTGAAATATTCTTCCTCACGAACTTGGCTGTGCACGAAAAAGATTGGCGTGTCAAAAAATTGTCACGGAGGAATTTTTGCAATTGTCAGTTTCACTTTTGTGTGAAATTACCATAGAAAATGTTATATCGTTACGTACGGTTTCTTACTACTGTCTTCTCTAAATTAACGAAAGTTTTTGTTGACATTTATAGTTAGATGAAGCTATTATTATTGATTTCCTCATGTCGATTAACATACAGCTCGGGGGACTATCTTCCGAGTTACTCAAAGTATTTCCATGCCATCAAATACCAACATAGGCGTCGACTTTTGTTTTTCTCCGGGGGAGCGTACAATGACGCATGGATACGAAATAAAAAAGTTCTTACCTCTCTGAAGTCCATTGCTGTTTGATTCGCTATTCCACGCAGATTGTTTGCCTAAAATTAGTCGATTAATTTATTTTCATATACATATACAAAAGAATCTTCGGGTTTTAAAAAAAATATATTTTAGAAAGTATTTTAGATATAATAAATAGTGAATTACATGTCATCAGAAAGAGAAAATATTTAAGTTTTTAAAGTTATAATTACAAATGTTCGATGCGTGCTCCTCGGGTCACACGAGTACGTTAAAACAATAGTCTAGTTCGGTTAATAAACGCTGTATTTGTCCTCGGCTGCTGTCAATTGCAGTAGCAATGCGTTCTTAAAATAAATCCAGTGTTATTGGAAATAGTGGTAAACCATATCGTTAATATACTAGCAAAAAATCACACGGCTCAAAATCGGGAGACCTGGGAGGCAATTCGAAAAATACCAAATCTTTGTTCTGCATATTCACTACTATTTTGCATTCTGAGGTTGTGGCGCTGTCTAGACGTGTAAAATGACGGTCACAGGAAAGCATTTTAAACTTCTCATTTTATATTATACCAGGGGCGTGCGGTCCATGGAAGCGGGGGAAGCACCGCTTCCCTACACTTTGAGATTTAAAAACAAATATTTTATAGTTTACAATGCATAAAAATTAATATTAAATGACTACTATAGTACTTAGTACTATATTTTCTCTATAACATTACGTAAACTTCGTAAATGTACTAACAATTCATTGGTGTAATGTGTAAACGCACGCACCACCCATGAGAAAATTAATTGTGTAAACGCATACACCATATTATACTTCGAGTTCGTCGGCGGAAGCGCCTCTTAAAATAGCCGGTTCATCTTCCAATTGATTTCGCTTCGTGTTATTGACCCTACTTTGCCGCGATAGTAGTCAGTCTGTTTGGACACGTGAAATACGGTCAAGAGACAGCGATTGTTACGTCGCCTTACGCATATTGCAATTCGCACCGCGAATTAACGTGAGAGGAAAATCGTAAACTTCAGGTCGATTTCGGTTTGTTTTTCGTAGTTTTTTTTTTGTAAAATGGAGGAACTATGCACTGTGCCTGTGAACAATAATAATGTGGTAAATTGTATCTGTATTGTGCGCTCTTTATTAAAAAAAGGATTTTCAAATAGAAATTTTGAAGAGAAAACGGACACTATTAATTCTAGTAGACTAAGGGATCCTATCAATTTAGAGACGAAAGTAGAAAACTCAGCAAAGAAATTTACCAGGCATTTTCACGTAGGATTCTATGAAAAGTATAAATGGTTAACCGGCTGCAAAACTTTGAAAAAATTGTTTTGCTGGCCTTGCCTACTTTTTAATATAGCCGAAAAAATACATTGGAACTCAGTCGGTATTACAGACTTGAATAATGTTCACAAAAGTGTAAAACGACATGTACATAGCAAATCACATATAAGTGCTACAATTAAAGAAAAAACATTCGGGACCTATCGCATTGAACATAGTTTGGACAATCATTTAAAAATAAGCAACACCCTTTCATTGTGAATGGTACCTCAAACAGAATCCAAAATGATTTAATTAAATGCACTGCCGACGTTGTGATGGATCACATTAAAAGTGAAATTAAAAAAGCACCTTTCATATCAGTTGTGCTTGATAAAACCACAAATGTAGCAAACTTAAGTCAATTATCCATTGTTGTGCGATATTTATTGGATGGCATTCCTCAAGACGAACTGCAGATGCAGTGTTTAAAATTGTTTGTGACAATATTCCAAGTTTAGAATGTGGTTCTAAGCTTGTGGCCCAGAGCTAGGATGGTGCTGCGTAATGGCTGGCCATTTAGGAGGCCTTCAAGCTAAAGTGAAAGAGAATTTTAAACATGCAATTTTCATTCACTGTATAGCACATAGACAATTTGGTTTTATCGCGAAGCATGGATAATATTAAAGGCTGCAAAGTTTTCTTTTCGACTCTTAGTGTTTTGGCTTCCTTCTTTTCAGTCATCGAAAAGAACTCTCGCTTTGGACATTAACGTTCAAAAAAGGTTTTCAAAAGTTGCTCCGACGCGATGGAACTACAATGGACGTTTAATGCAAATAGTGTTTCAATAATATGGCATTAATTAGAGGAATAGCCCTTGAATTATTAGAAAACTACTTGTCGGACAGAACCCAAAGAGTAAAAATTGGAAACTCATTTAGTACTGACAAGAAAGTAGAAACAGGTGTTCCTCAAGGAATAGTGTTAGGGCCGATTTTATTCGTAATATATATGAATAGTATCACGCAAATTTCAAACTTCAAAGGACAACTAGTGTGCTATGCCGATGATACAGCTATAATATTTTCTGGGGAAAATTGGGAAAATGTAACACAAACTGCAGAAAGAGAACTAAATAGGTTACATATATGGCTCAACCATAATTTATTAACTCTAAATATTAAAAAAACTAAATATATTACTTTTTCACCAACAATAGTAGATCAGCCAAATAATATAAATATAAAATTACACTGCCCAACATGTCCTCAACATAATAACACATGCGATTGTGAAAATTTGGAGAAAACTACATCAATTAAATATCTCGGAGTGATCGTAGATCAGCACCTAAAATGGACGGAACATATTACATATGTAGCAAAAAGAATAAGAGTATTAATGCATAAATTTTATCAACTTAGAGAAATTCTTCCAAAAAAAAATCTAGTTATATTATATACATCATTAGCAGAGTCTATAATAAAATACTGCATAACTATTTGGGGTGGAGCATATAAAACAACACTAAACACATTACAAGTAGCACAAAACCTCCTAATAAAGATAATTTTTCAAAAAAACAAAATGTTCTCAACTACACTACTATATAAAGAAACAGAACTTTTTAATATACAAAATCACTACATCTACCAATGCTTACTACGAATATTTAATGAACAAGATAAAACACCCCAATATTATACAAAAACTAGATCCGCAACAAACTTGAATATAAGAACTGAAGCCTTTAAAAAATCAATTTCCCAAAATTCATATACTTTTACCATGGTCCAAAATTATATAATCTCTTACCCGCTAACCTAAAACAAATAAAAAAATTTAAAATCTATAAAATAGACGTTAAAAATTTCTTAATAAATCACCACGATAAACTAAATATAATATAAAAAAAAAATACTTCAGTAAATTAACAATTAAACAATATATAAACCGTTCTTGATTTAATTTTCCATCTCCTACATTACATTCCACATTACTTTCTTTCTTCATATTTAATTATTTTTCTTTAGTATTAATTAGAACTGTTTCAGCTATCTCTGTTATTATTTTAATATTTAAATCTAGTTCATGATATTAAAACAAGTATAACATTTTGTAAAGCACTAAACAGGACTGGCATCGCAAAACAAGCATTAAGTTGCTTAGGCTGGTGTCCGCCCTTGTTTGGTGTTAAACTAATACAATTGTTATTATTTTATTTGTACACCTATATCAATATCAATAAATTTATTATTATTATTATACCGTGATTCTTTGATACACTTTTTTTCAAGACATTTAGGATAATAAGGAAACAAGGGATGCTGAAACTGTTACTGCCGCTAAAGGGTATTTGCATTGGCTCAAACAAAACTTTGAGATTAATTTTTTACTCAACATTATTTTTACTGACATTTTATTCGACATTTTACAGCCAAAGTCAAATAAAATTGACTTTTGCATTAAACAAACTGTTGATTTTAAAAATAAAATAAATAAAAACGGGATCAGTGTAAACACTTTTGGAATAAGACTCCAAACATTGGCTTAGAACCTGAAAGTAAGCGAATTAGAATTGATAATGTCGGCGACAGAGAGGCCTTCTATCGTCAATTATACGCCGAAATTTTTGATAATATTTTACCACAAATGAACTCTCGATTTCAAAACTTTAACGAATTAAAATTTGTTGAATTGTGCAATTTTAGTATTAATAACTACGATTCATCAAAATTCTCATCGGAAGCTTTTTAATTCACTGAAATTAAATTATGGAAATTTTTTCGATATTCCAGCATTAAAGTTTTAGTTAAGTGTTGTTTAGGAAACAATTAAAATTAGTGATAAAAAAACTCCCATCAATGTGTTAAATTTTCTTATAACAACCGATTTAAATAAGTCCCTTTGTAAAGTCGTCAAGTTGTGTGAATTAGTACTAACCATCCCAGCCACAAGTGCGTCAGTTGAGCGAAGTTTTTCAGCTTTAAAGCGCAATAAAAGTTTGATACGAAATTCAACAAGTGAAGACAGACTCTCTAATTCAGCCCCAATATCCGTTGAAAAACAGCTTGTTAAACGGTTATCAGAAAATCCAAAATTTTACGACGATGTTATAGACAAATTTGCAGCTATTGAGGATAGGCGAATAGATCTTAAGAATAAATAAATGTCAATTGCTGTGTCAACTGTGCGAAAAAAAATTCAGTTAAATGTTTTTTTTTATGTTTAAATAAACCAAGGAAGCTTTTCAATGGTTTTTTTTTATAGCTTCTTGTAATAAACTAGATAGGTAATAAAATAATAGTAACACTTCAAAAATCTCAATCTCGAATATCCGTAGTACTGGGAAAAAAAAGCAAGATTTTGACAAAATGGTGAATGCGCTGCGAAAAATTTTCGCCGGCGGCGCTGTGCTTACTGGCCTGCTGCATTTTTATACAATCGCTTTCCCTTCCAAAAATGTCGCCGCACGCCACTGTATTATACCTGTAATACTTTCTAAAATATTTATTTTAACTCGATGATTCTTTTGTAGTAACCCTGTAGTTACATAATTAGTTTTAAAATTATAGGAACAAGATAATAAATGAACTTAAACTTTAACAATTACCTTTATTTAACGATTCAATTATTGCGACAAAATTACTTACTTCATAGCAAAAATCTACGAAGAGGTCTAGTTTTGTTTTTTTTATATTTGGAAATAGTTTTATATTATTTAACAACATGTAAATGATACGTTTTGAGTACCTAAAATGAAATTGAAGTAAGTTAATAACTTATGTATTGAAGTAATCAAAAGAGATTGATTTTTTTGCATTTCCTTCGAGACATCTTTGAAGTCGACATTGATTTTTCTTATTAAAATAGCCACAAATATAATTTGAGTCATGAACTTGATACATAAAGTTAGGCAAATCTTTTGGATTTCCATCAAAATATAAAAAATTCTTTAGAACTGACTGTTTGGACAAAATTTTGTATTTTAGAAATTATCACTTGTTAATGATTGCTTTCAATAATATTGGGGTAAATATTGTTCTTCTTATACATGCAACCTCATTATCTGACCTGTCATCCTATGGAGTTTTGCCCTCAAACTGTTCTCACACATTAAGTTTCATATTCCGCCTCCAATGCATTGTATTCCTTACTTGTCCTGATCAGATTTAGTACCTTAGCCTAAGTTCCAGGCCATGAGGGATATCAGGGCAACGAAAAGGCCAACGAATTAGCCCGAGAAGGCTCAGATAAGGCCATAACAGGCCCTGAACCCTTCTGTGGAGTTGCTAAGGCATTGTGCAAGGCATCCATTAAACAATGGATGCAAAAAGAGTCTCAGGAATGGTGGAATAACTATACAAGACTGAGACAGGCCAAACAGTTCATCAAGGAACCATCGGCCAAGTTTACGAAAGACCTACTGGATCAAAAAGTCAAATCGTTAGGATAACAGTAGGCCTTCTTACTGGACACTATCGCCTCAAAAGGCACATGAGTGTCATAAATCCAGCAGAAGAAGCAACTTTGTGCAGGTTCTGTGAAGAAGAAGAGGAAACATCATTCCACGTCCTGTGCCAATGTGAAGGCTTGGCTGGAATGAGGTTTCTAACATTGGGCGAAGAAAAGCCAATTGCATGCAACTACATGCGGGAGTCACTGTCAAAGCTACTAAGTCTAATAAAAAAGATCAGGCTAGACGACATACTCTAAAACAAACGGAGTCCCACAATAGATCTGAAAAGGTCGCGGTGGACAAGGACAAATAACGTCCAACTCCTAATCTAATCTAATCTAATCTAATCTAAATCTAATCTAGTACCAGCTACAAGACTATATATTTTGTTCAATTTTGTTTTTCTGATATTTAATTTCTGTAACCCTTTTTCTGGACGTTTTGCTATGTTTAGTGCGTATCAAATTGATTTTTCCAACTTAAACAGTTCCATTGTAATTATTGTTTGATTCTTGCTCTATCACTGCAACTGATGGAATTAAATCTTCTGAGCGGACATACAATGCCTCTTGTTTTTACTTAATAAGTCTATTACTGCATCTAATTGGCTATTTCCTTGATTTTATTATATTTTTTATTCTAATTTGACTTGAATTATCAACTATTACATGCATATTTTAATAATAATAGTAAAGGTGAATTTTAAAAGGAAATAAAACATGCAAATTTTCAGTCTAAAAACCAAAAGCGTATATTTATTTTTATGTAGTTATATAAAATCACAGAAACACATCCTATTAAAATTTTATGGGAGTGGTCATCCTCTATATCCTCTATATGTTCATGTATATTTTAAAAATGAGTTAATCTTGTTTAAATTTTTTAGTTAAATACATTTATTTTGAAAGTTTTGTTTCCTAAAACTTTGTTTTATGAATTATTACATATTTTTTTTGTATAGGAAATTATAACAAAAAAGATTTATACATAAGTTAAAATAATGATTATTTACCAAAAATAAATATTTATATACCCTGTATTTATAAAAATTAAATTATCTCTATACAAAAATATTTATTTCACAAATTTCACATGCTTCACCATTTTAATATAGAAAATCTGATATTTTTTAAAATAAATGGATTCTGCTTAAATTTATTTGTAATTACAGTGATTCCGTTCCTTAGTTATTGTTTGTCCACCGACTTCTTTCATAAAATCCCGAAAACTAGATTCAAGAGAGTAAAAGTCTGGGCCTCCGGGTGGCCAAAAATATGCCTCTTACAATTATTCAACATCCAGAATACTTTTAGAAACCACACGTTTCATTGGATTACAGAATTTATATTTTCTAATAAGTATGGAAACTTGTTCTGTAGGAATAGCAATCTAAATCTAAACAGTTTTAATTTTTGATAAAAAGTAATTGCTTTAATTCACATGCTGTGTCTCCGTAGGCTACCGGCATGTGGAAAACATTGTTATTATTAACTTTTGAAAAAAATATTTTTTTTCATAAAAAGTTGTTTATGGTGTAAAACATAAAATGTAACCTGATATCAATTTTGATCAGTCTTTCATATATCACCAACTTACGAAGACACACTGTATGTAGAGGATATATAGTTAAGGGTTTAACTATTTCACAAAAATTTGCTCAGAGCTTTAAAGCTTGAAGTACTTTTTTCAATCGTTGATATTAGTCAATAAATTATTGAATTGCTGTTTTATGTACATTATTTTTAATTGATTTAAATTTTTGTTTTTTTTTTTTTTCAGATTCCACGGCCAACCTGTAAACTGAGGACTATTTTGTTTTTATGTGTATTAGTGATTTTATTAGTTCATTTAACATCATCGGAAAGAGGTGAGTCTAAGATTGTATAATAAGAATATATACATTGATAATAATTTTAGACATTTTAAAGTGGATATATAACAAACAGTTTTCAAAAATTTTTCATTATTCTCATAATAATTCCATAATAATCTTTCTTCTTGTAGCTTTAATATATATTCATCACCTTTATTCTTTGTTTATTTAACGTTAATTGTTTCTATAATAAATACTTTAAATGACATCGCTACGGCGAAACCTGCTAGCTATTAGCTAGTAGGGCATACTGTCGCCGTAGAAAATTGCGTATCATCCAAATTGGAAAACTGAAATCTATACGCAATTCCAGACAGCTGACATTTGTAAACGAAAAAAGTGTATACTTTACAAATACAGGCAAAACAATTGTACCTGTAAAATTTCTTAAAATAGAGTTGCACTCACCAACATGCTAAATAGTGAAAACATAGGATTTAAAATCGGTAAAGATAAAATAAACCACCTACTCTATATGGACGACTTAAAATTATTTAAAACAGACGAAGAACAATTACAACGAGCACTTATCATTGCTAAAAAGTTTAGCGATGAAATAAAAATGGAATTTGGTCTTGATAAATGTGCGACAACTGTGTATAAACGAGGCAAACTGGTTAAATGCCAGAATATTTGCTTAGATCAGCAAACCTCGATAAGGAACCTAGAAACTCATGAATCGTACAAGTGTTTAGGCGTCGAAGAGAGAGATGGCATAGATAATATTAATATAAAAAATAACATGAAAAACGGAGTATTGCCGAAGAGTACGACAAATAATAAATACAGAATTAAACTCTAGGAACAAAATCATTGCTATTAACTCTTTGGCAGTTCCATTTATATCCTATAGTTTCGGCATTATTGATTGGCTAAGATCAGGTATAAAGAAGATAGATCGTAAAACAAGGAATCTGTTAACAATGGGAGGTATGCACCATCCGAAGACCGATGTAGATAGACTATATATTAAGAGACCCAACGGTGGACGTGGGTTAATTGAACTTGAGTCCGCCTACTATCTAGCTAATGTGGGGTTAAATAACTACATATGCCAAGAAAAGGATAAGTTCTGTCGATTTATCAAGGACCATGACGAGAACAAAGCCAAATACTCGCTTCAAAAATCCTCTGCCAGCATTAAAACAAAGTATCTTGGACAAGACAATGAAACACACAACAATAGAAAACTATGAACCAGCATTGAGAACGCAAAAATTAAGTGTTTAGAACAAAAGCCACTGCATGGACAATTTTACGAAAACTTGAGTAAACCAGCAGTTGATAAGGAAGGAATTATATCCTGGCTACGGAGCTCAGGCCTCAAAGGTGAGACCGACAGTCTAATTGTAGCTGCCCAAGATCAAGTTCTAGCAACAAGATATTAAGGAGGTCCTTTCGCCACTAATGTTAAATAAAAAATATTAGATTATGACTAAAATGAATTTTTTTCTAATAGTAGATGTCCTTATTTATCTAATAGTGAACTTTTAACTATACCTTACCGTGCAAATTTTTAGGAATTTTTTTTTTAAAAATGTGTGTGTTTGTACAGTGTCTTATGAGAAAATAAGACTTCAACAACAATTTTCGAATTATAATTAATTTTACTATTATTTATTGATTAGATGGAGTAGAAAAAAACTAAAAATAAGGTTTTTGAAATATTTAGGTTTTATTTTTTACAATAAAATATATAGGTTACCGTGGAATTTATTGAGAAATTATTATTAAAAAATCACAAACAATTTTCAACTAGGTTACTTGAAAATTTTTTGTTATTTTTTAATATTAATTTCTCAATAAGTTCAACGGTTTACTATATATATTTTATTGTATAAAACAAAATCTAAATATTTCATAAACCTTATTTTTAGTTTTTTTCTACTCCATCTAATCAATAAATAATAGTATAATTCGAGAATTGTTGTTGATGACTTACTTTCTCGTGAGGCACTGTACAAATACTCACATTTAAAAAAAAATTCTCAAAAATTTGCAAGGTAAGGTATAGTTAAAAGTTCAGTATTAGATAAATAAGGACTTCAACTATTAGAAAAAAAAATAATTTTAGTCATAATCTAATAACTTTTTTTTTAACATTTGAAGCGAGAGGTGTGGCGAAAGGACCTCCTTTTAAACCAAAACGTTAACAGCGAGTGTAGAATGTGTTTTACAGCAGAAGAACACATCAG
This sequence comes from Psylliodes chrysocephalus, assembly GCA_927349885.1. NCBI lineage: Eukaryota > Metazoa > Arthropoda > Insecta > Coleoptera > Chrysomelidae > Psylliodes > Psylliodes chrysocephalus. The sequence goes on from OV651814.1 coordinate 68,846,300, forward strand.
CCATATACTAGCCGGATGTCCTACGCTGGCTCCTTCTGAATATACCCATAGACACAACAAAGTTGCTGCATATGTCCATTGGACTATGTGCAGAAACATAGGACTAGAGGTAACAAATAAGTATTATGAGCAGAAAAGGTTATTACTAAAAATGACATTGATATTATGTGGCTATAGTTACCGATAGGACAATCTTAGCTAACAGACCAGATATTGTACTGCACGACAAAGAAAACAAAATATGTCTTTTGATCGATATATCAGTTGCAGATGATTTAAACATTCTGAGCAAAGAATCAGAAAAAATAAGTAAATATAAAGATTTCCAGATTGAAGTGAGCAGGATGTGGAATACAAAAACAAAAGTAGTACCGGTTATAGTGTGAGCATTGGGTACAATCTGCAAATGCTTCCAGGCCAACCATCTTGAAACGAAGTGCAGAAAATTGCACTTATGGGAACTGCACATATATTACGCAAGGTGCTAGGTTGAAAACCTTTGATCTCTTGTTGGGATCTGGTTTCACCAGAAATACCGCCTAAACTAAAGTGGCGAGAAGAACAAGAATATTAATAAAAAAAGTACAAGTACTGGGCAAGATTTAGCCTATGGCTATTCTTTCACCTAACCCAAAAAATATATGTGTAAAGTAATATAAATTAATTAAAATAAATTACCTATAAAGTAATTTTATATAAATGATTTTAAGATTAAAGCAGAACAAACATTTTATTAAATAGTTTACATAAATCATAGATAATTTCAAGATTAAGAAACTGTTGTTTTAGAGCATTTTTAAAACTTTCAACTGAATGTTATTGCTTGTGAATATTATTTAAATTATTATACAAGAGTTATAAAAAATGCTTTTTGTAAAAAATGTAGTGGAGTAGCGAGGCATATTCAAAACAAAATTGTTTCGGATCTTAACATTATGCATTGCTCTTCTAAAAATTAATTTATTGCAAAGATAAGCTGGTGTAGAGGTTAGTAGTATTTTGAAAAGCATCAAAAGGAATAAATATTTAAAGAAATTATTTACATTTAACCATCCTGTTTGAATTAAAGCATTAGAGATATGATCACACGAATTTACAGTGTTTTGCATAATTTGTAACCGATGACGATTTATTGCAATTGAACACGGGTAGTAAATAATGATTCCGTAAGTAAGTTTAGATATGACTAAGCTTTGACAAAGCTTCGCTTTTAACGATTTATCTCGAAGAATGAATCTGTTAGAGTAAAGTAATCTTAATGCACCATAGCATTTTTGTAGTACTGAATTGACATGTTTATCAAATCTTAGGAATTCATCAAAGTAAAGGCCTAGGTTTTTTGCTTCAATAACATACGGAATAATTTCCCCAGATATTCTCAAAACTGCCTTAGATATTATTTGAAATTTTAATTTTGTATGACAAAAAATAATTAATTTAGACTTGGATGCGTTAATATGCATATTGTGAGCTAATAAATACATATTTATTTCATTTAAGTCATGATTTGTAATATTCATGGTACTATCACATTCATGAAAATTAAAATCTTGAAAAATCTGAGTGTGATCAGAAAAAACTGTATAGCGCAATTATTAACCTGTTTGTATAAGTCAGATGTGCATATTAGAAACAATAGTGGGCTCAAAACAGAGCCTTGAGGTACACCAGATTCAATATGGATCGAAGAAGACATTTGACCATCCACTAGTACTAAGTGCGATAACGCAAATAAGTTATTATAAAATTAAGAGACGTATTATCAAATCCACAGTAGGAGCACTTAGTCACCAGAAATGTGTGATTTAGCGTGTCTAATGCCTTACTAAAGTCCAAAAGAATCAGGATACCAGCTTTTCCATTATTAATGCTCCTGATAATGGTATCAGATAAATTAGCAAGGGCAGTTGAAGTGCTAAAACCTTTTTGGAAACCTGACTGATGCATTGAAATTATGCCGTTTTGACAAAGGTATCATATATTTAAAAATAAGCGGCTCTTTCCAAGATTATAGAAATAGTGATAAGAAGGCGTACAACATTTTATGGGAGAGGAATAATCATTGCTTGCCTCCTTGCTTTTGGAAAATATCCTTGTTCCAAACACAAATTAACAATATGCAGTACGTATACATCAATAACATTTAAACACATTTTTAACATTTGTAAGTTTATATAATCGCTTCCTCCAGCATTGGATTTGATATTTGAAGTATTTTGTAAACAGTATCAATATTGACTGGTTTCAACTGAAATTCGATAGTTTTATTATACAAGGTGGCGTAAAATCAAGTACCCTATGGAATGTTGTCATGGTTTCGTTTGTAGTTGATATCTGTTCAAGTTTTTTTGTCAGTTGCAAAGTAGATCTTGGGAAATTCATTATGAATCGATATACGTCTCGAGAACGTGCTGAAATCGTAATATTTTTTGATCAAAATAATTCGTCGAGTATCAGAATTTTTCCTGGACGCCTTATCTCGAAAAACGCCGATATTGCATATCCGCCAAGGTCTCCCGATTTAACGGTTCCAGACTTTCGGTTATGGGGTTATCTCAAAGATAGGGTATTTGTAAATAATCCTCGAACACTAAAAGCATTAAAAGACAACATCCGGGAAGAAATTGATAGAATACTACCTGAAATATTGGAGAAAGTTATGAAAAATGGTTATGGATATTGTTTTTAGTGTGTAGCAAAATAAATTTTTAGAGTTTAAATAAATATTTTTCATTTATAATATGACTGTTTTTTAATTAATCTTACTTTTATATAAAAAACAAATAGGTGACTTTATTTTGCGCCATTTCTATATGTTGCTATTGAATTAAAACAGTTCGTGATTGAAAGACTGTTAAAAAGTATTCATTGATTTTAAATGGATTACATAGTGAAGAAGGGATATTATCATTATTATTTGACTGAATTTTCATAGTTTTTAGTGTTTTGTAAAATTTAGATGTAGATTGTTTAAGTATTCCAGATAAGCAGACTTTTCGCGTCTTAGTGAAGCTAAGGCAAAATTGCGAATTTTTTTTATAATTTGTCCAATTTTCCGGTGTTTTATTTTGGTTAAAGTTTGATAAAGCTCGATCGCGTTCGCTGTCGTTATACGATATTTTTAGTTTAAAGAGCATATAATGCATTCATTTGATGCTTTATTCACTCAAAACACAACTTTTGAATTACTATATGACTATTTAACACTTAACACCTCACACTTATAGGCCTATGCTTTCAGGTTTTACTGAAACGCATATCACTAGCGACTTTGAAAATTCCGAATTGGCAATTGAGGGTTATAACTTAATGCGCTGTGATTCAAACAGTAGGCACACAGGAGGTGTTCTTGTTTTTACAAGGAAATGTTTTAAAGTATTTAATGTTGAAACAGTTGTTATAAATATGAATTTTTGGCTTCTATCTCTAAATGTCAAAATTCATAATACAACAATATTGTGTTGCGGTTGTGTATAGATCACCTAAGGGTAACTTGAGTATTTTTCTTGAAACATTTTTGAACTGGATGGATAATTATTTTGAACAAAATAGTAGTTGTAGCGTAATCATTACAGGAGATTTTAATATTCACTATGATAAAAATTGCCAAGGGAAAAAAAGGTTACAATATTGAAAATAACGGCATGAGACAATTAGTAACTGAATATACTAGAATATTTAAAGATTCTAAATCGATCATCGATCTTGTCTTCACTAATGATTACACAATAACCGCTGATGTTGGTAAGGATTGCATCATTTCTGATCATTCTATTGTATACATTAAAAGAAGGGAAACGGAAGAAAAAAGCATACTGACTTTAAAAAAATTAGAGGTAAATTAAATTACGATAAAATGATCAATATGTTGATTAAAAAAGACTGGGGATATTCATTTACTAACGTAAATATTGTTAGTGATATATTAATGAATAACATAATATTATCTGTAATGAATGTTGTGTCTAAACCAAGTATTGTTAAGAAAACTAATTGTGTTAATCAATGGTTTGATAATAATTGTAGAAATGCTATTTCGGTTAATAATAGAGCTTACAAAAAATTTGTTTTCACGAATCAGGTAGAGGATTGGGATAATTATAAGGAAACCAGAAATTCATCAGTTAGAATTTTAAGGGAAGCTAAAATAAAATACTATGAGAAATCAATTGATGACAATAGAGGAAATCCGAAATTAATGTGGAAAAGTCTTAAAAAAATAGTAGAAACGAAAAATACAGAAATAATATCAGGAACCTTACATTGTAATGGAATAATTTATAGTACAGTACATCAAATTTCTAGAGGTGTTCGACGCCCAGACAGAGAACGCGCTACGTGTGACTAAGATAGCTATTGTACAGTCTGCTAAACAAGTTATTTTAAATAGTTTTTAATATTTTTAGGTAATTAAATTTTAAAAGTGTGGAATAGTTTAGGTATTAAATTGGTCTGATTGGACTTTCTTAGAACGTTTTTAAAAGCAGCTAAAGATAGTATGTAGAATTGAAAATAATTATTATGCCATAAAAGGTGTTTTGGAATTCCTTCAACCTTTTGAAATTGAGTCAGAAAATATAAATTTTATAGGATAGCGGAAAATACCTATAATTTTTTTGTAGACCTTTGTAAATCGTGGAAATAGTTTATATTTTATTTCTACCTTATTAAGGAAAATGGTACCTATTATTAATAACGGTTGTTTCTGAAACATTACTAAAATTTTCGAAATTTTGTTTTTCTACAAAATAATAAACTATACTATTTAGAAAAAAATTTATTTCTCTTATAATTTTATAAAAAATAACAGGGGAATATTTACATTTCTTGATCTATTAAACAAAACGATAAATTATCTCGACGAATGACACCATGTTCTAGTACGGAAGCTAGCTTTACATTTTTGTTGGTGGTTTCATGGGTTTCATATCAATTTTTTGTAATTGTAGTTTACACGTACATATACCTCTTAACACTTGTTTGCTTTATTAAAAAAGTGTGTTGTTGTGATTTACGTCGAAATAAGTCAAAAACAACTTGAAACCCCATATAAAATTGAGCCTGTAAATGAACACAACTCAGAAACAAAAATAGCTATCTAATAATAAAAAAATAAAATTTGATTCTTGTGCAGCTTCATCTATATCATTAACTGTTTTTGGTTTTTTAATGGTTTTTCTTGGTGATGAAAATTCCGATATCTCACGGTTATCGATTCTTTTTTTCTCTCCAGAAATGCGGACGACAGTGTTTTTAGATACTCCTGTGGCTGCAGCAACACGATCATTTATATTTTTAAATGGTATTGAAGGTGAATTAAAGTTTCCTTCTCTTCTCATAAACTCTATAGCATTGGCTATTATTTCGCGAGATTGACTGTTAATCACGCGGCCTCTTAATTTGCTATTAAACTCCATACTTAGGTTCTATTAAACTGTAATAAGCAAAAAACACAAACGAAAATAAAAGAAATGTTTTAGCGAAATTTACATCTGACATTTACGTCTGAATGAAATAGTGAAATACTTGATGCGCAGAGTGTACTTTCATTGCGTAAATCCGTCGGGATGCCTGTCAGTAGTGCTTTCTCTGTCTAGCCGTCGAAAGCCTCTAGAAATTTGATGAACTGTAATAATCTGCCAAATATTTTAAATCAGTATTATGTAACAAGTATAAATGACCTAGTAGTAAATATAGGAATAACGAATATGTGATGACGTCCTGCTTGATTCAATTCCAATAAATGCTGTAATAATGACAAACTTTCAGATGATTAATATTCAACAACTTTATGAAATAATTAATTCCCAATAATCGAATTAAATTACCGGTTTCGAGATTACATTAAATTGTAATTAGATGAAACAAAATGGATTCTATGTATTTTGAGGTGATCTTTTCGAAAAAAGGCAAAACAAAATGTAGCAGTTTTTCGAAAGTGCCGAAATTTTGGATTTAGTCAATTTTCAATTTTGCGCATGCGCATGTCGCAAATAAATCAATATTTTTAAAACGCAGTTCACGACATTTGAAAGCTTAGAAAAAATGCTAATTTTTATGTCTCCTGAGAAATTTTGATCGGATGCACCGTTCTCGCGGTATGGATGATTGAAATTGGTTTAGTATTTTGAGGCGGCGAAGGTCGAAAAATTGAATTTGTTAAATGTTCAAACACTAAATTCTTCATAACTTTGACAAAAATTAAGATATTTGAAGAAACAAAAATTCATTTTGAACTTAAGGGATGTGACTATGGATTCACAGAAGGGGGCAAGAGAAATCCTTAAATTGGGCATATGGCGGAAGGGTAAAGTGTACCGCAAGCCTAATTTCATTGTTTGCCTATAACGGCCAAACTATTTAAATTTTTTTAATGCCACTTACAGAGCTTACTCCTAAATATGAAATATTATACGTGTATGAATTTTACCGAAATCGGATTATAATTGGCCAATATATCAAAAAATTTAACAAATTTTTTCCCTAAAAAAAAGTTTGAAGTGGCACAAAAATGCCAAAAATGCACCCAATGACTCAAAACTTTTTTTTTTAATACTCTATTATGTCTAGATTACATTATGAAAGTTATCAATCAGGTTTCAGAAACTCCCATTCTTGTGAAATGGCTCTGCAGTTAGTTGTGTCTGACATGAAAAAAATATTAGATAAACCAGGAATTGGCATTTGCGCGGTTTTTATAGACCTTCGAAGAGCTTTTGAAACTATAGATCGCAGAATTCTTTTATTAAAATTAAAAAGGTATGGGTTTAATGGTTCTGTATATGATTGGTTAGAAAATTATCTATCAAATAGATTTAAGAAAAAAAAGATTAATGATAATACATCAGATTTATTATTAAACGATGTAGGCGTTCCCCAGGGCAGTGTCTTGGGTCCTTTACTGTTTATAATATATATAAATGATTTGGGATCTGTACTAAACAAATGTAAAATTCATCTATTCGCTGACGATCCATTATTTTATTGGTATGGGAAAGATTTTGGAACAGTAATTCAAACTTTAAACTCAGAATTAAAATTATTAACAGAGAAATTTAAAATAAATAAATTAAAAGTAAATGAAATAAAGTCTATGTTTATTGGGAATAATTTTCTGTATAATAAGTATTTAGGTTTAAATTTAAATGTAGTCATAATTGACGAAGTCATTGAGAATGTTGAAGAAATAAAATACTTAGGGTTAATACTAGACAGAGAATTGAAATTTAATAAGCACATTGGTTATATGTCAAAAAAAATTGGTAAGAAAATTGGTTTTATGAGAAGGGTATCAGTGTTTTTATCTATATCGACTAGACAAACCATCTCTAATACACTGATATTACCTCATTTCTATAAGTGTAGTACTATTATTTATACAAGGTGTTCTAATTTTGATAGGTTACAAATCCTTCAGAATAAGGCAATGCGGGCAATATTGGGATGTAATAGTTTTACTAGTTCACAGTTAATGTTGGAAGCTTTAAATTGGATGAAAATTGAACATCTACTTTATATTCAGACGATGATATTTATATATAAAATTGTTAACAACATGTTACCTGAATACTTAAACTGTCAGCTTGTACCAGTTGCAAATATTCACGGGCATAACACTAGAACGGCAAATTCTATAAATTTTTATGTGAATTCAAGTAACAAAACCAGCTCCATGAAAAGTTTGTTTCATAAGGGTATAGTTCAGTTTAATATTCTGCCTATTCTGCAAGTTCAAGTGTAAACGTGTTCAAAAAAAAGATGAAGATTCATGTAAAGTTTATATAAACACAATTCGGTTTTTATGTTATTTCTTGTTTGTTTCGAAACAATGATATTTAATTTAATATTCAAAAACCCACTGATTTTTCCTAAGGAATTTTTTTTAAAAAGTTTTTTGTTCATGTTTGGTTTTTAAATTGTTAATCTACTTTCTAACCTCATAATGTCTTCTTCTTCTTCTTTTTTCTTTATTTGGGCTTAACTCTTCCGAATTATTTACCCAGCACCATTTGTAAATGTTATTTGTTTATGGAACAAGCTGCGCTCTCACGCATCTGTCTCTAAGACAACACTTCTTCCAGAGTTCTGAAACAATTCAAATTATAATATTGCATTCCTTCAGGAATTTACACAAAAGCGAAGCACTAAAAGCGGAGGGATTTCTAAGCATATCTTCTACACATAAAGCCATTTCACATTTCATGCAATTTTTAAGCATTAGTTCGTATAACCTATCACAACTATGTTGGTTATTGGAGCATTCCAACAGGATATGTCGGATACTACCTATTTTACCACAACTGCAGTTTGGAGAGTCATAGATTCCTATTCGATGGAGGTGTTCTGGTGTAGCACAATGTCCTAACCTTAGTCTATTTACTGTCGTAGCTGTGTTTCTGCTTACTTTGATCTCGTTAAACCAAGACTTGTGGGGTAACTTTCCTACTATACCATGGTAATGCCTTCCTTTAATTTTACATAATTCTGTCCATTCTTCTTCCCATTCTTCTCTATTATTTGCCTTTATTTTAGCTAATATTTCTCTGTAGTCTACCATCCTAAAGTTAATATTACTTTTAGTCAGGCTTTGTTTTGCTAAGCTATCTGCTTCATTGTTCCCTATAATATTTGTGTGACTCGGTATCCATCCCAATTTGATGTTTAAACCATTTGCTTTAGCTTCCATCAATGATTCTCTGACAATTATTTCTGGATACTCTGACTGTCCATTTAAACCCATTCGAGCTATTTTTTGTAGCGCACTTTTTGAATCAGATAGTATGAGTGTATTAGCACTGCCCATTTCTGTTGTTTTTTTGATTGCTACTAGTATAGCCAATACTTCTGCTGTACAGATACTAGCCTCGTCTGCTATTCTTACGCTGATTTTCGTTCCTTCATTTTCGCAATAAACCCCAAAACCTGTTCTTTCTGTTTGCTTGTCTTTGGAACCGTCTGTGAAAACTACATGATATTTGTTCCATTTTTCTTTGATTATTTCCTTAAATTCCTTTTGATTGTTTAAATTCTTTTTTTGAAGCCCCAAATCGACCCAGGATACCTCTGTGAACCACCCTCTGTACCCAATTGTAAAGCATGGTAGATTATCATATTTTCTAATTTTATTGTGATACACTAATACCCTATCCAGTCCTTCCAATATTGGAAAGTTCGTGGTGCTAATGATTTGATGTTGAAGACTATAGATATTTAATAATTTTTCCATGATAATGCTTTTATTCTGAGAAATATGTTTAATAATGAATTTTTCAGCTAACCAAATTCTCCTTCGATGTAATGGTAATTCGCAAGTCTCAGCTAACAAGGAAACTGTTGGGGTACTCCTCATCGCTCCTAGAATAACCCTCAATGCTTTAAATTGAACTTTATCTAGTTTGTATATGTTTCTTTTTGCTGTATTAAAAATTAACATTGTACCATAATCCAGATGTGACCTAACTATACCTTTATAAATCATAGTTAAAATTTTTGAATCTGCTCCCCACCAATAATTTGCAACTGATTTCATTACATCAATTCCTTTTTGGGCTTTGGATACTATATTATCAATGTGCGCATTTAACTTCATTTTTTCATCTAGCATAACCCCTAAATACTTAACGGTAGGTACGTATGGTATGATTTCATGATTATATTCAATGCTAGGTAGAAATCGGTTATTTTTCCTTTTTTGAAAAATTATCGCCTTAGATTTTTGAGCAGAGATCTCAAGGCCATGTATCCCTAACCAGTTTCTTATGTTATCTAATGTTTCGTTGATACCCCGACATATTTTTTCGAGTTTATGCCCTTCCGCTAGTACCATCATATCATCCGCGAAACTCAATAAATCTACCCTTCCCACTGTTTGTTTGTATATGTCATTAGTATATACTGAATATAAAATTGGACTAAGTACTGATCCTTGTGGGATACCTTTACTAGTGTATCCTGATGTGGAACATGACCCTGTTACATTATCCCTGATGATTACTTTCCTATTGGTAAATATTTTCCTAAGAAATTCTATAAAAGGTTGTGGAATATTAATCTTTGCGAGTTTATTCATTAATATTGGGATGCTTACATTATCGTATGCTGCCCTAACATCTAAAAATACTGCTACTACTTTTTTATTCTTTTGAAAGGCCTGGAATATTATAGTTTGCAAATATACTAAATTGTCCATGATTCCCCTACCCTTTCGAAACCCTGACTGCTTCTTACTTAATATTTGTTCTGATTCTAGTTTATATTCAATCCTATTTTTTATTAAATTCTCTACGATTTTTAGGACACACGACTGTAGTGAAATGAATCTGTAACTATTTAATTGTTGTGGATCTTTAAGTGGTTTTAGGAAAGGACATATTATTTGAGTGTTCCATTCCTTTGGGAGTTCCTTACCAGCTAAAAACTCATTAAACACCTTAATTAAATTGACTTTAATACCGAAAGGTAGTCCCCTTATTAAAGAATATACTATAGCATCCGCACCCGGCATTGTATCCCTTTTTCTTGCATTTAGCACTACATTAAGCTCATTGACTGTGAATTTATCCCATCCCGTTTCTTTTGACATTATGGTGTCCATTTCTATTGGAATTTCCGGCGGGGTGACTATGTTTAAGAAGTTATCTAAATTACTCCTAATGAAATCAGTTTTTCCTTTGATGTTCTTGTTTCTTCCAAACCCTTTCACAACTTTCCACACATATGATAAGTTACTGTCTCTGTTGAGTGTAGAGCAAAATTCGATAAAACTTGCCTTTTTTTTTTGTTTAAATATTTTTTTGGTTTGTGCTACTTTATGTTTCATATTAATATAATTACTATTGTTACTGTCCCTCATATATGTTTGAATTGCTTCTTTTCTTTCCCCCAATATTTTCTCACAATCTCTATCCCACCATTTATTAATTGTCCTCTTTTTACTATTATTTTTTTTTGCTACAGGATTGTGCTGTTTTGTCGGAACTACAACGTCATAAGCCTGTTTGATTATACCCATAATATCCTCGTATTCCTTACTTTTAGTTTGAGAATCGATTTGTTGACACACTATAAAATATTCGTTCCAATTGATTTTTTTTGTATTATATTTTTTCCCCTGAATTTCATGATTATTAAAATTGTTGTATACGTTTTTTGTACTGATATTAAATTTCATCATAATAGGAAAATGGTCACTATCCCCTTTATCTAACGGATGTATATCCCATTCCCCCAGTAAACCTAACCTAGTGGTACAAAATGATATGTCTGTGACACTTTTATTTTGCCCTGGCAAGCTTATTCTTGTTGCTCTGCCATCATTTAAACAGTTAAATCCCGCGTCTAGTAAAGTATCTACCAACATATTACCGTTACTATCGTTGCGATTATTACCAAAAATTAGATTTTTTGAATTGAAATCCCCTGCAAAAATTATATGATCAAATTTTACTGTTTCTTCGCTTAAGTCCCTCAAAAATTGTCTTTTTAACTTTGTATTTATAGGATTGTATATGTTAATAACTAGAATATTATTTATTGCAATCGCTTGAATAAGTACACCATATGGTTTATTCCTTAAGTTTAAATCATATGCTTTCGCATTAATATTATTTTTAACCAAAATTGCTATTCCATTGTGTCCCTCTGTAATATCTTTCCTATATATATTATATTCTTTAATGTTCCAAATCATGGAATTCTTTAAATATGTTTCTTGTAGCAAAATAACGTTTGGTTCCTCCCTGTTAATTAAATATTCAAGGTTTATATTGTTAGATCTTACACTTCTAATATTCCACTGTAAAATAATGAATTCTGATACTTGAGAAAAAAGAAACATATACAAACTTACTTAAACTACTTATATATATGCTTTACCATTCTTCCTCCTCCGTCATTATGACTGGGGATTCCGTAATGGTGTTTTTTTTCTCCAATTGAGAGTTGTTACTTAAATTTAGTTCAATATTATCGTTCGCATTTAGTGATGGGGAAATTCCCCTTTTTTGTAAGTTACCATTTATTGTTTGAGACATTGTTATCAAAGCATCTAAAGGTATACTTAAATCTGATAGATATTCATTCAAGTCTAATTCATTAATATCAATAACATTTATTTGACTAGGACTACTGTTACCTGTGTTTGATTTTGGTGAACTGTTTGTATTTATTGGCCTAATATTAACTATTGGTGACAATGGGTACAAGGGGGAACCCATGAGGCATTCCTTATGAGCCACACTATCGTATCCTGGACTATTCGGACATCTTCTTTTATTTTTGGTAACCTCTCTATAAGATTTTGTGGGCGTTATATTATTATGAATGGTCTTACTTCTCTGATTTACCGTGATTATTTCATTATCGGGATTTTTATTAGGCAGGGCTGGGAAGTTTCTTCTATTTCTGTCAATATCGGGATTGTCATTCACTTTATCAGTATTTTTTCTAGGTAGTTGTTTGGCGGCGTCAAAATATGATAAGTTTTGGAAGCTCATTATCTCATTTATTCTTCTTTGCCTTGTTAGTTCTTCACATTCTTCTATGTTTTTTAATTGTTCAGAAACTAGATGGTCTTTCCTACAATAAAGGCATATTTTATTATTATGTTCAGTACATTTATCTTTATTGTGATCCTCTTTTCCACATTTTTCACATCTTGCTTTGCTATTACATTGTTTGGCTGTATGGTTAAATCTATAACAGTTAAAGCAAAGAGTAATTGGTCTAATATAGGTGGCTACTGTTAGTCTGTTATTGTATATGGACACATACCTTGGGAAGTTTTTTCCTATAAAGGTGAATATATAGGATCCTGTTGGGATATATTTTATTTCTAGCGATTCTTTATCTTGTACTCTTCTATTTAAACGGCGAACTTCTGCTACTTTATACATTCCTCCTGATTCCTCATTGGCTCTATCTATCACCTCTTTTTCTATCATACTACTACCTACTCCTTTCACTACTCCCTTACAAGATACTAAGGTTGCTGGTATAAAGGTTTTATACCCCATTTTTACAATCTGGTCACTTTTCTTGAAATCATTGGCATCCTTTGGAAGTCGGAACGACACACAAACTCTATTTCTTCCTTTCTTTTCTATATTTTTAATACCTTTAATTCCTGAATTGTATAGAACTTTCCCAAATTCCACTGGATGCAAGTTACCCACGTTTTTGTCACTGTGCTCCACCATTACATTGAATGGACCAGAGTCGTAAATAGAGTATTCTAGGTTGTCTAAAAAGGTGTTTATCTTTTTCACTTCGTTTAGGTTATTTTGAGTTCCATTATGTATATTATTTTCATTACCGCCACCGCCCGGGTCGGGCGGCGGGTCCTCCACGTCCATGTGGTTTGATCGACTTTTAGGTTAGTTGGTTATTTTCTACTATTTAAATTTAATGCTACTGCGAAATAACTATTCTAATCACTACTTGATTACCACTTCGCTATAATGTTTGATATATCTGTGCTCGATGACTGGAATTTTCACCAATTTAATTAGATTTATTCCTATGTCTTTACACGTCCTTATGCTTCGGAAGATCAACATGGAATCAACCTCATAATGTACCTACGTTACTTTCTGTACTTATTATATTTTTGATAAATAAACATTATTCTATTCTATTTTATTCTATTCTATTCTATTAATTGAATCGGTAAGTCAAAAAACGGTACTAGTCCAAAAATTGCATTCTGAGTAAATTTAAAAAAAACTAAATAAAAATTTTGTTAGTTGACATATAAATTTGATATGTGCATATCAAATGTAAAGCTATTTAAGATGAGTGTAAGAGAACATGTTTCAACTATTAAAAAAGGTTTGTATCTGAAATATTTAAAAAAATATAATGTGGACATGTACTTTTTTTTAAGTCAACTATATAGTTTATATTTTATTTTTATTAGCCTCTATTTTATAAATAATCCAAGGTTGATAAATAAACTATTATAACATATTATTGCAAAACACATACACGTAGCGGGAGGGGAGGGGTGTACGGGGTGCCCACCACCACCACTCAGCATCCTCTTCTTCGGTTTCATGGGTTGCAAATGTGAGCCAGGAGGTGACGTGATAGTAAAATTCTAGCAAATCTCCTGTAATATATTTGCTTCATTAGCTAAAAGCTATGAAGTACTAGACCACCTATATATTCATAAGTTTTTACATATCCACTGGTGTCATATACAAACTGCCTATAATTTGACAGAGAACTCTTCATTGCTTCTTACAGCAGTTGTATTTTTTTTTTTTTTTGTAAAACTGAGGCCACTACTTTTTAAAATCTAAAATATCTCCGTAGGTAATTTGTTTATTGGTAAATGGTTTAATTTGTCGAAATGATAATATCATTTCCTCATTTTCTTCCGGAATATATATACGATCGCGTCTTCTAACGCATCTTTTTAGGACTCTAAAATCACTATCACAGGGCAAGAATGAGTGGTCTCTGATCGGAAAATATTGGAAGATTTTTTTTAAAACGTGTTGTTGCTACTTTTTTGAAGAGATTTTCGCAATTAATAAAATAATATTCACAACATCAACTTCAAAGTAACAGTAATGAGTATAAAAACAGTACATGTTCTGGACTTGTACTGTTCTTCCACTCATCCAGTTTCAACGTAATTTATACTACCGAACATATTATGCGTATTGCACTGTTTTTGATCTCATTAGGTGGAGACATATGTTAATATCAATTTGGCTATCTTAACTCAAAACGTCATTTTTTGGACTAGTACTGTTCTTTGACTCACTGATTCAATTCTGGAAACCTATCTATCCTCTGTATTGCCTAGCAATCCCAAATTTATCTACAGTAAGTGGACTCAAAACTGATCACCACTGTTAGATTATCACGATTATCTAAGCAATTGGAATTTAATTAGTGACTGATAAGAACCAGGCAGCCAAAGGCTCTTTACTAAGCTTTCCTAAAAAAATGCTTCATTAAAGCTAGAGAGTTGATTTAAAGATAATGGTTTAATTAATTTTAAATAGATTATATCTAGGTATTAATTAGAACATTATAAATTACTAAATTTTAAAATGAATGTGTTTTAAAGCATGACACAGCTACAATTATTTTATTTGATAAATGAGAAATGTCATTAGAAATATCACAATATCGCCTGAAAATTATTACACTGCGTAGGTTTGTTCATGTAATCTTGATATAATATATTAGAATTGCATAATATTAAATTAAATATCAAGATGAGGAAATCCCTTATTTAAAACTATAAGCAGGGTTTGTATGAAGAGGCTTTTAGCCCGAGCATAAGAGTTATTTAAGTGATTATTCACCTGTCCCTTAACGTATAACCTATTTTTGTATTTTGTATACTAAAGATTAAAATGTAACATACGTTACGAAAGCCTCGGATAAATAAATTAATTAGCCAACTAATAGTGCGTTATGAGGTGTTCCTAGCAACAATTTGGGCATTAAACGCGGATAGCTCTAGTCGGAGGTGATATGGTCCAATAAATTAAAAATTCTTAAAAGGGCGTCAGTATAATTTACCACGAAATACTCCCCTGTTGAAAATCAGTTATCAAATTACGAAATTGGCTATACACAGGATAAAGGTTAACTAAAGACCACTTGGCAAAAGACAGGCATAAATAAAACTACAGTTTAGTTAGCTTTTTCTTTAATTTCAAATTCAATTATTTAATACAAATAGATATGAAATATATTGTTCAATATAGTTTCTATGATCCTGACAATTAATTTTCCAAAACATGTACAATATTATTCACCAATAACGTAAACTGCAATTCTACCACATAAATAAACTACCTAACCTGAGAGGGTTTAAACTTTCAAAATTCGATTAGATTAAAATATTTAAACTAGGATACCCGAAACACTTAACACTAAAATATTAATACTGACGTATGAACTCATGATGTGTTAGATCACCTATATTTACAAATATATTCAATAACTCATTTACAGGACCTGGTTCCTATGATCTTCAAATAAATAATAAAAAAACTTGTCTCATTACTTTAATTATTCTTGAGTAGTATCATTAAGGCTGTTTGAATATGTATCACATAAATACTTTATTATTCCTGATGGAGTGAACTCACTAAACTCCGCTGATATGCTAACTCATGCCTAACTCATCAGCTGATGGAGTGTGTGAGTTTCTTCACACTCGATAGACGGTATACAGTGACTCCGCTCTGTGCATAGATACAAATACTGCTTCCTTAGTAGCCCGGAACTAACAGCTACCAGCAAGAGCTTTGTGGCTCCACACAAAATTGGAAGGTAGATAAAAACCAAGGCAAATGACAAATAGGCTGCAGAAAGGTTCCAATAATTCAAATAGCAATCCATAGAGTAACACTGAGGCCCTATATAAAATACGAAATAAAATAAATTCCTTTAAGGTTTAAATTTAGAGAATTTTCAAAAAATACGCTGCTTAACAGCCCAAATACAAATTCTCCAAGTAAATTAAATTACTTTACTGTAGAATTCCAAATCGGCTGGTAAAGGATTAACCATTAAGATAGAATAAATAGTAGGTGATATGACGATGCTAAAGTGTTCGCACCTTTGCCTTACTTTTATGTCATATGTCATACTCGAAAAAGTAGAGCAAGTCAGTTTTGGTGGGAATATTTTACTCCATCTCGGCCTCTAAACCCCTATTGATATTGACTATTGGCATGACGTGGTCAATACAATGAACCGCGTTCATAAACTGAGGCTTGACTAGGGTTGCCAGACGTCACGCTCTTGGCGTGGCTGCCACGATTTTTGACTTGCCTGTACGCTTTTTATGCAAATTCCACGCTTTTTAAAAGACGCAGAAGAATCGGATTTATAAAAAATAGAGAGACCCTCGTTTTAACGAAAAATTAGCTGAGGACTTTTTTTTTTAGAAATGTTTACAACAAATGGACCTGATTATATAAAACTGCTCTACTCGTTTTACGAAAAATAGACTGAGGACCTTTTGTTTAGAAATGTTACCTGATTATATAAAAATGCTCTACTCGTTTTAAGAAAAATTAACTTTTTTTTTTTAGAAATGTTCACAAAAAATGGAGCTGATTAAATAAAAATGCTTTATCGTCACGGTTGTCACGCTTTTCACTTTCGGAAATGTGGCAATCCTAGGCTTGACAGATACAGAAATAGTTTCCGTGAGCAACATAAAAAAACACTGTATACCGTATTGCCTAACGACAAAAATTAAACGTTACGAAAAGAAAAACAACTATTACAATATATTCTGATAATTTCGATACAAAATAACTTACCAGGTATGATTAATTTAGACTGTTAATCTAACAAATGTCCAGGACGTTGGAATAAAGATGTCATATAGGTTTATCGTCGTGGTCTTACTAAATAAACTTTACCACACGTCGAATCGCATTTCAAATACACAAGTATCAAAATTTCATCCCACTATGAGCAAAAGTGATATCATTTATATGACGTTCTATCATCTTCATCCCTTGCCACCTTCCTGGAAAGACCACCGCGATTTTACATATTTACTCTAAGTAGGTATGCTATTTTTAATCTACAGTCGATTCTTTATTTTATAACTCGGAATAAATGTAGTATTACTTAATGATTAAAATAGCGCTGCTGTAGCAAGTTTATACAGGTTATTTCTAAACAAGTTGGACAAACTATAGGATTTGTTCATTGTGATAGAACTTTGAAATACACAACTAGTTTCGGGAATAGTCGGTTGGGATAAAATAAGAGGTACTAATGTTCATACTTTCATACTACTGAATACCCCATAAAGCTTCATTTTTAATGTGATGATGTGTGATATGTGGTGCATTTTGTAATATTTATTTTTATATTAAGGGACATGGGACAAATAGGATAATAACAGTTGATGCTGAGGATGACAGAAAGTTGTCTCTCTCAGTATAAACATTAATTTCGATGGTCAACGATTTTGCCATTATAGGACATAGTTTCTCTTTTTAAAGTAAAGTTGTTTAAAATATTTGATTCTGTTCTACACCTGACCTTCAAAATGCCGTTGACTGAATAGAATATAACCCCCGTGCATATTTAAATAGAGAAATTACTCAGATTTTACAAGCAGATCTGCATACATAAGAAGATGCCAAGGTTGGAGCTTATGATATATGTGATCACCATTTTAGAACTCAAATTAGCCAAAAATATTATTAGTAAGAAGTTTTATATTTTATTTTTACCAAAGATCTAATAATCACAATTTTATTAAAAAATTTTGAGGGCTTTTGGTATAAAAGATGTAAATATAATTTCTAATTTAGGAGATAGCGATTCTTCAATTGGAGTGAAATATTTAAAGACAAATTTGTATTAAAAAACATTGAGATGTTCAAGGCGTTTTTACGAGAGTTTAATGTAATACAGCTCGAAAAGGAAAGGAAACAATTCGGATTTAATGACCATTAAGTGAAACATGGTCGAAATATCGCGAATGATGAATCTATTATCCAAATTTACAATCAATATAATTCCAAAACATTGTGTCTTAGATAGCTTTTATATGAATTATATTTTCTTGTATAATGATAATATTGAAATTCATCTTTTGTTACAACCTGATTACAAATTATTAATGAATGATTTGGCTACGTTGCAATCAATAATCCTATATTTCATTGCCATATGTAAAAGGATTTTCAGAACAAGTTTTTAAAATGTTCTCTAAATATAACATAAAAATTGCAAATAAACCTAACAGTGCAACTAAAACGTTATTTTCGAATTTTAGGCCCAAAATTAGTAAAATAAATCACTCAAATGTTGTTTATGAAATCGACTGCAAAGACTGTAATGCCCCTAAAATTGGAGAAAAAAATATTTTTTTTAAAACAGGCCAGAAATTAGTACTTTCCGGTTTATTTTTAGGTCAGAAAATCTCATTTTGTCGGACCGAGACAGAAAATTATTGTGATAGTCCAGTAAAAGCTTTTACCGGACTCATTTTTATTTACTTTCAGGCCTATCTTTAATGAAAAAAATCTGATGTGTCCAACACATGACTTTCCTATCTAGTTATTACAGGCTTTTTCCGGTTATTTTGTACAACCTATTGCAGCATCTCTATAAATGTTTAGAGGATAAACTAAATATATACATTGTCCACATACATCTACCGCGAAACATTTTTCTATAGATATTCATTGAAAATGAAAATACTGAAAAATTTAAATTTAGCACTTTTCCTACAATTTTTCCATTACGGTCCATTTTAAAAAAATCATGTATGAACAAATATTATAGAGATCGATATCGCAAACAACTTTTATTTCAACAATTTTCATAAAAATCAGAATTTTGCACATTTTGTCAAATTTTTCGAATACGGACCATTTCAGGAATTTTTTACATAAAGCAAAAATTATAGATAATAATATTAGAAGCAACTTTTATTTGAACATTTTTTTTCTCCAAACATAAATAACAGATATATTCCATAAAATATAAAAACGGCCTCCCATAAAGTACCCCCCCAGATGTTCCGACTTTGTCCAAAATCTAATCATTTTACGTCAGGCCGAAATAAAACTTAAGTTTAAAATTTAATGTTTTTTTCTTTATCCGTTTTTGAGTTTTCTTCAAATTTCGAAATTTACACATTTTCTCAAATATCTCGAATACGGTCCATTTTAAAGAAATTATTTATAGGATAAAAATTATAGAGAATTATATTACAAACAACTTTTGTTTGAACAATTTTTATAAAAAAAAATATTTTTTTACATTTTGTCAAATTTCGCGAATACGGACCATTTTAGGAAAATTTTGTATATAACAAAAATTATAGATAATAAAATAAGAAGTAACTTTCATTCGAAGAATTTTCTTCCCCAAACGTAAATAACAGATATATTCCATAAAATATAAAAATGACCACCTATAAAGTACCCCCCCAGATGTTCCGACTCTGCCCAAAATCTAATCAGCTCATTAGACGCTGGAAAAAAGCTTAAGTTTAAAATTTGGTGTTTTTCCGTGTATCGGTTCATGAGTTATGCGTTATACAGACACACACACAGACACACACACACACACAGACACACACACACACACACAGACATCATCGCGAAAATAGTCAAAACGGATTCAGGGGACCTCAAAACGTAAAAATCCGTCGAAAACTCGAGGTCGAAAAAAATCATAATTCCTATACTTTCCTTATATCTGTATACAGATAGGAAAGTAAAAATAATAAAATAGTTAATCTAAGGTAGCGGTCAATTGGTTTCTATAGTAACCGAGTTTTGTTTTATTTAAAACTATAAAATAACTTGGCATATTTTGACGTTTAGTTGAAAATGTGATATTTATTATAAAATGGATTTTCAAAATGATGCATTTGATTGTGAATTAATGGAAAATGAAATTGTACCAGATGAAATTGTTAAGGCGTCCACCCAAGCAACGTTTGATTTATTACCGTCGAAGTCCCGGACACGATATGAAAAAACATACCAAATTTTTGAAAAGTGGCGCTTAGAAAAAAAGGTAATAAACATTTGTGAGGATGTGTTATTGGTATATTTGTCAAAAAAATCAGAAACGCAGAAATCTTCTTCGTTGTGGAGTGTATATTCGATGCTGAAGGCCATGCTACGTACCAGAAGAAATATCGACATAAGCAAATATTTTAAATCAACAGCGTTTATGAAGAAAAAATCCATAGAGTATAAAGCAAAGAAGTCTAGAGTACTTAATAAAGAAAATATCGATAAGTTTTTAGTAGAAGCTTCAGACGAACAATATCTAATGACCAAAGTGTTGTTGATTATGGGTTATACTGGTGCATGTCGACGGGAAGAAATCACTTATATATTAATTGACGACATAGAAGACCAACATACCATGCTTTTGGTTAAAATTTCAAACACCAAAACAAACAAATCAAGATCATTTATTATTAATGGGGAAAAAGAGCTAAATTTGTATAGGAAGTATATAGCGCTACGGCCAACCAACGTTCCTCATCGACGTCTCTTTATTAATTAAAATAAAGGAAAATGTAATAAACAACCTGTAGGCATACATACTGTAGGTAATGCTCCCTCCAAAATAGCTACAATTTTGAGATTGCCAAACCCAAAAGAATACACAGGGCATTGCTTTAGGCTTAGTTCGGCGACTTTGCTAGCTAACGGAGGTGCTGACATCATAAACTTAAAACGACATGGTGGTTGGAGTTTATCTTAAGTTACCGAAGGCTACATTGAGGATTCAGTTCAGAATAAGATTGATATAGCTAACAAAATTCAAAAAGCAGATAGCTCAAACACGGAAATTGTCTCAGAAACTCATTATAATGTAAGCAGTTCAAAAAATCTCACGTCAACGAATAATTTTGAAATACCGTGCTTACAGATAAGTAATGCTAATAATTGTACGTTTAATATAACTATTCAAAAATAATGTTTATATTTGTAAACCAAAAATTAACGATGGTTAAAAAAAAATTGTTAAAATTAGTTAATAAAGAGTTATTGTTATAAAAATGTTAACTGAATAATATGAAGTTTATGGTACAACAATGCCCGTTTTAAAAAAAAAATTGTACGTAATACGTCCCAAAAGTGCTTTTACTGGACTCGCAGGCTTGCAGGACTCGCCTGCGGCTCGCCCTGCAATTTGCCAACTGGTCCAGTAAAAGACCACTTTAGGGACTTGTTACGTAAACTACTATTACATAAAAGAATAAATAACCATAAAAATATTATCGTAACTAATAATCAAAATTCCACTACTTTAACGCCTCCCCTTCTCTCTCTCTCTCTCTTTATGTCTCTCTCTCTCCCCCCCTCTCTCTCTCCCCCCTCTCTCTCTCTTCTCCTCTCTCTCTCTCTCTCTCTCTCTCTCTCCTCTCTCTCTCTCTCTCTCTCTCTCTCTCTCTCTCTCTCTCTCTCTCTCATCTCTCTCTCTCTCTCTCTCTCTCTCTCTCTCTCTCTCTCTCTCTCTCTCTCTCTCTCTCTCTCTCTCTCTCTCTCTCTTTAACGAACTTAATTTATTTAACAATCTACGAATACTAATTTATATCACATTTACTCTATAGATGTTTTCACAGCTATCACTCGACTTCAACTGACTGACTGACTAGATTATTTTCGATCCTACCACTTATTTACCAAGCGTCTCCAGAAATTTCTCCCTATAGTTGGGCAAAGGCGGTTTATCTCCGTCGTAAAAGGCCCATATAAGACATAAAACAAAAAAGACACTAATATACAGACAATTGAATATAATAAATACAAAATGAAGAACATGATATTACGAGTGATGTTCAAATATTCAGTTTAAGCACAGAATGTAGGTTCTAAAATTTCTGAACAGACTTAAATGCTATGTATTTTAAAAACCTATCTTAAACATTATCCAGATTACTTTTATATCTTAAGTAATGTGAAACTGAAAGGCAATATTTATGTCCTATATCCATGATTTGATCCACGGGGTCTAAAACATGATCAAATTAACTATAATTTGACATTAGTAATTGATGGCCAGGATTAAATCGAATAATGTAATATTTGCTAGTTTTTAAATCCATGCCATTACGGAAGCACCAAGTTTCAAGCTTATTTAAATCAGATTGCAAGTATCATCATATTCATTAATATTATTGAAGCTCTTCACATTATCTGCAAATATCAGAAATTTAGTGTAAAGAAGGTTAATAATGATTAACTTTAAATAAATACCTAACCATTGCAAGACCCTCCAACCTATACAATATAAAGCTTATGAACTAGAAGATCATGGTTCATCTTGTCAAAAACTTTGGAAAAGTTGTTAAATACAGAATCTACCTGTTGACCATTTTCCAAATCTTCAGACAGAAAGTTAGCATAAGTAATAAAAGCTCTATTTTAACAGATTTGCTTGACAAAAACCAAATTATTGAAGATTTAAGATAATGGGGCTGTTTTATGTAAGAAAATCAGTATAGTGCTTTCAAAATGTTTGGAATTGTGTTAGGAATTGAAATAGGGCGATAATTTTCACATCAGATTTATTTTTCGATTTGAAAATTTGAAAATGGGAGTAATATAAGAGATTTTTTAACAGTCAGAAAACTCAGGTGAGCTCAGTTATTTGTTTAAAATATAAAAAATCTGATGTGTCCAACACATGACTTTCCTATCTAGTTATTACAGGCTTTTTTGATTATTTTGTACAACCTATTGCAGCATTATTAATGCCAAGTGTTGTCAGCTTTTCATAAATCCTAGAAATGTGAATAAAAGAAAATACGCATATTTCAGATTTTATTTGGCTATTATTGTTATTAAGGGTTTAGTTCGTGTACACAGAAAAACAATTATTAGTAAATTGATTGGCAATATCATTGCCGCAGGAAGCTACAGTATCGTTTAAACTCATTAAGTCAACTAACTTATTATTTTCTTCCTTATTTTTAACAAATTTATTTTGACTCACAATTTGAACACCTGAGGTTAAAAACAAAATAATTTTCAGCGATTCCTTTTGATCAATTTTGTATTTAAAATTGTTTTCTGAAAATTCTACTATGCATACTTCCTGAGATATAAGCTTTATTCTACATTCTCCGACAGCCGCCCGAAGTCATTTATTATTTGGACACCCGGTACAAATAGTAAATCTTGTAAATATTTATTGCACATAGTTAATGAGGTTTCGAGTTTACAACTTTGCAAGGATATATCGTGTACATATTTAAAATCTACCTAATGTTTGCAAACAGTGACCGTTTCTATTGTAATTTATATGGCAAAAAAGATTTTATAGCCTCACCTACTTACTTGCTTAGCAAATAAAAGTATCTATTACTTTCGTTTTCGATAGAAAGTGGGCGTTGATCTAACTTTACAGTTTGTCTATAAAATATTTTACTTTCAGTTGGAATAACTGTTTTTTAAAATTCCACTTGTCAAGGCCGATGGACTAGAACACATAGGTTAGAATTTTACGTAAAACTACATTAAATATAGTAATACTAATTGAAATATTTTAGGTGAGAACTTTTTTACCAAAATTAGGCATGTGTTCAATTCCAGTACATCGTTATAGTTTTGTACTGATAGAATACAGAATAATTAATAACACAATTTATAACAAAATATAATTTATTAATCAATCACTCCTCGTCAAAATTATACAAGCAACTCGCTATTTTATAAATGTTTAGGTACACTTACCACATCATCTAATATCTTCCAAAAGACACAAAAAGAACGTTGTCACTTTGTTGAATATTAATATTGTGATCCTGCACCCTGCAGCCAGTTTTACATTTTTTTGATAACATAATTTTGTAGTCGTAGGAAAAATACCGTACATCACTTGTGATTGTCGCACTCGGCTTATGCCTCGTGCGAAAATATTTCCCACTCTTGTAAAAAACTTTATTTTCCACACTCGTAATGTAATAAACTATAGTATTTTTAATACAAATCCCGATTCACGTCAGAGATCATTTATGACGTCACGGCCTTGCAGTGTTGTCGAATCGTTAGAATAGTTGAGGAATTTAGAAAATTTTGAAATTGAAAGGTTATGTTTTCTTTTTGTTATGTTACTAGAAAAAAATTATTAGTTTTAAATGTACATAACTAATGGAAAATATTGAATTCCTGTATACATAATAAACATCTGAACAAAAATGATGTAAACATATTGCAAATAGTCATGGAAAATAAAACTGTAAGGTAGTATATTGCAGATGAACTAAAATTGGTCCAGAATTAGCACAGAAATATTTCAAACTATTTTCATTTCACCAAGAAATGTATTTAACATTTAACATTTAAGTTATAAACCACAACACCCCATGAAATTGAAAAAATTAAATCTACAAAGGAATGTGGAGAAGTCACAATATTAGCAGATTATGTACTTAAAAAATTCAAGATTAAAATTGTTAAAACATTTAAATACAAAAATGAAATTAAAATATTTAAGTAGGTACTTTAGTAAATTTCACTTTCAGTAACGGTTTTGTGTCTCAAGTATTTAAGATAGCCAGAAGTGCTTCAACTATAGACTATTATTGCTGCTTCCCTTCATCTCTAAAGCTATTTAATAAACATGTATAAATAATAGTATCATCACTCAAACATCAAGATTCTCCACCTTATCAGTTCTAATAGATATTTGAAAACTGTTTTGCTCAGTGAATTTTTTAGCACTGCAAAACTAAAATATTTTACTTTTTGCTATAATATCTACTCAATATTTTATAAAAAAATATTAATTTTATTTGTTTATTGGTACTAGTCTTTTTCAAATCATTTTAAATATTATTTAATTGTAAGACTCGCTTAGCGTTATTTTTTATATATCTTTTAGAATAAATAAAAATACAGAATATATAAGAAATACATCAAACAATTTATTGATATTAAAATAAGATAATGTTTTATTTAAAAAATATATTTTTTCTCATTTACTAATCTTCGTAGTTCCTACAAAAAATCTGTCATTTCTCCTAATCCTATACGCAAGTACTTGAATTGCTATCATCGCTATTGTTGTTAAGTTTAATTATAATATAAATAATTTCCAATCTATCAAAAACTCCCTTTCTGCTAATATGTTTATTATAATATTGCTTGGAAAGGCCTCAAATAAGTTTATTGGGGTTAGAAACACAATGACAGGGAGGAAGACGTAACACTATGCCATATTGTTCTGCTAAATTATCTACCATATGTTTCTTTATTTATTTGTACCTGAAAAAAGATTGTTTTATTTTCGTATAACGTGTCAATATTTCAATATTCTAAATTGTAATATGTAAATGACATCATATCTAAGATTTAATGGTTAGTAGGTAGGTACACTGTTATAGCAAATCTTGTAACTTCATTATTATTTATTTTGAAGTTTATTTCTGGAAAAAAGCATTTTTGGTTCTCACTGTACATCTTGAGAATGTTAAGAACGTGTAGAATTTTATTGACCACTTTAATCAAATTGTAGCATACCTAAGAAAAATAATCATCATTAACTAGTAAACATAACCTAAAACCTAAACAGTGAATTGTTTTAAAAAGCTAATGGCAATACAGCAACAAGAGGTTTGTTCCAACAAGAATCTTGGAACCATACACAAACCAGTCCACAACTTATTGTCGACGACTGATAGTCGACGACCAGTCCACGACCTGTCGATGATTAGAGACTGAATTCGGAACTTTCTGTTGTTTCTGTTGTCAGACACATTATCAATAACGTAAAAGTAGAAAAAACATTAACAGATATTAAATTTTGAATTTGATAAATAAAAAAAATTAAAACTCATTAAAAGATTTATAAATTTTGATTATTCGATTGGTTAGTACATTAACTTATTTTATTTTTTACTGTATCTAAGTCAGAATAATAGTTCTTTTCACTTTTTACACTCATTAGTCATAAAATAATATACTATAAATAATGATAATGAATAAAAATTAAATTACGATCGAGACTACGATCGATGATGCTATCAAAACGAATATAATCACGACATTTCCAGAGTTTCGTTTTGCGCATGTCTTGACAATTCGTTCCTATTCAGACCCAGGAACTGATTTGACAGTACATAAACTGGTTTGTGATTAGGTTTGAGTATATTGGAACACTAGGTTTTTGTACAGTTTTGAGTCCGAGGTTTGTTGGAACATCAAATCTAGACTGTGCAGATTCTCGACAGTACGTAAACCAATTTGCTATTGTGTTGGAACAAACCAAAGAGGTTAGAAACGGTAGAGGTAACATAGGAAGCATTTGTCGCTGCGCAAATTTTGCCAAAACCGAAAAACTGGGTGGAAGGAGTAGGGAGACGTTCTGGGCCAGACTTAAATATTTGTATTGTAGTACCTAATTTTGTTGGGTAACTAAAAGATGAAAAATTATGAGACGTTTTTTTTGACTTTATTTGTTAGCACGATTCATGTATGATGAGGGCAATAACACTTTATCATTATATAACTAGCTAAGGGCCGATTCCACCGTTGTTTCAAACGAAGTTTAAATTATTAAACGAAGATTAAAATGACATTGTTAATGTAAAAATGTCATTTTAAACTCCATTTAGTAATTTCAACTTCGTTTTTGTTAATATAAAAATGTCATTTTAATCTTCGTTTAGTATTTTAAACTTCGTTTAACAAAACGGTGAAATCGACCCTAAATAAAAGTTTATAAAATTATTGCAACAAAATAGCTGTTGAGACAATAAGTTATCGAAACAGCCAAAGTACTTTTTGCTCGAATTACACACAAGATTTTTTGTACGATCACACCAAAATAAAATAAATAATTAAATTTTATTAGAAATGGGTTACCTTTTCGTTCGTTATAATATTTTAAGTTTATTTGACAGGCCTACTCTTCGAAGA
Source organism: Psylliodes chrysocephalus (assembly GCA_927349885.1). Classification (NCBI taxonomy): domain Eukaryota; kingdom Metazoa; phylum Arthropoda; class Insecta; order Coleoptera; family Chrysomelidae; genus Psylliodes; species Psylliodes chrysocephalus. Next base: position 68,873,701 of record OV651814.1, read on the forward strand.
GAAAAAAAATGTTTTGGTACTTATATACCGGTAATTATTTATGATTTAATTATTTACCGAAAATACCGTTCAATGAATTAAAATATTAGGAAGTCAATTAATAGTTATTTATGTAACCAGTTACGAAATGCCTTATTTTGTGTAACGAGTAAATATTTGCGGAACGAGCAGAGCGAGGTCCCGAAAAATGAACGAGTTACACAAAATAGCATTTCGTAACGTATTTACATACAAGATTTTTTCTAATTTTGACTTGAATATTTATAAAATTGTGTTGTTGAAAAATGACTCACCATAATTCTTCTGTAGGTACTTCCAATCAAATATTTTAGAAAATTGTTGTATTTGATTGCCCTACGACGTTTTTTTTTTCAATAGTAATAATAAAAATAAGGGACATGTGCAGTATTGCCGATCTAATTTTTGACATTACCAGCAAGAAATTTGAAAAAAAAAACATTTTTTACCCTTTATCCTTAGGAGTACGTCAAAATTTTACCCCCAACATTTCTGGGCCGTTTTCAATAACGGTGTTATTTTAAAAATAAAACGCAATTTACAGCTTTTCTTTTTTGTTTTCTTTTTGTTGTTAAATGTAATGTCATATTTTTAAATGTGAAATGTCACTATTCATTGCCTCTTTTTCGATATTTGGTTTTTTCGATTTTTCGTTTTTGGGATATTTGGATTTTTCGATTTTTAGATTACTCGATTTTTCGATTTCTCGATTTCACGATTTTTCGATTTTTCGATTTTTTTTCGATTTTTCGATTTTTCGATTTTTCGATTTTTCGATTTTTCGATTTTTCGATTTTTCGATTTTTCGATTTTTCGATTTTTCGATTTTTCGATTTTTCGATTTTTCGATTTTTCGATTTTTCGAATTTTCGATTTTTTCGATTTTTCAACTTAAAAACCAAAAAAGAGGCAGTTTTATTTATTTTCATTTCGTAACTGGTGACATAATCAACTTTTCGTAATCAGTTGCATAATGTTCTACTTTATGCAACTGGTTGCATAAAGTAGATCGTTTTGACACTTGCTGCGATTACAAAATATATTACTTTATATGTCAAAAATGCAGAATGTAAATTAAATGGATAGATCCCATATTATTATAGAGCAGTGTTTCTCAAACTTTTTGGGCGACGGTACCTTTTTGAAAAGCGAAATATTTAACGGAGCCCTAAACACATAAAACACATAATTTAAAAAATGTATTTCAAATGTTTCTTTATTTTGACTCTCATTTTGACTTTCAATAGGTAAACATGATAAAAAATCGGCTTTATATTATGCTCCGATTTCACATATTCAATTTTATAATTGTAATTTGATAATATTACTGCCCATCTACGTAGTCTGTTGGCTGAAAATTGGGGCATACATTTAGCTGGGTTAAAAATAGTTACCAGAGGTAAGTGATCTGTAACTAGGATAAAGAAATGTCCATATAAATATTCATTAAATTTATTTAAGCCAAAAATTATTGCAAGGATCTCTTTTTCAATTTGGGAATATTTTTGTTCGGACTTTGATAAGGTACGCGAAGCAGAAGCTATAGATTTTTCAATATTTTTTTCAAAAACATGTCATATCATGGCCCTTATTCCCACATTTGATGCATCTACGAATAATTTAATTGGCAACTCAGGCTGAAAACGCACAAGATCATCATTTGTTGTTAATTTATTTTTGATTTATTCAAAAGATTCCTTGCAAGAATTATCCCAAATCCATTTCACCCATGAAAAATAAAATTAAAAAAAATCCTAAAGCAAAATCATATCCTCCTTCCTCTTAGTGACTTAAAAAAATTACTTCTTAAAAAAAAGTCCTCAAGCCAGGTCCCTCCATTTTGTGGCGATAGAACTGTTTTTTTTTATTGTGATTATTTTCTTCGCGAAGCCCTCTCACTTTGAGTAACACTGTTATAGAGAATTACTAAATAAATAGTTTTGAGAAAAATATTGAAACCAGTTGTCAAGTTTGAAACGAATAAAATTGGCAATAAAATTGATATTTTTGTATTTGATTGTATGTTTCTCTTTTCACTTCCTAAAAAAAGATTCCCCATGAAACAAGAAATAATAAACAGTTTATAATAATAACATTTATTTGCTACTTATAACATGTACCAATGACCAAGTCCGATACTGTTTATTTTCAAATCAACAAATATGGACGTCGACAGAATCCTTAAAAATTAAATATCTCACCGAAATAAATGTAAGTTTCATTTATCTCCGTCACATTTCGCAGGTTTATTATAAATAAAGCTTTTTACAACACATCTTGGCATTTTCAACGTTAATTTCCAAAATTTTAGTCACTAAAATACCAAATTAATTCTCGTTGACACATTAAATTTTGGATGGACAACGCTCTGACATGTGATGTTCTCAACTGCGATTGGTGGGTGTGAATAATTTCGAAATGGGATTATGCGCAGTGTCTTATGTTCCATCTAAGGTTTGTATAATCTAAGGAACAAACCTATAGTATACCTACTGCCGTAATGACATTTTGTCTATATAAATACGAGTTTCATTGGCGTACAGAATGTTAAAATTATTTAATATAAAGTATGGTTTTTAGGATACTAATTATATAATAATATTAATATAAATTTGATAATATAAGGAACAGGACGTGTATAAGCTAATTAGTTGAAATAATTCTAAAATTATCCAAAAAAAATCACCATTATATTTTTCGGTTTTTTAGTAATATGACTACGTTCATGAATGCTCGTAAATATTCGTGACATTTTCGGATTATTAGCTTAGTAAGGGACAATTTAATTAGTTGGTAGTACTATGACGAATGACCGACGTCATTGCTGACGTGCATCGGGATTTCTATTAAAAATTACTATATTACGCTTTCTCCTAAAAAAGCCTACAGAAAAAAGAATTTATATTGAACTTAACCGTATTATCTTTTTTTAAAAACTGTTCATAATAATTGGAATGCTTCCTATACTGTAACAATTATTTCATGAAATAAAACAGTCTTTTTTTTTAAACTCTGGATTGATGATTGATTCGGGCGTACTTACTCACAATGACTGAAACGAAAAAAAACCTAAACGAACCCTATTTCATAATTTTGCTTGACATAGATAATTCTCAAATTCGGTAAAATCTAGAATTAATAGCAGTAGATAGAAAGAGAAAACCCTAGAAGATTTTACAAATATATTAGATCATAAACATAAAAGTTTCAATTTCATAACTGAAAAAAAAGTACAAGATTTAATAATATGTAGGTACTTTTTAAAATAGCCAAAAAAATACGTTTTTAGTAGGGAAAGACCCCTTTAATTTTTAGTTTATTTTTATTATGGATCATGAGATACAGTCCGCTGACAGACGGACAGACAGCGGAGGCTTAGTAATAATAATATCCCATTGGTTACCCTTTAGGTACGGAATCCTAAAACAGATGATAGTAATATTATCAATAATAGTAAGGATGTTGCAAATATAGAACAACATGGCTTTATTAAAGCATTTTATTTAGATAAGATAGTAAAACAACCTTATGGCCGTTTCATTGGAGGCAATTCTGTCACGACATCTGTAAAAATTAGTACAGAACTTTATCAAAATGTCATGAGCTGTAGCGCTTCCCCGATCCTTGAGTATAGAATTCTATATACAGTTTTCTTCACTTTTAAATTCATTTGGTTAGACTGCTAAATTTAAATTAATATTGTTTATATTCTATAAAATGATGATAAATCGTAAACAAATGTTCATCAAGCATAATTAAACTCGTTTATCTCATTTTTAACACAAATATTTTGAATCGACTTTTGATCCTTTCACCAGTAAATAGAGAAATTACGTTCGTTATTCAGTATCGACAACCTTTCAATGGCTCGGTAGAAGACGACAAAATTATCAAAGACATGACTTGGACACCACGGAGCTTGCTGCCATCCATTGATACTGTCCATTGTCCTCCAAGATAATTTGCATTGGTCTTGTTCTACTAGTTGGTCTAAATACAATGATCAGAGGCAGATCACTCGTCGCTAATATATTATGTTGACTCGATGATTGTACTAGAGAACTAGACATGCAAAATTTTTAGGATGTTTTAGACCTTGTAAGGCTTTTGATAAAGTGTCTAAAAGTAGAGTAGTAATTATTATACTGGACAAGAGTAGGTTTTGTTGTTATTTGCTAAATTGGACTTTTAATCGAACCTCCAATTTTCTGTTAAAATAAGAGTCTTGCACAAGTATATCAAAGGCAATTTTGAGTAGAGTTCCACGGGGTTCCATATTGGAAACACGTTCTATGAAACATGATGAACTCCTAGTAGATCTTAGTTAAATATTGGGTCGCTCATAAAAGTGGTTACTGCCTCTAAACGTCGAATGGTGTACGATGTTTTAGATAGGTAAAAGTTATTTACAATTTACGTATACAGTAAATCAATTGGTTTTGAGAAATTGTGATGTTTGTATTTTAATAGACTATCAGTTGTCGTGAACGAATTAGACTATACAACAATCTAAAAAAGTAAACTGATGTTATCTGATCAGTAGGGTGTTTCAGTTGGTCAACATAAAATCTATTGTAGAATTTTATGAAACATATGTTTAGCAGATATTAGAGTTTGCTAGTTAAATTTGGCGTCTAACGTGGCAAAGAGATAATAATATATTGGAAAACGTTTATCGTGTTACACAAGTTCCTTTTGATAAGATGCGACCCTCATATAAAGAAAGGTTTGAAATTGTTGGTCTTTTATCCAAATCGATGCAAAAGAGGAGACCTTACAACAACTTTTAACACTTTAGCTAATAATTTTGTACTGCAATACTTCTTTAACCTTAATCCCAACGATCTGCTTAAAGGACATTTTTGGAAATTAGGAAGAAAAAATTGCAAGACTACTGTGATATTGAAGTTCCTTCCTAAAAGTCTTTCGTGACGGGAACTCAATTTATCAACACTCTTCTCTAATATTGTTGCGTACTAATTTTATTTATTTTTGTTATTGTAATATTTGTTATATTATTAGTTACTCATTTATGTAAATGTAAAGAACAAAATAGGATTTTATTATTCTGCGCCAATCTTCAATAAAAAATATTTTCCTTCCTAAATTAAAAAAATAATATCTTTCATTATCACTGCTTTACTACATTACTCTTTGTTATTTAAAGATCACGGTAAAATATTTCCGTCAATATCATATTATGGTCTAATTCCCAAATTTAAATAAACATTATATAAATAATTTCTTAAGAATATTTGAAACAAAAGTTAAATCTACATATTATCTAACACTGTTTTTAATTATTCCTAAATTTAAAATAAAGTTAATTGAAGGTTTACAAATCACAATTGCTATTATTTAATGAACTAAAAACATAAGCATAAAACGATTTAATGCATAATGTAATTAGAGTTTTATCAAAATAAAAATTCACGCTTCTTAACAATTAACATCCTATAATAATCAAATAAAATATCAAAGATATGGGTTATGCCCACTCTATAGATGTTATTAAAAACCGACTTCAAAATCGTGCACAGGCCATCATCACATCTTGACCAAATTTATATGGGACCAACCTTAACACACCTAACAAAAAAAAAAGAATCATTGAAATCGGACACCGTGTTAAAGAATTATCGCTGAACATACATAAAAAAAATAAAAAATATTCCGACGAATTGAGAACCTCCTCCTTTTTTTGTCGGTTAAAAAGAAATTTCAGCAGGGCAGTTTTCATAATCACAATTAGTGTGAAATGTAATGTATTCATAAAAAAAACTTTTATGTTTATAAAAGTATGTTTAGTATTGATTTTTAATTTTGGATGGTATTATGTTAATTAATCCATTGTCAATATTTATTTATTAACAAGAGCAACAAAATGTTTTGATTATTTAACAATCTGCATAATATAAAAGAAAACAAATAGCCAATGGTAACTTTTAATCATTAAATTGTGGCTATAACATATATCTGTAACTGTAACGTGTAGAGGGTGAGCGGGTTATCCCAGGACACCTAGAACCCACTAGACCCATTGTGCATCCCCTAAGATGATAGGTATCTCCTAGATCGTGAGCCAACCTATAGATTAAATGTGGTGATTCTCCTATATCGGCCTGTGTTAGCCGATACTCTCCGAATACAAATGATCTAATAAATAGGAGCGTTGGGAAATCGTACAGGATAGATTCGAATGGTCTCATCTTTATGTTCGCACCCCATGCAGAGTGCGCATTGTGACAGCTCCATGATATGGAGATGCTTCCATACTTTAGCAGTGACCAGTCAGAATGGCTGTGGTGAGGCGCATATGTTTGCTGTAGTGTCCAGGATAACTCCGTGACCACTCCGGTTTCTTGATGTATCCCATCTTTTCTTGAATTTCACAAGGAAATGTTCTTTATTTAGATCTGTCACTATCGATGTTGACGGCTTTCTTGGCTGATGAATCAGCAAGATGGTTACCTTTCGATGTGGCGTGACCTTTGGTCCATCTTAAGGTGGCCACATTGTTGATGGATACTTCGGCCAAAGCTTCGTGACATTCTAGAACTAACCCTGAGTAAATTCGTGGTATGTTCAGGGTGAGAAATGCTTGTCTGCTATCTGTATAGATGAGCATGTTTCTTCCAATGATATTTCTAGTGATTTTTGTTGCTCCTTTTATAATTACAGTGAGCTCGTTTTAAACTTCATTGGCACGTTTTCTTACAGTTCAAAGAATCTAGAGTTTATTCCACAATCTGAGCCTTGTTTTGTTTTAGATCCGTCGGTGTAGATATGAATCGAACCTGCCACTTCTTGCTCTTCTATTTGTTCTGGTATTACTTTATGTAGCTCATGGAAGATATATCTCGGTAAAATAGGGTCTATGTTCGGTTGAAACGCCTACTGTCAAAAGCGACGTCACGCCTAACCAGATCCTATAGCAGCTTCTATTCCAACCGTGCGGAGGCGTGTCATTGTTATCAGAGAAACCTCTTTGATGTAAATATTAAGGGAAGTGAGACTTTCATGGCTCTGGTTTGTGCGATTTCCATGATTCCTGTTATGCTTTTCTTTGTATTTGTTCTAGTTTACGGATGGCGGTCAATCTTTGGGTTTTCGTACCCAGACAACTATACCTTATGTTATGATGGCCGTGTAAGTCCATGTCATCATATCACTTTATTCACATCTTCGACACTTATGTTTACTGCTCGCTTTGCAAGAATGTTATGTATTTATTCACTAACCATCTTTAGAATATTCCTGTTGATGTAAATGTATTATTTTGGGGAAAAGTGATTTTATCAAAAGCATCTTCTATGTCTACGGTTACAACATATCGTTACTTTGTAAGCGAAATACACTGTTATTTTTTTTTTATTTTTGACTTATTTAGATCAGTTGGCTGGATTTCTTTCACTCTATAAATTGGTAAAATCCACTATGTCTTCTAATCATTATAAATTTATTTTTAATTCATATTAATAGTCATTAAGTCCAAAATAGCATTATTTTGTTCGGGAAAAATATATTAAGTGACTAATGATTTTTTCATCAAATCTGATTCAGTGTGTCTTGCTGGTAAGCCGACGATATTCGACTATCAGAAAAAAAGAATCTCATGGGAGTCGCTTTCCTTTAAAAAGTATGGTGATTGAGCACTTTTTTGGAAATGTGACCGTATTTACAGCTATTCTCTAAAACTTCTACGTTCCAAAAAAAATAACGCCTGTATTAATCAATTTATTTTTCTTTCTTTGGGTATAGATGTCTTTCGTAAAGATACACGCACATAAATATGCAGATATTTTTTTTTTCATCATAAAAGTTAATACTACAGTTCATCAAATTTCTAGAGGTGTTCGACGCCCAGACAGAGAACGCGCTACGTGTGACTAAGATAGCTATTGTACAGTCTGCTAAACAAGTTATTTTAAATAGTTTTTAATATTTTTAGGTAATTAAATTTTAAAAGTGTGGAATAGTTTAGGGATTAAATTGGTCTGATTGGACTTTCTTAGAACGTTTTTAAAAGCAGCTAAAGATAGTATGTAGAATTGAAAATAATTATTATGCCATAAAAGGTGTTTTGGAATTCCTTCAACCTTTTGAAATTGAGTCAGAAAATATAAATTTTATAGGATAGCGGAAAATACCTATAATTTTTTTGTAGGCCTTTGTAAATCGTGGAAATAGTTTATATTTTATTTCTACCTTATTAAGGAAAATGGTACCTATTATTAATAACGGTTGTTTCTGAAACATTACTAAAATTTTTGAAATTTTGTTTTTCTACAAAATAATAAACTATACTATTTAGAAAAAAATTTATTTCTCTTATAATTTTATAAAAAATAATAGGGGAATATTTAAATTTCTTGATCTATTAAACAAAACGATAAATTATCTCGACGAATGACACCATGTTCTAGTACGGAAGCTAGCTTTACATTTTTGTTGGTGGTTTCATGGGTTTCATATCATTTTTTTGTAATTGTAGTTTACACGTACATATACCTCTTAACACTTGTTTGCTTTATTAAAAAAGTGTGTTGTTGTGATTTACGTCGAAATAACTTGAAACCCCATATAAAATCAAAAAGGAGAAACGGAAAAAAATTGAGCCTGTAATGAACACAACTCAGAAACAAAAATAGCTATCTAATAATAAAAAATAAAATTTGATTCTTGTGCAGCTTCATCTATATCATTAACTGTTTTTGGTTTTTTAATGGTTTTTCTTGGTGATGAAAATTCCGATATCTCACGGTTATCGATTCTTTTTTTCTCTCCAGAAAATGCGGACGACAGTGTTTTTAGATACTCCTGTGGCTGCAGCAACACGATCATTTACATTTTTAAATGGTATTGAAGGTGAATTAAAGTTTCCTTCTCTTCTCATAAACTCTATAACATTGGCTATTATTTCGCGAGATTGACTGTTAATCACGCGGCCTCTTAATTTGCTATTAAACTCCATACTTAGGTTCTATTAAACTGTAATGAGCAAAAACACAAACGAAAATAAAAGAAATGTTTTAGCGAAATTTACATCTGACATTTACGTCTGAATGAAATAGTGAAATACTTGATGCGCAGAGTGTACTTTCATTGCGTAAATCCGTCGGGATGCCTGTCAGTAGTGCTTTCTCTGTCTAGCCGTCGAAAGCCTCTAGAAATTTGATGAAAAGCTGATGTTTTTTTTGAAAAAACAATAATAATTGATACCTTTCTAGTAATTATTTATCGATTTTCCCCCGAAATCAAAGAATCACATAAGCATGCATTTCGTCTACAAATTAAAGAAAACATATTGTTATATAACCTAAGGAAATTTAGTTTTACAATATGAATTGACATGCTAGTTTTCTACGGGCTATCATTAGTGAAAACTCGGTTCAGTAATTTTGTTCAATCCAATTTTGGCATAGGCAACGCCTAGTTTAAATAATATAGAGTTGCTAATAAATACAAACGAGAAAGCAAAAGTTTTTCTAATATTATTGTTCGACCTTGGGTTTTATAAAATATTATTAAATAATAATTAATTATGTGTGTTCTTGTTTAAATAAAACTGTCGTCGTAACGATTATAAAATGTACTTACCATTCTTAGTCATAAAGAATTTAATTACCATGATTTGAGAAGGGAGAACCGGTACAAGAAAAAATAAAACTGTAAAAGTTTCAAGGCGCTGTCAGTAATAAGGAGAAAATAATAGTCTAATAATATTTAATATTATAGAAACCGTTATAGAAAATGTTATTAAAAAATAATAATAAGTGGTTCGAGTCTGGATCTATGGGACCGGGGGCGAATTGCAACCGGGTGGGATTTTCCTAAATACTCGGTAGAATTCGATATTGGAACATTTACTATTTTGTTTTATTTAGCACTCTTATTCCTAACGTGGTGGTAAGAAACAGTAACCAAGTCCAACACAAGGATAATAACTTGAGTTGTCGAAGCACCTAACATTAATGAAGAACAAGATTCTTTTATTGTTATTTTATAACAAATATTATGTAATAACAATTTTCCTTCCTTTAAACCATTTAAAATAAATGCTGTAATACATTTACTAGTCTACAATTTTTCATATAGACATAGGTATTTAGGTAAATAAATGATTTATTATACACGATACCTTCTTAAAATTTTATAAGGTCGTTATAACTGATAGATAATTGGTTGATTTATTACATATTTTAGTATTTAGAAAATTATTTACTTAATCAATTGCATTTAATATTCATAGTTTAAACATTGCATGTATATGAGGCCTGGTTTGCATTATTTCGCAATACCAAATATTTTAGAAAGTGGTTCATCTTATAAGTCATTGTAAACGTGTAAAGGGTCCTCTAAATTACGGCCCGCAACAGCTAATGGCTTATTGTTGCTGTGATAAGTTGGATAAAAAAAAAACAAAATAATGATAATTCTGATTTATTTACTTGCTAGGTATAGCTTAATGACAAGTATAACACCTAGAAAATTTAAATTAAGCATAATAAATAACAAATAATTGAACGAATTTCCACTACATTAAAAACTAGTGAACATACCGCGGTTTCACACTCGGTAGTTATGTTGGTGTAAAGAGTATTGTATATGTATGTATATTAGGGTGGCCCAAAAAAAGCGAATATTTTTTTTAAGTCTCCTATGAAAATATATTAGTTTATCAGGTTTTAAGAGCCCTCTCTAAAGCTCAAAAAACAATTTTTAAAGGGTCGCTTCGAATTTTTAAAAAATTCCAAAATCGTCGAAACCGGATTTTTTTGTTTTAATTTTTTTTTTTTATTATTTCATTTTTTTTTTAAGAAAAATCATAAAGATCCTAAAAATTTTAAGTCAAAATTTTAATATTAAAAGGTCGCTCCGAATTTTTCTAAGGTTCCAAGTCGAGTACTTTTAAACATAAATAACTTTAATTTTTTTTTATTAAACTTTTTTTTCGTTTCTCGTGCTTCAATTTCATTCTTTAGTATGTAACAAACATAGCGCCTTATTACTGGACTTAATCACGAAATAATGAAAGTTTCATAGATTTTTGAATGTTTTGAATTCGCTGTCTCTTTTTCGCTTCTTTTCCATACTGGTAAATCACATACAAAAACAACAAGTTAAATCAAAATACTATTACGTGAGGGCGTTGGTCGGTTCGATGATGTCTTCTAAACGCGGTTACTCACTAATTTATTTCATAAGAGACAGTTTCCCTTGCTTGGCCTTCCCTAGCCTTTTTATACTCCAATTACTGCCATCTCGAAGTGAGTGGAATACACCAGAACTTTCTCGAACCACTGAGGTTATTCACAAATGTTTAATTAATACTGCGATTTCAAAAGTACTACTAGTACTGTTAGCGAAATAGGGTACTACCACTACCTGTTTCTGCTTTTGAACACCAGATTTCGTCAAGTATCACGGTCGTAACAATACACAATAGTAATTCAACTAGCGGAGTAATCATTATGGCCCTAAGGCTGGACCATTTGGGGACCCCTGCATTAAGTCATGGAAGTCTTTGGTTTATACCGATAATACTGTTTTAAAATAATATTTCCTTCCAAAACGCTGTACATTTTTGAGCAAGCTGCGCCATGAAGTTTGTGTTTGACAGTCACTAAAAGCGGATAACTTCATGAATTTAAACGAAAATGAACAAAAAGGAATTATTTTTTTACCGACTTCAAAAAACAAGAAGGTTCTCAATTCGTCGTAATATTTTTTTTTTTTATGTATGTTCAACGATAATTTTTTAATAGAGTATCCGATTATTATTTTTTTTTTGTTAGAAAGAGGGTACCTTAGGGGTGGTTCCATACAAGATAATGGGGCGCATAAGAAAATCATCAAATTCTTCTTTTTTTAAGTATTTTTAGCGATAATTCTTTACCACATTGTCCGATTTCTAAGATTCTTTTTTAGGAGTAGGAGTAGTTCCCTATACAATTGGTTAGGATCAGATAATCTTTGACAAAATAAAAATTCTCCATTTTTAAGGGCATCTGCACGATTTTGAAGTCGGTTTTTTAAAACACTTTTAAAAATTATTATTTTTTTCTTAAAAAAATTTATGAAACCAAGGAAAGGTTTGATAAATACAATGGAAACTCCATCAATTTCAATGATTAAAAAGTGGTCCTTTCTTTTGTTTGAATGGTCTCTTCGATAAATTGGTATTGAACTACGTTAATGAGACACAATGCCCACTAGCAGGTCATGAGGTTTCTCGTTAAGCATCTTTGAGACAACAGCTTCGGAATTTTGGGGTACTATATTTTCCTCCACCAGAACCATTATCTGTTGAGTTTTTTCCGCCGAATTCAGGACAGTTTCCTCGTTCCCAATTACCACAATCTTATTTTAAAGGTCGATGATAAACCTATTTTGCATAATGTCCATGCCAAGAACACACTGATCTTTAATATCGGCAACCAGAAATAAATGTTCTATCACGGTATTATTAATCTGTATGGTTGCTAATATTTCTCCAAGAAGAACAAAAATATTTTTCAATTAAATTTATTTTTCAATGGTCTGTGGAAATTCAAATAGAAACAGGAAGCGCGCTTTTTTTTTTTTTTTTTTTTATTTTTTATTTTTACTTTTTTTTTTTTTTATTTTTTTAATATTTTTTATTTTTTTTTATATTTTTATTTTTTATTTATTTTTTTTTTATTTTATTTTTTTTTTTTATTTTTTTTTTTATTTTTAATTTTTTTTTTTTTTTTTTTTATTTTTTTTAATTTTTTTTTTTTATTTTTTTATTTTTTTTTTTTTTATTTTTATATTTTATTTTTTTTATTTTTTTTTTTTTAATTTTCTAATTTTTTTTTTTTAATTTAATTTATTTTTTATTTTTTTTTTAAACCGAATATAATAATTAATACCTAAATTACACTGCCAAAGAAGACGAAATGAGATTGACGTGTTATTATTTCGTTCGCGTTCTACAAACATGTTTGCATTATTTTTCGACCCCTCCTCGTACTTTGATTTCATAATAAAGAGGCAAAAATGTAGAATATGATTATTGTTGAAGACTCTGTACATGATTTATGGTAGTTTGTAGCTGATAATCGTGGACAAGAAAAAGTTTTTAATATTCTTACATTCTGATATGTCGCAACCAACCTTCAATGAAGTGAATACTAAATACATTTCAAGAATACTGATACAACTCAACAAGATAAACTTAAAAATGTCCCAAAATTCACCTGCCATCTGCAGACAAAACACAAAAGAATTAGTAGGCGAACAGTAAAGCTCTTAAGGAGGTATGGTAAAACTTAAATAATTTCATGAAAAGTAAGAAACTTTGAAAATAATTTCAGGAAAACAAAGTAATAACATGTAGAGTATAGAGCAGGCTGACTGAATTGCTTCACTCGGAAATATACAACCGGGATGACAGGAGCCAATCAAATGGGCACTTCCAAAGATAAGACATTTTAGGACACCCTTGAATGATGTGATTAACCTGGAGGATGTTGACCTAAATGGCTGGCTTCCCTAGACATCCCTCAGTGAAAATCTGTAGACTTTTTATGGGGTGATAACCTGTAGAACTCTGATGAGCTGGAAAGACTGTCTCTAGACAACCAGAAGGTTTGTAACAATTTGAGCGACAGGTCATATATGTCCGTGAAAGATTTACAATGCATCTAATGATGACTATATACTATGGATGAACAAAGAAATGTACAGTCAAACTATATAAACACCAACAATCTTCCATATTTTCTAGTCTAATACGTAATAACGCCTAAACTAGATAAATGCAAGGAAAACTACAATAAAAAATGTCATCATGGGACAACTTGAAAGAGAATCCTACTTAAAAATCTTAAAAATAAGTTTAAAATCTAGGATACTATTTTATTGAATAATTTGAATATTCTGAAGCTAATCTCAAAAACCCCCCTACGAATTATTAAGACCATCCCCAAACCCCAAAGGTGAAAACACATACTTGCAGATTTAAAAAAAACCTGTCGATGAAAATGCAACAGATGAGAAGCATGAGATGAATTTTATAAAGGTTGTAACTATTATTAGTTAACAAGGGGGGTAGCCATGTGTGAGTTGAAGTAATTTTAAGGTGAAGGGGGGAGAAAAAGTCCTTTATATCTCACAAGGAAAGTCCAATGTTTAATTATTCAACAAAACATTGAGTGCGACCGGTTTCGAAGTAACATCACTTCATCTTCAGGCTCGCCTAGTGGAAAGGAGAATATGTGGTGTAAGGTGTGTTGACTTTGAGCCCACAATATATAAAATAGTAAAAAATAGAAAAACTCACCATACTCTCCATCCACTAGGGAATACTACAGACAAGTTTCATCAAAACGTGGGGGATGAAATAAATTGTAAAACAAAACAATGTTACAAGTTATAAAAGTTAAAAATATTTGAAAAACAAATATTAGTCGATATAAACAGTTAAAAATTTTAAAATATTCAAGACGATACAAAAACAAATTACATACATTAAACAGATTAAAAGATAAGGCCTATTTTAAGCAAACATTGCTGTTTTTTATAAAAATCTAACATTTTTGAAAGGAGACCTGTCAAGTTAAGGCCTCTACAGGTGGTGGTAAGTACTAAAGAAAAATTCTTGGATAAACTTATGACAGGGTATAGGTAATAAGATGTAAACTATGAGTGAAGAAATATTTATTATTTATTATATAAGATTTGGGCCATGAACCAATCACCAAGTGTATGTGATGTTGTAGGATAAAATAAGAAAGAAGAAGAAATGACTGGGTTAACTATTGTGAAGCAACTGAAAAATAAAAGAAGAAGAAAAGAAGAAAATGACAGATGTGAAAACACACAACTTAACCTAGTCCTTAAACATGCACGTTGGTTTTTTGTGGGAAAAAAATTACTTACTGAAATGTACCCCTTGCAAGGAAATATGTGAATAGAAATAAAGGGGGAGGTTAAAAAGGAAGTTAGAACGATAAATTTAGATTAGTGTTGAGAAAACTGGAGGAGTTTCTGACATTATCTGGGCATTTAAGCAACCAACAGGATTTAATTTTAAATTTCTCAATATCTCGAGGCTTTCGAAGCTATTAAGAGTAAATCTATGGTAGGAACTATGTAGGATTTCGAAACCTTCAGTTGAATCGAAGTCGTGATTTGAGTCCAGTAGGTGGTTGGCAAAATGTGAAAATCCTGTTGTATTTTGGTTAAGACAACGCAAATGTTCTTTTAAACGGATCTTGAAATTTCGAAATGTGCGTCCCACATAGAAAGAATGGCAAGATTTACAAGTCAATTTATAAATTCCAGACAAGTCAAAGGGATCTAATTTATCTTTATTACGAACAAATAACTTATGTAATGAGGAGGGGGTTTTGAAAGATACTTTAAAGTGGTCTTTAAGTAAGCTTGCCACTTTATAGGATGCTTTTCCAATAAAGGTAAGAGAAATGTATTTCTTACTGGTGGTTAGTTCATGTACCAAATTAGGATTAATAATATAAACCAAGTTTTGTTGAATTTTATTTTGTTTATGTGTTAGCATTTTATCAATAATATCCAGTTCAAAGTTGTGATCTATAGCAATAGTTTTAATTATATTTAGTTCCTTATTAAAGTTTTCCGTAGACAGAGGGATGTTTAATAGCCTCTCTAAGTAGCAATTAAAGGCAGCCAATTTATGTGTTGCTAGATGGTTAGAGGTATTGTCTATAACTGTGCCTGTATGTGTTGGCTTTCTATAGATGTCAAAGTTGAACTTGTTATTATTGTGTGAGATTTTAAGATCTAAGAAGTTAATAGATTTGTTTATTTCAATTTCTAATGTGAATTTAATATTAGAATGTAAGTCATTAATATAAGTCAAGAAGTCATTTAATGAGTCTAAGTTACCTGACCACAAAATCAAAATATCATCAACATATCTATAATAGAATTTCACATTTGAGTGGAAAAGGTTATTTTTAAGGATTTTCTCTTTTTCAAAATTGTTCATAAATATGTCTGCTAAAATTGGGCTAAGTGGAGATCCCATAGAAAGTCCATTTGTTTGTGAAAAAATTTCATTGTTGAATGAAAAAAAGTTTTGTTCTAAACAAACCTTGAGAAGGTTCAAAAATTCTACTAGTTCAATATCAGACATATTCGAACTTGACAAATGTGATTCAACAAAACCTAGAACTTCTGGTATAGGAATATTTGTGAATAAGTTTCATACATCTAAAGAGATCAAAGAATCTGTATCATTAATGTGAACATTTTTGATGTTGTTTACAAGTTGTACACTATTTTTGACTGTATGTGTAAAGTGATCTTTATAATGGATTTTGAGTATGTCATTCAACCACTTTGATGTATGTTGGTGAATTTATATATGACACGACAGGGCGGATTGGTATGTCATCAAAATTGTCAGATTTGTGTATTTTGAGAAGGCCATATAGCCTAGGTATTAATTTGTGATCTGGTTTGAATTTATTAAACAAGGAATCATTAATCAAATGTGTACAATTTTTAAGGGTAGTTTTAAATTTGGTATTATACTTATTTAAGGGGTTAGTGATTATAACGAAACTATTGGTGTTCAAAAAGTTGTAAACTTTAGACAAGTAATCAAATTTGTTCAGAATTAATAGACAATTGCCCTTATCTGCTTTTGTCAATATTAGATCATTATTTTTAATCTTTTTATTAATATTTTTAATTAAATTATCATTAAAAGTGCCTCTTGAAGAGAGATTATTTAATAACGTTTCTTTTTCTTTTTTAAATATATATATTATTGATAAAATGCTAACACATAAACAAAATAAAATTCAACAAAACTTGGTTTATATTAATAATCCTAATTTGGTACATGAACTAACCACCAGTAAGAAATACATTTCTCTTACCTTTATTGGAAAAGCATCCTATAAAGTGGCAAGCTTACTTAAAGACCACTTTAAAGTATCTTTCAAAACCCCCTCCTCATCACATAAGTTATTTGTTCATAATAAAGATAAATTAGATCCCTTTGACTTGTCTGGAATTTATAAATTGACTTGTAAATCTTGCCATTCTTTCTATGTGGGACGCACATTTCGAAATTTCAAGATCCGTTTAAAAGAACATTTGCGTTGTCTTAACCAAAATACAACAGGATTTTCACATTTTGCCAACCACCTACTGGACTCAAATCCCGACTTCGATTCAACTGAAGGTTTCGAAATCCTACATAGTTCCTACCATAGATTTACTCTTAATAGCATCGAAAGCCTCGAGATATTGAGAAATTTAAAATTAAATCCTGTTGGTTGCTTAAATGCCCAGATAATGTCAGAAACTCCTCCAGTTTTCTCAACACTAATCTAAATTTATCGTTCTAACTTCCTTTTTAACCTCCCCCTTTATTTCTATTCACATATTTCCTTGCAAGGGGTACATTTCAGTAAGTAATTTTTTCCCACAAAAAACCAACGTGCATGTTTAAGGACTAGGTTAAGTTGTGTGTTTTCACATCTGTCATTTTCTTCTTTTCTTCTTCTTTTATTTTTCAGTTGCTTCACAACAGTTAACCCAGTCATTTCTTCTTCTTTCTTATTTTATCCTACAACATCACATACACTTGGTGATTGGTTCATGGCCCAAATCTTATATAATAAATAATAAATATTTCTTCACTCATAGTTTACATCTTATTACCTATACCCTGTCATAAGTTTATCTTAGAATTTTTCTTTAGTACTTACCACCACCTGTAGAGGCCTTAACTTGACAGGTCTCCTTTCAAAAATGTTAGATTTTTATAAAAAAACAGCAATGTTTGCTTAAAATAGGCCTTATCTTTTAATCTGTTTAATGTATGTAATTTGTTTTTGTATCGTCTTGAATATTTTAAAATTTTTAACTGTTTATATCGACTAATATTTGTTTTTCAAATATTTTTAACTTTTATAACTTGTAACATTGTTTTGTTTTACAATTTATTTCATCCCCCACGTTTTGATGAAACTTGTCTGTAGTATTCCCTAGTGGATGGAGAGTATGGTGAGTTTTTCTATTTTTTACTATTTTATATATTGTGGGCTCAAAGTCAACACACCTTACACCACATATTCTCCTTTCCACTAGGCGAGCCTGAAGATGAAGTGATGTTACTTCGAAACCGGTCGCACTCAATGTTTTGTTGAATAATTAAACATTGGACTTTCCTTGTGAGATATAAAGGACTTTTTCTCCCCACTTCACCTTAATATTATTAGTTAGCCAATGCATCTATTTTTCTGCATAATATGTGCACAGCACACCCTATTTGTAAATTGTAAAATTCAATATTTTTTCCCGTTATTCCACAATTTTGCATTGCTCATGCGCGATAATAGCGCGGGACTTTTGAATATATTAATTTTCAATAGATTTTATTTTCACCTTACAACTGTTGGATTGGCTACGACGATTATCCCGTGTCATTGTAACTTTAGACAACTGTCATCTTATCTATATGTTCTGCAAGGTAAGAAATATGAACAAAATATTTGTAATTTGACCTTGCGCAAATAACACTTCTAAAAGTTAAAAATGACACTTACGGATGTGTAATTGGAACTTAGTGTAAGCAAAATAACAACAACAAATTATGAGAACTTTAACAGGAAGTAGGATTTGCGCATGAGTAATAGAGATTATTAATAACGGGAAAAATCTATTATCATTTTTTTTAAATTGCAGGTCACTTCATAGACTTTACCGTAAAGAAGCGCCATCTGGTGGATATTATAACATTGTCCCTATTACGTGACACAATAATTATTATATGCTTAGTAGAAAAGTTTTTTCGTTCACCATAATCACTATCTAGATTTAACTATTAACTATTAAGCATATTTGACATTTAATAAGAAATTAATTATTTAAATTACATGATTTATACAGATATTTTCAAGAATTAGGTACGTAATAGCAATCAATTATTGAAGTAGAATAAATTCAACGTTATGTGCTAAGATCTAATTGATTAAAAATAAATATATAGGAACTTTATTAGGAAATCGTTCATTTGATACCAATTTCGACATTAAGGATTTATTTTTAATAAAAAATGTCAAGGTTAGTGCTCGGTATTGATTTTTTTTTAATTATATAACAATCTAAAAAACAATATAAAATAAAGTGAATAAGAAGTATGACGTGCAGTAAAGGATTAATAATTATTATTCTTAGTACAAAAAAATGTAGCAGCCGTTGAGCAAAAAAATACATACAATAAAAACTATAGATATTAGTTCATATTGATGATAAGTATAGTGAGTTTCACCTAGTTTGAAAGGTATTTTCATATAAGTACGACAGCTACCAAATAAATAAAAAAGCCTAGTATATATAACTCACTAAACAGAATCATAGATGAAAGCTGAGCCCAAAACATTTTGCAAAAAACCTACCTCTCAAAAAAGAATTTAAATGGAAATCTAAACAAATATAAATACGAAAGAAATTGACCGGGGAAATTTTGAATATGCGTTTTTTAGACTAATGTACGTACCAAAGATGTGGAAAGTGACAGAAGTTATAATTTTATTCAAACAAGTTATAATTATATTCAAACCAGGTAAAATTCCCCATGAAGTTACATCTCGCTGTTGCCTGTTTACTGAAAACTTTATGAATAATTGCTTCTTACGAGATTAAAACCTATAATAGAAGAAATAAAGAAATACCCTCCCATAAGTTTGGCTTCAGAGAGAAATATTCGATCATCGATCAATTTCATAGAATCATAGATATCATCTAAAAGTCTCTAGAAGAAAATTAAGCTTGTTTTACCGTCTTTCTGGATGTGACTTATGCTTTCTACAAAGTATAGCATGAAGGTCTGAATCAGGCACTGAACATGTTTCTGCGACTTCAATACTAAGAACTATTGAAATCATATTTATCAGAAAACTATTGTAGAATAAAACAGGAAAAGGCCTATTGCGACCTAACAGAAATCAAGGCAGGACTATCTCAAGGTAGTGTACTAGGTTCAGTACTCTACTTGCTGTATACCAGAGTTATTCCTAATCTTCGGCACAATACTATCGTAAGATTTGCTGATGATACTGCAATTGCGCCTGTTGGAATGAATCATGAAGACGCTAATAGAAAATTGCAAATATCTATATAGACCAGATTAACATTTGAACTTGAACTTAATGATCACATTGTCATAATCGTAAATGCTTGACTTGGGGCATTATTATTTAGATTAACTTTTTAAGTTATTAAACAAAATAGGCTAATAATTAAACTGGATTGAATGTATTCATTACACTAGTCTACAGTGGTTTTAGTGCCTAGATATAAGATTGATTTTGGATATATTTATGCTTACAATTCATAAAACTATCAATGATTTCCTAAGATTTGCTCTCGTTTTATTTAAATCTTTATTTTCATTTTACATTACAAAAATCGAAAAACAAGAAACAAAATAACAGATATATTTATAAAGTCAGTTTTGTTTTGAAAAATTAGAATACATCGAAGTAAATGGAGAGAAAAATATGGAAAACATATGTTAGAATTTCCATAAAACGCCTTTTATGAGCTTTTCTTTTATAATTTTTTAGGGGACAATCTCTTTTTAAAGACCAGCAGTAATCTGCCATCATGTGACCATCCCATCGACTCTGATATCTTTTCTCCATCAGTTTTGGATTCTGGCGGAATCACTCTCCCTCACGATAATTTCCCAAATTATCCGGAAATGTATCCAGATGATTGCGGAGATAGTGTAATTTGAAACTCATAATTGCTCCTAGAGTCGGAAAATTTGTCAGCATATTTTGTAGATTTTCTTCATAATTTGGTGTTTTATGATTACGTAGGATTTTTTTTACTATCAACACAAAACTTTTCCAAGTCTTACTTTCCGGAACAATCATAACTTTAATAAAATATGTGTCTTTTATCAATTGCTGTATTTGAGGACAATCAAATATTTCACCTTTCAACTTTTTTATACTAAGCTTTGAAATTTTCTGCAAATGTAATTAAAACAATTTCCTTCCTTGTCCAACGCTTTTACAAATTGCTTTATCATTCCTAATTTAATGTGTAATGGTGGAAGTATGATTTTGTCTCTGCTCACTAATGGCTCCCTTATTACATTGGCTTTACCGACAGTTAAAGAATTTGTTACAGGCCAAACATCTTGTTGCAAATGAAGTTGCTTTGCTCTACTGTTCCACATACAAATAAAGCAAGGGTATTTCGTATATCCACTTTGTTGACCAAGTAAAAAATTAACTATCTTCAAATCCACACAGATTCGCCATTGATGCTCCGAGTAATTCATTTTTTCTAAAACTAATTTTACATTTTCATATTTTTCTTTGAGTTTTGTTGAATGGGCAATTGGAATTGATGCAAATTTATTTCCATTGTGCAGTAAGATGCATTTTAAACTTCTTTTACAACTGTCAATAAAAAAAACGCCACTCAGTAGGTTTGTATTCTTTCGCAATATCATTACAGTATACCAGTCCTTCATTTTCATTAAAAAATTCTAAAAACTCACTTTCTCGCCTTCTGTATATTGTAATTGTTACTGTTGGTGCCAATACATTTTTTTCTTTTAATCTTGAAGCTAACAGTTTTTGGTTTTATTAAATTGAGATCACGTATTAAATCACTGAGTTCATTTTGAGAAAATAACTTTGTCGTAGACGTTTCACTCTCCCATTCACTTTCACTGGTAGATTGTTCCAATTTCTGTGAATTTGGCAACATCATTATTTCTGAGGGCATGCGAACTACTTTTGAAATGTAAATAGGCCAAGGGAGATTTTCACTGTGTAGAACAGGACATTTTCTAGACTGTAAGTCTGGATACCTCCATGTTTGATTTCGATTAAAACCTTTAGCATCTACTACGCAAAAGTAACAATCATCGAAATGATTCTTAGGCTCCATCCAGATCATGGGAATACCAAAGTCTAATCCAGAACGTTCAGCTTTTTTCCACAAAAGCAAATACTCAAGACAGGACAAACTTTATGAGGAACCTATAATTTATTTAGTTTGTCCATTTCAAAACCGACATATTCATCATAAGTCTCCTTGACAAAGTCTGTGATATTTCTTTTTTGTTTTTTGTTATATAAACACCGCAAATATATCAAAATGAATCACTACTATATTTACACTTTCTTCGTAACGAACTCATGTTTTAAAAGACTAGACCAATATATTAGAGTGGACATTCAGTATTCGAAACAAAATATTAACACATGACAACTTATCCAGATTTACGTACTTTAATATTATCAAATAACTAAGATATCAGCTGTTCTGTGGAGCAAGGGGTCTGAGAGTGGAAATCACGAGATGTTTGTATGCGCGAAAAAGTTGCGCAGAAGCCTAATCGTGACTCGGAAAATAAATTTTACTACTAACAAGCAGATAATTGTTTAAAATATAAGATATGTAAAAATCATAAAAAAAGAGCACATTTTCATGAATATATTCGTAATTTGTGCACTTAAAAATATAAAAATTTGCAAACATATCCAGGGCAACAATTTTTTTTTATAAAGCTGTGCATATATCAATGGCTGAAGTATTTAACAAACTGCGTGTCGTAGTAACTACAGACCGAAGTTGATCATTTGGGAAACTCGATTCTCTTCAACTCTCAACTGGTCCTCGAATGTCCAACGTACTTTTGTAAAGATACGACAGCCAGCCAGTCTCTTTGGAGGTTTGTGTGGACGATTTGGATGATGCAACCCAAACACTCCAATTCACACAATTCTTTTATCCTAGTGCAGAGCAGTTCCTTACGATTTACTTCCAACAGATTTAGCCCACAAACTTACCTCACTTGTGAGACGTATATTCCGAAGTGAAGAACTTTTTTAAAACTTATTCAGTACCCCCATTCTCACTCGTATCCAAACCCTCAGAAAACAATATGTCTCTCACAATCTGAAATTCTCAAACACACATTCCAAAAACTATCTTCAAACAGCCTGGCTCCCTCGTCGCCTCCCACTAATTTGTAAACCAAAATAAAACTTCCACATGCTAACATAAGACTCTAGATCTCTTACTCACCATTAAACTCCAGGAACTTCTGGACCCGATATTCTACAAGATAAACCAACTCATCCCATTCATATATAGAGTCATTGTTATACTACTGTACAGTATCGTGATTTAGGTTTTCGTGGTTTCCCTAAATCATATTTTCCACATAATATTATAGACTTGTCCATATGTAAGGCTAGAAATAGCAAAACTGACGATATTATCAAAGTTTATTAACCATTGAGTAGCGACATAAAGCGTCGGTGCCTTTGATCTTGGTTGGTGCAAATTTTCTCTCTCTCTTTTGACGTTATTGACAGAACGACACAGTAAAACATTGCTCGAATTATGAACTGATCTTGAATGTGATGTTTACACTGCTCGACGTAATTTGAAGTAAAACTCTTTTGTAGTTTACATTTATAATAAAAGTTTGCTCATTAGGCAGTTTTATATTTATGAGTATTTAACTTATGTAGTAAATATAAAAATATATCACTATTGATAAATTTCAATTCAATTCAAAACAATAAAAGAGCACTAATAAATCCACAACAACGAATTCCTATATCAGCTGCCGGACTAAAGTGAAAGGGGTTTTAGAAGACGTCTCGCCTCTCTATTTCGCGTCGGCACACTAGAATTCGGTTCCACAGCTGTCGCTACTCAACGGTGAATATACTTTGATATTATTTAGGAATACAACCTGTCACTCAGGTCTTACGTGCTAACACTTAGGAATTAGATAGGTTACTATTGTAATCAGGGCATACCATCCTGAAAAGAAAGTAAACTTCTAATAAAGCAGGATATTACAAAAGTAAAATATCATTGAAAATGTAAAATACAACTTAAAATAAAGTAAATGTTAAACTAAAAATTGTATAAAATGGTTCCGGAATCAAAAGAACAGAACCAAAGCCATTTTTTTCCAAAATTATTAGTGTGTAAGTAATAAATGTAGGTGTTTTTAAGTCTGAGTTTTGAGATCTGAGTTTTCGGATCTGAGTTTTGGGGTCTTAAGTTGTGACCCGTACATATTATAAAATATTCCAAAGCATAGTTGGATTGAGGAACTATTGAACTTTTTAAAATGAAATTGAGAGTGTAGAGCTCTCACTGTAGACTCAGTCTAGGTCAGATATATGAAAAGTGATTGACATGGCTGGACCAAGATCCGTACAAGGCCTAATAGAAAAACTGAAGAAGAGAAACATAAAATGGAAGAGAATAAAGAAAAATTGAAAATAGAAATGATCTAGAAAATATATATGAATACATAGATCCATACTAAGCAAAAGCATTGGTAACGAAAAGACACTTTTATTAACCTTTTACAAATCTGATATATGAGAAGAAAAATATATTCTACAAAGTCTATGAACAATCGACGCATGAGTGTTAAAAAGTAATTCTATAATTTTTTGTGAGAATCCTTTAAAAATACGCCAAATATTATATAAATACAGTTTTTCATATTTATCACTAAAATACAAATTAAAATGGTCCTATACATTTTTTATGAAGTTAACACTTTAAAAGATATAAATTTTAATAGTTTATAATATTAAAATTTTGAGAATTTCAGGGGCTTATAAATCTTAAAAATTATGACTTGTCATATATCCGCGTGGAGGTCGCAGCAGCCCATGCGTAGAACAGAGATATCAATACTTTATGGTAAGGTAAATAATTAAACAACCGTCCTTAATGATGAAAATTTTAATATTTATCACTACGGAGTTTATTAAATACATTATAAAGAACATAAAAAAATAATTTTCATTAACATGTCAGTTATTTTTATAGATTTATTACCGTTAAAATTCATTAAAATCGTATTTTTTTAACCTCTAAAAATCCATACCTTCTAAAATATTAACTTTATATCAAAACATTTATATGAATTGATTTGCATTTAAATAAATATTATGAAAACATTTTTAGAAATTGTTTAAACAATTTCATTTTAAACAAAATGGAACTACATTGCCAAGTGGAAAACTGCATTTATATAATATTTAGAATACTTTTAATTAAAAGACTTTAATTAAAGGGTTTTCAACACAAATGCGCTTGTTTCTCCTAGACTAAATAGGTATGGGAACGTTTCAGGTGGTTTGATTTTGTAGTAGACAAAATAAGTTTGATAAAATTTATAAATATACGATCTACATCAGATTTCAGATTAAACCCGGGTGCTTTCTTCCAGGGAGTCGATTCTGGACTCGTAGGAATTTTTGACATTTTCCTACTTATAGAAAAGTGTCACAAATTCCCATAGGAAAAGGTTTCTACAAGTGAGAATCGACCTCCTGGTGTCCTTCGGAGATTTCTTCTACTTTTTTATTTTCTTCTTTTAATAATTGGATTACGTAATCTAATAAAAACAATTGTTCAGTGTCATTAGCATGGCTCAAAAACAATACACACTGACATAGTTAACATGATGTGACATAAGTGGAATTTATAGTAAAACAGAAAATTTTGCAACTTTTGTAATTTATTGCTAAGGTCACATGTAAAGGTCACAAACTATTATAGAAACCTTTTGTCGGTATTTTGCAGTCTTTAAGTCTTTGTTAACATAAAACATTTCCCAAAATGTTGCATTATAATTATCTTCTAATGAGCAGTTTAAATGAATACAGTGGCGTGTCAATAATTTTTATTTTTATTGCTACAATAAAAATCATAAATACATAAAAAAATGTTTGATGAAAAAATATGTGCGATTAATATAAACAGTTTTATTATGGTTTGTACAAAAATATTGCTGTGTAGGTACTCCTATATTATGATTTTTAACAACTGTACTCATTATGATTTTTCTGAATGAGTCTGTTATTAAATATTTATTATCAAATAATTAACTGAATAATTGTTTATATTTATCTTTATAGATCTGAAATACTAAAATTTGTCAGCAATTAAAATAAAGTCCAAAGATTAGTAGCGCCTAAACACTTTGAATATTTGAAACTCTTATTCATCAGTAGAAATTACATAATAATCTTGAAAAATTATAAATAAAATAACCGCACATATCTCTGAATTAATTCCAAACTGTCACTTATAGAATTAGAAAAAAATTTTCTACTGCCTACTATAAAAATATATTTTACTCAGAATCGGTTAGTAATCTGTGGATTTAAATCCTTCAAAACAGTCGAGAAGCGGCTTATTTTTACTTCACTTCCTGAGTAGCCGGGAAAGTAACTTTCCTGGCTGGCATGTGTTAATTCCTTTCCAGCAAATTTCACTTATTGTGTATTTTGGAAGTGTTTTTGTATCTCTACCTACTTTTTTCCGGAATTATACCTTAGGTAGCTTATTCTGTAGCTATTCCCAATTCTGATAAGGTACATTCAAGCTAATTGTCGGACATATTTGAAGGTAAAAAAAAACAATTTTATTATTAAAAGTACCATTAAATATGTTATAATATCACTAAAACATGCTCATCTATATAGATATCAGAGACCACGAATTTACTCAAGTATTAGAAGGTCACGCCATATCAAAAGGTACCCGTCTTGGTGAATCAATAGTCAAGAAGGCAACCATCCTGGTCCTTCTATTGGACTAACAACTTCGGTAGTGACGAGCCTAAATAAAGAACATTTTTTTAAAAAATTGAATGAAAGATGGGATTAAACAAGAAGCTGCAGACTTGCCAGAGCTTTTAAGTTATCCTGACAACACTACAGCAATAAAATACTTGACTATGACTAGAGATAATCTGAGCCGGCTCACAGGAATTCTAGCGTGTCGTTGCTAAGTATGGAAGCATTTCCATAACATAGGTCTGTCAAAATCCGCACTCTGCAGGTAGTACGCTCAAGAAGATGGGACCATTGAGAATATCTTCTACGACTACTCGACGCTCATATTTATTAGAATAAGGGGGAAACATCTCTTGGCAACATTGTAAACTACATAAAATCTGTAGGTTGGCTCACGAGCAAGGATATGCCTATCTACTTAAGAGAATCCACAATGGGCCTAGTGAGGCCTAAGTGTTGTGGGTTAACCCACAATCCACACGTTACAGATGGTAAAAATTAATACCAATATTATTGTTTGAAACTTATATAAAATTATTAATAGCAGATTGTGAGCCATATCATATATATCTCAGGAGAACTTATTCTATATACCTCTGGGGAACTCATTTTAACCTCGCTTCTATAGATTGATATGTAATATACTATTTTTATCACTCTATAGTACCTAAAGGCCATTAGACATTACTTTTATCAAAATAGCACAGATTTTTGACAGGTAGGCAATAAAATAAAATGATAACAATAATATTAAATATATTTGATCTGCCACTGTGTAAAACAATTGAACCATTTTGCGGTTTAGGATGTTTCTTAAGGTCAGGTTTGTGTTGTAACGTGTAAATATTGGTACAATATGAAGATTTTAAGTGAAGTAAGGTGTTACCTTGGTTATATCCCTGGGTATATTATTTATTATTAAGAGAATATTAATTTCAGACATTTATGGAAATGTTTACAATTGAAAAATATATAAAAATTTGATATTATCTACTAAAAACAATAGTAATATTTTTTAGCATAAATTCTAATAGGTCATTAATCTAAATTTTTCCTTGCAAAATGAAATAAGTGAGAAATGAGAATATTGAGAAAAAAGAAATAGGTACCCTAGCAATTTTTGTTTGATATTTACTAGGTTTAAAGCCTTTTGTTGCTGATCTCACAATGTATGCTATATATGAAGAATGAATCATAGTTGTGCATTCAAAGGGCTGATCAATCATTATTATTTTTATAATCTTCATGAATTATCACTGAAGAAGAAAACGAAGTTGTCTTGAAAGCTTATATTATTACAAATGTAGAGACATGACCTGTGTACATTAATAATCTTGGTTACATTATTTGAGATGTACAATTTTGCTTTTGTTTTACATATTGCCGAATATGTAAAAAACTAGAAAGTACAGAGCAGGCTTCCGGTTGTGTGCGGCTCATGACCAAAATTTTGGTGGTTCACAGTAGCAGAATATAGATCCCGCTACAGATATAGGTAAAAAACTGTCAGTGTTTTAGAAAGGTATATTATAAACTTTCTAAAACACTGAAAGTTTTTTCATACATCTGTACTGATATACCTATATTCTGTCACAGTGAACCACCCCACGAGTCGCCACTGTGTGATGTACTTAAGGTGATTAAGTCGCTTTTTTAAAAAATTAAAATTTTAACAAAATAAATTAGGCAATAATATCTAAAATATGCATATATTTTAAAGTTTTAATTCCTTCCAGTTTCAGAGAAAAAAAATCAAAAGGATATAAATTTTGAAATATATTGAAAATAAATACATTTCTCAACAAAACTATTCTTAATATAATCCCCAAATTTAAGCTCTTGATGTTTTGTTAATGATTTTTAAAATTCGCCATAATTAGTCATTAAAACGTCTCGTTAAGTGCTATTTTCTGGTGTAAACTGGTGTAAATCGTTGCAAGAAACGAATGATGACTGAGAGTGTACGATATGATAGTTAAAGGCGCGATACAGCAGAGGGCAGCACTTAACGGTGCGGTTTAACCACTAATTTTGGCGAATTTTAAAAAATCATTATCATTAAGAGGAATGCATTTATTTTTATTATAATATTTTAAAATTTAAAGTTCTTTAATTTTTTTTTCTCGAAAACTGAAAGAATTTAAAATATACTCATTTTCAGATAATATTACCTAATTTATTTTGCCAAAATTTTAATTTTTCAAGAAAATTACTCTTTTAAATATGCTTGTCCAAAAATTATATTAACCTTATATTAACCTTAAAATAATCAATGCTATGTATATGCACGAGAATTAGAACACAAAAATGAAAATGGTAGGCTTACGCGATCTGGTGTTTTGTTTATTGTTTAATTATAATGATGTAGAATCATTAAATAGTTAATTTTTAAGTAATTGTTTTAATTTCATAATAATCATCCTCATAAGGTAAGGATGGAAATCTAATTCGTTTCATTAAAGAAATAAAATTACAGAAATATTCAAAAAATATAATAAAAATACTATTAAAATTGCATTAATATACACATAAAACAAGAACAAAAAAAATAAAAATTTGGGATTATATAGGTTATGTTATGGTCAAAAAAGAAATCAAACGATCACAACACTTCAAAACCGCAAGCGCGGTAAACACAATACGAGTTGATCCGCACTCACTCGGAAGCATGAAGATGTTTTTACTAATAAGCAGACTAGGAGTGATTTATACACTAATAGTAAGATGAAAGTTAAATGAATACTTCAGTGTGTAAAAATTGAAATAATTTTACTAAAAACTAGGTTGAGCGCATTCGACTTACAAAACCGTCATCAAAGCCATCCTAAAAGGTGTTTAAAACGTACGTCTAGGATACCCTCCACATAGGATCAATGACAAGATACATTTGGATTGTGAAATAAAACAAATACAATAAATTAAGGTTAGTAAAGGCACCGAACCTAAGTAAAACCCTTGATTGGGCATAACATTAATGCTACATAATATTCTAATAATCATTTAAAACGTCGTCTGTAACGACGTAACAGGTGACAAGCGTTCCTATTTTTTGATATTTAATATAGTAGACATAAGACATAAACAGACTGACACAGGACAATAACAAGTAGATTGGAATGCTAGATAATATTTTGAATGTTTACAAAAATATCGGATTATTTTCGATACGAAACAAGAACATTGGACAAGAAGACTTAAAGTAGAAAAACCAGAATGCTTTTTATCTACTCCGCATGAGCCTGCCAATTGTGGATCGTTATTTCTCTAAACCAGAACAGATGTTACGGTACAAGTAAGATGAACTATGCACTTTGATTAGAGATAACAGAGATATAACCATTCATTGATAAAATATAATATTCACGATGCCAAGATTAATTCGACAATCGATACACTCTGTTTCTAGGAGACAAAAAGTGAGAAGTAAGATAGGGGATAAAGAAAAGAATTTTACGCAGACACAACTTATTTTTATTAATGAATAAATGTGTAAGCTGCTGTGCGCTTACAATAAACAACGTAAATATCCATGCCGATGTAAGCCCTGTTGCCACTTCCAACCTAACATGAGTAGTGAGTAGGTTTTGGAATTGATTGAAAATGAATACATCTAATTTAGTGAAATTACATCTAATTTAATTAAATTTAATATAACTAATGAGTCGAAATTTTTTGGGTTTAGTTGCAATAAAATAGGTTGAATTATTTTAGCTTTTTTAATATATGTAAATAATTTTGTAAACAAAACAAGAATAATAAAAATAGGCATATGACAAAAGCGGATGTCATACCCGCCTGTGTCCCTTAGAATGTGTCTCATTCAGGACCGCACGATATTTGTTAGTAGTTACATTTCCTCGTTATCTCTGACTATGATATTAGAGACGAGAAATTATACTATTGTTTCTTATATGTTTTGTGTGATTTACAGCACATTCGAGTGTGTAGTCAACTGTTTTCACTTTGAGCTATTGACCTTGAAGTTCTGTTAAAAAGTTTTGTTACAATTTACTGAGGCCCTTCATATGGGGCCTCAGTATTGCATTCGTACAGACGACAAAATTTCCTGACCCGAATTTTTTAAAACATTGTTTTCATGTTTCTGATCATTCTGAGTCCGAAAATAAAAAAAATTTCGTCTGGTCGTCTGTATGTATGCCGGCACGATAACTCTAGAACTAAAGCTCTGATTGACTTGCGGTTTTGATTTTATTGAATAATTACTTCTAACTTAGAACCATATTGATTTTTTATCTGACCACTTTCATGTTAATTTAGTACTAAACTTTGATGTTGCATCATCATACTCTCAAACTAATAAATTAAGAAATGATATTCAAAACCATAAAAAAATTATCTGGAAAAACTCTTTATCTTTAAGTTATAAATTAAAAATGTTGTTTATATGTTTTAAGATCTAATTTTTTATATCTGTACTCATTGCTGTAACTCAGGTTTAGAAGCAATAAATATTATTATTATTATTATATTATTATTATTATATTGATTTCCAAAATTTTCGGTTCATCCTAACTACTTTAATATCAATTTTCTTAAAATCCGCCTATGCATTCCTTATAAGACAATTTAAGGAATTCCAAATATCTCTTACGTCAAAATTCTTTACATTCTTTACATTCCACAATTTGCAAACTTTCTCTAACGACCTGTCAAACAACAGCTGTTTGACAGCTGTTTATAAAGCTGTCATTTATTTGTATGTTGAAAGAAGGCCTTTGTAAATTACATTGCTCTCTAAGGATCTACTTTGACACAAAAATAGTTTTGTGGCTATAAGTTGCTATAACCTATCGTCGCAAAACTATTAATAATTTAAACATAGTAAGTAGTATTAATATAACATTAAGTAATTTTTTAAAATAAAGTACATGATCTCAAAACAAATAATCTATAATAAATGCCGATAAAACGAGGGGTAAAATAACAATAAATTAAGGAAAATACTTAAAAAGGGCAGGTTTAAAGAGTATTATCACAAGAAAGTATATCCGTTCTGTTTATTTATCAATTATTGTTTGAGCTTACTTTTGAATACATTTATTGTTTTTTTTTTTAATTTCTGTAGGCAGTCTATTAAATTTTTTAAACCTTTAATAAAAATTGTATTTTTGAAACTTTTAGTGATGGCTTGCCGTACATGAAAGTCAGATTGACTTCTTGTATTATAGTTGTGATATTGCGAATTATATTGAATTTTCTAATAGATCTGATGCGATGGTACTATGTAATTTTTATTTTATAAATAAATATCAGTCATGTACTGAACATAATTTTGAACTGAAAGCCAATTTATTTTTTTTAACATATTTGCAATACTCATCCTTCTGTCCTTTATTAATAGAATATAAATAGGCGAAGTAAGGAGCCTAAATATTTTACATGAGCAGGCTTAAGAGGTAAAGGGGCCAATTATTATTGGATAAATTGCTCGAACAAGTTTTTAAACCCTAATCAAAAGGCGATATAGAATGGTTTTAAAAATCAAGGCTTGTGAAAATCATCACATGGTTTAAACTTAAATAATGCCAATGCTTCACAAACCAAAAAATTCAACGTGCTAATACTACTATCGGCTTTCGGTATTTCGTTCCAAGTTAAATCATTTCTCGTTTTTGTTACGCTACGAGTTTACCCTTGTGGGCCTT
The DNA here is from genome assembly GCA_927349885.1 of Psylliodes chrysocephalus. NCBI lineage: Eukaryota > Metazoa > Arthropoda > Insecta > Coleoptera > Chrysomelidae > Psylliodes > Psylliodes chrysocephalus. The sequence goes on from OV651814.1 coordinate 68,906,006, forward strand.
AGTCTTGATAAGGAGGGCACCACCATTTTAGCGTCTCTAGAATTTTAAGGACGGGGTATCCCTGTGTACTAAAAGTGTATGTGTAGACCAAAAGTTAAATCGACAGTTTTACGAATATGTAGTGTTTAAAAATCTAATTTTTGACCAAATTAAAAATAAAGGTCTAACTTAGGTCACCTTACTATTGAAAATTAATAAATTTATTATTTTCAATAAAAACCAATCATGTAAAATAACCCCATTTTATTTCATCTCAAAGGTGCCGTCTAGAATTATTTTAACCTCGATGTCAAACAAATAATAAAAAAAAATGTAATACGACCTAAGTTCAACCTTTACTTGGAATTTGGTACACTCAGAATATTTAAATATTGTATATTTTTCAAAACGTGTAGATTTGAAATTTATAAGTCACTTTCTTTGAAAAAACATGTCAAAACGAATTTGGACCAAAAATGGCGTCTAATTTAACTCTAAATCAACCCCGAAAAATCAATAATTACTTCATGTAATGTAATAAAGATGGTGCTCCGATCGATAATATTTTGACTAGTATTTGATTATTTCCGTTTATATTATGTGTGTTTACGGGGGATATACGAGATGATAATACTGCCTCTGATACTGTTTATATGATACAATTGGAAACGACCTTTTTTCATCGGCACTCTTTTTTCGCCGGTGACCTTTTGACACGCGTCTATTTGTTATATGATGTATGATTATCGGTTATTTATCAACTAAAAGTATAGGAAATTAGTACATTGTGAATGATAATATCATTTTAATGCTATTTTTGAAACTAGTTCAAACGTTGCATTTAACGATAACCAATGTTTCATTTTACCGTCAGTTTTAGTTTGACATATCCGTCATTTTATGTTTACAAAGCTCAGTTTCTATTCGAAAGTAAGAGAAACAGTCAAAATAAAATGCGAAAAACACTTTTTATCAATTTCGTTTATGTCAACTGAAAGCGACAATTGCTGAAGACGTAACAAATAAATTAGGTCGAGAAATAAAAAAATCTATACTATAAGTAACATACCATATATTATACCTGTTAAAATAAATCAAAAATAAGAGAACATATCGTTGACGTATATACTTTTCCATCTGTGATTAGTGATTACCAATTGCAAATTACGTATGAACATGCTTCTGCGCAAAAAAAACATTATTTCAAGTACTTGTATCATTAAAGTCCATTAAATTATTATTTTTATAAATTTGCTAATCTTTGCACTTTAAGTTTCATTATATGGGGTATCCAGACATTTTAATCCTCGTCCTATTTAAAATTATCTCAGGTGCCATATATTCCGAGTAAAATTTTTCTAATTTTTCAACCATATTTAAAAAAAAAAATGGGTTGAATATGAATTTTTTCAACAAATATTGGATTTTCATCTCCAGTATATACTACAAAGTAGCACAATTTTCTTTGAGCTATACCTAGCTGTCCTTGAATCTAAAAGTATATAAAATCATTATTAGAAAATCAAACATAAAAAAATTATTAATATTATAGTATCATTTCTAGCACATTTCTTAAAAATCATGAATTATTTTATCATATTGAAATTTTTGACCTGCTAAAAGTAGTTATGGTTTTTTTTTAAATGAATGTCACCATCTTCTACTTTTAAGCATGGAAATGGGTTTGAATATTAGGTAATGTGCGCCAATAATGTCAAATTATGACAATTCGCAGAAAACGTCAACTTTTTATTTAGATTTTAATGTGCAAAAGCCTACCTACTTTGGATATTGATCGTAGAAAAAATATATTCAGAATAATGAAACATTATTATTAAATAACAAGTTTTTTTATTGTCAAATTTAATACGTAATATTATTTTTTAATTGCAAATATTTGAATGTTAAAATTATAGCGTTTAATTTTTTTATTCAATGACGAACTCGAGAGTGATAGAAAAAAAATACTACCTACCTTTAATGCAGGAAGTCGATGTCAATTTATCCAAAAATAAAACTGATTAAAATGTACAATGAAACTCACTAGGACACTTGGCACAAATAAATCAATTTTCTATTAAAGAAAATAACACTTATTAAAAACAAACAGCACAATAAAACACTTCAGAAACGTGTGATGTAATTTTGAAAACTAAATACCCGTAAGCTTGTTTGTAAATTTATAGACTCTTAACTCCTTCCCCCAGCCTTCATTAAGTATATTAAAAGTCGTGACGTCATATTGGCACAGATATACGGTAATGTGTTATTGACAATCAGGGACATGTTTCTAGGAAATAACTACCTAAGATAAGATAAATGAATGTTAAATACCTACTCATAATATCTATTGTAGGGTTTTTGTACTTTAATAGGATAAATATTTATGCAGGCCTGGAAATTCCAGGAAATGACAGTCTAAATTACCCAAAAACATTAGGTTAGTACCAACATCAGATAACAGATAACTTCGGTATTTAACCAATTAATCACAATTAATATTCTTGAACATTCAAATGACAAAAACTTCCATCTTTAACCAATGAGAATATAGTTTTCATTCGATACTTCAAAATCACAATTTATTAATTAGGTAGAATAGTTTTAAAATATATTGCGAATTGCGACACGTCAAGCGTCCCACTCCGACTCAATGTGACGCAATTATTGTGGCAATATATTTTGAAACGACTCTATATTCGTGACTTGAAATTATAAACATCCCTCGTATTACTACTACCCGTATATAAACCAAATTATTTGTTTTAGGAAATATTTATATTTAATGTGAGGCAAGATATCGTTTTTGTTGTTACCATCTGCATCTACATTCTTTACTTTGGTCCAGGAAACAAAGTCAATTTTCGATAAAAATAAAATGTAATAGGTAGGTAATACTTTATGAAACAGTACAATAAAAGTATTGAAATAAAGTATGCTCATACTCCAAAATGAGTCCTAGAGTTAACATTTTTATAATATTATAAGATATGGAGTTCCCCAAGGTACTATTCTAGGCCCACTTCTTTTTAATTTGTATATTAACAATCTGTTTTCAATCAAATCTAAAGGTGAGATTCTGGGCTTTGCGGACGATACAGCTGTTTTCTATAGCAGTGATACTTGGCATAATATTAAAGATCTGGTCGAGAGTGACTTTCCTGAAATCCAAAATTGGCTTAACTCAAAATTACTAACTATTAATTTAGAAAAAACGTTTTACTTACCATTCTATTGTAATAAACCATCAGCACCTTTCTTTAATAATTTAAATTTTACTAATAATAACTGCCACTTTAGAATTAACCAAGTATCAAATATAAAATATTTAGGAATCTATCTAGATAGCCATCTTAAGTGGGACGAACATATACTGTTCATTTGTAAAAAACTAAGATTTATCCTTTACAAATTTAAATATTTAAAATCAATCCTTAATATTAATCAACTGAGACTTCTTTACTCTGCTTTGGTGGAGAGTCACTTGAGGTATGGCCTTTTAGTATGGGGCAACGCTTTAAAAACTCATATGCATACACTAGAAATCATCCAACGAAGGTTTTTAAAACTGATGCTTAATAAAGATTTCACATACCCAACAAACCTGCTATATTCCGAATCAAAAATTCTAGATATCCGACAACTTTTTTACGTAAAGGTAAATATATATTATCATTTCAACAAAAAAAATATACAACTACAACACTCCTATAATACACGAAATAAAAATTCAGAGTTAATTCCCCATATGCATAAGTCAGTTGGACAACGAGCTTACTCATATATCGGACCTAAAATGTACAATTCATTACCACCAGATTTAAAATCAATAGTCTATCTAAAACATTTAAAAAAAAATCTGACTCTCTACGTTGAACAACACCGTGATTTAATTCATTATGTAATCGAGATTCTGTAGTTAAGCAGATATATCTGTCTTCGGTCTATCTTTCCACTGTTTCAGAAACTGTAAAAACATTTATTTTTTAATTTATCTTTAAATTTGTCTCTTAGTGAAGTTATTTATTGTGTATTGTTTGTTCAATATATAAAAATTGTATGAAATGTTTATTCACAATGTATTTTTATGCATATTATGTTATTTAAAAATATAGTCATTTAATTTTAATTATTGTCTAGTATATATTTGTATTTAGATTTACTATATTGTATATTGTATGTATTTTTTATTCTAAATTATTTTCGAAACAAGTGTTAAATCGCTTATCGAGCATAATAATTTATTCTAATTTACTATATTAACATGTACTTCTATTTTTGAGAATAAATTATATTATTATTATTATTATTATTATTATTATAAATGGCATATAAAACGATTGGACCGTTTTCACAATCACGAAATAATTTTTTTTATTTGGTAAAATCCCGGCAATTATTGAAAAATAGATTTTATGTTCAGGACTATTATTATGATCCTTCGAACTCAGTCTACTAAAAACCGGTTTATAATACAATATAATACAATATCCCCTAATAGCTAGTCGGTCGATATTTATAGTTACTTAAAGATTTCTGTAATAATTTGCACTAATTCAATCTCTAGTCGGTAGGTAACAGCACCTCCTTGATTAAATCTAAATTGACATAATTTTGTTCAGAAATTCCTAGGAGACGCTGTCCTCAAAGGTGTTTATAATTATTCACAAAGTTTATTGTACGTATTTTGATATGTGGCAACGTTTTAAGTCTTTTTCTCGGAACATCGATAGCATCCTTTTCTTAGTAAAGAGAAACACAGAGAAAGAAGAGAGGGTTACTTCAGAATAGTTTGAATCACTTTCGTAAACGTTATGTATATCAGTTTGAGTTGTATTATGTCGTTGTTGTGAAATTTTTACAATAATACAGTCTTAAGTTTAAATTTCTGAACATTTAAGTATCTTGCCACAAATAATTAATCATTTTCTAAAAACATCTACTGAATTTGCACAATTTGAACCAAAGCACTTTTTATGAATAATAGAATTTATTTATAGATGTAAATATATGACACTAAATAAATTATAATGACAGCGCCTGTATTTTTTATACTGTTCTTATATGAAAATTGTGAATTTAGTATATCGTAGATTGCAAATCAAAATCCGAAAAGTCAGAAATATCTGAAATAAGATGTAGAATAATTTTAAAATTCGGAAACAAATCTCACAAATCCCCTTACGAATTATTAAATTATAGACAAAAGTAGGCCTTATCTCCTACAATATTAACATGATATTTTGGAACATCAAATCAGCATCATAACGCAATAAAATTTAAAACATGTTGCATGAAACTTATACGAGAGTATCTAACATTTTTTGAAAAAATGAGCAGAATTCTTCATTATATTAATAAAAAATAAGAAAAATATATGCATCTACATATCACTAATATTTCCAAAAAAATAAAACAAGAAACTGACTAAAATTATTATTATAATTTAATTATTTTATACTGATACAAAAGAGTTTACAGAAGTAACAGTAGTGAAGCTAAATGTGAAAGTTCATAATTTAAGATAATTTGTTTTTTAAATTATTCTAAATTTTAGTATTTTGTCTTACAATGATGGTGGGTGGGTGGGGTTTTTCAGGTTTTTTTCACCTGTAAGTCTGATGGCACCATTAATCATCTTTAAGTCGCCTCGGAGTGCCACGGCAAATAATAATATTAATAATAATAATCGCCGTCCCTTTCCCGGACACATTCAGCTTTTGGGGTTAAAATTCATTCGTCATTTTGTATACTACTTCTAAAGCGTAGGAGAAAACAGGATTGTCATATTTTTTCTTTCATTTTAGTCAATATGCTACTAGGATTTTAACTTACGAAGGCACTTACCTAATTTTTAATTAAGTTAGTGGCTTATTAACTATATGAAATTGTGGCATAGGTCATAGGTTGGCCTGGTTTTAATCTGCGGTACACCGTTTCACATATCTCTATCTACAAAATACTATCATTTACTTATTTCAATAAAAAAACTGTTTTGTTTTCCCACTTCATATAGTTTTATTACTAAAAATATGTATAATTTACAAAAAATTATTTTAAAGTTAGGACCTGGCCGACAAAGACAGACATGTCAAACATATCTATAATAACTACCACGATTTGTATAATTTTTTCGTCTTACTTTAGAAATATTTTTTAAAGATCGCTCTTTATCTTTAATGCGAAGTAATAATAAATTTATATTTATTGTTTTCAGTATCAAGAAGAAGACTGCGTAGACCAACAAAATCCTCAGTAACAGTATCAAAAGATCAAGAAGTCTCATCAAGTGTATCAAAATTAAGAAGAACAAGGCCGAGTAATAGAAAATCATCAGTCAATTCAGTATCTGTCTCGAAAAAGGACAAAGATGATGGTTACAAAGTCGTCTGCTACTACACGAATTGGTCGCAATACAGGGTAAAAATTGGCAAGTTTACTCCAGAAGACATTCTTCCCGATCTATGTACGCATTTAATTTTTGCTTTTGGATGGTTAAAAAAAGGAAAATTATCTTCATTTGAAAGCAACGATGAAACCAAAGATGGCAAGGTTGGGTTGTATGAGAGGATTCAGAAGTTGAAGAAAGCTAACCCTAGTCTAAAGACTCTTCTTGCTATTGGTAAGTTAATATTTTCTTTTAATTAACAAAAAAAATCTAGACACCTAGAAAATAGAAACATAAAAGTTTATATATAATATGTTAAATTTTGTTCCTATTTTCATTTATAACTTACAGGATGAAATTGCTTTGCAATAATTCTTTAAAAGGTTGGTAAACAAAATAATTTCGAAAATACCTTTAATTTATTACCCAATAATGCATCTTGAACCTTGGAGGGTCATATATTACTCCAGGATAACCTTTGTGGCTCTGTTTGGCAACCACAAATTGATCCAAGAATATAATAACACAGAGACCCTTACAAGTTTAAAGTTTGTTTCTATAGCAGTTTCCGAAAGTCAGGAATATGCGAAATAAAATAAATGCAAGCAGATTTTATACAAGGTCAAAAACTGTTAGAATGTGTTTTTGTTTCTCAAAATATGTCTAGTTTTGAGTTACTTTATAAATAACAGTTTATTCCTGATTCCCCTTATCTCGAAGGCTTGTGTTCTTATTGCTACTTATTCTTAAGTCCACGGTTTTAAGCAATACAGGAGTAGAGATTTAAGCTTATCTAGTGCAAACAAGGTGTATTAGTTTCTGTGCCCTTTCTGGAATCCTGCTGATTAACATGGTGTTACTTAGATTACTTATCATTCCGTACTATTCGCGTAATATACATATATATGCTTATTAATAATAGACATATATATGTTCTTGTTCATTTTAGAAGAACAAGACATTGCCCAGTGTGGTATATGTGGATTTTTATTTATTTATTTCATCTAAGATTTGCAAGATTACCAAGACTGTCCCAAATGGAATCGGCAGCCCTTCAAGGAAACATCACTGCAAACCTCAGCAACACTTTGTAGAATTGCTTCTTTAAAATCAGCAAATACTGTTCGTAAAGTTAGTATTTTATTGCATTTGCCAATTTCAACTAGATGTTTCAATGCCAGGGTGTATTTTTTCGTTTAGGTGGCAATAAAAAGGAAACCAATGGTATGAATAATGGTCATATTTTAGACCATAAATGGAGAATATTTGCAGACAGCATTCAAAAAGTCCATCTATACCGGGTGTTCAAATTAAAGTGTTACAGCTAAATACCGCCTATTATAAAAAAAAAACGTTTCAGACGAAAGTTTTATAGTTTTGTGAGGAAAAAATTTTGGCTAAAATCGTCTTTTATAGCTAACCATAATATGGCTAACTTTTTTTTCGCCCAGCAAAATTTTCAAGTAGCTGTTACTCAAAAAGTAAAAGTCGAATAAAAAAAATATTTCCATCAATAGTTTCTTAGTTTTTTATGTACTTTAAGAATATGTAAAAACAAAATGGGGTTCCCATTTAGAAAAACAAAGTCCACGTCGATATGGCTATATTATGGGTAGCTAAAAAAAATGAATTTAGACAAAATGTTTCCCTCAAAAAACTATAAAACTTTTGTCTGAAACTTTTTTTCTAAAATGCATATTTTCGACGATATTCAACTGTAACACTTTAATTTGAACACCCGATATAAATAGTACTTAAATCTGCTAAAAACTCTGGGCTGGTCTTGCAAAAAAACAAATATTTGATTATCTATATCGTTTACGATTAGAAACTCTTCGCCTGTGTTGGTTTTCACTGCGAATGGTCTTAATATTACATGAGTTTTTTCCATATTTTTTGGCAATTTAGGCAAAACAGATGGTCGGGCATTATACAGATTTTTTTTTGACCAATCCCACATCCTCGGTTGTCAAGTTATTAATATCGCTATTTCGTAATTCCTTGGGTAAAATTTTTATCGAGCGTTTACTAATATTTTCTACGGTCTTTCGCTATAAAGAGTTACTTAATATTTGGCCATTAAGTACCTCTTAGAGAGTTACTTAAAATTTAACCTCTTCGTTTAATTTGTTATGATTGTGGTTATCCATAATTTCTGTTACTATGTTGTCAGCACCTTCGGTTTTTAAAAATGCTTAGCATTTTTCTTTTGTCTGTGTACAACAAATCCAAAGTTTGGCATCATGTTTAACATCTAATGAAAACAATATTTAAGGCCATCTAACACAATCAATTGTTTTCCTCATTCACTTATTACAACTCTCACAGAACTCATTTTAATAAACAAAAATTAACACCTTATACAAATTAAGCAACCTATATTAAACATTTTGTAGGTTAACAACCCTTTTTATATCTGATATCCATAGATGTATAACAAATGAAATCCTTCGATAATATATAATTAAAAGATCATTTGGTACAGAAATTCAGAAAGCAATTAAGAATTTCCAAAATACCCCTATCAGGAGGATTAGAAAGATTACGTGACCCGGGACTTTATTCGACCATCTAAATTTCTTGACCCTTATTAATTTAGGTAGATGGCTCAACTTATCTTTGGTCAAATTTTCTGCATAAAACATTGCAGTCTCTAACCAAGTTCCCCATCTAGTAACAACAGGTTGTGGCGAAAAAGGAAAATTCAGCAAACTCTATAAAATCGTGTTCCTATAGGTGCCTTAAAAAATATTTTTTCATTTTTGAAATTAAATTATTATCAAGAGGAAATTTATTTCTAATTTCTTTTGCGACGCTACTAATACCATGGTTCAAAAATTGTGTACTTAACGTGTATAAAATATTTTCAAATTTTGGCCTGCTTTAACCATGTAAGGTGCAGCGTCTGAAAGAGCAAACATTTTTCATTGGGACAGCTAAAGGAAGAAAAATTTGTTAGTTTTGCAAAAATCTTAAAATTGTTAAGGCGTTCGTTTTATTCAGCTGCTTGTAAGAAATTAAATGCGATTTAGAAGCTTGTTCATTTTTAAGAGCTCCCATTAATAAATGCGCGATGTAACAACCCGAAGAATCAGTTATTTCATCCACACATATTTAAAAATAATTATCTCCTAGATCTAATTTTATTTTATTAAGCACCTCGTTTCTTCTTAAGCTTTTTCTTTCGCTTGGAATTTGGGAGACTGTTCTAAAATGACTGTCCTAAAATGACCAAACTGTTTTAACCAAAAAGTCCGACAAAAAAATTAAATAAATACACATAATTTCGGTATCTGTTTTATTAAAATGTTTCACATTATTTATCAAGTTTTAAGGGTGTACAAAAATTCTTTTCTAGAAAAAATACCCTATTTTACAAAAAAGTCACTTTTGAATAATTATAAAATATGTTGGATAAAATGACATACCTAAATCTAAATCTAAATCTAAATATAAATCTAAATCTAAATCTAAATCTAAATCTAAATCTAAATCTAAATCTAAATCTAAATCTAAATCTAAATCTAAATCTAAATCTAAATCTAAATCTAAATCTAAATCTAAATCTAAATCTAAATCTAAATCTAAATCTAAATCTAATCTAAATCTAAATCTAAATCTAAAATCTAAATCTAAATCTAAATCTAAATCTAAATCTAAATCTAAATCTAAATCTAAATCTAAATCTAAATCTAAATCTAAATCTAAATCTAAATCTAATCTAAATCTAAATCTAAATCTAAAATCTAAATCTAAATCTAAATCTAAATCTAAATCTAAATCTAAATCTAATCTAAATCTAAATCTAAATCTAAATCTAAATCTAAATCTAAATCTAAATCTAAATCTAAATCTAAATCTAAATCTAAATCTAAATCTAAATCTAAATCTAAATCTAAATCTAAATCTAAATCTAAATCTAAATCTAAATCTAAATCTAAATCTAAATCTAAATCTAAATCTAAATCTAAATCTAAATCTAAATCTAAATCTAAATCTAAATCTAAATCTAAATCTAAATCTAAATCTAAATCTAAATCTAAATCTAAATCTAAATCTAATCTAAATCTAAATCTAAATCTAAATCTAAATCTAAATCTAAATCTAAATCTAAATCTAAATCTAAATCTAAATCTAAATCTAAATCTAAATCTAATCTAAATCTAAATCTAATCTAAATCTAAATCTAAATCTAAATCTAAATCTAAATCTAAATCTAAATCTAAATCTAAATCTAAATCTAAATCTAAATCTAAATCTAAATCTAAATCTAAATCTAAATCTAAATCTAAATCTAAATCTAAATCTAAATCTAAATCTAAATCTAAATCTAAATCTAAATCTAAATCTAAATCTAAATCTAAATCTAAATCTAAATCTAAATCTAAATCTAAATCTAAATCTAAATCTAAATCTAAATCTAAATCTAAATCTAAATCTAAATCTAAATCTAAATCTAAATCTAAATCTAAATCTAAATCTAAATCTAAATCTAAATCTAAATCTAAATCTAAATCTAAATCTAAATCTAAATCTAAATCTAAATCTAAATCTAAATCTAAATCTAAAATCTAAATCTAAATCTAAATCTAAATCTAAATCTAAATCTAAATCTAAATCTAAATCTAAATCTAAATCTAAATCTAAATCTAAATCTAAATCTAAATCTAAATCTAAATCTAAATCTAAATCTAAATCTAAATCTAAATCTAAATCTAAATCTAAATCTAAATCTAAATCTAAATCTAAATCTAAATCTAAATCTAAATCTAAATCTAAATCTAAATCTAAATCTAAATCTAAATCTAAATCTAAATCTAAATCTAAATCTAAATCTAAATCTAAATCTAAATCTAAATCTAAATCTAAATCTAAATCTAAATCTAAATCTAAATCTAAATCTAAATCTAAATCTAAATCTAAATCTAAATCTAAATCTAAATCTAAATCTAAATCTAAATCTAAATCTAAATCTAAATCTAAATCTAAATCTAAATCTAAATCTAAATCTAAATCTAAATCTAAATCTAAATCTAAATCTAAATCTAAATCTAAATCTAAATCTAAATCTAAATCTAAATCTAAATCTAAATCTAAATCTAAATCTAAATCTAAATCTAAATCTAAATCTAAATCTAAATCTAAATCTAAATCTAAATCTAAATCTAAATCTAAATCTAAATCTAAATCTAAATCTAAATCTAAATCTAAATCTAAATCTAAATCTAAATCTAAATCTAAATCTAAATCTAAATCTAAATCTAAATCTAAATCTAAATCTAAATCTAAATCTAAATCTAAATCTAAATCTAAATCTAAATCTAAATCTAAATCTAAATCTAAATCTAAATCTAAATCTAAATCTAAATCTAAATCTAAATCTAAATCTAAATCTAAATCTAAATCTAAATCTAAATCTAAATCTAAATCTAAATCTAAATCTAAATCTAAATCTAAATCTAAATCTAAATCTAAATCTAAATCTAAATCTAAATCTAAATCTAAATCTAAATCTAAATCTAAATCTAAATCTAAATCTAAATCTAATCTAAATCTAAATCTAAATCTAAATCTAAATCTAAATCTAAATCTAAATCTAAATCTAAATCTAAATCTAAATCTAAATCTAAATCTAAATCTAAATCTAAATCTAAATCTAAATCTAAATCTAAATCTAAATCTAAATCTAAATCTAAATCTAAATCTAAATCTAAATCTAAATCTAAATCTAAATCTAAATCTAAATCTAAAATCTAAATCTAAATCTAAATCTAAATCTAAATCTAAATCTAAATCTAAATCTAAATCTAAATCTAAATCTAAATCTAAATCTAAATCTAAATCTAATCTAAATCTAAATCTAAATCTAAATCTAAATCTAAATCTAAATCTAAATCTAAATCTAAATCTAAATCTAAATCTAAATCTAAATCTAAATCTAAATCTAAATCTAAATCTAAATCTAAATCTAAATCTAAATCTAAATCTAAATCTAAATCTAAATCTAAATCTAAATCTAAATCTAAATCTAAATCTAAATCTAAATCTAAATCTAAATCTAAATCTAAAATCTAAATCTAAATCTAAATCTAAATCTAAATCTAAATCTAAATCTAAATCTAAATCTAAATCTAAATCTAAATCTAATCTAAATCTAAATCTAAATCTAAATCTAAATCTAAATCTAAATCTAAATCTAAATCTAAATCTAAATCTAATCTAAATCTAAATCTAAATCTAAATCTAAATCTAAATCTAAATGTAATTTATTTTGAATAAACGCAATATTTTTATTTTAAAGATAGGTTTATTAACGATAGAAAACATATAATGAAAGCCTTTCAGCATTGAGGTGAAAATACCAAATGACATTTGGACGATTTTGATTGATTTTAATTTTGACAAATGTCACATAAGAACTCTTGGCTCTTTTGCTTATACCCGCACATTCTATATGACCCTACTTTTTGCATTTTTGACATCTGATCCAACCTTTCTGACTTTCTTCTTTCTGTCTCAATTTTATTTTTGTACTTGTGTGGTGCTCGTTAACTCGCCAGACACCTGCGTTCTTCTCTTTTTTCTCCCTTCTAAAGATGATTCTTGTTTTGGAGGTCGAGACAGCTCTGAAAGTCGAATTCTCTTGACCTCATTATTTTTTTTTTATTCTTCTCTGGAAATCGTAGTTTCAATGATTGGGTTTCTTTGGTTAGATGGGCCTGCAGTTTGATCATGATCAGTATCTGCCATTAAGTGAGGATGGTCAGTTACTAAACTGCGCATAAACATGTAATCTGGGAACACGTCTGGGTTAAATGTGAATATGCCAGTTTTAGCAAAGCCAGAAAACGCTATTGTAGTGGTTGTTGCCTTCCCATAGGCTACAGAAAAAATATTTCCTATCTGAAGTAGCCCTACCACACGATCAGGATTAGTTTTCATCCATCGGTCAATTTCTTGGTTGTAGTAGGTGTGACATCTAATAGTTAAATTCTGTGGGTACAATGAGGAGGCAAACACATTAAAGTTATGCCTTTTTCCTTTGCATATTTTAGGGCAAGATAGTATTTATGGCTGCTGTGACCGTCTAAAATTAGCAATACTCTATTTTCCAATGAAGTAAGAATAGCTCGCCAGTTATCCACCCATTTTCTTGATAAAGCTGTAGCGTTTCTACAAGAGCATCATCCACCAGTTCTGTCTTATGTTTCTTTCTTGCAAAAATTAATGCAGGGGGGATGAAAGATGCTGCTGCATTCATGCAACATATTACGGTGGTATGGCTACCACGTTCGGCGCTGGTTATGCATCCCACCTGTTTTTTGTCTTTAGTGGCAAATATTTTAGGTGGTTTTTGGACTGATGAGAGGTCAGATTGTCAATATTATATATGTTGTAGGGTTCAAAATTATATTTTTCCATGACTTGTTCCAGACGTTGAAAAAACTATTCACTTGAAGTCTGTTGAAGGCTTGTGCCCTGGCTGCAGAGGTAGATTCTGGTGTTCTTAAACTAATTTCTGGATGACGCATACGAAGTCCCCTAAGCCACTCAAACCCCGTCATTTTTTTATCTTTACAAAACCGATGTGGTAAGTTATTTGCTTCGGCGAACTCAAAAGCCAGTTTCCTTAGTTCGGTTACAGTAAGTCCAAACAACATATTTGCCCGCGACTTAATATGTCTAACCAGTTCATTTTCCATTTCCATTGGAAAAGTTGTAGAAAACGTTCAAGGTCTTTTTCAATAACTTTTACTTTTTTGTTTTTATTCTGAGCTTGCCTTCTTAATGTAGCAGAACATTGAATTGTTTTGAAGTTGCAAGCCACCCCATATCGCCCCTTTGCAGTGCATCGATAGCTGACCTTATAGAAACCTCACTCCAGGATTGGCGATCGCTCTTTCTTCTGTATTTTCCCACTATTATGAAATAAAGATTAATTTCACAATATTATACCTAGGTACAAATTACTGGGATAAAATGACATAGGTACCTATGTCGTTTTATAATGAATAGGGGTATGTCATTTTAAACGACAAACACATCAATAAGAAATTAGTCAATCTAAAAATATAGGTACATTTAATTGAAAAACTGCACACTAAAATAATAATTATATTCTCTGTAGAACGGCACTTTTAAATAGTTCAACCGAAAAACGTATTTTTCTTAAAGTTTTGAACACTTATATTATAGTTCGCTTAAAAATCAGGAGCAGTCGAAACACACAAATCATTACTTAAGCCGCAAATATGCGAATTCGTTGATGACATTTCATGAGTTACTTGCAAGTTACTCTATTGTTTCATAGATGGTGCCAACAGTCCTTGAAAGTGCGTTGGGAAATTTAAAAGCCGCCTACGTCATTTTATCAGGCCATTGTATAAAGAACTAAATAGTAGTATCACCTTATGGAAGTTTCATTGGAGCGAAATGGATACTACTAATAGATGGCGCTAGTGAATATGGATAAGTCGATATTCCTTTGCAGTGGGCGGAGTTGAGGGTCCAGCAGAAATTTTTAAGAATGACTGAGACCGATCGATAAATTTCTATTTTTAGCTTTTGGATGAAATTTTATACACTCGTGATTGAATGTTTGGACTATTTTCTATCTGTTTGTTATTGTGCGTTAGTGCGTCTACGGGTAGTAGGTATTGTGAATGAGTTGTGTTTATGTTTTATTACTGAATTATTTTACTGTTAATAAAGGAACGAATTCCCAAAAAAAAATTGTGTATTTATAACTGTTTTGAAATTAATAAAATAGAAAATATGCTTTCGTTTTTCGTTTTCTTTACAGGTTTTATCCGAATTAATTTAAAATAAATTATATAATATTAATAATAACAATAATAATACATTTCTTAAGTGTTGCAAAAATTGTATTTTTAATTTAAATACCTACGTACTTTAGCATAAGTAATTATAAACAACAGGTTATTTCTTTAATCTGGTGCGTAACAATGTAATAAAAAAACCCTTAAGATGGATGGTAAATAATATAAATGAATTCTTAATATTGAAGTAAATAACACAATGGGTTCTATAAGGATTATTGGTTGGGGTTCGGCTTTGGGGGATAGGGTCGAAATATTGAAACTAAACTTGGTATATGGATGTATTATCCCATAAAAATAAAAATCGCTTTAAAAAATTCACCCCTCCCCACCCCTATCTGATATGGCGAGGGTGGCATTTCCAAAAAATTAAGTCAAGAACTTTTTAAATAAAACAGTTGAAGTCTACGATTTTTTATACATAAAAACACAAAATTCCAATTTTTTAAAAAAAAAAATTCCAAATTTTTTTTGAACTTTGAATTTCGACTTTAATCTTCATAGTTCGGATGTGTGGGCTGGCATTTAAAAATAGTTACAGACGAGATAAAAATCTTATTTTTGGCATATTTACAATAGAAATGATTTGCAACATTTTTGTATAAATATCTTACCACCGAATCCCGGAAAAAAGCGCAAAGGAAATAAGCGCACAGGAAATATCCGCACAGAAAAAAGCGCACAGACATATAAACGCACAGGAAATAAGCGCACGTGGAAAGATGCGCACACGGAAAAAACCGCACAAGGAAAAAAGCGCACATGGAAAAAAGCGCACATGGAAAAAAGCGCACATGGAAAAAAGCGCACATTGAAAAAAGCGCAAAGTACATGTAGTTTATATCTCGTTAAGAATAGGATACAGAACAACTGAAGATTCTCTGAATAAAAATAAAAAATTAAGTTCTATGAATACATAGTCAAAAATTATATCGGTGTGAAAAGTAACCACCAAATATGCGGACTTATATCACAGATATTATGTACACAGAACAACAAATGCATGGGAATGGCATTGTGATTTTAATTAAACATATATAATTCTCAACCGAGTTTATACCATTTTGTACATATTTTATTAAATCATATGTTAAAATTAACCCAACAAACTGTTTACAAAAAATTTAAAAAGTACCACAATAAAAAAAAATAATTTTATACAATTTAAAATTTTAGATTATAGGAACAATATTTGATCTAAATATGTTTTCGTTTTTAATGTATTAATATGGAATAAAAATATATTACACTAAAAACCTATATGCATTTTACGTTTGTACCTACATTATTATATAAAAAAATATAAACACAAATCCATGAATATATTAGTACAAATAGTTGACGATTATAAAATTAAAATAAAATCAACATGGAATTGCAAAAATATTTAGGTTTTAAAGATAAAATATGTACCTATAAAACTCGCCATTTTACAAAAAAATTCAAAATCATTACAACGGGAATTTCATAAATATAATTATTACAAATCGTTAACGATTATGACATTATAAATGAAAACAATGATCAAAAATCCTAATAGAACTCCAAAAATATTTCGAACCAAAAACCAATTCTATTTATCAATAAAAAATATAGTACACTTGTCTGAATTTTAAAATTAGCGCGAAACAAAAATAAAACCAGTCTTCAGTAACTTACTAGTAACTTACTTATAAACGTAATTTATTATAAAATATTATGAAATAAAGTTATTATGACAGAATTCCAAAAACCTAACGTTATTCTATGAAGATTCTTAAATTTTGAAAAATTTTAGTTTAATTCAGGTTAAGGCCTAAATAAATAGATATTAATGATATAATCCCTAATTACCTTACAATATTAAAAGAAGATTATCAAATTTGCAAGACGTTTGTCTAATTAATGAAACGGTCTATAATAAATAGATATTAATGATATAATCCATGAGTACCTAACATTATTCTAAGAAGATTTTAAATGTTAAAATATTAGGCACAATGGGGTCTATTCTGTAAAAATTCCTTTATATTTAACGTCTTTTAAAAATATTGTCGGCCTTTAAACATATGTTCGTATTCGTTAATTTACTTCTTCATTATTTAAACAGATTTCTTTAAGATGGTCCTCTAATGTATTTTAAAAATCCGTTTAAATAATGACAGAAGTAAAGAATAAAATATTTTTAAAGGCCGTTAAATATAAAGCAATTGTTACAGAATAGACCCCAGTTTGAGTTTAATTCGTGTCTTTATTTAAAACGTTTCGACTATCAATTCTTGTAAATGCCGTTTAGTGACCCTTTAATTATTTTCGAAAAATTTCGTAAATTTCGCCAACTTAAATGGGAAAAATGAGCTGCCAAACTGTTTAACATCCATGCATATGCAAATGAAATGTCTGTTTCCGTTGCCTTCTGATGCTTGTTAAAAGACGAAAGTATACAAGTTACTTGAAACTGAATGTGGCAACTTATGACGGCATGGGATTTATCCTGAATTAAAAATTATTAACAAAAAAGCAACTAATAAATGAAATAATAAGTACCTATCTTAATTTTATAATCTCCAGTAAAAATAAATGACCACTTGCAAATATTTCGTTTTAATTAAGATACACACTGTATGAGATAAGTAAAATATACACCCCATCAGCATAATTTCCTCGCGGCGGCGAAACTGATCGTTATGATTTTTTAAAAGCGGATTTGGTGGAATTAGTCTGTCCTCAACAATCCATAATGGAGATATAAATATTATAAACCGTATTAACTTTATTGTGAAAGTATTTTAAGAAATTTTTTAAACTTGTCTAATATTTTTCACCTGGAATATAACAAACCAAGGTACAGATCTATTCTTTGTATCGTACTTATAATAATTCCGAATAAATAACTGAGTAGGTTCCTGAATTATTAGCAAAAATTATGGTAACTACTGTAAACAACGATAATTAAAGTTTTAATCAAACAACAAAAAATTGTAACAAACTATAAATATAAACTACATGCACTTTGCGCTTTTTTCAATGTGCGCTTTTTTCTATGTGCGCTTTTATACCCGTGAGCTTTTTTCCGTGTGCGGTTTTTTCCGTGTGCGCATATTTCGTCGTGCGGTTATTTCCTGTGCGCTTATATGTCTGTGCGCTTTTTTCTGTGCGCATATTTCCTGTGCGCTTATTTCCTTTGCGCTTTTTTCCGGTCACCCTTACCACCACCATCCCCTAGAGGGAGATGGAGGGTGTGGCATCCCCAAAAAATCAAGTTAGAACTTAAAAAAAAAAGCAGTTAAAATCTACAATTTTTTATACATATAAACCCAAAATTTCAATTTTTAAATCAAATTATTAAATTAAATTATTTTTTTAATTTCTTTATTATATTTAATATTATTTCTATTTTTTCTAACAATAATCAATTTAAGATATCTACTTTGATTGAGCCAAAATATTTAGTATGGGAAGTTTTTAATATTATACAAACATACTGTGTGTCCAAAAAAAATATATGAATTTGGCTAAACATTAACCTTTATTTCTAAAAACAGGAGAACAATGTTTGTTACTTGAAAAATGTATCTAGAATTAATATTACCACCATCAAATCCTGGACCTGGACACAATTTTTTTTAGCAATACGGGAGAAGCGGAAGTGACATTTTTACAAATCAAATTAATTTCAACAAATTTATTTGAGATCATGTACAAGATTATTCATTATTAAAGACACCTTTTATAACCACTATTGCATATTCAAAAAAAGCTTTAAATAAAAGTTTGTGAATATGACTGACTTTTTTTAAATATGCCATAAAAACACGTATTCAGATTTCACGGAATACAACACAAATAAACTTTTTTAAATGGGATACCCTCTATGTTATTAAATTTCTGGGATATTTTTTTTCTAATTTCACAAATGTATATTATTGATAACCCTATCTTATACCGTCTGTTCTCGAGTAATTTAACGTTGATAATGTAAACATGAAAAAGTTAACATTATTAAAGTAAAAGCTATGAAAATCACAACTATTATGTTTGATAATAAAATAATCCAAATAAGATATTCGACATAGATTATCTATGCTATTCGACGTTTAATTAATCAGGAAAGAATAAAGATCATTTCGAAATTTGAATAATATATATATCCTGTGAAATATGCACACCACTGATATGGTCATTTGATGACATTTTTACAAAATTCGGTCATTGTAAACATTATACAATCATAATTATAGCATAAAGGGAGGATAATTTATAATGAATAACCCTGTTAGGTACCATAAATTTTCAGTAAAAAAAATTTAATTCGCACTTTTTTACGTAGATTAAAAAAAATGTAATTTGGTGCGTTTTCTTGGTGCAGACATTTTGCGACACACTGTATATTCAAATCCAAAATGATGTATTTTCTTTTAACACATACCTAATACAAATTTATTAGCAAAATTTAAATACTTGTTATTTTCGGTATATTTCTCCTTTAGACACACACATTTTTAGTTTCATTGTCAAAAGATTTAAATAAAATTACCGGACCTTATAATATTCTATTATAATTTGATGATCCCGAGTGGCCATAGCAAAAAGACGAAATTTGAGCATGAAGATTTAGATGTTATTAACGTAAAATTAATGTTTTGAAATTAATTTAAGTTTTAAGAATTTAGAAAATAAAATTAAATAATAAAAAAAAGTATCCACTCGGGGGGTTTGAACTCGGAACCCTTCGATTCGTAGACAAGTACTCTAAATTTTCGTTATGAAGACTTATGAAAAAGTTTTACTTTTTAACCCTGATAATCAGACTGCTTTTAGTTTCATTAAAATCTCAGTTTATTTCTAAATATAGACGAATATCTTGTGGAATGCTATTATTTATTGATTCTTTACAAGAATCACTAATTTTTATTTATATTTAATCTAAATAACTAAAAAAATATATACTGACAAATAATTTGACGAAATTGTCACTTATAAAGTTCTAACATCTGAGGTAGAGGGCGTATCTAACCAGTAAATAAAATCGTTAGTTCAATGATTTTACCAATAGATGTCGGGCGCGATTGCCTCCAATAACTTTTACATGGCGATTATCCTACTATATAGTTCTTTATACAATGATCAGGCTATGCCATTTGCAGTGTTCTTCAAAAAACTTACGCAAATTTAAATATCTTTTGCTTACTTGATTTTATATAAGTTGATTGAAAATACTTGGATATCGAATCTTGCTTTTTATCCCCCGATTTTAATTTTTTTTGCCGTATGTAAAGCAGTTTTGCAATGCTGAACTATTTGAAATATTTTCTCAAATGGTATCTCCAAAAAAACTCCCGTTCAGTATGTAAACTAACTTATTTTTGGATTAAGGGATATTTAATGCATCGACATGTGTCACAAAATTATTTAACAGTGAAAAATAATTTAAAAAAACGTCGAAAAAGTTTAAAATCTAACAAAAAACCTTACAAAAACCTTCAAAAGATTAATTGACTAAAAAATTTAAAAAAAACTTAAAATCTAAGTTAATCTAAAATAATGTCTAGGGATCTAAAATAATGTACAAGTTAAATGAAAAATGACAGAAAATTGATATTAATTAAGATACAAATTAAAATTACTTTTAAAATACCTATTATTTCTACTATATTTTTATTTCAATACCACAAAAAGAAATTGGGCAACATTACTTTAAAAGCCATTTTTCAAATAATAAAGTTGTTTAAATTAATTTCCATTAATTAATGGCATATTTTTAAGATTTATTATTTTTATCTACTTAAAATATTTATACTTTTCCCACATTTATGCACATTACTTTATCCTCGCACATACATTTGCATTTTCCAACATTTTCACTACACTCGATAAATTTTTTTGACACTGTTAACTCCAAAATTAACTGTTTAAATTCAAAATATAAAATTTACATGCAGCAACCAATAAAATCAGTCATTTAATCCAAAACAAATTAAGATATAATCTAATAGGTCTTGGAAGTTCCTAATTGTTACTTTCAGGTACCAAGGAATTTTTATCGAATTAAGATAAGAATAAAATTATTTTGTAAAAATATTGCAAATTAAAATGTATGTGAAGGATTTAAATAACGAATAAATTCGTTCTAAAAAGGATATGCATTTTTTTGTTTTAAAGTGCCAGTGTATGCAAAATCCAAAAAAATTGTCTAAAATATGCAACTGCATATGTATACGCACTTTCGCATATTTGCCTGACTCTGCTTATTATATTCATCTGCATATTTTTTTTATTTGCTCCAGTAGTACTGGACTAAATTGATTAAACACAAACACAAAAAAATAGTACCTATGCATTGTTTTTAGGAATGAAACATTAAATATGAAGACAAACTAGGATGATAAAAACATTTTTAAATCAACAAAGTTGTGTACCAATTATTGATTAGTTTTTTGTATATTATAGGTGGATGGTCCTTTGGTACAGCCAAATTCAAAGAAATGGCAGCCACCAGATATTCCAGGCAAACTTTCATTTACAGCGCCATTCCATTCTTAAGGCAAAGAGGATTTGATGGACTCGATATGGATTGGGAATATCCTAAAGGATCAGATGATAAGAAAAATTTCGTGCTTCTATTGAAAGGTATTTATATTGATTTTATTAATTAAGTTCAAAATTTAAGCAAAACAGAAATAGTAAGAAATATTTACAGTAATCGCTATAGTCGGTGCAAATGTCGTCAATCGTAATACTGAAAGTGATGCCAAGTGGTAATAAAAAAGGACTTATAATATTCCAAAGTGATAATAAAGAAAAAAACAAAAAACTCTAAGTGGTGTCATTGTTTTAATCATACTGTAAACGTAGGCGGTGCAAAAGTTATCATATATTTTTTTCTATCTAGATTCAACTGGTTGTAAATTTTTGCGCCACCTAGTATAACGTTCTAGAGATCCATTAGTTTGAAAGTTGCTCGTAAAAGCATTTAAGCATATTTTTATAATTAATTAATATTCTATGTTTTTTTCTGTTTTCCTGTTTGCTTTCGCTACAATAATTGAGTGCATTCCGTGAAGTTGCAGTATACCGAAACACTACAACAATACACACTTTAAAAAATATTATAAGGATAGACTTTGATAATTTTTTTGTGATTTTATGAATACCTTTCATGCAAATTAATAAACACTTTCTAACAATCATGAAATTCTTAAGAAAACACGGTGAGCCAAAAATAGTAAGCACATTTGTTTTTTATTTCCTCCTTTATTGGCAATGGATGTCAGTCCTTCAGCCACACACTAATTGAAAGGTATTAAATATTAGATATTAATATTATTTTTACTTATATAATCTATCAATAAATTGTAAACAAATTGATTTCCAGTCGCGAGCAACACCTTAACATACGTAGGAAACTGAATACCTGCTTTCATAAGACCATCCCACAGGTCATTATTACAAAAACTTTTATAGCCGAAAAATATGTAATCAAGATCTGCGACTTCGTTATCAAGAGAACATAGTGGAGAATCTGTCAGTCCTGTTTTATATAAATGAGACGGAAAGCACCCATGGTTAATTTTAAATCTAGTTATAGTCTAAGATCCAAAATAAGGTCGACCTTCATCCATCTGTTTACCGGATGAAAGTGTCTTTTTATTAAATAAAATATATTTATAAATATGTCGCAAAATGGTTGCCTAAGAAAATACGGTCCAGAGTATTTAGTTTCTAAAAATAAAAAAAACAACATCCTGTAAAGTATTTTACAGATGCTTCTATTATGCCCAAACTTTAATCAGCTCACCGCAAGATAGATTAAAGCCTAAGTTTAAAATTTGGTATCCGTTTTTAAGTTGTCTTCAAAATTCTAAATTTACAATTTTTCTTAAATATCTCGAATTAGGTCCATTTTAACGAAATCATGTATAGGGACAAAATAATAGAGAATGACATCATAAGCAACTTTTATCATGATTCTTATACTTTCTCATCTATACACAGAAAGGAAAGCAAAAAAATGGCCGTGACCGTATTTTTTTAGGCAACCCATTTGCGGTATATTTAAAAACATATTTTATTTAATAAAAAGAAACTTTATCCAGTAAACAGATGGGTGAAGGTCGACCTTACTTAAGGATCCTGGACTATTATAATTGTGCAGTACTTTTTATTAACTTTGTCATTGAATATATGCGAGATTTTATTTGGCAACTCCTTGTAGATAGAAAAATATAAACTATTTGAATTTTTTGTTATTTCTCTCCAATATTTAGTCCAATTTCTGTAAATATTATCTTTATATTTACCGTAAAGATCTTTGTAACAAGGATTTTTTAAAAGATTGTTGCATACCCTTGCTTCTTTTGCAGCATTATCAACTAACTCGTTTCCATTGTTGTTTTTTTTAATAACCTATTTTTTTAAATTATTTTTACTCCAAATTTGCAGAAAATATTCACTACAGTATAGATTCCTATAAAATAATTTCAAAACTATCGATATTTAATTAGAATAATATACAGGGTATGTTAAAATAAAAATGTTCTGAAAGCCTCTTAACCATCAATAAAAAACTTCTTTTCCTAACATATTTCTGTCCAACATAAAATATGAATTTACGTGCAAGTTAACAAATGCTTATTTCTGAATGAAAGGGTTAGTCTAGTAGATGTTTGTTGTTGACACTGTCACCTGCATTCCAAGATTTGTTTACATCTGCTAGTTTGGAAATGATAAACTAGACGGCACACATAGCTCCCACGGCTTTTTTTTTTTGGTTTATGGCCTAGGTATTAATACCCAATATGCCAGTCTTAAATTTGTGTTTAAATTCTCAATCATGTGTGGTGTTCTGTGTAGGCTTTGTTACTGTTTCCCAGCGTCACTTCAGGAACAGCCCTGTTAATTAGAACCCAACAGTGAATGGTCGATTGGGGAATCCTACCAAGGCATCAGAATTAATTTTAAATAATTAAATTAAATAAAAAAATTACGTCCAACGGTGGGATTCGAACCTGGGACCCTTGGATCCACAGGCAGAGACTCTACCACTGAGCCACCTACCCCACCACGGCTTTTATGCAGGTACAAAGCCACCTGGATGCAACTAACTTTAAATTTAAAATTTACATGGTATTCCAATTAATGTGGCCATCAAGGAACGCATTCTAAAGTTTATAAAAATTGATTTTGAGGGCTCGTGCTATAAACTTCTGTAATTGGGTGAAAAGTATTTCTTTACTTACTTCTGTATCTGTAACGTATGGAGGGTGGGGTACCCCATAGTACGTAGGCCTCACTAGGCCAATTTTGCATTTTCCCAAATTGATAGGCACCTCCTAGCTTTTGAACTAGCCTATAGATATAATTTAGTTGACAATGTTGTCAAGAGGTGCTTTTCTTATATCGTCCGGTGTTAGCCGATACTCTCCGAACGCAAATCGTCTATTAAATGAGTGAGTCGGGAAATCGTAGGGGATGTGCTCTATGGTCTCATATTCATGTTTGCATACCCTGCAGAGTACATATTCTGACATTTACTTGCAACAAAGATGCTTCCAGACTTGGCAATTATCAGTCAGAATGGCTGGGATCAGGCGCAAATTCTGTCTAGTCATAGTCAAGTATTTGTTTGCTGTAACGTTATCAGGTTAACTTAAAAGCTCCCTGTCAACTTTATAGTCGGTTACCTTTTAATATGACATGCCGTTTGATTCATCTTAAGGTGACCAAAACTTTGTGACATTCTATTACTAACCCTGAGTAAAATCGTGGCATGTCCAAGGTAAGTAGTTCTTATCTGCATTCTGCATAGATTAGCATGTTTCTTTAAGGGATATTGTTTCTAGTAACTTCTTTTGCTGCTATGAGAATCCCCAGAGCTAAGAGTCCATTTTTCATTATGGTTTATGGATCTGGAGTATATTTCACAGTCTGAAACTTGTGTTGTTTTAGAACCGTCGCGTCGGTGTAAATATGAATCGTACCTACCACTTCCGGTCCTTTTATTTGTTTTGTTCTAACTTTTTATGGCTTATGGAAGATATATCTTGGTGAGATGGAGTACATGTTTGCTTCAAATATTGAAAGAGTGAAATGCATCCTACCAAAGGCGACCACTCGCCTTACCAGATTCTTTACCTGGTTCTATTCCCAGTCTTGTGTAATTATAGCTTATGCAATACTATCCAATGTCCTAAGAAGCCGTATGGGGAACAAAAATTGCCTAAAATTGTCTTCATTATAGGGCAATAAAAGTTTTTAATGCGTAATTCTTAAAACTAAGTTGTCAAAGAGAAGAACAATGAATTAAAAGGAACTCCAAAAAATAACCAAGTTATGACGAGAGCAACCCCGAAGAAAAAAATTAAATTACGAAATAACTCCACTAAATAAATTATATTAAAGAACATTTTTATACTTTTATTCTCTCATCAACCACCACTGTAAATATTATTTTATACCTAAGTTTAAGCCCATATACTATAATATCATTAATATTTACTATACCTGAAGGTATTTTGCAAATCAAGTTTTAGTTTCAGATCATTAATTATGTTTTAATCTATACAAGTTTCTACTTTAATAAAAATAATTTGAAATGTGTTTGGAATATTGCTTTTAATCAATGGATCAATACTTGCGAGACTTTGATGTCAACTTTTAAAATTGATACAGTTGATAAGTGTTTACAAATTCTAAAGATAAACGAGCAAAATATTAATTTTAAAATATTACAGATAAACATCCGGAGTATCAATGAAAACATTGATGAATTTAAAATACTTCTTCACAGTTTATATTCAGACCGGGAAAATTATCGACGTTGGTCTATTTCACATAAATAGATACAACTTTATATATAATGAGAGCTATTATAACAAAAATGATGAAGTTGCGGCTTATATTAAAACGTCATTAAAATTTAATTATACCACAGTTGAAATCATTAACAATATAAAGGCGCTTAATATAAGGCTCAAATCAGGTACATAAAACATAATTAAAATTATATCATTTTACAGGCCATCAAGTTCAACATGAATATAATACAAGACAAAAATGTCGTTATTTAGCTCCATTGATGGTTTCACAGAGATCATTTTCCTATTTCGCACCCAAACTGTACAATATAATTCCTAAGAGCATTTAAACGGAATCAAACTTGTTTACGTTTAAAAAATACTAAAACAATTTATTCTAGCTAACCCTCGCAGTATGATTCATGGTTATTTTAAAAATTAAACATTATATCTATCCAAAAAAAAATTAAGATTTTAGATTTTTAAATTTTTGAACTTTTAATAACAAATAAAAAAAAAAATAAAAGATTGTAATTTAATTTAATTTATTGTACCAACGTTAGGTTATATTTTTAATTTATTTATGTTTAAATCGATTTTAGTAGTTTATGTTACTTTTAAATATTATTTTAGATTTTAAATATATTTCTTTTGTTTTTCTCGAAACAAGCGTTTATACGCTTATCGAGAATATTTTATTCACAGATACTGTTTTAAATTGATATAATACTTTGTAATTGTAATTATTATGGTATTTTTTTTGTAAATAAATTATTATTATTAATAGAAAAGGGCATAGTATTCTTCGCAACCGACGTTATGTTGAGACATGCTGTTTTGTAAATTTTTTCTAGTTTGCGGATAGCTGTCGTTTGTTGGGTTTTTGATACCTAGACAACTGCACCGCGTTGGTCTAATAATGGCCATGTAAGTTCATGTGACGACTCTGGGGGAGAAAAATCCAGTGCACCCCACGATTCTGCAGCATAGAACAAGAGCCCACTGCAAATGTTGACCGTCATCTGATAAGGAAATGAAATATGAACCGAATACATGTAAAAACATTGTACTTTACCAAATGGCACCAGTGCCAATCCCAAAAAAAATTGTTCAATATTCAAATATTTTTTGAGTACATCGTTAAAGGGAAACATTTTCTTCCTCTAAACATCACACAAAAATATCTATTCACGATTAATAGGTAAAAATCATTGAAAATATGGGTCAATTTTTGCCGATTTGAAAATTTATTTGTATACTTATTGTTGTGATTCTTTTTTACAGGTTGTCACAGAAACGACAAAATAACTACTATGATTATGGTTTAAATGAATTGTCTAATAAGAGTTTATAATTATTATTGATTATTTCCCTCGCCTGTCAACTTTGACCTTTTAACCAATCCTATCACAATTTACATTACCGTCAGAATCAATCAGAACCAAATAAATCGACTATTTTACTAATTCAAATCGACTATCCATTCCTGGTGCTTGATATTTACCTATTTTGACAGCAGCTCGCATACTTGTTTATAGGCATAATGTTTAATAACGGCTACTGTCAAATATATTTATTGTCGGAGTATAAGCTAATATCTCGTGGAACGAAAATGAAAGTTATAAATAATCTCATAAAATATAACTCGACCTTATTAAATTAGTACCTATTTCTATTGTTACTAAATCTGTTTTTCGTTTATTTTGCAATTTGTCATTAATAATGAAAGAACAGAGTCCTCAGATTATGAATGACAAATTTTTTTTCCGACAAATTGATATCAAAAACACTCAAAATTTAGAAACAAAAATAGTCGTCTATTTATCAAGGTCTCGTTATATTACCCTTGACTATCCTGTGCAAATGGTTTCTACAAAACCATCCTTCTTCCTTTCACACATACACATGGTTTAATAGGTAGATAAAAATATTTATAAATCAGGATTTAAAGCTAGGTTCATAATGCATTTTCAGGGTAAACAAAATTCTCGATCATGTATTATGTGGTTTTATGAATAAAAATATTTTGGAGCATATTTCATTGCGTTATTAGAAGACGGTACAAATTTGCAGTGGGCTCTACAACTATAAACAATGTATGCTCTTTTGACTCTGTTTTCTTGAGTTCCATTTTCATTTTCTGTCAAACGTGAGACCTAGGTACCTCACCTCTGTTGCAAAGGTTAGTTTTGTGTTTTTGGAGCTCTGGAGCTTTTAATTCATCAATAAAGATAAGGTGTGAATTATAAGAGTGGATTATATTAAATTAGTATAATACTATTATTATTTTTCCCATAATAAAGACAAGTTCATCAATGTTGTATCTTTCCGTTTATTTGTATGATTAAAATATTATCCGTCTGCATCAACATTTAGAAATTGAAAAAATACCGGTGTTACTTCCAAATATTTCTTTGGTAAAAATGTTCTGTAGCATATGTCGCTGGTGTTAGAAGAATTGGGTTCTTTTGTAGAAATAACTAACGAGTCATAGGTAGTAGAAAAAGAAGTGTTTTTAATTTACTTTTTTCACTGAAGTAAATACATAGTGGTTGATTCCATTTAGATATAATAATTTTCTTATCTTCACTAAACACTTTTAAATATTTACAATTTTAGTTCATCACAATTTGATTAACTAATACAGTTGATTTTTTAGTTACCAACTTGAAAACATTTGTTTGTAGAATTTCTTATGCCATAATAATTGTAGAAGATATAACTTGCACCAGAAAATAAACTGCATTAAACGCTTGTAAAAATGTAGAAAGTAACGTGCCGTCGTCAGAAAGCACCTGAACGCGATGATGGCAAAAGGACAACTGAATCGTTGGTGGCAATAAGACAACTGAACTGAATTCGTTGGTGGCAATAAGACAACTACTCGTTTGTGGCAATAAGACAACTACTGAATGCCGTTCGCGTCGAGCTCACCCTAATATATACTGTTGGGCCGAAATGAGTGTCCGGGGCATAGTTGACGCACCTATTCGGTTTCAACCAATGAAAATATCATGACATAATGAAATACGTCATTTGTGCTTCGTTAACTATGCGCCGGAAACTCATTTTGTTCCAATGCACCGCTGTGCACCTGAAAACACAGGTGTTCGACGTTCGATATTCTGAGAAAAATGCTATTTATAGTTTTATGACTTCACATTATATTAGGGTAAAAAGCAATCGAACTATTTGATAATTGTTTATTTATTTAGTAGATGTAAAATATTAATTTGTTGATGTTTTTACTGGTGAAATTGTAAAATTTAACCAGAAATTTTAAAAATAATACAAAATTAAAAGAGAATTGATGCGGGATTTAAAAATGTTTGTTGTTTATGATACAAGGCCATTGTATTACTATTAATTTAAACCTAGATACATAGGTACGAATCGACAAATCTCAAACAAACTAGATTCTTAAGTAAATTAAAATTTCCTATGTTTATTCGGTCTTTTTTATTTTAGCACAGCACTATACAGGGTGTTAGTAAATAAGTGCGATAAACTTCAGGGGGTGGTTCTGCATGAAAAAATAATTATAATTTGCTATATAAACATATGTCTGAAAATGCTTCGTTTTCCGAATACAGGGTGTTAAAGTTTTTCTTAAAAACTGATGATTTACTTATTGCTCTGAATCCCGTCGAGATATGCAAATGAAATTTGGTGGGCTTTAATAGGTAGTTATTGCGCATTTTTTGACATGCAATTAAGAATTTTATGTTCATCATTGGCGTGCATACGGGTAATGATCTCAATTCATTTAAAGAAAAAAATGGTACGCCACTGAGATATTCTAAATTAAAAATCATTTTTGAATACCACATTAAATTTGTCACAAAAAATATTTCTGGCATTCTTTTAGTGTGGGGCGCCGTTTTTATGAAAAAAATAAAATATCTCAACGCGTATTTTCCATTTCTTTAATACATTATCAAGAACTATCTAATACAATAACATTAAACTAGAACAATAACAGAAAATATCACTAATAAAATTTTAAATAGGCGCAAAGCTACAACAAATGCTGAAAATGACCTCCCTAAGACGTGAGACAAGATTCAACTCTTCGCCGCATTGATTGTCGTATTCGCGCAAATTGTCCTGGTGTATTTCTTATTGTCTCACAGCGGGCTATAAATTCGGTTCCTCAGGTCTCCGACATTTTCGACGGGAGTGGAATAAACTAGTGACTTAAGAAAATCCCAAATGCAAAAATCCAGAGGATTTAAATCCGGCGATCGAGCAGGCCAATGTTCCGTACCTCCCCTACCTATCCAACGATTTGCATATACTGCATCTAAGTGATTTCGTACATCAATGCTAAAATGGCCTTGTGCACCATCATGCATGAACCATAAGTGTTGTCTCAGCTGTAGAGGAATTTCTTCAAGAAGAACAAGTAACTCTTCCTGTAGGAAATTAAGGTAAGAGTCGCCTGTTAGTCGTTGTGGGAGAAAATATGGACCGATTAAATGATCATCAATTACCGCAATCCATACATTTACCGAAAACTGATGCTGAAAATGAGCTTCAAAGATTCCATGTGGATTTTCCTCAGCCCATAAGTGATTGCTATGGAAATTTCGTATAGACTCACGACCAAAATTAGCTTCGTCAGTAAACAAAACTCTATTTAAAAAATTAGGAATTTGAGCGATTTGATGAAGAATCCATTGGCAAAAAAATAGGCGCGGAAAAAAGTCTCTACGTAGTAGAGCTTGCACACGTTGAATAGGAAACGGATACAACTGCTGTTCTTTAAGAATTCTAAATATAGTGAAGTTGCTTACATTTAATATTGGTGAATTTCGGAATAATTTAAATTTACCGCGCATCAAACGTTTTAAAATTGCGCCAGCATCGCGGACTGAGTTATGTGCTGTGCGCGAACGAGTCCCGACTTCGTATCGAACATCAGCCAGATATAGAGCTTTGGTACTTCACCCAGTTCGGTTATAAACTATTTATATCCTAATCACACATGTATTTTTATTAAATGAATAAATTCGTTAAATGTAAAAATGTTACATTATTATCAATGAGAAAATAATAGCATTTAAAACACAAAATTATCCATGGTCCTTCGTCACCGAATGCATACAATTTTGTAACCAGTGCAGTGATAAACTATCAGAATCTTCGAGGGTGGAAAACAAATGTACCAGCTATCATTAAGTCCAGCTCCCGGTGAGTTCTTTCCTTTTTATCAATATCCTGTCATAGTCCCGAAATAATTTAATGGTTGGGATTTGTATAGGATTTTCGTAATATATTTTTATATTTTAATCACATCAAATTATTTTCGTAATATATTATTATATTATAATCACATCAAATTATTTTCGTAATATTTTTTATATTACAACCACATCAAATTATTTTTGTAATATATTTTTATATTATAATCACATCAAATTATTTTCGTAATATATTTTTATATTTTATAATCACATCAAATTATTTTCGTAATATATTTTTATATTATAATCACATCAAACAAATTATTTTGTTATATATTTCCATATTAATATATTTATCCAAATAAAAAATTAAAAATCACAAATTAATCAATTTAACAAAATGTCAGACGAAAAAACTCTAAAAGAATTAATTTTACAAAGAGGAATTTACAAAGGTCAATTGACAAAGCTATCCAATTTTTTAGACACTTTTATATCTGACAATGAACAAATAACAATTTTAACCAAAAAACTTGAAAAGACAGAGTTATTATGGGAAAAATTCCAAGAATGTCAATTAAATATTCAAATCATTAAAGATGATGAAACACAAGTTATAGAGAGAGATGAGTTTGAAAATATTTATTACAAAGTTACTGCAAAAGCACAACAACTAATTGATGAATTTCATAAGGAAAATTATGAACAATCTGTCGCATCCAGTCACTCAGCTACACCCTATAACAATACTAACAATATGAGAAGTGTTAAATTACCTAAAATCGATTTGCCAAAATTTGACGGTTCTTATTCAAATTATGAACAGTTTTTTGATTCATTTCAATCAATGATCGACAATGATGAATCTTTGCCAAATCACCAAAAGCTTCATTATTTAAAATCATGTTTAACAGGTGATGCTTTGAAGGTAATTGACTCATTAAAGGTAACTGACGTTAATTATGAAATAGCTTGGAAATTAATTAAAGAACAATACGCAGACAAACGGGCTATAATGAATAGTCATTTTAAAAATTTATTTGATTTACCAGTTATGAACAAGTATACTCCTGATTCATTAAAGCTATTTTTAAACACTATTCAAAGGGAAATCAATTGTTTGAAAGACCTTTTACCATTTATTGATACCGGTGTGAACTTAGCAGCCAATTTCTAGCAGCCAAAATTCCGAATATTACCGAATGATCAGTAGCGTCGTTTAAATAGAAGTAATTAATTATTAGGTGAGAAATAGGACAAAAACAATTGAAATTTTTACTGAAATTTGATAATAGGATGTTCTTTTAATTGTCACAACAATATTAAAATTAAAAGGACAATAGAATACTTTAAAAATATTATTACTATTTTATTCGACAAGGTAAGAAGTCACATCAAAAAGTATTTTACAATATGTATAATGGTAGTATTAACTCAAACAAAAAATATGATAGATATAATAACAAATTCCCACAAGGGTAAACTACCCCGTAATAATAAAATATTTATTTTGTCAGAGAAACAAATAAGTTATCACTTTAAACTGTGTTTTAAAATATTTTTATTAGTTAAAATACGTTATAATAAAAATAGGAATTACTGTAGACACTCCCAACAGGAGTAAAATGCCCTTTAAAAAAATTAGTTGACCAAAGAAGGAAATAAAGTATCAATCTCAAATGTGATCGAAAAAACTTCTATTAGGGTTATATACTTACAGTTGAAATATGAATTACTAGCGACCCTCCCAACAAGGGTAAAATACCCTTAGGATAATAAAATAAGTAGTTTTCCAAAGAAAAAAATAAATTATCAATTTTAAATGTGCTCCAAAAAACTTCTTTTAGTGCTATATACTTACAGTAAAAATATGAATTACTAGCGACCCTCCCTACAGGGGTAAAATGCCCTTAGGATAATAAAATAATAAGTTTTCGAAAGAAGAAAATAAATTATCAATTTTAAATGTAATCTCAAACACTTCTATTAAGGTTATATACTTACAGCAAAAATATGAATTACTAGCGACCCTCCCAACAGGGGTAAAATGCCCTTAGGATAATAAAATAATTAGTTTTCCAAAGAAAAAAATAAGTTATCAATTTTAAATGTGATTAAAAAAACTTCTATTAGTGTTATATACTTACAGTAAAAATATGAATTACTAGCGACCCTCCCAACAGGGGTAAAATGCCCTTAGGATAATAAAATAATTATTTTTCCAAAGAAGAAAATAAATTATCAATTTTGAATGTGCTCTAAAAAACTTCTATTAGTGCTATATACTTACAGTAAAAATATAAATTACTAGCGACCCTCCCAACAAGGGTAAAATGCCCTTAGGATAATAAAATAATTAGTTTTCCAAAGAATAAAATAAGTTATCAATTTTAAATGTGATTAAAAAAACTTCTATTAGTGTTATATACTTACAGCAAAAATATGAATTACTAGCGACCCTCCCAACAGGGGTAAAATGCCCTTAGGATAATAAAATAATTAGTTTTCCAAAGAAAAAAATAAGTTATCAATTTTAAATGTGATTAAAAAAACTTCTATTAGTGTTATATACTTACAGTAAAAATATGAATTACTAGCGACCCTCCCAACAGGGGTAAAATGCCCTTAGGATAATAAAATGATTAGTTTTCCAAAGAAAAAAATAAGTTATCAATTTTAAATGTGATTAAAAAAACTTCTATTAGTGTTATATACTTACAGTAAAAATATGAATTACTAGCGACCCTCCCAACAGGGGTAAAATGCCCTTAGTATAATAAAATAATTAGTTTTCCAAAGAAAAAAATAAATTATCAATTTTAAATGTAATCTAAAAAATTCTATTAGTGTTATATAGTTACACTAAAAATATGAATTACTAGCGACCCTCCCAACAGGGGTAAAATGCCCTTAGGATAATAAAATAATTAGTTTTCCAAAGAAGAAAATAAATTATCAATTTTAAATGTAATCTTAAAAACTTCTATTGGTGTTATATACCCTCAGTAAAAATAGAAGTTTTTTAAAATTGATAATTTATTTTCTTCTTTGGAAAACTAATTATTTTATTATCTTAAGGGCATTTTACCTCTGTTCGGAGGGTCGCTAGTAATTCATATTTTTACTGTTAGTATATTACAGTAATAGAAGTTTTCAAGATCACCTTTAAAATTGATAATTTATTTTCTTCTTTGGAAAACTAAATATTTTATTATCCTAAGGGCATTTTACCCCTGTTGGGAGGGTTGCTAATTATTCATATTTTTACTGTAAGTATATAGAACTAATAGAAGTTTTTTAGAGTACATTTAAAATTGATAATTATTTTCTTCTTTGAAAAAATAATTATTTTATTATCCTAAGGGCATTTTACCCCTGTTGGGAGGGTCGCTAGTAATTCATATTTTTACTGTAAGTATATAGAACTAATAGAAGTTTTTTAGAGTACATTTAAAATTGATAATTATTTTCTTCTTTGAAAAAATAATTATTTTATTATCCTAAGGGCATTTTACCCCTGTTGGGAGGGTCGCTAGTTATTCATATTTTTACTGTAAGTATATAGAACTAATAGAAGTTTTTTAGAGTACATTTGAAATTGATAATTTATTTTCTTCTTTGAAAAAATAATTATTTTATTATCCTAAGGGCATTTTACCCCTGTTGGGAGGGTCGCTAGTAATTTATATTTTTACTGTAAGTATATAACACTAATAGAAGTTTTTTAAATCGCATTTAAAATTGATAACTTATTTTCTTCTTTGGAAAACTAATTATTTTATTATCCTAAGGGCATTTTACCCCTGTTGGGAGGGTCGCTAGTAATTCATATTTTTACTGTTAGTATATTACAGTAATAGAAGTTTTCAAGATCACCTTTAAAATTGATAATTTATTTTCTTCTTTGGAAAACTAATTATTTTATTATCCTAAGGGCATTTTACCCCTGTTGGGAGGGTCGCTAGTGATTCATATTTTTACTGTAAGTATATAGAACTAATAGAAGTTTTTTAGAGTACATTTAAAATTGATAATTTATTTTCTTCTTTGGAAAACTAATTATTTTATTATCCTAAGGGCATTTTACCCCTGTAGGGAGGGTCGCTAGTAATTCATATTTTTACTGTTAGTATATTACAGTAATAGAAGTTTTCAAGATCACCTTTAAAATTGATAATTTATTTTCTTCTTTGGAAAACTAATTATTTTATTATCCTAAGGGCATTTTACCCCTGTTGGGAGGGTCGCTAGTAATTCATATTTTTACTGTAAGTATATAGAACTAATACAAGTTTTTTAGAGTACATTTAAAATTGATAATTATTTTCTTCTTTGAAAAAATAATTATTTTATTATCCTAAGGGCATTTTACCCCTGTTAGGAGGGTCGCTAGTAATTCATATTTTTACTGTAAGTATATAGAACTAATAGAAGTTTTTTAGAGTACATTTAAAATTGATAATTTATTTTCTTCTTTAAAAAAATAATTATTTTATTATCCTAAGGGCATTTTACCCCTGTTGGGAGGGTCGCTAGTAATTCATATTTTTACTGTAAGTATATAGAACTAATAGAAGTTTTTTAGAGTACATTTAAAATTGATAATTTATTTTCTTCTTTGAAAAAATAATTATTTTATTATCCTAAGGGCATTTTACCCCTGTTGGGAGGGTCGCTAGTAATTCATATTTTTACTGTAAGTATATAACACTAATAGAAGTTTTTTAAATCGCATTTAAAATTGATAACTTATTTTCTTCTTTGGAAAACTAATTATTTTATTATCCTAA
Source organism: Psylliodes chrysocephalus (assembly GCA_927349885.1). Classification (NCBI taxonomy): domain Eukaryota; kingdom Metazoa; phylum Arthropoda; class Insecta; order Coleoptera; family Chrysomelidae; genus Psylliodes; species Psylliodes chrysocephalus. Next base: position 68,941,964 of record OV651814.1, read on the forward strand.
GGGCATTTTACCCCTGTTGGGAGGGTCGCTAGTAATTCATATTTTTACTGTAAGTATATAGAACTAATAGAAGTTTTTTAGAGTACATTTAAAATTGATAATTTATTTTCTTCTTTGAAAAAATAATTATTTTATTATCCTAAGGGCATTTTACCCCTGTTGGGAGGGTCGCTTGTAATTCATATTTTTACTGTAAGTATATAACACTAATAGAAGTTTTTTAAATCACATTTAAAATTGATAACTTATTTTCTTCTTTGGAAAACTAATTATTTTATTATCCTAAGGGCATTTTACCCCTGTAGGGAGGGTCGCTAGTAATTCATATTTTTACTGTTAGTATATTACAGTAATAGAAGTTTTCAAGATCACCTTTAAAATTGATAATTTATTTTCTTCTTTGGAAAACTAATTATTTTATTATCCTAAGGGCATTTTACCCCTGTTGGGAGGGTCGCTAGTAATTCATATTTTTACTGTAAGTATATAGAACTAATAGAAGTTTTTTAGAGTACATTTAAAATTGATAATTATTTTCTTCTTTGAAAAAATAATTATTTTGTTATCCTAAGGGCATTTTACCCCTGTTGGGAGGGTCGCTAGTAATTCATATTTTTACTGTAAGTATATAGAACTAATAGAAGTTTTTTAGAGTACATTTAAAATTGATAATTTATTTTCTTCTTTAAAAAAATAATTATTTTATTATCCTAAGGGCATTTTAACCCTGTTGGGAGGGTCGCTAGTAATTCATATTTTTACTGTAAGTATATAGTACTAATAGAAGTTTTTTAGAGTACATTTAAAATTGATAATTTATTTTCTTCTTTGAAAAAATAATTATTTTATTATCCTAAGGGCATTTTACCCCTGTTGTGAGGGTCGCTAGTAATTCATATTTTTACTGTAAGTATATAACACTAATAGAAGTTTTCAAGATCACCTTTAAAATTGATAATTTATTTTCTTCTTTGGAAAATTAATTATTTTATTATCCTAAGGGCATTTTACCCCTGTTGGGAGGGTCGCTAGTAATTCATATTTTTACTGTAAGTATATAGAACTAATAGAAGTTTTTTAGAGTACATTTAAAATTGATAATTATTTTCTTCTTTGAAAAAATAATTATTTTATCATCCTAAGGGCATTTTACCCCTGTTGGGAGGGTCGCTAGTAATTCATATTTTTACTGTAAGTATATAGAACTAATAGAAGTTTTTTAGAGTACATTTAAAATTGATAATTTATTTTCTTCTTTGAAAAAATAATTATTTTATTATCCTAAGGGCATTTTACCCCTGTTGGGAGGGTCGCTAGTAATTCATATTTTTACTGTAAGTATATAACACTAATAGAAGTTTTTTAAATCGCATTTAAAATTGATAACTTATTTTCTTCTTTGGAAAACTAATTATTTTATTATCCTAAGGGCATTTTACCCCTGTTGGGAGGGTCGCTAGTAATTCATATTTTTACTGTAAGTATATAGAACTAATAGAAGTTTTTTAGAGTACATTTAAAATTGATAATTTATTTTCTTCTTTGAAAAAATAATTATTTTATTATCCTAAGGGCATTTTACCCCTGTTGGGAGGGTCGCTAGTAATTCATATTTTTACTGTAAGTATATAACACTAATAGAAGTTTTTTAAATCACATTTAAAATTGATAACTTATTTTCTTCTTTGGAAAACTAATTATTTTATTATCCTAAGGGCATTTTACCCCTGTAGGGAGGGTCGCTAGTAATTCATATTTTTACTGTTAGTATATTACAGTAATAGAAGTTTTTCAAATCACATTTAAAATTGATAACTTATTTTCTTCTTTGGAAAACTAATTATTTTATTATCCTAAGGGCATTTTACCCCTGTAGGGAGGGTCGCTAGTAATTCATATTTTTACTGTTAGTATATAGCACTAATAGAAGTTTTTTAGAGCACATTTAAAATTGATAATTTATTTTCTTCTTTGGTCAACTAATTTTTTTATTAGCCTAAGGGCATTTTACTCCTGTTGGGAGTGTCTACAGTAATTCCTATTTTTATTATAACGTATTTTAACTAATAAAAATATTTTAAAACACAGTTTAAAGTGATAACTTATTTGTTTCTCTGACAAAATAAATATTTTATTATTACGGGGTAGTTTACCCTTGTGGGAATTTGTTATTATATCTATCAAATTTTTTGTTTGAGTTAATACTACCATTATACATATTGTAAAATACCTTTTGATGTGACTTCTTACCTTGTCGAATAAAATAATAATAATATTTTTAAAGTATTCTATTGTACTTTTAATTTTAATTAATATTGTTGTGACAATTAAAAGAACATCCTATTATCAAATTTCAGTAAAAATTTAAATTGTTTGTGTCCTATTTCTCACCTAATAATTAATTACTTCTATTTAAACGACGCTACTGACCATTCGGTAACATTCGGAATTTTGGCTGCTAGAAATTGGCTGCTAAGTTCACACCGGTTTTATTGATGATAATGTCATGTTATACTTATTCGAATCAAAATTAGATCAAACCACAAAAATCGCATGGGAAGCAAATATTGAACAAGAGAAAACAACTAATAATAATGAAACATTACCAACAATAGAAAAATTCGAGAAATTTTTAAAATCTAGATTAAAAGTTATTGAAAATGCTATCACGAATCAAATCAAAGTTTACGATAATCATTCTCTTCCAAACAAAAGATTTAATAAAATAACAGAAAATAAAACATTAGTGCATTTTTCAACAAATAAAACGAAATGCATTATTTGTGGCCAAACACATTTTGTTTATCAATGTAAGACATTTTTAGACTTAGCTATACCCGATAGATTAAAGGAAGTGAAAAAACATAAATTATGTATAAATTGCCTACGTTCAAATCACTTTTCAAACGAATGTCTATCAACATCTGCTTGCAGACGCTGCAATAAAAAACATAACACATTACTTCATCTTAACGACTTTCGACCCATTTCTAATAGCCATATAACTCGAGGACATTCTCAAATTCAATCGGACACGAATGTAAATAATATACAGAATGAAAATTCCAACATAATTTCAACTCATTCATCACAACCTAATAAATCTCAAATATTATTATCTACAGCTGAAATTTTAATATATTGTAAAAATAAACAACCCATTAAGGTTCGATGTTTGCTGGACTCAGGCAGTCAAAGCAATTTTATTACCAGTGATTTAGTTAACAAATTGCAATTAAAACCATTTAAAATTAATATACCAATTTCTGGCGTGAATCAATCAATTACACAAATATCATATGGTGTCAATACTAAAATAAAATCAGTGCACAATGGTTTTGATCGGCAACTTACTTTCCTCGTGTTAGATAATATCACTAATTATTTACCGGGTGAAACATTTAAAATCGATTATTTAAATATTCCACAAAATCTTACTTTGGCTGACCCAGAGTTTAATAAATCACAAAAAATTGATTTGTTATTAGGCGCACAAATATTTTTCGATTTATTGTGTATTGGACAGATTAAATTAGGTCCAAACCAGCCTACTATGCAAAAAACACATCTTGGTTGGATAATTTCAGGCCCAATGAAGGCCAGCTATGGTGAACATTGCCTTTTAGCAGTAAACAAGAAAACAAACTCCAACGAACAAATTCAAAATACATTAGAGAAATTCTGGTCAGTCGAGGAAATTTCTGAACACAATACTATATTAAATAAAGATGACCAATATTGTGAAAAACATTTCACTGATAATTTTAAATTTGAAAACAATCATTTCGTTGTTTCATTGCCTACTAAACCAAATTATATTGATTTAGGTGAATCACTCGAAAGTGCCAAAAAACGTTTCTTTCAGTTAGAAAAAAGAATTAATTTAAATGTAGAATTTGGAAAAGCATATTCAAATTTCATGCGAGAATTTGAAGCACTTAATCACATGACCAAACTCAAAGAACATGAAATAGATATTTCTGATAAATTATTTTACTTGCCCCATCATGGCGTATTTAAAAATAGCAGTGTTTCGACAAAAATAAGGGTAGTATTTGATGGCTCAAATAAGAGTTCCTCAAACTTATCACTAAATGACGTTTTATATGTGGGTCCGACTATACAAGACGATTTGTTTTCTATATTAATTCGATTTAGAAAATATTCAGTTGTCTTAAAGGCCGATATAACTAAAATGTATAGACAGGTTTATATCGAACCAAAACAAAGAAATTTACAGCGAATTTTATGGCGCGAAAACAAAACACAAGAATTAAATCATTATCAATTAAATACTGTTACATACGGTACTGGTCCTGCTGCCTTTTTGGCAATACGATCATTGCATCAAGCTGCTTACAATAAAATGAATACGTATCCTAATGCTTGTAAAATTATTTTAACCGATTTTTATGTCGATGATTTAATTACCGGTACTGACAACATAAATTCTTGTCAAAAATTGAAATCTGACATATCTAGTGTGCTAGAAATGCACGGATTTCCCCTAACTCAATGGATGTCAAATCGATTAGAACTTTTAAACACCTATAAACAATCACAAATGAAAAATTATATAATAGATGAAGATCAAACTGTTAAAACTTTAGGCATATTGTGGAATCCAACAACAGACACCTTTCAATATTCAATAAATGAAAACATACAAAAAAGTAAAATCACAAAACGCACAATGTTGTCGATTGTTTCACAAATATTCGATCCTTTAGGACTCATTACTCCTGTCATTATACAAGCTAAAATCATGTTGCAAAATATTTGGAAGCTTCAATTAACTTGGGATGAAGCAGTCTCTCAAGACATTTATGTAAATTTTATCAATTTTATGAATGGTTTAAAATGTTTGAATAATGTAAAAATACCACGCTATATAATTAAAAATAATTATACAAATATACAACTGCATGGGTTTTCTGACAGCTCAGAGTCCGCCTATGGCGCTTGTATATATTTACGAACAGAAGGTGATTTAGAAAATTATCACAGTTACCTCTTATGCGCTAAGTCTCGAGTTGCCCCATTAAAGGTTCTTTCATTACCAAGATTAGAATTGTGTGGAGCATTGCTTTTATCTAAATTAGTTAACAAAGTTTTAAAATGTATAAATATTAATTTTACGAATATATATTTATGGACAGATTCAACAATTGTTTTATCTTGGCTCTCCCGTGAACCGTCACATTGGAAAACTTTTGTGGCTAACAGAGTCGCAGAAATATCACGCTTAACTTCTAATAATTGTACTTGGCTTCACGTCGCATCATCAGAAAATCCTAGTGACCTAATTACGAGAGGCTCAAGCGTCAACGATCTAATAAATAATCAGCTTTGGTGGTCAGGTCCGGACTTTCTGCACAGCAGTACTGATCAATTTAACAATTCACAACATTTACAATTTAGTAATGAAAACGTTCTTGAAATGAAAAGAATTAAAATATCATCACATTTTAGTATTAATTTAGATCCTATATTCTCACGCATTTCTGATTTTAAAAAATTAAGAAACGTAACTGCATTTTGTCTAAGATTTATAAATAATATTAAGCCTATCAAATATTCTAAAATGAATAAAATAAGTGGTGATCTAAAACCATTTGAACTTGAAAACGCAATCAAAACCTTAGTTAAAATTGCGCAAACATCATGTTTCAATAAAGAAATATCTGATTTAAAAACTAAATCTAGATTATCAAAAAAAAGTAAATTATTATCTCTTAATGTATTTTTGGATCCTGAAAATATATTAAGAGTCGGTGGCAGATTAAGTCAAGCTGATATACATTATGACAAAAAATTCCCCATGTTATTACCAAGCAATCACGAATTTACAAAAAGTTTAATCACTTATGAACATGAAATTACTTTACACGGAGGAGTTCAGACCGTTCTATCAAAAATTAGAACAAAATTTTGGCCAATAAACGCTAAAAACGCTATAAAGGGAATTTTGAGAAAATGCATTAAATGTTATAAAGTAAAACCTAAAACGTATTTACCTTTCATGGGTAATTTACCCTCTCAACGTATCACACCAACAAGACCATTTTTAACCAGTGGCGTAGATTTCGCTGGTCCTTTTTTGATAAAGGATGGGACATTAAGAAATGCAAAATTTGTTAAGGTTTACATTTGCCTTTTCATATGCTTCACAACTAAAGCAATTCATTTAGAATTGGCAGGTGACTTGATGTCAGAAACTTTTCTTAATTGTCTTAAAAGATTCATAGCCCGACGTGGCATTTGTAAAAATTTATACAGTGACAATGGCCTTAATTTCATTGGAGCAAATAACCTTTTTAAAAAGTCAAAAACACATATATCCAATTTAGTCAGCGAAAATAATATTAGAAATTTTCTATTGGATAACTTTATTAATTGGCACTTTATTCCTCCTCATGCACCCAATTTTGGTGGTCTTTGGGAATCTTTAATAAAACAAATGAAGGTACATTTAGTTAGAATTCTTGGTGAATCAAAAATAAATTACGAAAGTTTTTATACTGTCCTAACAACTGTTGAAGCAATCCTAAATTCTAGACCCATAGCAGCCTTATCCAATGATCCTAATGATTTATTACCTCTTACCCCTGGGCATTTTTTGATTGGAGAACCACTTAACACTGTGTCAGAAATGGATATACAGCATATACCTGAGAATCGCTTAAAACTTTATCAAAGGCTTCTACGCATGACACAAAACTTATGGTCCCGGTGGTCAAGAGAATACCTACATCAACTTCAACAGCGTCACAAATGGACTACACAAAACTGCGACATTCCAATGATTGGAACTTTAGTTCTATTGAAGGAAGATAATCTACCACCTTTACTGTGGAAAACTGGACGAATTACAGAAGTGTTTCCTGGGAATGACAATATTGTACGGGTAGTGAACGTAAAAACACAAAGTGGAATTTTAAAACGTGCTATAAACAAACTTTGTCCACTTCCAATTATTGACTAATCAAAATGACAATTTATTTTATTTTTTAATAGTCTTAAGTATATATATATATATTTTTTATTTTGTTTATTGAAAGTACTGGACACTTTCAAGGTCGCCGGCTATGGTGAATTTCGGAATAATTTAAATTTACCGCGCATCAAACGTTTTAAAATTGCGCCAGCATCGCGGACTGAGTTATGTGCTGTGCGCGAACGAGTCCCGACTTCGTATCGAACATCAGCCAGATATAGAGCTTTGGTACTTTACCCAAATCGGTTATAAACTATTTATATCCTAATCACACATGTATTTTTATTAAATGAATAAATTCGTTAAATGTAAAAATGTTACATTATTATCAATGAGAAAATAATAGCATTTAAAACACAAAATTATCCAAATATGTTGGCAATTTTTCGGGTACTTGTTTCTGGTGACTACGCAATTAACTCGAGAACTGCTTCTTCTAGTTGCACAGTTCGTACTTCTCGAGGGCGCCCGCAGTCAGCCGTTTGTTTCTTAAATGTACCATTTTCGCGCAAACGTTGGTGAAGGCGAGCAAATATTGTGTGATGGAGTACCCTACGTCCTGCATACAACTCAGCATACAATGGTCGTTTTTGCCGACCATTTCCATTACTTCGACCATAGACAAAATGCATGTCTGACAATTCCACGTTTGTATAATTTTCCATTGTTTTCGACAAAAGAAAAGTTAATTATATACTTATTAACATCAATGTTATACCAAACTAAAAGCTTAATAATGAAGAAACGCTAATTTGACATTTCGTTAAACTATTCGTATTTAACAGAATATTGACAATAGCCTACTAGTACTAGCGTCGCTATTAGATAATAATGTATTAAAGAAATGGAAAATACGCGTTAAGATATTTTATTTTTTTGCATAAAAACAGCGCCCCACACGAAAAAAAGGCCAGATATATTTTTTGTGGCAAATTTATTGAGGAATTCAAAAATGATTTTTAATTTGAAATATCTCAGTGGCGTACAATTTTTTTCTTTAAATGAATTGAGATCATTACCCGTATGCACGCCAATGATGAACATAAAATTCTTAATTGCATGTCAAAAAATGCGGAATAACTACCTCTTAAATTCCACCAAATTTCATTTGCATATCTTGACCGGTTTCAGAGCAATAAACAAATCTTCAGTTTTTAAGAAAAACTTTAACACCTCGTATTCGGAAAACGAAGCATTTTCAAACATATGTTTATATAGCAAACTGTCATTATTTTTTCATGCTAAATCACCCCCTGAAGTTTGTCGCACTTTTTTTCTAACACCCTGTATATGCTTCGGAAACATTTTTTTTTTCATCTTCGGGTGCAGTCAATATTTAATAAAACTTGGAGACGATTATTAAATATTAACCGCACCCGAAGATGGAAAAAATTGTTTCCGAAACATATGTAGTGCTGTGCTTAAATAAAAACGACCGAATAAACCTAGGAAATTTTTATTTATATAAAATTCTGCTACGGTCAGGAAATTATCCTTATTCAAATAGATTCTTAAGGTTTTCAGATTTTTTTTAATTTAATTATAAATTTTAATTTTGCAAAACGCTGATGCAAAAGGAACAATGCAACTTTCATTTTCGTAATTCATAATAAATAAAAAAAAACTATTAAACAATGAACTCAATAAAAAAACTATGGTTTTTTTAAATAAAGATTATTTTGCCTACAATAAGAATCCTAGATAAGAAACATAAAAGATTAGATTCTTCAATGATCTAGAGAAAATGTTAAAAGCTATCCATTTATTTTATGGTAATCGAGGTCGAAGAAAGTGTGCTGGGGAAATTGTTCTGGCATTAATGCATTTAATTCACTATTGTTTACAACGATTACTAAGATTAATCATGGGCGGAACAGACAGGCATTGCCAAATAGATCTGGGAATATATTTGCATAATATTATTACTAATGATCTATATTGATATTCATCTGGTCTCTATATTCCGAAGAGAACATTTATAGTATGTGAAAATAATATATAGTTAATAACGATATTTTGTAATATTTTCTAATTTTCAACCGCTTTATATTATGTTTACCTTATGCACACACTGAATTAATTTTTATCCCGTTTTACGGAAAGAACATACTCATCTATATAGATAGCAATTAAGTACTACTTACCCTTAATAGACCACAATTTTAGTTAGTATTAGAATGTGATCAAGCCATTAACAATGTCAAAATTTTAATGTCCCTTGTATAATATATTATAACCTTACTCACAGACATGTAGTTAAATAAAGTAGTAAGACTACAAAGACTCGTCTCGTTTTTGATGCCCCAGTCCACCAAAAAAATCAACCTTCACTAAACCAATATTTAGATAAAGGACTAAATTTAATATAGTTAATACCTTTAATTATGATAAGATTTAGATTACAAAAATATAGAGTTGTGTCAGATATAAGAAGAACTTTCCTGCAGATAAGTTTTTCGCACTATGATAGAGACTGTTTGCAATTTTTTGGTATGGTGAGGATAACGAAATATAAATTTTAAAGACATGCTTAAGTCATCTTCGGTTCAAGTTGTTGTCCATTTCTGTTATGTGCCGTGATTGACTACCATTTGAAAAGAAAGATGAAAGGGACTATAGATCATTCATCTTCATTTACTACGTGGATAATTTGAAAACTTGCTAGAAGTTTCTACGTTGACAACTAAGTGACAAGTGTTTGATGGTATTGAAGATGTGTACCAATTTATAAAATAATCATCACCTATCATGTTTAACGGAATGTTTAATTCGAGATCTTAGGAGCATACGAGGGTTGATCAAAATGAAGACGATATCGAAGATGTAATTTCAATTTAAGGATTAAATTGGAATAAAAGAAAAGATACGTTACAAATGGTGTCACAGGTCTTGATACATGTTCTGGTATGGTGTGCTTCTGTGCATTTTAGGCACTTTGAGGGCCGACCACAATTTTCGGTAGCGCGTGCCCCCACGCCTGACAGTTGTGGAATTGAATTGAATCGTTTATTTCAGAAACAACCTAAGTCACTTTTGGAGAAGTATATTGAATTCTCTGCAGCAGTTTGTAAAATTATCGGGGTTGGGGGCGGGGGTGGAGGTGCCTTGCTGTTGTGTGATGATTCCCCCCTGAGGAATTCTTATTTTGTCTAAAATTTATTATTGTGTCCTGGCATTGCAATAGTTTTGTAGGCCGATTAAAATTTTGAGAAGTCTTGAAGATTTATTGAATTTTCTCCATTCTTTTTTTTTGTCTCAAAAGTATTTTTTATCGTGTGTCCGATTCCTGATCTTCTACAGATCGGCTAAATCGTCTGTTTCTAGGCTGCTAGATCCACTATTAGATTCTTTAATTGTTTTTCTAAGATTCTCCATACTGTCGTTTGGATCTGATCGCAGCAGTTCGTCTACGGTGCCTTGGCTCTCCGTTGCCGGCCGTTTTGGGTTGGTGTCTTTTAACAGATGGTGTTCTTTCTCCAAACTTTTTTAAAAAAATCGTTGGACCCGTCGCGAGTATAAACTCTAGTACCTAGTTTTGGTTGGCCCAGAGGGCTCTCCCATACGCGGGGTTGCACACGAGATTGTTTTACACTATACCTGGCGACACGATTTTGTTCGGACGAATAATAAAACAGGAAAAAATAGTTTGTGTTTGAGAAAGTTCAAAAAGTTAGGTTATGTTACCTCGAGAGACTCGATATACATAGGTCTAGGTAGCGTCAACCTAGACGAGACCGCTGCAAAAGTATCCATGTCTGAAAACGTCCATATATCTTAATAGTAATTCTGTATATGGCATACGCATTCAGCCTTCGGGATACAGAAATTCCGTATCGCGATACTGTTGTATGAGTCGCCTGTACCGTGTGAATAAGTCCATTTAAATATATGTTCGACCTGAATTACGAATACACATATATACACATATAGTATTCTCGTCTAAAAGAGGTCTTAAAATACAGCAGTCAACCTAAAAAATTACCCAGATAACATACCATACAACAAATACTTTTGACTATGACTAAACAGAATCAGTGCCTAGTTACAGAAATTATCACGGTTATTGTACGGAAGTCACCACATTTTACAAGCGTGTAAACATAAAAATGAGACCACCAAGCAAATCCTCTATGATTGCCCGATGCTCTTATCTATTTGCGTAATTGTATTTAGCGAGTATTGGCTGTCGCCAGCCAACATAAGAAAGGCACCTCTCGCCGACGTTGTTGTAATCTATAGAGAGATCTCATTGACTCAGGACGGTGCATAATAGACCTAATGAGGCTGAACTGCTATAAGGCAATCCGTACTCTCAATCAACAATTCAGTTACATATCACGTTTTAAGATAATTTATTTTTGTTTTAGTCTTTCTTTCGGTCTAAGCATTTTAATTGAAATTTATTAAATACTTTGCCATAATAATTCATAATTAATTTCTAGAACTCAGAGAAGCATTCGAAGCTGAATCCCAAGAAATTAAGAAAAACCGCCTACTGCTCACCGCCGCCGTCCCAGTCGGTCCCGATAATATCAAAGGAGGCTATGACGTACCAGCAGTAGCCTCGTATCTCGATTTCATTAACGTCATGGCATACGATTTCCACGGAAAATGGGAAAGAGAAACTGGTCATAATGCTCCACTTCACTCGCCAAGCAGTGACAGTCAGTACCAAAAACAATTAAACGTAGAACATGCTGTCAATTTGTGGGCTAAATTGGGTGCTCCAAAAGATAAATTAATAGTCGGAATGCCTACTTACGGAAGATCTTTTACTTTGTCCGATCCAAGTAAGCATGGAGTTCATGCTCCTAGTAGTGCTGGTGGAAAAGAAGGTCCTTATTCTAAGGAGAGTGGATTTTTAGCTTACTATGAGGTAAAATAAAATTATTTTAACTTGTGCATTAACTGTGCATCGCTGTTATTACTTTCGGTTGGCAAAACCTTTTGTCAATAATAAGATCTGACATTTAAAATATCCTCACTTGTCAAAGTATTTTGTCAAGTTCGTGTTTCCTTCACATAAGCAATATTTTCATATTTTTCCATATGTGCATATTTATGATAATATGTGGCATACTTACCTTTTTAATTATAAAAGAGCTTGCAAGAATATTATTAAGAAAACTGAAATGCTAAAGATATTAACATAAGAACTGTAAAAAAATGTTTATTTCGTGATTCTAAAAAATTTAGTAATTTGGGATTTTTGTAGATATGTGAAATGTTGCTGAATGGAGCCACTTACTATTGGGACGATGAAATGAAAGTTCCATACCTCGTACAAGATGACCAATGGGTGGGTTTCGATGATGAAAAATCCATCAGATATAAGATGAAATGGATCAAGGAGAATGGACTTGGAGGAGCCATGGTTTGGACCGTCGATATGGACGATTTTACCGGTACTATATGCGGAGGAGAAGTGAAATATCCTTTGATAGGTGCCATGAGGTAAGCAGGGCTAGAACGTTGATTTTAAATGCGAACTATCCCAAGTAGCACCGAAAGGTATTATTCAGTACTTTAAGGATGCTTTTAAACTGTAGAATAAAACTGCAATTAAAACTCATTAGGTGCTCGTAAACGTAATGGACACACAATTAATTTCGAAAAACAAAAATCGAACTAGAAAATAGTATTAAGTGTATATATGAAATAATAATAAGAAAATGCGGATTATTAATAAATAACATAAATAAATAACATAAATAAAACATGCGAATTTTGGTGATTCTAACTCAAGATTTTCGATTTTCGTGTAAGGCATATGCATGGTTGCCAAACGTTTCAATTTTTAATAAAATCTAGATTAATAATTAACAATGCTCATATCACGCATAAAAAGGTAATTATTGGGAATATATATTTTTCATAATAATCGAATTTTTTATACCTACATTTTAGGCATAAGGAAAAATAGTACTTTTCAAATATACCACCGGAAACCCCACAAAGTACCTTATTTTTAAAAAGTACTAGTTTTATTAATTTATTTTGTTGGTTTTCCTAAACAACTTAACGTTTAATTTCCAATCACATCCAGTGATTCGTTTATCCATTTTGATTTAATTGTACATATTAACTAAATATTAAAAGGTATTACTTTATCTATAAAGTAATAAACAATATTTATTTTGAGTTATCCAAAAGCTTTTAAACTTTCAAACAAGAGCTCTTTCACACGGGGATACTGTATGCCAGATACGCGTATCCGAGATACAGAATTGCGGTCGAAAAGTTGGGCTGCTGTATCGAATTCACGCATCTCTACCATAAGTACTAAAATGGTCACAGTGGCGTGTCTAGGTTTGAATTAAGAATCTAGAAAAGTGCATTATACTGAGGTATATAATACAGTGACCCACATAAAATGCACATCGTATAGGCTTTTTTTGTGGATAAATTTTTACTTTGCCATCTTCTATTGCCTTAAAAATGATAACGAATGACATGCAAATGAACATACACGTGACCTTTTTGAATGTTTAAAATGACATTTTTTTCTAAAAATTCCAAAAATGGCAATTTCGAAAAATTGTTTAACAAAAAGTTGCTTATTTTACAATTTTTTACCCATATATAGCCCGTGTCAAGTTTTTATTTTCTACCAATTCAGTTTTGGGTTACTGGAGTTTAGTTGTATAAAATATTTTTTAACAAAAAACATTTAAAAGAGGCGCATCGCGTAAACTTTATGCAGGTTAGCGTAAATTCTAGTAACCTTAAAATGAATTGGTAGAAAAAATAAAAAAAAAGTTAAAAATTGGTATATGGGTAAAAAATAAGTAACTTTTAGGCATAGGTTTTCTTGCTTTTTTTTACAAAAAAAAGTCAATTTTGACATTTACAAGTCACGTGCTTTTCCATGTGCATGTTATTGGTTATCATTTTTGAAGCAACAAAAAATGGCAAAGTCAAAATGTATCTACATCATTTAGAAAGAAAAATCCCATACCATGCGCATTTTATGTGTAACACCGTATATTAAGAAAAAGTAATCCCTGTAATATTTTCAATAGATAATGAAATAATATTCCAATTAATACAGTCAAAACTCATAAATCAATTTGGAACCAATTCATGTTGTTTTATCAAGAAAAATGTACGAGTTTGACACGCAAATGCATCTGTAGAGTACACTACTTTAATATTAAAAGACTGGGCATACAACATGCGTAGAAAAGACGGTAAGGAATATAAATATTCTATAGTTTAGGCTAATTTTTTATTCGTGAAATAATTTAAAAAAAAACTCTTCGTGCATCTAATTTAATATTTTCTCAAATAAATTAAACTATCAAACTAAATGCACTCAGGATACCTACCTACCATTGAAAAATCCTGCGTCTATGATATAATCTCCGTTGCAAAAGTATCCATGTCTGAAAAGGTCCTTAAATCTTAATAGTAATTCTGTATGCGGCATACGCATTCAGCGTCCGCGGCTGACGGTGCCGGACTACAGAAATTCCGTATCACGATATTGTATGCGTCGCCCGTACCGTTTGAATAGGTCCATTTGAATGTATGGTCAGCCTGAATCTCAAATACGCGTATCTCGTATACAGTATATTCGTGTGAAAGCGCTCTTAATTAGTCTGACAAATAAATTGTCAACCATAGTCAATGACTATATTAACTAAAGAAGATAGCCGAATTTATTCAATTTCTACCGACGTGACGTCACTCCTGAAAACTTTCAACCTTTCCATTTAAAACGTACAACAATACACCTTATTTTTAAATTATTTTATTTATTTTTAAACTAAAAGATATTTCAGATATTCAAAATATCTTAATGAACACATATTTAGGAAATTTAACATATTAAAGTCGAAATTTATATACAGAGTAAACAAAAAGTAACTTAATTTATTAATATGTACATTCCTGATAAGTTTACAAAAAAAGTTTTGATGAAAGTTTCATGAAATAAATCAAGTTATAAGTTAATAAGAAATACACCTTCATGCTTAATAAGAAATATACTGGATTGATAAATATTCATAAATTACAAAATAATATATTTTTTAAATAGTTTTTCGTACTAAATTAAATTTAAAATAAATCCGTTAAAACAACATTGTGCCATTAGCCATTAGCCATTAGCCATTAGCCATTAGCCATTAGCCATTAGCCATTAGCCATTAGCCATTAGCCATTAGCCATTAGCCATTAGCCATTAGCCATTAGCCATTAGCCATTAGCCATTAGCCATTAGCCATTAGCCATTAGCCATTAGCCATTAGCCATTAGCCATTAGCCATTAGCCATTAGCCATTAGCCATTAGCCATTAGCCATTAGCCATTAGCCATTAGCCATTAGCCATTAGCCATTAGCCATTAGCCATTAGCCATTAGCCATTAGCCATTAGCCATTAGCCATTAGCCATTAGCCATTAGCCATTAGCCATTAGCCATTAGCCATTAGCCATTAGCCATTAGCCATTAGCCATTAGCCATTAGCCATTAGCCATTAGCCATTAGCCATTAGCCATTAGCCATTAGCCATTAGCCATTAGCAATACATTCGTTATTTTGGAGTACCCGATACATTTCTAACTGATTTACATTGATGATTTGATTTATTTCATAAACAAAACAAAAGCGTTTCCTGACATACCTACACCATGAAAGCACGTTCGTCCTACCACGTCCCAACTACTTTAGAAGCGAGCACGCCTGGCCGATGTTTTGAAATTTGTACGCACCCTTTTTACACTTACACTATAACAGCCAGCTATGTTCGTTCCATTAACAGCATTACCCCTAGGGCCTAGAGGCAGGAGCGAGCAAAGCGAATGCGCCCTTTTTACACCTACACTATAAGAATTAGCTGTGCGCGTCCTATTAACAGGTTTACCACTAGAAGAAAGAGCAAGCGAACGACGGTGCCTTTTTCACATCTTCACCTTAATAAACAGTTATGCTTGTCCCAATAACGGCCTTACTACTGGAGGAAATAAGAAAGTGCCCGTCTGACGTTTCGAAATTCGCGCGCGCGAGTTTTGAAACGTCGGCAGTACGCGCCCTTTTTAGAGCTACACTATAAGGGTCGCTACACTTGTCTCAATGACGGCCTTACTAGTAGAGAAAGGAGCGAGCGCGCCCGGCCGACGATTCGAAATTCTCACGCGCAATTTCAAAAACGTCGGCCGTGCACGTTCTTTTTACACCTACACCATAAGAGTCCCACCAACGGTTTTATCACTAGAAAAAGGAACGAGCGAAATTCGCGCGCACGAATTTCAAAACGTCGACCGGGCGCGCATTTTAAAACGTACACCATAAGAACTACGCTTGTTCCACCAACGATCTTTTAACACCTCATTGACTTCACCTGCTGTCTTCTGTAGTTGTTAGGACGTGAGTCAGATGAGCGTAACTTGCTCTTATGATGTAGGTGGGAAAATGGAGCGCTCAGTCGACGTTTCAAAATTAGCTTTGGTTATTTTGGTTTTGCCGCAGTTAAATTAACAAAACTAGTAAGAATATAGCGAATATAGCGAAAATACTGAAAATTGTTGTGTCTGTATTGTTTACAGTCACCCAATTACATTTAAGGTAAAGTAATGAAATAGTTTTAAAACGCAATATTAACTGACCCAATATAGTAATAGGTTTTATAAGTTACATTAAGAATCTCCTTAAAACTACATTACAACTATAATGTCACAATTTGGAACATATTAAAACCAAACAACCTGCAAGTCCTTCATAAAAGTAGTTTTAAAGTCAATTGAAACGAAACCCTTTTAAAACTACAGCAAGACAAATAAACTTTTAAGATTAATTACTCTTATTAGCGAATTTTATTAAATACTTTTATATTTGTGTATAAATAACGCAATAAAATTATATGAAACTTTATTCTCCTTTTTTGACAGAACCTTTTCTTTCATTCATAAAAAGACAACTAACTTAACAACAACGATAAAACAAAAACATACATAGGTTGTGGGTTTGGTTCCATGCTCTATGTCATGTGTGACAACTCGCACTCTTTGAACGCGTTAAATAATTAATAGTCCAGTCATATTCTTTCAGAAACATACACAACATTTCTTCCCTCTTTTAAAAATTAAAGCGTATGTGATTAATTGGCCGAGAATCTGGATGGTGGGAATCTCGTCCGGTTTGATCTGCGAGGATTATGTGGCGCAGGTATCCTTTGCTGTTTTGGAACAATTGGTGTCGCTGGTACAACTGACCTTTGTTGTCTCGGAGTAAGTGGAGCAGCTGGTGCCCCAGGAGATGCTGCAGAGGAGGCTGTTATAACCGGACTATTTGAAGGTGCTGTAAGCTCATAGAAGCGTACTCGTCTTGGTAGTTGCGTAGTCTCTAGTTGTTTTGAGTTAGCTTCAGGATCACTTGGCGGTTTTTGATCTGGGAAACATCTAATTTGGTCGATGTGTCTTTTCGCCTTTTTATTGTCTCCATACTGAATCTCGTAATGGATATCTCCTAGGCGGGTAATGACAGTACCTGGAATCCATTTGTCCAACCTTGGGTTGCCAGACAAGAAATAAATGGATTGTCCTGGCTGAAATATTCTAAATGTAGAATCCATTTCGACACGTTGTTTCTGCATAACTTTGGTGTGCGTGTCTTCTGGTCGGACCAAGTCCAAGCGGGTGCGCAGGTTGCGTCCTATGAAAAGTTGTGCCGGGGATTGGCCTGTGGTGGCGTGTGGGGCTTTGCGATACTGACGGAGAAACTCGTTCAGATTTGTTTGTAAGGTACTCTCTGTTGTTTCCATAGCTCGAAGGGCATCCTTTACCGTTTGTACATATCGCTCGGCTTGTCCATTCGTTGATGGGTGGTACGGAGCAGTCAGTTTGTGGAACTTTACGCCTGATTTTTGGAGGAAAGTTTTGAGTTCATCTGATGTGAATTGTGTTCCATTATCGGATACAATGGTAACTGGTACTCCGTACATGGCAAAGATGTCGTCTAAGATATTGACAGTTGCGATTGCCGTCGTCACCTTAGTAGGCTTCACTTCCAGCCACTTGCTGTAGGCGTCTACGATGATCAGAAGCATTTTTCCGGCTACTGGGCCCGCATAATCAACATGAATCCTTTCCCATGGTGCCTTGGGATACTCCCAGTGGTGTTCTCTAAATTTGGGTGGTGCATTTGCATATCTAGCACATTCAATGCAAGACTTGGCGGCACGTTCGATGTCTGCATCGATACCTGGCCAAAAACCAAACGAGCGAGCCAGCCCTTTCATTTTGACGATG
Source organism: Psylliodes chrysocephalus (assembly GCA_927349885.1). Lineage (NCBI taxonomy): Eukaryota > Metazoa > Arthropoda > Insecta > Coleoptera > Chrysomelidae > Psylliodes > Psylliodes chrysocephalus. The sequence goes on from OV651814.1 coordinate 68,960,210, forward strand.
CCGATGTGGGCAGCATGCAGATCCTGGATGATAGCGTCCCGTAGTATTGGCGGTATAACAACTCGGTGCTCAAATAATAAGCAATTTGCCGCGAGCGTATACTTAGCTTCTGGAGCTTTAAATCCATGACGAACAAGGTCCTGTCCCGATTCCAATAGTTTGGTGATGTTACCAAGATGTTGATCTCTCCGGGTCTCCCGTGCGATGGTCTCTGCTCGGACTGGTAACTGTGTAGTTTGATGTACGACAAATTGGTCAAACTCGTCATAGTTCTCTGCTTCCTCCCTCCTACGTGACGAGTTGTAGTAGATGGTACTAACTGTTACCATTGCATGCACCCGAGAACAATAGTCGGCGTTCGCATTTGCTTTTGACGTTTTGAAAGTCACGTCAAAGTTGAAATTTGCCAAATAGTCCGCGTAGTTGGCCATTCGACTAATGCAGAGCACCGGGAGTGACTTTTCCGGGTGTAGGATCTGTGTCAGCGGTTTATGGTCTGTGATCAGCGTGAAATGGCGAGCATAGAAGTAGTTGAAGAACTTTTTTACAGCCCAAACGATGGCGAGTGCTTCTTTATCTATTTGAGGGTACCTTTTTTCCGCAGCCGACATCGTTCGACTTGCGCATGCAATTGGACGTTCCTGTCCATTACTGAGTCGGTGAGATAGGACTGCCCCCAATCCCGTACTGCTTGCGTCTGTTTCCAACAGCAACGGAAGTGACGGATCGTACTGCATCAGGACTTGTGGCGAGATCAAAATCTTCTTGATGTCCAGGTAGGCCTCTGTACTAGCTGAAGTCCATGCAAAGGGGTCCTTGAGGAGCATATCTCGAAGAGGACGTTCCCTTGTTGACAGGTCGGGGATGAAAGAGCTGTAATATGTTGCCTTGCCAAGAAAAAGTTGCAGTTCCTCCGGTGTCGATGGCTTCAGAGCATCTCGTACCGCTTGAATGTGTCCATCCGATTTATGTATCCCATTTACGTCGACCTTGTGGCCCAAGGCTTCTAGGACTGTTTTTGCGAAAGAGCATTTTGAACGGTTGAGTCTTAATCCATGTATCCTAAAACGCTCCAGAGTTGACGTTAGTGCCTGCAGCAGGTTATCAAATCGATCCGCGTAGACGATGATGTCATCAAAGAAATTGACGACATTGGGTAGATCCTGGAGAACTGTGTTCATGCGTCGCTGCCAAATAGCGGGGATATTTGCTGCTCCATACACCGCGCGTGTTGGTCTAACGAGTTCATGGGTGGGAGTATTTAGCGTTAACGCGTGACTAAATTCTTCATCAACTTCTAGGTGCGTATAAGCGTCGACGATGTCCAGGTGGCAGAATAGGGTTGCGCCTCTCAACTTGTTGAAGAGATGCTCCACTTTTGGGATCGGATGTTCGTCAATTATGATTCTTGGGTTCAGTGTTGGCTTGTAGTTGCCGGTGATTCTTAATTTACCGTTTTTCTTGGCAACAATGTGGGTAGTTGAGGCCCATTCCGAGTAGTCGACTCGATTGTAAAATCCTGAGGCAATTTTAGCATCGATTTCTTTGGCGTATGCATCTCGTAAGGCGAGCGGTACTTCCCGCGCTCGGGAGAAGACTGGCATAGCTCCTGGTTTTAACTTCATTTTCGCTGGAGGACCTGTCAGTTTGCCAGGGGTTTCTCCAAATAAATCATCATATTTGGTTAGTAAATGGTCCAGCTGTTTCTCTTGGTCGACGGTGAGGGCTTTCGGAACTTCTGTGGTGGATATTTGGTGCACTGGGGTTGGCTTGGTGAACAGGCCCTCAAAGTCTATTTCGTGCACAAATTCTGCGATCCATTCTCGGCCCAGAAGCGTGTCGAATTCTTCATTCACTACATAGAGATTGAGCGCCTTCGTGGTTGCTCCAATGGTGACGTTGACACAGACACGACCGATACAATTGATCCGATGGCCCGTGTAACTGGAAAAGTTTCGGTCTGTCTTCTGTAAATTAAAAACATGATCAATTTTGTCAAGATTATGTTTGCTTATAATTGAGCAAGGAGCGCCTGTATCAAGTTCCATTTTGACTGTACTGTCCTCTATCTGGACTGTCAGTATCTGTCGTCCTGGTGATGGTACTGAGCCGATGATTTCAAGTTTACTTAACCGTTGTACTAAGTCGATTTCATCGTTGATCTCTCCGGAAGCAAGTTCTTCCTCGGTGAGCTGGTTCGTATTTTTAGTTTTTCTGGACTTACATACCCTGGCGATATGTCCTTTCTTTCCGCATTTGTTACATTTGCTGTTCAAGAATCTACATTGACTACGAGGGTGTGTCTCACCACATCCTGCACATGTGTACTGGTTATCCTGGGTTCTGTCATTGTGCTGAAATTGGTTGTCAGCTGCTTCCTGTTGTCCGTATACTTTCTTTCGCCCTTGTTGATTCCAGTTCTTACGCGATAGCGGTTTCTCGTATCCAATTTTGTTTGTAAGCTCGGTCTTCGCTTGTGTGGTATTTACCTCATCTGCTGTATTGCGCATGACTTCCAGCGCATGTGCAATTTCGTACGCGTCTGTGAATGATGTCGGTTTCTTCGAAATTATTTCGTCACAAATTTCTCGAGATTCCAGACCCAATAGTAGTTGTTCTATCAACATCCGGTCGAGAAATGTATCATATTCGCAATACACGGCGGCCTGCCTTAACCTCAACGAGAAGTTGGCAATAGTTTCCCCTTTATTTTGTCTGATCTGTCGAAACTTTATACTTTCGGCGAATTTATTTCGAGTTGAATCGAAGTGGCGTATCAGTTTCGATCTTATTTCATTGTAAGTAAGTGTTTCTGGATCAACAGGACTCACCAAAAACTTCAGTGCGTCATTAAGCTCGGGCCCCATAAAGACACGTGCGTAACTTGCGTGTTTGTCTTCTGGAATTTTGCTCAGCTCAAGTGCCCAGGAGAAGCGCATGAAATAGTCGCTGATCATGGTTCCATCGGTGGAACGATACGATCCCATGGCGAACGGAGGCGGGCGCGGCAATGCTGCTGTGACAGCGGCTTCTGTGGTAACATTAGTCGTGGAGGCTTGGATTGCGTTAGCTATCATGCTGGAGAAAGTCTGAAGTAGTTCAGGAGTAACTGTCGGAGTGGCTGGCATCGTTGGTGATCACTAAGTTGGTGCAGGAACACTATATACTCTCAATCCCACTTCTGACACCACTTTTATATTTGTGTATAAATAACGCAATAAAATTATATGAAACTTTATTCTCCTTTTTTGACAGAACCTTTTCTTTCATTCATAAAAAGACAACTAACTTAACAACAACGATAAAACAAAAACATACATAGGTTGTGGGTTTGGTTCCATGCTCTATGTCATGTGTGACAACTCGCACTCTTTGAACGCGTTAAATAATTAATAGTCCAGTCATATTCTTTCAAAAACATACACAACAAATACTTTAAAACCAGTATTAAATGCTAAACAGCTTTTAAGTGTCCGCAATATATTTACAAGGTAAATTCTTGTTTACCATATTAAAACCATTTTAAAACTCAAATAAACACAGTGTTTTAATGATGATACTAGGGATAATGCAATATAATAATAAATAAGTAAATAATTTTCCTGCATTTTGAGGAGTGAAAACAAACCAGACCGAAATTGAAATGTTTTATCCAAGCTTAGAACTTGTCACCTATGGATTACCGTCCCAAGGACATAACCTACTAGATTACCAGAGCCACCTGTATACTAATTGTATAGATTCGATTCATACTCGATTTTCAGGCCTTCTATTTAATTTTCCATCTGTTATCCAGCTACCTTCGTTGTATCGTCGAAGGAACAACACATGAAGTGCATGAAAACCTGTCTTTTTATGTACCTTAGTTTTTTTTTTTTTTTTTTTTTTTTTTGGCTTTGGATATTGATCCTTTAGCTTGTACCTTAGTTAATATAATAATATACGTTTATGAATTGAAACAGGATACCTAGATGATTTTCTTTCCCCTTTTTAGTTAAACGTTCCTATGATCCATATGTTTTATTTTATTCCTCTATTCTACGTAATTTTAAAACTAATACAAACCAGACTCTTAATTTCAAAAGCGGTGTAGACTTTAATTTGTTTCAAAAATGCGTATTTGAGTATTTACATTAATGAGTAAATTTATGTAATAATATGTATAAAACAAAATAATGTTTTTAACATTTTTTTATAGGGAAGAATTAAGAGGCATTACTAGAGGAAAAGATGTGAAAGATGTCGATTGGGAGGCAATCGCTGGAGCCGACGAAAGTGATGAAGACGAAGACGAAGAAAACGAAGACGAAGAGAAACCCAAGCCTATTAAAATTGCTGTATCTGAAGTATTGAAACGCGTCAGAAAACCAAATAGTAAAAAAGGAGGCTCAAGTTTAGCAAAAAAAGTAAACAAGAAAGGTACTATTACAACAATAACATACCAAAACCTTTAAATAAAGAAACATATACAACTTTCGAAGCTCTTGACTTATTTCTTATCTGTTTTAGTTCGCAAACCTCAAGTATTTTGTTACATGACCAATTGGTCATATAAGAGACCTGGAGCAGGAAAATTCACACCAGAAGATATTAATCCTGCACTTTGTACGCACATCGTTTATGCATTTGCAACTATTAAAGATCATAAACTTGCAGAAGCCAACAGCAAAGATCCTGAAATGTATGAAAGAGTAATTGAGCTTAGAGAGAAGAATCCGGATTTAAAAGTAGGGCATTTACAACGACTTAAAATTTCTTATTAAAATATAAAATACTTAACAACTTTTATTAGAAGTATCGTCAATTTATTTCATTTATTTTTAGATATTGTTAGCCATCGGTGGATGGGCTTTTGGTTCAACTCCATTTAAGGAACTTACAGGAAACGTATTTAGGATGAATCAGTTCGTTTATGAGTCTATAGAATTTTTGAGAGAATTTAAATTTAACGGTTTGGATGTAGATTGGGAGTATCCAAGAGGAGCAGATGACCGAATTGCTTATGTCAATCTGTTGAGAGAACTGAGAGTCGCTTTTGAAGGTAAAATAATTAACTTATTGTTAGTATTTTGTATTAAATTTAATATTTATAATCATTCGTAGGTGAAGCTAAAAGCAGTGGTCAGCCCAGGTTACTGCTTACAGCAGCTGTACCTGCTTCCTTTGAAGCTATAGCTGCTGGTTATGACGTTCCAGAGATTTCCAAATATTTGGACTTTATCAATGTAATGACTTATGATTTCCATGGACAGTGGGAACGAACGGTTGGACACAATGCACCATTGTTCCCATTGGAAAGTGCTTCCAAATATCAAAAGAAACTAACAGTGGTACGTAATTAAGAAAGAACATCAAAAAATCTTTCAATAATTTCAATTTTAAATAACATATCGCTTTGTCAATCGAAATTTCATGGTCCTCAAGATTTTGTATTTGTTCAAGCAACAAATAGAGAAGTTGAGTTCAGTATGTACCTACTTACTAGTTTTTGAAATTTCATTATTTCATTTAATTGATGTCAGTTTTAAAAATATTATTCCTAAATTAATTTTAGTAACCAATTATGTAAAATGATAAATAAATAATGAAAAAATTGGAGGTTAGGTTAGTGTTAACCTTCATTTTATTACTATTATTTTCAAGATTATTTAGTGATTTATAAACATGTCAGTGTAATAAATTAAAATAATTTGGTTACATAGTATATCTAAATAGTGACCTCATACTATTACGGGATACACATCAAATTGTTGCTTTTTTTAATAATTTTGGTTTTTAATATCTTGCTCAATATTACCTTAGGATTACTCAGCTCGTGAGTGGGTGAAGCAGGGAGCACCAAAAGAAAAGTTAATGATAGGAATGCCAACCTACGGACGTAGTTTTGAACTAGTAAACGCTTCCCAGTTTGATATTGGAGCACCAGCTAGCGGTGGAGGTATATCTGGAAAATACACTTCAGAAGCAGGATTTATGAGCTACTATGAAGTATGCGACTTCCTGCATGAGGACAACACAACTTTAGTGTGGGATAACGAACAGCAAGTGCCATTTGCCTATAGAGAAAATCAATGGGTAGGATTTGATGATGAAAGGAGTCTTAAAACTAAGGTACAATAGGTTTATAATTTAGTTGACTTTCAATCTATAAGAATGATCCAACCAGATATAAATAATTTATATTTTGATGATTTTTAGATGGCTTGGTTGAAAGAAGAAGGTTTCGGAGGCATCATGATCTGGTCTGTAGATATGGACGACTTCAGAGGTTCTTGTGGTAGCGGAAAATATCCTCTTATTAACGCTATGAGACAAGAGCTCGAAGGATACAAAGTTAAACTTGAGTTCAGCGGTCCTTATGAAACGTCTGTATCTTCAGGACAGTATACAACCAAAAATCGTAAGTATTTTATTTATTTTTCATAATTTCTCTCGAAATACAACTATTACAAGATATTTTATCGGAAATACTCATGTTAGTTAAATTTTGTAATGAAGACAAAAATTTTAATGTAGATTTCGTTATTACCATCTTGTTTGTGGTTTTTTAATATAATCGGAATCCGCGCTTGTGTAATTATATATTCCTTAAACTTAATACATCTAGTCCAGCTTGTAGATAATATTGCCCTTGGTTTTTCTTCTCCAAGTGTAAGGAATCTCAGTTTTTCTGAACCTTCGCAGTAGCACAACACGTGTTCTGCCGTTTTCTCCTCTTCCTGACAGAATCGGCACAAGGTTTCTTCTGTCAGGTCGATATTATACATACGTTTGTTAAGCCTACAATGCTCTGTTAATAGACTTACTAGTACTCTAGTGTTTTTCCTATTAAGTCTTAGTAGATGCTCGGTTAGATTAGGTGATGGTCCCTCTAAGAACTCTTTGGCCTGTCTCTGTCCTGGTGAGTTTTTCCATCACTCCTGATACTTTTTAAATATCCACTGCTTTGTGCATGTACTGATAGTTGTCTTTGTGATACCACATAAAGGTTCTGGGCCAATAAGAGCCTTTAAGGCTTCTTGTCGGGCTAGTAATTCAGCCTCTTTGTTGCCCTTAAGTCTTCTGTTGTCTGGTACCCAGGCTAAGATTAGTCTGTTTTGACTAACCAGCTCTGTTAGGGCTTCCAAACAGTCCCACATAAGCTTTGAGTGTATCTGCAAAGAACTGAGTTCTTTTAACGTAGCTTGACTGTCTGAGTATATGACAATAGTTTTACCATTTACCTTCTGTCTTAATACCTAAGCTCAGTGAAATTCTTGTCTTTCACTTGGAGCCGTCTGTATACTAAGTGAATTCTGCATGTATAAGAGGACTTCCCATCCACGCTTTCCTGTCTGGTATACTTACTTTATATTGCTTTGAAAAGCATTTTGGGAGCATTTTTACTGAAGACATTCCCGTTATTTGGTCGTTCTCCAACTCTTTATATAGCTCGTGTCCATGCAAACTGCTCATGGACGATAAACCTTTGTGCAGACTGTATGTGACACACCTGGCTTCGCAGCTTCGCCTTCAATGAATATATGTAGTAGTGGTAGGTTTGGCATGACTTCTACAGCTGCTGTTGGAGTCGTTCTTATGCCTCTCGTGGTATTCAGGCATGTCTGCCTTTGATTACCATTGAACTGTCGAATTATTCCAGTTTTCCGAGTCTTTGGCCACCATAACACCGGCCTTATGACTCTGGCAAATAACCATAGGGACATTTTCGGTTGTAGTCTCCATTTTTTTCACACAACCTTCAATATAAGTTGAAGGATGTTGTGCTCTTTTGGGTGACTTTTTGCAAGTGTTTATTCTATGTTAACCTGTGGTCAAAGATGACTCCCAAGTATTTGGCCTCTTGAGTAAATGGAATCTTCACTCCTTTCAGTACTGATGATTTTAGTCCTGTCGGTACTTTCGTTTTGTGAAGTTGACTATAGTGGTTCTGTGAGGGTTTACTGTTAGTTCCCTCTCACTGCACCACTCGTCAACAATATTTAAAGCAGTTTGCATGCGCTCCGATATTGTACCTGCAAACTTGCCTCTTGCGACGATCGCCAAGTCATCGGCATTACCTAGGCAGTAGAATTATGCAGATATTAGCCATTTTATGAGTTCGTCCACTAGGACTGACCAGATGAGGGATGATAGTACTCCACCCTGGGGGCAGCGCCTGCCTGCTTCAGCTGTCAGTGTAGCTTCGCCTTGAGATGATGTTATTACTGTTTCTTCTAGGCTGACTTTTATCCACTGACATAGGACTACTGGTACCCCTTTCATTGCTAGTGCCTTAATTATAGATCTTGTTTGGGCATTATTAAAAGCTCCCTTAATATCTACGAAAGTTGCTACTGCCATTTCTTTATCCTTCAGGGATTTTGACAATAGCCTGTTGAGATCATTCTGGGCCAAATCGGTTGACTTGCCTGGCTGATATGCATATTGACGGCCGCTGAGAGGATTTCGGCTCAATATTTCATCTCGTATATATCTATCTATTCATCTATACCTGCTTGTGTAAATATTTATGCCTTAAACATAATTCATCTAGTCCAGCTTGTAGATAGTATTTTTTTATCATTTTAGCTATTGAAGTAACTTGCGAAGAGGAAGAAGGTCACATTAGTTATCACCCTGACAAGGCAGACTGCAAGATGTACTACATGTGCGAAGGAGAAAGAAAACATCACATGCCTTGTCCAGCAAACCTAGTCTTCAATCCCGACCAGAACGTCTGTGATTGGCCAGAAAATGTGGAGAGTTGTTCGCAATTCACACCAGCGCCACCACCAAGTTAATGCAATATTATTATTTGAGTGAAAATTCATAGACTGTGTTCAATGACAAAAATCAGAGGCTCGTTAAAATTCAATAGTCATAATATTGAAACTATATAGGCACAAGGTTACGATTATCTTGAATTTATATTGATGAATAGGCTCGCATAAATTATGAAAGTAAATATTAAATAATTTTTCAAAAATAGTTATTCAACCATGTTGCATTTATACATAGTATCGTAAATACATTTTTAATAAAATTATAGCACATCACAACTGACTTGGATATTTCAAAAAGCACATGAGTCACAATTATTTGAAACTGAGAATATAGTGATTTCTTTATATTTAAAGGTATTAAATTATGAGTAGACAAACTGATCCTGACTTTATTAAGAACGGCTGGGATTCATGCCTATTACTACCCATTGCTCATATATTAGCTGTTCTTGATTCTGTTAAAAACAAGGCTTGAGCTTAGGCCTATTTTATCGGTAGATCTTCAAAATTGAATTTATTAAGATTAATCTAAAATACATACATTTTATTTTAACTTTCTAAGTTTTGTTACTAGATTTTACAGCTTTGATACTATTTTTCCTCCATTTTTATTTTAGCAGTTGTTTATTTTTGCTTGCCAACTCTAGATCTAGTTCTTCCTACAGGCTGATAAAATGTATTTTTTCTTTAAATACATTTGAATATAAATAAGTCACTAAAAAATAAAGAATTTAGAAAAATATGTACCATTATATAATTTTAAAAACTTTAAAAAGATGGTTGCGTTATTTTAAAATAAAAAAAATTATTTAATTTTTAAATCATGTTTACCTACATTATTGTAAATACCGAACTTATTATTTTTATTTGTTTTACCGACATTTTTATTTTTATATTTTAACAGCAGTAACACATTGAACACATTTTTAAAACACCAATAAATAAAGCTCAAAAATGTATAAAATTTCATTCCACAACAACGAATAATTATTTTTATATTGTTTGTAAATATTTTTATTGAATTTGACTATTTTTCTGTGAATTTTTTTAATAAATATTTGAATACTTTTGATATTTTTTTCTTTTTTTCTTTTTTCTTTTTTTCTTTTCTTTTTTTTTTCTTTTTTTTTTCTTTAGGTTTTCTTTTTTTTTTGTCATTTGCTCATTTTCTTTTTTTTGTCATTTGCGCATTTTTTTTCTGTTTTTTTAAATCTCTTTTTATTAGATTTTTATTGAATTATTTTATTATTTTGGAAATTTTTCTTTATTTGCATCATCGTATTTTTTATCATATCCTTTTTCTTTACTTTAAAGCAAGTGTTATGCTTTTACTATTGATATTTTTTTATCCCTTTAATAGCCTTTTTAAAATAACCTAGTATTTAATTTCTTTTTAATATTTTCATTTAGATTTTCAGTTCAAATCAATCTCTTATTTTATATTTACCTTTTCTACTCCTACTACATTTTCATTTCTTTAATAATTTTATTTTCTTTCATTTACTATTTACTACTTAAATTATTTCATTGTTGATTTATTTAATCGTGTTTCTTTATTTTAGCTTCTACTGCATATTTTTATTTATTTTTTTTTATACCAGCTTTGACTAGATTTTTTCTATCGTCTATTAACACTCGTTTTACTTTACCTTTATTTTTATATTCACATTCCTCCTTTTACTATTACAATTTCTCATCTTCGTTATTGTATTTATTTTTATTTTTTGATCAATACTCTGTTGTGGGATGAAACATGATATTTTTTCTCTCATTTTTTTATGAGAATATATAAATCACTTTTATATGGAATATTGTATAATGTATTTATAGTTTTTTGTAAATAGTTATATTTAAATAAAATAAGTTTTATCACACTTAAAATATTTTTCGTTTATCCTGTGACCTTTTCATTACCCACGATTCATTTAAATATCAAAATCAAAATCAAAGTGTAAATTAAAAATTAGAATACTAACTTCACTTATCTAAGAACTTCACCAACGTATATATGGGATGGCGAAAAAGTCTGGAAACAAGGCAATTTTTTTGGAACGAATATGAAATTGTAGGAATTATATTCTGCATTTTTCGGAGGACATGTCAAATTTATATGACGCCAGTGTTTAGCGTACCACCGCCATCTTGATTTTTTTTAAAATGGCAACGTAGGTTGAGTGATATATCAGAGAAAAGCTTTTCCTTTTTCAAGAATACCTTTTCAAATAACTTTAAAAAAATAATTATTTTTCCAAAATGTATCCAATACCTCAACACAAATGCACTTCAACACAAACGCACTCTTCATGTCTTCTCGTACCGGTCACGCTACATATCCGTTTACGCAAATTATCCGTATCCCTATATCCCGTTGAGTCAGATTAATAAAAGGTTTAGGACTAGGATACGCTTGCGAATTAAATTTTTTTAAATGATACTATTAAAATCACCTAAATAACTGAATTACAATAACACGATTTATACGTAAAAATGATAAAATAGATGAAAACGTAAACAGACTTCTCATTTAACGTATTTTTTGAAACAGTATTCCATGCTCGGATTAAATTTATTTGGAAAAGAACCCACTTCAAATTACGAGGCAATAAAGGTTAAAATCCGTTGCATGAGTTAATACGTAAAATGGCTTTTTCTCGAAAAGAAAAAAAGAAATACTCGAAATAGTAAAAACTTTATTTTTCAATTAATAATATCAACCTATAACCAACGATATAAACATAAATTAGTGTATTATACATTACCTAACCACTAAATTCCTGCAACAAATACCCTTAAGCAATAACCCAGACAGCACAAGTCAATCCATTGGATGTCCATCGGAAGTCCATTCATGGACATATCGGCTGTCCAAAGGACGTCCAGCATTTTACCGAAGGACATCCAATGGATATCCACTGGACTATACAAATGTCCTACTCCTGGACGTCCATTTGGACTCCATGAAAGGTCCATATATGGACTCTTTTTGTATCGCTTTTGGACAATTTATGGACATCTGACGGACGTCACCACCTATATTAATATTAAATAAAATAATTGCAACTATGGACTTTTTATTGTCATAAATAATATCAAGCATGTATTAGTTTTATACGCACTCCTTTCTGTTGACCTTCTCAGCCATTTTCTTAAGGCTATTTCGCTTACTTTTTAAGCAGCACCATTGTCACTCTCAGCAGCAGCTAAAAAAAGACTACATTTTTTACGAATATTGAGTCTTAAATCAATCGTTTAATACACGCTTGATCAGGCAAAACTGATAGTTAAAAATGTAAAACTTTTAGATAAAATGTTATTAACTAATATGAAAATATACATTGACTAATGTACTTTACCTCTATACATATAAACAAAAAACTGCTCATTATTTCTTTAAATTACCATTTTACTTTCATACCATCATATTATGCGAATTCTTTTGAGAGGATATGAGAAATTATGGAAACAAAACATCTTTTCATAAGTTCATAAGTCCAATGGACATCCATATAAAGTTCATGGACATCCAGGACATTATTTGGACAAAATATGGACGTCCAATGGACGTCGTGTGCTGTCTGGGAAAAAACGCTCTAATGTCGCATTTCGCCAACAATTTACCTTAAGAACAATAAATATAAAGATTCATACATTACCTATCTCTAAATATTGAAACACCACTCGAAAACCTCACTTTGGTTATAATGCAACTCTTCAAAACTAAAAGAGGAAAGGCAGAGGTTGAATGAATTTTTAAAATGAACAGATCCCATCTTTTGGTATACCAGAGCTTTTATTCTTTTTCCCAGCCTCTGACGATGTGCCGCTTCATCGTTGCGCAGACGATTATCTCTACATGGAATCTAAATAAAGTCACTGTACAAGGTGAATTCGAGAAATACCTTTAAATATTGAATATAAAAATACGAAACAAAAATCTTAACGATATTACCAATATTTATTATCTTCCCTATGTTTGAATATTTAATATAAAAGTACGAAAAAAACTACCCTAACGTGTATCAAAATGCTCGTTACAATTTCTCTATTTTACCGGTTTTTGGCCCTTTCTGGTATTTGAATATCGAAAGGTTTCCTAAAATCATGAATATTAGGTGCTACAACTATGGTATAAAGCCAGTGCATCATACTTGGTATAAACCGTACCATCCGTCTACAATTCCATAATATTCTAGCAGCTTTTTCGGTTAAATTTTCTATATGACTCCAGAAGCTAAGCTTGTTTGTCATCAAGAGTGATTCCAAAATATTTAACCTCCTTTGCCATTTGTAGATGTTGCCCCCACATTTAAAGCTCCTTCATTCCTTGAAGGTTCCTTTTTCTTGTGAATGCAAAAACAGAGGTTGTTGTCGGGTTTTTGGACAATCCCTCTTTTAGGCACCATCTATCGATGATATTTAGTGTCTGTGCTGCATCCTTTAGAAAACAACAGTGCCAAATTTACCTTTTACTACAATGCTTATTTAGTCTGCAGTTGCTTCCGTATATAATTTTTATCTCTGTAACTCCCATAAGAGGTTATCAACCAGCAAGGTCCACATAAATGGAGATAAAACTCCTCCCTACAGACATCCCTTGTTAACTGACAACTATCTTATTGTGTTAAAGAGATAACCGGTAATGATTCAATGATTGAGCATGAACTCAACCCACTGCGTATTGCAGCGTGCTACGCCACGTCTAAGCATAGATCCAAGTATTAAATTGTAGGAGGCCCAATCAAGGGTACCTTCTATATCTAGGAAGACTCTTAGTGCTATTTATTTGCTTTTTTATGCCTTTTGAGCCTTTTAAGCTAGCATTTATATGATTGCATCGCAATATTGACTAGATTGGAAGGTAAACCGGTATCGATGTATCCGGTTATCCCGTAAAAATAGTCCCATAATATCTATCGATCAATTCCTCCAAAGTTTTTAGGAAAAATAATGTTAGGCTGATTGATCTGAAAGATTTGGTCTCCGCGTAAGACGCTTTCCCAGGTTTAGTTATGAAGCCAACTCTTGCAGACCTTCAGCTCTATGGAACATATCTGAGGACAACTCGGAATAGTTTACTAAGTGGTCCCTCCAGTACTTCCTGGTCCTTTTGTAGAAGTGCCGGAATTATACCATCAGGTCCAGCTGTCTTGCATGGTTGAAAGGGATTTATCACCCATACAAGTTTAGTTCTGTTTACTATTTTCCGCACCTGTAAGTCAAATGGCACCATCAATCATTTTTAAGTCGCCCCGGAGTTACACGGCAAATAATAATAATAGTCCCTTTCCCCGCACAAGCTTAGCTTTTGGGGTTAAAATTCACTCGTAAAGGGGTGAATTAGGGAGAGTATTATTATTATTATTATTATTATTATTATTATTATTATTATTATTATTATATTTATAGGTATTTTATATTACTGAGGCCCTTCCTATGAAGCCTCAGTATTGCATTCGTGCAGACGAAAACATTTTCTTACCCCCATTTTTTAAAACTTTTTTTCATGTTTCCGATAATTCTGAGTATGAAAATGAAAAAAAAAATTTTTCGTCTGGTCGTCTATGTGTATGTATGCCGGCACAATAACTCTAGAACGAAAGTTCTGATTGACTTACGGTTTTGATTTTCTTGAATAATTACTTCTAACTTAGAACCCTATTGATTTTCAAAATTTTCAGTTCATCCTAACTACTTAAATATTAACTTTCTTAAAATCCACCTATGCATTTCTTATGGGACAATTTTAGAAATTCCAATTGTTTCTAACGTCAACATTCCTAACATTATCAACATTCCATAAATTGCAAACATTCTCTAACGACCTGTCAAACAACAGCTGTTGATAGTAAAGGTGAAATTTCTAAGGCGGGTTGCGACCTTCATACTTTCAACCATAGCCATTTTAAAGGCTATTTTCATTTGAAATTAGTCGCTAAGCCTGCCAATTTATAAAAAATATATAAGCAGTTTCATAAAAATAAATTTCTATGGTGGTACGCTTAAGTACTACTAATTCGCCTCTAGCCACAAAAACACCTTCATCAAATTTACTGGCTCTCTGTGGCAACCCCATAGAATAATTAACCGGCCATTTTATTTGGCGAAAAGCAGAATAATGCTTGGCTGCGCCTGTCAGGATGTAAACTGTGATGTGTGAATGGCTCTTAAATGTTAAATTATTTAAAAATGTATGCTTGTTTTGATATTTATTGCAAATAATGTGTATGTATCTCAATTCAGGCTTTCCATAAGTAAAGGTACAGCAAGACAAATAATATAATGTTCTTAAACAAATCACTTTTTTGTTATATAAAAGAGAGTTAGGATATAATGCTGGTTTTTTGTAGATAATTTTAATTATACAATTTTGGATTACAGATTCAACCAGCGAATTGTAAATAATAATTAGTAAACTCCTAGTCATAAATTTCGTCAATTCATAAAATTTAAAAATGAATCTTCTTACCTTGGGATTTTAATGACGTAATGTGATCAACCCATTTCAAATTTTGATCAATTATGATACCGAGGTATTTTGTTGTTTTTCCTTTTTAATTAAAAAGTTATAGCAAAAAAAATAGTTTTGTGGCTTTGCTATGACCTATCGTCGCAAAACTATTAATAATTTAAACATAATAAGTAGTAAAACGAGGGGTACAATAACAATAAATTAAGGGAAATAAAGCAGGTTTAAATTATTATCACAAGAAGGTATATCCGATCTGTTTAATTATCAAGTATTGTTTGAGGTTACTTTTAAATACATTTTTTTTTGTATGTCATCGGCTTCAACTACCAGGGGTATTTCGCGTGTTCCTCGTGTTCTGTGAAGGCTTTGTTACTGTTTCCCAGCGCCACTTTAGGAATAGCACTGTTAATTAGTTGTTTTTTTTTTAATTTCTGTAGACAGTCTATTAAATTTTTAAAACCTTTAGTAAAAATTGTATTTTGGGAACTTTAGTAATGGCTTGCCGTACATGAAAATCAGATTGGCTTCTTGTATTATAGTTGTGATATTGCGAATTATATTAAATTTTTTCTAATAGATCTGATGCGATGGTACTATGTCATTTTTATTTGGTAAATAAATATCAGTCATGTACTGAACATAATTCTGAACTGAAAGCCAATTTATTTCTTTTAACATAGTTCCAATACTCATCCTTCTGTCCTTTATTAATAGAATATAAATAGGCGAAGTAAGGAGCCTAAATATTTTACATGAGCAGGCCTGAGGTAAAGGGGCCAATTATTATTGGATAAATTGCTCGAACAAGTTTTTAAACCCCAATAAAAAGGCGATATAGAATGGTTTTAAAAATCAAAGCTTGTGAAAATCATCACATGTTTTAACCTTAGTAATGCTAATGCTTCACAAAATTAAAAATTTAACGTCCTAATAGTACTATCAGCTTTCGGTCTTTCGTTCCAAGTTAAATCATTTCTCGTTTTTGTTACCCTTGTGGGCTTGAGTCTCGATAAGGTGGGCACCACCATTTCAGCGTTTCTCGAATTATTATTTCAATTTAAATATAACCTACATTTGCTGTCCCTTCACCAGTTTTATTTATTAGGTCTACAGCTGATTGAAAAGTGGAGCTTCATGTTTTGTGTAGACATAAGTATTGTTTGGTTCATTATAGTTAAGTTAAAACAATATTATTAGATATTTTTAATTACCTATAATTTGTTTCAGATTAGTGCATTTAAAGGAATTGGTAAAAATAAGGCGATTCGCCAGTAAAAGTAACAAAGAAATTATTCAACGTTTCCAGAATAAAGTATTAGGGAACATTATTTATTTGTTTAAGAATCAATGTTTGAGTTTTGTGTATTTTAAAAAACATGTATATTTATTTATGCCTTTTTTTAGTCTAATAATATTTTAGAGAAAAAGCTAGATTACATTTCTGAAATATTACTATTTAATATTTCTAAAAGGTTTCTAATTTTTATTTCAGAAATATTACTGTGAAATATTGTATTTACAGGGCATTTTTACGTTTCAGGCACATTTCAGAAATGTTTTTGGGAAGTTTCATAGTATTTATACAACATAACAAATGTTTCAATGTAATATTTTTTAAATATTTCCAAAATAAGTATCTATGAACGCAGGATTGTTGGGATTGGGTCTGCGGTAGTTAAAAGCCTTCTTTTACCTTGTTTTTACCCCATATAGTTACTCTCCCTTCATAAGCCCAACATCAACCAATATATTCAGCAAACATCCCGGCAATTCGTTGTTTGTTGGGAACTGTATATTGTTGAGAAACACTCTTCCAGCTGAATTCAATCGAGTGAAAACATATAGCGTGTTTTTCTATCTAAAATAAGGAAGTAGCCATCGTCCACGCATCGTTGCATAATCAAAAGAAAAACTAGTAACTTTATTTCTGACAAACAGCATAAAAACCGAATTACATTAAAATAATAGGAGATATTACAATTTCAGAAGTGACAAGTCTTTTCTTATTTTGTTATAACAAAACCACATTCTTGTCATTTCATTTAGAATTACGCAAACCATAATCTGCGAGTAGTATATCGAGTATAGTGAAATGACTACTAAATATAGACAACCAGTAATACACCGGTGTTGGTATAACAAACTTGTACTTTTTTTCGGATCTAATTCGAAATCTAATAAAAAAGAACAAGAACTTTCCATTAAGATATCTTAAATATGATGGAATCAGTGGTTTTAACTATACGGGGTTTCCTAACCTCTCTGACAAAAGGAACGAGGCTAATTGTCACCTAATTTTAGACGAAAATGTCGCTTTCTTTTCGATTATATATTTGTGCGAAATTATGATATTCGATACCAGGATTTTTACCAGTGAACTAATTGAAAAGTTTAAAGTGGACCCAAAGTAAAATACTTAAACCCCTTATTAAGGGTACCAAATATTACTGTTAATTTATTTTTTCAATACCCTGTATTTTGAAAACGAAGCGATATTGTAAAAAAAAATATACTACATTTTCGTTTTAAAATTAGGTAAGAATGTTTCTCTTTTCTTTTGTCAGAGAGGTTAGAAATGTATGTACGTTATGATTGAAGCCCTTTCTAAATAAATAATATTATTTTTACGTTTCTTCTACGTAATTTAAGATTGTCCATAAACATAATAAACGGTTAGTCTAAACGACTGGTTTAATGGCAGGCACCATAAGGTTTAAAAAAAAGTTACTTCAATGTTAATTTTTTTTTCTTTCTTTTCAGCAGACCAATCTTTTGTTTATATTATCCCTTCATCGTTTTTATGGTGTATCAATACTTTTCCTGTTCAGACGATCACTCCAGGTAAGTTATCTACTGAGAGACTTCGGTAAGAAATTCTACTTACTTGATCCTTAAAGGGATTACAGGAAATTCTCCACAGATATTTTTGAAGATGTTACGATCTTCAGATGTTAGGATATTATCTAAATGATATAACTATAGTGGACTGAATGCTGACATGTGGTGTACGAACTTTTGGATCAGTTAAGAACTGACAGGTGGGCACTAACAGTGACAAATATTGAAAGACCTGATAGGAAGCTCTCAATCCACGCTCTCAACATATATAATGTTTGTGGCAGTAGGTACGCTAAAAAGAAAGCTGCTGATCTATGACTATTTTAAGAACTGTTCATTTAATAAGCAAATAAATAGATGTTTTTTTAAGAATAAAGGATACAGGAAAAAAATCAACGAGTGACATGAAAAATTATAAATAATTTCAGACAGGCAATCTAAATGGATGTATGTTGGCCCAAGAGTAAGAGGGTTATAAAACATTTTGACTGAGTGAGAAAACATTTTCTTTAAAAATGAACAGTATAATCGTACATTCCTTTAATGTGAAAACTAATTTTACTTTTTCTTCATTTCAGTAAAACAAGATGAAGCATACTCTGATTTGAAAGAAATTAAAGCAGGAGTACCACAGGGAAGGGTCCTGGGACCCACTTTGTATCTGTTATACACTTGTGACATACCCCAACTAGAACAAGACACAATAGCTTCATTTGCAGATGATACTGCCATCCTAGCGATAGGCAAAGATCATGAAGAGGCTGCAAATAAACTACAAACATCAGTTAATAAAATACATAAATGGACCAAAAGATGGCGTATTAAATTAAACGAAACCAAATCTGTTAATATTAATTTTACCAACAAAAATTGTCAAAGAATACCAATTAACATAAATAATGCTCAGATCCCTTATGCTAACTCGGAAAAATATCTAGGTATTACATTAGATGCAAGACTTCGCTGGAAGGTCCATGTTAAAAAGAAAAGACAAAAGTTAGATATAAAATTTAAGAAAATGTACTGGTTACTTGGTAGGCATTCCAGCTTATCTACACATAACAAAGTTCTATTATATAAACAATTGTTGTAAAAAATTGTAACAACAATTTTTACAATTTAAAAATTTTTTAATTCAACATACTTAATTATTTCTGTGGACACATAGTAATTGTACCTACCTACCTACTCACTTACAAAAAATTTTTTGCCTGATGATGACCTTTTAGGTCGAAAGCGCTTGCAACCCAACCTAATAAATTTATGTGGTCGACAGACTTTGAGCCTTTTACTTCCCTTTAAATATAATATGTTCATTATTTTGTTGTTTTGCTGCCTCAAATTTTTCTTCTTTCGTTTTTAAATGATTTCTATATGATTGAAAATCTTCTAAAGCCAATTATTTCAATAAATTTTTACTACCAACTCATTTATTTCTGCGTAATATTTGCTTCCTAATCGATCATCCCTGAAGATTTATTCGTTTCTAATTGATCAAAATAATTTTTAAACACACCTACTTCGCGAACAAGAGGTCAGATTGTATATTCGCTACCTTGTTCAACGCTTGAGGTAGCGAATCATTTTCAATGATCTATAAATAGAAAGCAAGATTAGAGCAACACCACATTATTGCAAAGAATGGACAAAAAGAAGAAAATTGCCGTCACCTACGCTTCCGGCCGTTATGCTAGTGTCTTCAAAACGGGTTGCGATCCTATCTAAGGGGTCCCCTGAGACTATCCTCAGTTCGGACCAAACCTTAATGGAGGAATCAACAGTGGATAAAATATTATCCGGATGGAAGCATGTTGGATATATAAATTGTGTTTCTTCCATCAATAAAACAAAAAATTATCGTTGGAGATGTATTTATAAATTGGAAATCAATAACATGTCATGTATATAAATTGTAAATTCAAAAGTTCAAATGATTAGAGATTGTAAAATTGCGGAAGGTTGGTACGAGTAAATTAAAGGGTAGAAAGTAGTAAGACAGTAGACACTACAGAGCACAAGCATCAATTCGATACTAATCTACTGTGAAACTCGACAGTCAGCAGAATAGTTCAGGGTTACAATCCCACACTTAAACAACTGGAAGAGAGTTGAGCTGGATGTATGTGAGGGAAACGTTATTCCGAAAGCACATACTGCTACACTCTATCTTCACAGAAATCAAGAGTAGACTGTAGAGAAGCTTCTGCAGTTATTAGAAGCATAGAATGTACGGCCATCGATCACGCTGTGAAAGATCGAGAGGGCAAAGGCCAAATCCTCAGGGTAGAAATAGTTGACCTATCTTGTCAGAGGAAATAAGATAATGGATATGCTATCAGTTATCGGTTCGGTAAAATCCCCATATACGGTGTTCAAAAGAAGGATAAGGTAAAAGAACGGGAAGAACATATGGAAGTAACTCCCGGTATAGCCAACGATGATAATGACACAGAGAGAATTGAGAGCCATAACCTCTCAACTGCTTATCCAGACTTATCTGAGGATCTAGTGATCGACAAAGCAAAATAAATAGAAGAGGGGGACATGGAACACACTCTCATTAGTGGGGACGATACCGTCATCGATGAGAGCATCAATTATTGTGCTATCCAGGATATTCACTAAAGACCAATAAGGGATCATACTGATCTAGGCACCGTGAGTTTACGGAAACTAGGTAAGAGGACTTGCAAGTAAAGATACAAGGGTAATTTATCACACTAGTGATAAAGTACCCAGAACATGCATTATGGTAAGAAATAATATTGAATATTCCTGTGTTTTAGAATTTATGATGCGTAATTCGAACATACTTCGAGTTTAGGATAAGGTGGCAAGATATATTATTAGCTTTTAGTTACTTTACCAAAGATGGGCCTATATCACTTTCTAAAGTATCGAGTACTGACAGAAAATAAATCTGCTAATACTTCTTGGATGAGACGCCAACGCGCGCAGCACTATACGGGAAAGCAACGACACCAATCAAAGAAGCGAGCAACTTCTAGAATAAATAATTAATAAAAACCTTACTGTTCATAATATTTGGAATACCTCCACATTTGTAACAAGAGTAAGAAAAGAGGCATTAGATATCGCATTAAGTACACCGGGCATTAAAGATTTAGTTACAAACTGGATAGTATCAAGTAAAACATCTCATAGAAAAACAGACAGGGATAAATACAACACCACTCTAAAACAAAATTTTGCTCGTATCCAGTCTAAAAGGAACACACGCACTCACTTGCTCTGGAAAGCGATTTCAAAGACTAACTGAGGCAATACTTGAGGCATATATATTAAACTGCCGCATTCAAACAAAGAAAACTAGTAGGGATGCTCTCCGGTGGAACCGTCATCTATCAAACTTACGATCCGAAATACAGAAGTTCTATAATAGGGTCGAGCACAGCAGATATTTGCAGAATTACACCGAGGTACTTACCAGCTACAACAAAAAAATAAAAAAACTAAACGTAACAGTATTTAGAAATTCTGCAAGGAGAATAACTCTGCACCTGCGGTAGCGAGACTGCATAAGGCCCTGGTAAAAGGGAAAGCTGGTACAGCTATGGCGTTAAAGAAACCAAATGGAAGCTTCACGGAAAGTGAGGAGGAAAGAGCTTGCACCTTACTTGAAACTCACTTCCTTGGGAGTATACCTTTTCTAATAAGGGATACGAGGTACATAGTCAGGCCCTCCAGAGAGGCCGCAGCAGTAGCCAAACACATAATCGGTTAAAGTGGGCCGTGAACACTTTTGAACAGTTTTGGTCTCCTGGTGTGAATAAATTTTTTTCTGTTTCTGCTTTAGCAGGTACAGGATGAATTATTATTATATAATCCGGATATCCCAGAGCAGTCTGGAACATAGATATATACAGGGTGTTTCAAAAAGGTATGTCATAAATTATACCACGTATTCTTGGGTCAAAAATACAACGAATAAACCGTACTTACCTATATACAAAAGTGCACCCCAAAAATAGTTACAGGGTGTATAAGATAAAAATTTAAATGAATTCTGTCTGACATTTTTTCATGAAATTTTATATGACGTGTTGAAATACCATAACTAACAAAATCGAAGTGGAGGCAAAATATTTTTTTTTATTTTTGTAGGATTTTGGAGAGTGTCACCGCCCCTTTCTCTATTCAACTTTTTTTTAGTATAAAATTTAATTACAAATGAAACGCCACTGGAATCCAACATCCATTTGGAAACTTTTTTGTCTCTTAGTATTTGTTTGTAAAAAGTTTAGTTTAGACGATACAGCCATTTGAAATGATAACTTAAAAATATTCAATGGAAATTCTACGTATGAAAAATATTAAAATCAAGTTTATTTTTAAATTACAAACTAATTTCATCAAAATAAAAACATTTAATTTAACAGGTGTTCAAAATTACATTCTCCTCCTGTATACACTTCCTACATAGTTTTAACAATGAATATCGAATTTTGATATTTTTGCATACGTATAATTTACATTAAATATGTCATTTTAAGTGGCTGTATCGTCTAAACCAAACATTTTACAAACAAATACTAAGAGACAAAAAAGTTTCCAAATAGATGTTTCATTTCAGTGGCGTTCGATTTTTAATAAAATTTTATATTACAAAAAAGTTGAATAGAGAAAGGGGCGGTGACACCCTCCAAAATCCTACAAAAATGAAAAAAAATATTTTGCCTCTACTTCGATTTTGTTAGTCATGGTATTCCAACATGTCATATAAAATTTCATGAAAATATGTCAAACATTTTAAGAGCAATGTTAAAAAAATTCATTAAATTTTTATCTTATAACTATTTTTGGGTCAACTTTTGTATATAGGTAAGTACGGTTTAATCATTCTATTTTTGACCCAAGAATACGTGGTATAATTTATGACATATCTTGTTGAAACACCCTGTATAACAGAAGGGCCAGGGTGACTTTTATTTCAAAAGTAGGGAAACAGGATACCACACAACCTAAATCCTTCTCACCAATTAGCCTGACCTCCTCAGTATTAAAATCAATGGTGGCTGTTCATAATTATATCAAAAGAGAAATCCTGGAGATTGTGCTACCTCATCACAAGCAGCATGCATACTGAGCTGGAAAATTGACAGAAACTACCCTGTTACAGCTGAAAAGTTAAATCCAGGATGTACTGACAAACAAAAAAACGATCATGTGTGCCTTCTTAGATATAAAAGAAGCGTCTGACAACACGCCATACGAATCTATTAAAAGAGCACTGGCTCAGCTGCTATCTACGAGAACTGTAGTATGTATATGTATAGTACACACAGGACACTATCTTCATCTGCAAAGTCCACAAGGAGGAGTTCTATCCTCACTAATGTGGAGCCTAACTGTAGTAGAACCTTGTCAAGGTTATGCCGATGACACTCGTATAGCGGACTAGAATATACCAAAAGATGTTTCCACACCAGAACAACACTAGTAGCCCTTTTAAGAAAAAGAAACACCAAACTCTAAACCATTAAATTATATAGAATCGATATAGAACTGGAAAATTCTAATCCTAGTCAAGAAATTTCTTTGGAACATACATGAGAAGAAATTAATAAATAAGGCCACAAAAGCCATAATAGCATGTACAAATATTGCGGCATGTAGCATTGCGTTCATTGGAAAAGCTTAAGTTGACAACGTATCCTATAGGATAAATAAAATTGTTCAATACCTATATGTATTCTGGGTAGTGTACATACATTTAGAACCATATTGGTCCATGAATTTGTAAATACGCTTGCTGTCAGATGATTTTAATTTAAATTACAAACTGACAACTTTCATAGTGATTCAGTCTTCATTAACATCTTGGAATATAACAGACTTGCAATAAGTATTTGTTATTTTATTCAAATTATTAAGGTATCTATTAGAATTAAAAATATAAGATGTGTTTACAAATAATAAGTCGTATTTATACTTATAGACATTATTTTTGTAAAATAACTTCAGCCCGAAAGGACAGAAGGTAAATGTATCTTATAGGATACATTGCCAAGTTCCTAAGCATACCTTATATTGTTTTATTTTTATAAATGTGAAGTGAATTATTTTACACAAAGACAATAAATTGTCACAAAAAATTAAAATAATAGTAATATTAAATTTCTTTATAGAATTGTCGTTTTCGGGCAGCATACAGTATCAGCCACCGAATGATTTCCAATTGGCTATGCACAAGTCCATGTGAAAATTACATATCAATAGCGCGAGCAGAAATTATATCAGCGTTGTCAGTTTATACGTGGCAACAAAACAATTTGCTCAACAAAATATCCGTTTCAACAATGTGGGGCATTTTGCAATGTATTGCAAAAAAGAAGATGCCGTTTATGTCAAAATGGCCAAACTGCAATTTTTTTCCAAAAATGCAACGTCAGACTTTGATTAGTGAATTCAAAGAATTGCTTCCTAACATTCTATAATAAATGAAACTAAGTAAAATACATATTTGTTATATACTTGGCAACGTATCCTATAAGATACGCGTTAGTATTTTCTTTTTTTTTTAAATATTAAGTAAAATTTTTTTGAAGTTGGCATTTAATTTTTTAAAATTAGTTGAAATGTTGACAAAATTCGATTCAATTTTAATGGAACATGTAAATAATATTCAAAAATCTAAACAGTCAAATCAAAAGATACCTCATTATTTGGGAAGTCATTTTCAAAATGGAGTAATCAGTTTATTATCAATAAATATCCAACGTGAAATTTTAAAATGCCTAAAAATAGTAAAATATTACTCCATAATTTTAGATGAAATTCTTTATGCTGACCATTTAAGCAGCTTATTTTTGTAATAAGATTTATTGATTGTTTCTCAAACAAAGTCAAAATTAGGAAATATTTTTTAGGATTTTTTCAAGTTTTACATACTTACAGGGGAAGGACTTTTCACATTTTTAAGGAATCCAATAATTGTTTTGATGACATGACGGATTTTAGGGATATGACAATGGTGCAAATATGTCTGGTAAACATGTAGGCTTTCAAGCACACATTAAAAATATCAATGGTAGCGCAACGTTTGTACCTTGTTCAGCTCACACATTAAACTTAACGGTTAATCATGCAGCTAAAATTACATATGAGACTCTTAGATTTTTTCTATCATTCAACAGTTGTTTAATTTTTTTCTGCTTCGCCTTACAGATGTAACATTTTAAAAGAGAATTTGCAGAATTTAACATTAAAGCCAGTAAGCGAAAGAAGATGGAAAAGTAGAATTAAAGCCATTCATTCTTTAAGATTTCAATTTCTGGAAATATGTACAAGTTTAGATTCTTTGACGCAAAGTAATTCGAGAGATATAAATACTAAACACACGGAGCAATTATTATTAGATAAAATTAAAACTTTATGATTATATAATTACCAAAAATCTTTGTATTTTAAATAAGGGTACCACACCAACATTTTTAAACTCTCGTAGTCAAACACTAATAAATACTACTTTATCCATAACTGGTAACTATAAATCAATTCTAAACTGGCAAGTGTCTGATAACATTTCGATGTCAGACCACCGCTGGTTAACATTCAAAATAAACTGTTGCCGACCTCTACGCTATCTCGGAACTATAGAAAGATGGACAGGGCAACCAATATCCAGCTTCTCTTCATTTAAATCGCCAGGACCTGACGGTATCTATCCCGCCCTACTTCAGTGGGGCTTGGAAGAACATACACTGCACCTGGTGGGTATATTCAGATCCTCGTTGGCTCTGAGGTATATCCGCAAAAATGGAGAATGGTAAAAGTCGTATTTATAACCAAACCTGGAAGGATGGATTACACTGTCCCAAAAATATACCGATCAATTAATCTAACATCGTTTTCCATGAAGACTTTGGAAAGGCTATGCGAAAGGTACATTAGAGATGCGGTGATTGCAATAACACCACTACACCCAAACCAACCTGCATACACCCAAAGGCAGATCTACTGGTTCAGCTCTTCATTTAGTTGCTGGCCGGATAGAAAGATTCCTGGACAATAAGGAGTTTGTCTTGGGTGTTTTCATAGACATGGTGCTTTTGATGAAACTATCTTCTTAAAGACAATACACTCACTAACCAATAGTAATGTTTCACATACGGTTAGTGGGTGGATACATAACATGCTCTAAAATCGAGCAGTAAACATAAGTGTAGAAGATGTGAATAGAGGCTTGATTGCGAGGGGATGTCCACAGGTAGGGGTGCCATTACCTCTACTGTGGAATATGGTCCTCGACATCCTCATCAGCCGTCTCAATACTAACAGTCACTACACAATAGTATATGCAGATGACTTGGTCATTCTGCAAACAAAGAATTTTGAGAACATACTCTGCGAAAGAATTCAAGTAGCTCTAAAAATTATCGAACAGTGGTGCAAGGACCATTCACAGTCAATTAATCCTAAGAAGACAGAAGTGGTCCTTTTTAAAAGGAAAAGGACGAAAATGGAATTAAAACCTACAGAACTCCTAAACACAAAAATATACTTTGCCACAGAGGTCTCACCTTTGACAGCAAGTTAACACGGAACTCGCATTTAGAAAACAGAATTAAAAGAGCATACTTTGCTTATGAACAATGCCGCCGAACCGTGGAGCGAACCTGGGGTTTCTCCCCCAGAGTCGTCACATGGACTTACATAAGACCTATGCTAACATACGTTGCAGTTGTCTGGGTACCGAAAACCCAAAAATTAACAGCTATCCATAAACTAGAACAAATTCAAAGAACAGCATGTCTTAACATAACAGGACCCATAAAAAAAACACCAACCAGAGCCATGGAAGTCATTCTTAGTCTTACTCCCTTGATATTTACATCAGGTAGGTTGCTCTGACGACGCCTCCGCACGGTTAAAATAGAACCTGATGTAGGATCTGGTGAGATGAGACGTCGCTTCTGGCAGGAGGCGCTTGATACGCTCCCACTGCTTTAAGCGAACATAAAATCCATCTCAACGAGATATATCTTCCAAAAACCATATAAAGTTATAATAGAACAAATAGAGGAGCAGGAGGTAGCAGGTACGATTCATATCTACACCGACGGTTTTAAAACAAAACAAAGCTCAGGATGTGGAATATACTCCAGATTCTTAATCCTAAACATAAAATGGTTTGTGAGTAATAGTGTCAGTGTAGTTCAAACAAAGCTAACGGGGATTCTCATAGCAGCAAATGAAATAACTAGAAACAATATCACTGGAAGGAACATGCTCATCTATATAGATAGCAGACAAGCACTACTCACCCTAAACAGACCACGAATTTACTCAGGGTTAGTACTAGAATGTCACGAAGCTTTAGGCGAAGTATCCATCAACAATGTGGTCACCTTAAGATGAATCAAAGATCACGCAACATCGACAGGTAACCGTCTTGCTGATTCACTAGCCAAGAAAGCAGCCAACCAAATACTTTTTGGACCTGGCCCTTCTATTGGCCTGACAAAATCGGTAGTGATAGAGATAGACTTAATCAAAGAACATTTCGTTGTGAAATTGAAGGAAAGATGGGATGAAACAAGAAACTGCAGAGTTGCCAGGGAGCACTTAAGTTATCCTGACAACACTGCAGCAAACAAATACTTAATAATAATAATAATAATAATAATAAATGTCTTTATTATTTTCATTTTGAATATACAGAATATTTACAAAATTACATATATATCAATTCACTACATTTTATGCAAAATGAGAAATAAAGGGCGAAGTTCAATTCATGTGATGAAACTCACCACTGAATTGCTCTTCCACTTAACCCAAAACAATAAAAAAAATAAAATTATATTATATTTATAAATATATCGCTTGAACAGTTCATAACACAGAAAAGAAAAATAAATAAAAAAAAAAGAAATTAGAAAGACATGAGATATACCTATTAAACACTATCTGAGCATTTACAACTATGCAGCATATAACACATTTCTATATGATTTCTTGAATTTTTCATGACTGACAGATTTTAGTGAAATTGGAACATTATTATAAATTGCACATACATTATAAGAGAAACATCGTCTAAACAGCTCTAACCTAAATGGTGGTGGAGACAGTATACCTTTATGTCTTATATTTAAATTGTGCACGTCAGTTCGATAAGTAATTTTCCTGTACAAATATAATGAAGTTTTATTAACAATAATTTTGTGAAATGTACTTGCAGCATGAAGTGTTCTTCTATTATACATGTTAAGCCATCCTATTTCCTTTAATTTGTGAGAAATAGGCAGTCTTCTTCGAATACCGAAAATTAAGCGAAGACAAGAGTTTTGTACCTTTTGAATTTTTTGTTTATATTGGCTGGTTAAGCATGGCCCATACAGGACATCTGCATAATTAAAGATCGAGAGAATAAGACTTTCACATAAAAGCTTCTTGATATCAGAAGATAAGAACTGCCTATTTCCATATATCAATTTGATTGTTGAGTATGCACGCCCAATTAAGTTATTTATATGTTTTTCAAATCGCAAATCAGCATCTAAAACTACACCAAGACTTTTAACATGATTTACTAATTCAAGACGCTCGTTATTAACTAATATGTTTACATTCTCTAATACAGAATCGCGTTTATATCTAGTACCAAAGACAATAACATTAGATTTGCTACAATTTATTTTCAAACAGTGGTCAGAAGCTGATTTTACAAATAATTCAAGGTCTCTATTTATACAAGCACATGCATCATCTACTTTATTGGGGTCAAAACTGTGGTAAAGTTGAGTGTCATCCGCATACAAGTGAGCATTACAGCTTTGAAGGCATTTTAAAATATTGGATGTATACAGAGCAAAGAGTAAGGGACCTAAAATAGAACCCTGGGGTACACCACATTGGAGATCTAAGTAAGGAGAAGACTGACCATTGATCGTAACTAGCTGTTGTCGATTTGTAAGGTATGAATTCAAAAGAGACACTGCATTCTGGGAAAGACCTAAATTACTTAGAATAGATGACATTAATTTATAGTTAAGAGTGTCAAATGCCCTACTAAAATCTAGTAGGACCAAAACTGTGCAATGACCCTTATCCAGAGATTTAATAATATCATCAACCACATGGAGTAAAGCAGTTGTGCAGCTATAGCCTTTACGAAAACCTGATTGAGTTACAGGTAACAAAGAGTAGGCGTCAATATGTTTCCTAAGTTGCACTTCTATAGCTTTCTCTAAGATTTTAGATAATGTTGGCAACATGCTAATAGGTCGAAGATCTTTATACTCTCGAGGATCTGATTTTTTTGGCAACACCTTCACCACCTCTCTCCTCCATGAAAGCGGAAAAATATTATTAGTTAGGCAAAAATTAATAATATGCGTAATATATTGAACAATGTGTGGACAACAATATCGAATTAGTCTTATACTTATTCCATCACCCCCCGTAGCATTAGTCTTTATCTCTGCAATAGCTCGCGAAACAAATAAATCGTTTATTTCAGTAAAATTGAATTTAGAATCTATTCTACTATTATTATTATAAAATAAGGTTAAATATTCAGGGGGTTGAGATCCAGCAACAGAATTTATAAGATAGTTATTAATATCAACAGGGTTATTAAGACGATCAGGAATGGAGTACTCTTTAACAGGCAAGACTCTATATGTTTTCAGTGATTTCCAAAATTGTTTAGAATTTTTATTATTAAACTCAAATGTAAAGAAAGCTTTTTTCTCCCGTTTTATAGCACTGTTTGTGTAATTTCGCATATCTTTATAAAATTGGAAATGGGCATCTGATTTAGTGTTTTTATACCTTTTAAAGGCTTTGTCTCTAATATCCATCATTTCCCTTATTGCACCGGTAAGCCAGGGAGCTCGCGGCTTAGTTATCCGTGCTGTCACTAGTGGCATATGTCTATCAAACAAATTATTCAAACAGTTTACCAAAAAATTAATTTTTTCATCTATCCCCTCTTGATCATATATTCTAAAAAAAGGCATATTATACAAGTATCGCAGAAAGTCGTTTTCATTAAAAAACTTGAAATTCCTATAAGTTACTGTTTTCGGTCCCTCTTTCTCCAAATAAACTTTTAATTTGCAATAAGCAATATCATGATCAGCAATAATACCTGTTACTGGGATGACACCCTTCTCCACTAGCCAATCTTTAGATGTCACAATACCATTTAAAAGTGTGGCTGTTGTATCTGTTATTCGTGTTGGGGTATCAAGAACTTGATAGAGCCCAAAACATTGAAGAATAGTTAACAATTTATCTACTGTAGTATTTTCAAAATTTAAAAAATCTATATTAAAGTCACCTCCACAAATTGCTTTATCAAAACTTGGACATAGCGTACTAAGAATGTCCTCCATTTCATCAATGAATGAGTTAGAATTCACCGTAGGGGGCTTGTATACAGCACCTAAAGCAATAGTTATATTTTTAATTTTAAGCTTCACCCAAAGTTGCTCAGAAAATTTTCCGCTACAGTTTAATTTAGTACTATTTATGTTACTTTTGACGTAAATACACAAGCCTCCCCCGGCAGATCCTCGATCTAACCTGTATAAAGTATATCCTTCTAATCTAACTAACTCATTTGAAAATATTTTCTTAAGCCAGGTTTCACATATAATAAAAATATCAAAAGAGTGTTCCGCAACAATCAATTGCACATCATGCATAGATGGCAACAACGATCTTGCATTGAGACAACCTATATACAAAATATTATTCATTTAATTCAATTCAAAAATATCAATACAAATTACCATTAAATACGAATAAAGTTTAATAGGTATAACAAAAACTTGACTACTGATAAGATTAACCTCAAGAACAATAAAAATAAAAATCGCTTACCAGAAGTGAAACTGGGTACGATTCAACTGCACACATTAGGTGCTGCTAAACCTATTTAATACCAAAAAATAGTATAATTTAGAAAAATAATCATTTTCCAAACTAAACAACCTAAAGAAGAAAGGACACCGAATAAGAAAAAAATAACATTTTGCTAAATGAGAACTGAATAAATAGTTCAGAATTTCAAAAGATCTTCACTTGAAAGAATTTTGTATACATTTTCAGCTCCTTCCAGCTTGATGAAAATTGTACCAGAATTGGTCCAGGTTTTCCCATTTTTACCAATTTTTTGTTATCGCCATCTTTAATAGTCTTGATTGCTCAGGAGTAAGATCTTCTCTTATATTAATTTTTGTAGATTTCAACAATTTCTTATTGGAGTATACCGTATTTCTTGCGAATGCGTTATAAAATTTTACCAATATAGGTCTTGTTTTACCGATAACAACTTTTCCAATCCTATAAGCACATTCTATATCAGACGAGCTTACGTTTAATTGCATTTTATGAAAAGTATTTAAAACACTGTTTGAACAGTTCTCTTCTTTAATCTCATTAACACCATACATTAGCAGGTTTAGGCGTCGTAAACGTTGTTCATATTTTTCTTGTCGAAACAACATTAGTTTAATTACTTGATTTTGATTTTCTAAAGATTCCTCAAGTTTGGTGACTTTATCTTTTAAAAATTTAAATTCGCCTGCAAATTTATTGGAAATAATATTAAATAATGTAACACTTAATTGATTAATAAACGTGTCAGATGTACAGAGTGCGTTCACTATTGTTTTAATCGATTGGTGCAGTTCTTCCTCACCTTTCTTACTACGTGAACCCATTACGAAAAAATAAATGCAGTTTTTTGAAACACCTACAGTATATATGTTTAGAACGTAATGAACCAACTGACAGTAACTATAGATACAGTACCTCCAAGAATTTTCACAAATAAAAAATGCCGTTTTTCCCACAACTTTTGCCTAAATAGCAGCACACTATGCGATACACGTCTATTCACAACGAAACATTCTTATCTTGTCAACGAAACTTGACCATGACTAGACAGAATCTGCGCCTAGTTACAGGCATTCTGACTGGTCATTGCAAAGTACGAAAGAAGATGAAACCATCGAGCATATTCTTTACGATTGCTCGACGCTCTCATTTATTAGAATATTTGTGTTCGGCGAGTATCGGCTAATACCGGCCGATATAAGAGAAGCACCTCTTGGCGACGTTATTAACTACATTAAATCTGTAGGCTGGATCACGAGCTAGGAGGTGTCTATCATCTCCCTTTGAGGTTTTAATACAGGAAAGAGCGGAGATCACCATAAGGGAGCCCAATGCCCAACGACAGGAACAAACCTGGTATACAGACGGGTCTAAGACTGCGGAAGGCACTGGGGCAGGAGTATTCTCCAAAAACCCTGATACTAACCATAGCTATGCTATAGGAATACATTCCTCGGTATTTCAGGCCGAGGTATACGCAATTTTGCAATGTGCAAAAACGAACAATGAAAGAGCTGTCGAAAATCAGCATATTCAAATAATGTCAGACAGCCAAGCGGCACTTAAGGCCATATCGAGTCAGAAAGTACGTCGAGGCTGGTATGGCAATGCATCGAAGAACTAAGAACACTGGCAGAGCGAAATAGAGTAAAACTATTTTGGGTGCCAGGTCACAAAGGGATCGAAGGCAACGAAAAAGGCTGACGAACTTGCAAAAAGAGGGTCAGAAGAAACACCGGAACCAGACACAAATACAGGAGTACCAAAAAGTACAGTCCGGGGTTTTATAAATGACTGGATTCGGGAACAACATATCAACTATTGGGAAAGCACCCCAAAATAGGCACATGGAAAAGCCTTCATAGGCAGAACATGTCCCAAAAGAACTGGAGAACTACTCTTAATGAATAGGAACCAGATGAAAGTGATAACAGGGTTCATGACTGGGCACGCCCCAGTAAAGGGACACTTGAACAAAATTGGCATGTACAATGGGGAACTCATGTGCCGACTATGTCACAAGAAACCAGAAACGGCCAAACACATACTGTGCGAATGCGAAGCTCTAGATCGAAAAAGACAGGCTCTTTTTGGACAACCCCAGGTTGATCCATCAACGTATAGAACCCACTCACCCAAGGATATGTACAAACTTGTACAAGGTACAAAGGTGATAGAGTGGGTGCTATGAACTAACATGGGGTAAAACACAATAAGCCAATAGGCTTCAGTGTTATTCGGAGACACATAGTCAGACGAGCCCAGGAGAGAAAAAAAATCATCTCAGGAGAATGCACAATGGGCCTAATGGGACCTAAGTGCCGTGGGGTTAACCCACTCTCCACACGTTACAAATACAGAGAGAGATTTATCTGCTCAATTTCAATTTGGTATATCTTATCAAAAATTAATATAGTTAGTAAAATGTTCCTACCTATGCATTAGAATTATTATTTAATTTTTTTTTTAATTTTCAAAATTTAAAAAGAAGTATAAAATAGAATTATTAAATTTAGAATTTTTTCTAAAAAATCTTATATGATTGCCTCCAGAATAATTAAAAAAAAAAAATAATCATCGTCCTAAATTAGATTGAGACTATTTTAGTGTAAATACGGTATAATATGAAATGATATTCGGAATGTTCCTGAAAGAATTTTCCTAATAATTATCTGAACAATAAAGCTAAAAGTAAACTTTAAATATTGTCAGTAACTTCATAAAATAGCAAACATACCACATATTTTATTTAGGTCATTTATCGTTTAAAGGTGTGTGTCAGTGAGCACTCAACTATAATCATTTATTGGACATTACAAGTGAGTCATGAGGGCATACGTAACATATCAAAATGTATGTGATAAAATGCACTTACCTAAAGTACCTGAGTACCTGCTCCTGCAGTGATGAATGGTTGATAGTTGATACCAACAGCGGTTCCCAAAAGTTCGAGTCACCCCTGACTATTCATAAAAAAAATTATGGTAAAAACCGATTTAGATTTATTTTACTTTTTTGAATACCGGGTGTAAAAATAAGAAATAACGCCGACTATATCTAAGGAACCGCTAATCCTACAGATCTGAGATTTTTTCTTAATAAATATGGTCTCTATAAATCGCTGGAAATTATTTCTACATTCCTAATTTTACCGCTTGGGATCTTCGTTTTTATAATCATTTATTAAAACGGGTGTGTTTTTATTTTTAACTGCCGAACTGACACAACAGTATCGCATTTTCAGTTACAGTTTGCACATGTCTTTTTTTTTCAGTTGTTTAATTGTTGCTTAGCAGCGTAAACGTTTTTAAAATGCGTTTACACAATTGTAAAAAATCACTTTGAAAAAAATTAAGATTACGTTTTACATTTTTCCTAAAAATATTAGAAATATTTAGTTTCGTACTTTATAAATAAATTTCCCAGCTGAACATTGGTTTTTAGCGTTTTAAGAGTTTTTAAAGATAATCCAAAACAGGTGCAAATTCGTGAAACCGATTCTTTGTTAAAAAAAATATAGTACTCTTATAACAAGAGGCACAGAAAATATTTATTGGATAAACCATATAATTTTTTTTAATCAACTGGACTCTAACTCAGTCTACATGCGGTGAAGAAGGTTCATTAGTAGTGATGCCGCGAGACGAGACGAGAGCGAGGCCTCTCTCGTCTCGTCTCGTAGGGCGAGAGAAAACTGTTCTCTCGTCTCGACGAGAGGACGTTTCTCTCGCTCGAGAGAGCCTTTCTCTCGTCTCGTCTCGTTTCTCTCGTGATAAAAACATATATCAAATTTAAATTTAAAAAATATTTACCAATGACAAAACATTTTGAATACAAACACAACGAATTATTTTTCAGGTAATTTGTCTTATTAGTGCCAAAATTGGCAATAAGAAACACTTATGGAATCGCTTATTGTCTGTCCGTCTGTCACAGCCGTTTTACTCGGAGAGTATTTGACGTGAAATTTACAGTTACCTGAATACGTAAGTACTTTGTCAGTTCGGGGGGGGGGGGGGGGGGGGGGGGGGGGGGGGGACAGGTTAAATTGGAAGTTAGAATGTATGTGATGCCATCGTGTGATTTCAAATGAAAAAGTTATTTGAAGAATGCTTTTAAAAACATGTAACACGTTTTCGAAAAAAAGATAAAAAATTGCTCTATTTCCAACTTATCTCCATGAGTATCCGTAGAAAAATCTGACTGAACGAAAATCATCACGATTGCTGTCTGTTGAATAGTTTTCCATACAAAGAAAGAATTTGTACTGATACTTTATATCAGCGCCTGCCAGCTAAATCTATCAAGATACCTATCAACTCTAATTAATTTAAAACATATACGGTACGACACACTATTGCGCTATTTCATTTGGTAAAACTTTTTTATTTACTTTTAAAACTTAATAATGACTTGTTTGCCTGTTGTCTGGAATAAAATTCGCGATATAAAAAATTTCTTGTAGTTGTACAAAATAAAACCTGACACAAAAGTTTGTCCCAAAAACCCAAAAAGTTTTATACAAATGTAAAACTTTTTATCTTACATTTCACAAAATAAAATCTTGTTAAGTGCTGCAACACCTCCAAAATTATAATCAAGTCTCAAATTTAATAAAAATTCACAAATTTCTAATAAGTACACACTTGTCATTGATTAGAATATTTACTGAATAGGGTAAATTAAAATCATTTAAAAATAAGTGCAATTTATTTGAATCATGAATGGTTAAATTTTAAGAGAAAATATTTGCTTATAGGTTTTTCGTTAAAATAAATCTTTTTTTATTTCTATCAAAATTTTCAATTAATATTTTGGTTTGTATTGAAATTTAAAAGTGCTTTATTATTAATATTTTTAAATTTTCCTTTAAACCATGTACCGTTTTATAAATTTGAGGCTTGATTATGGTTTTGTAAGTGATTCAGAACTTTTTATCAAGAATATTTTTTGTCAAATGTAAAATACATTTTTTCTCATTTTAATAAAAGTTTTTTGAATACACTTGTAATATTGTATACAGAGTGGCCCAAAAGTTTGGAAACGGCCAATTATCTCGTAAATTGCTAGTCCTAATTGTACAAAATTTGGGGTACATCTATTTTGAGATACGGTGATTCCAGATTTGATATTTGCCAGATTTGATATTTGCCAGATTTGATATTTGCCAGATTTGCCGTTTCTCTTAAATTATTAGTCACTTTGGTTTTTCAAATTCATCACCCTGTATATTCAGTCATTATTGGAATCTCCTATTCAATACAAGTTCAACCATATGTAACACTTATGATTTTATGTAGTTAAAATAGATCCCCGTTGGAAAAAAAAACAATTTTTCAGTTTTTTATTAGCAATTTACGAAGTTGGAAAATAAAAACTTTAATTAATCATCGAAAAAAAATATTTATATATATTTTTAAAGATCCGTTTTTTTATTATCAGAAGCTGCTTGGAAATAATTTTATACAATTTTTATCTTCCAGTCATAAAAATTATTCCAAGAACTATGTAAACAATATTTTTCGTAATCGGTGAAGTTTGATAAAAAACTGAATTTTAAATAAATGACATATTTTCTTCATAAATTACTACTTCAAAATCCCAATTACACACATATTATTTGTTACCGTTTAATATGTATATTGAATACGTATGTTATAGTTAACTTTTTAACTTTCTGAATATCTGATAGGTTTAAATTATAAGTTGCGATAAACAATTGAAAATTTCAAATAAGCAAAAAGTAAAATGTTCGAGAGAGCTCGAGAGAGGCGAGGAATTCTCGTCGAGAGAAGACACTCTCTCGTCTCGTCTCGAATTTCGAGAGAAAATGTCTCTCTCGTCTCGTCGAGACGAGACGAGAGACGAGAATATCTCGTCTCGCGGCATCACTATTCATTAGAACACATCATTTTGAGCCGTTACTTAATAATAAATAAAATAAATACTTTCATTCAACAAATAAATAATTATATTGATTGTTAAAAATAAGAACAACAAGACCATTTAATTTACAAGAAATATTACAATTACAAGATTTAAATATATTCGAATTACTTTTTCGTCACATATCTAATATTAATGTAAAATTGTAGAACAAAACCTTTGTTTTTCCCATTTGTGTTCCTCCTATCCGAGGTCCTCCTTTGTTTGTCTTAAATCGCTTTGATTGACCCCTAAGCGTAAGATGTCCAAGTTCTTTCCCAATAAAAAAAAAAAAACAAAAAAAAAATAAACAAACAAAAAAAACAAAATTTATCTGTTTGTAAAATTTTTTCAAAAACGACATTTTTTTAACTGAATTGATGTTCGTACCAATAAAAACTATCTGTTGTTTCTTCTTTTAAAGTGAATGCCAATTTTTCGAATACATGTATTAATTGACCGTGCAAAACATTTCACATCAGGAATTTCTTCCGAAAATCGTTTATGTAACGATTTCATTGTTCCATTTTGCGCACCTTCGTATATCTTATATACAGGGTGTAGCAAAGTAATTGGTCGTAAATTATACCACATATTCTTTGGTCAAAAATAGGTCGATTGAACCTTACTATAGGATGTTTAAATTAAAAATATATACAGTGTGGTCCAATATAAAGTATCCACTCCTCTTTTTTTGGTTCCCTTAGATTTAAAGAAGAAATTCTCAGACGCGTCAATTTTTGTTTGTATAATTGACACACAATGGGGTGAAAAACCCTTAGAATTTAGATAGAGAAAGAGTTGCACATTTTAAAAAGGTTATTTTATAAGCATTTCATTAATAGCAATATTGTTGTGTCAAATTTCTATTTTGGCGCCCACTTGAAGGTGAAAATTAGACACCTAGCCTTTCCTGTTTTCCTGAAATTTAATGCAATTTAATCTAATTTAGTTTAAAAAGTTTTTCATTGTTAAAATGATGTAGAATGTGTATTGTAAATACAGAAAGGATAAGGTTATTTTGAACACCTGTTAAATTAAATTATTGTATTTTGATGTTAAATCTTAACTGGTCCGGCGTCGTCTGACAGACTACGCCATATAAACAAATCTTTCTTCTTGGTACCTCCCACAGGAAGGCCCTTACTTCTAATCCTTTCCCTATTGTAGCTCGACAGGTAGCCATGTCTGCGACAGGCTGGCGTCAGTTTCCTAAAAGCTGTGGCAGAAATTAATTCAAGGGCAGTGAACTTTAGCTCATGCTAAAAATCAAATGTTTTTTTTACATTTGTATTTTATGTAAGTTTTTGTTTACCTAACACTTTGCCAATTTAATATTGTAATATGAAAGAATTTTTTCTTGTATTTTTCAAAATTTCGGTGTGGGTTTTAGTTTTGGGTTTAATTTTGTTTTTATTTAGTTTTAAATGTATTTATTTTTACATATTATTATTATTATTATTATTATTAAGTAATGTTTTTAACATCTATGTTAAATAAAACATTTTATTTTACCTATTTTATTTTTTTCCCCTCCAAAAACAAGTAGTCTCACAGACTACGTCGGACCAGTTACGTTACTGCAGAGTACCGGACCAGTTAGGGGTTAATGGTTGTAATATAGAAACAAACCTGATTTTGATATTTTTGCCAACCTAGAATTAACATTGAAAATGTTCAACAAGTAAGTGGCTGTATCGTTTAAACCAAACATTTTCCAAAAAAATACTAGAAAACAAAAAAGTTTAAAAATGAATGTTAAATGCTAGCGGCTTTACATTTTCGACTAAATTTTATTCCACAAAAAAGTTGGGTGGTCAAAAGGGCGATGAACCCCTCGAAAAACCTACAAAATCGAGAAAAAAATATTGTCTCCACCTTGGCTCTATTAGTACTCTTACACGCTATATAAAATTTCATAGAAAAATGTTAAACTGTTTAAGGGCAACGTTAAAAAAATTCATTTTACTTTTTTGTGTGTGCAATTTTGTACATAGGAAAATAAGGTTCAATTGACCTATTTTTAACCCAAAAACATGTGGCATAGTTTATGGCCAATCTTTTTGAAATACCCTGTATAACTTGCCTCAATTTACTTATTATTAGAAAATTTACTTCTGTTTTA
This sequence comes from Psylliodes chrysocephalus, assembly GCA_927349885.1. Taxonomy (NCBI): domain Eukaryota; kingdom Metazoa; phylum Arthropoda; class Insecta; order Coleoptera; family Chrysomelidae; genus Psylliodes; species Psylliodes chrysocephalus. Next base: position 68,999,208 of record OV651814.1, read on the forward strand.
CATTGGATTACTTTTTTAGACATTATTTTCACATACTTTTTATCAGAATTTGTTGGTTTATTAATTCTATAGATATTGTTTTGCGAAATATTGTGATGTTTGTTTATTTCAAATAACAGTTTATTTATTAATAATTTATTTAAACACTTATTTACTTTATAACACTACTATTCTAATTTATATATATTTCGAATGTCTTTGATTCGTTCACTATTTATATTCACCACTGTCTATATACTAATTAACTCTCGCTTAGTGCTCCACCAATACTTATACACAAATTTAAAAAATTAGCGAATGTGCTAGAAAGTTCACCTATTCTTACCAATACACTAGAAACATTATCCAGTTCTTTCTCGAATAGTCATCGAAAGCTCCTCCGCTATACTCGTCACATATGTTTGGTCTTAAGGGGTTCAATTATGTATAATAATCGGACAAGTTGAGCCTCAAAGAACAAATAAGACAGAGAGGGACTTGGAGGATTAGAGCATGACTGAATAATGAAATGGCTCACATAACAATATTTAATGCCTCTGCAGCTATTTGGTTATATCTCTCTCCAAAAGCCTCGCAAATAAATTGTGTCTCTTATAATATGAAACTTCAATTAGGATTAAAGTTTTGTTGAATACTTTTGAAATATCGAAATAAACAAATTTTTAACAAATTGACAAATTCAAAATTATTTTGATAACTGCCACCTGACATTATAACATGATGTAATTAATCTACGACGAGCCAAAATCTAGTAAATTTTGTTTTATCCATTTTACATTTAAACAATAAAGAAAGCGAAACTCTATACTATTTTCTGCTGTGTAATGTGATATTTAGTTTAATTTGGTATAAACGACTAATCTTATTTGTCTGATGTTAAAAATGTTGAATTCTTATAAAAAATTACTTACGACTCAGTATGCGCCGTCCCTGAAAGTATTTTTCTTAGAAATGCACTTAAATACAAATTGGACGGCAATAAAAAAGTTACTGTCCACAAAAAGAATTTAGATGTATAGGAATAACTCGAAAATGTTGTTCGGACAAGTTCATTAAAATGTACTCGGCCAAAGTAAGTAAATTGTCAACAAGAAATATGGTTTCGTATAAGTTTTGGAATTCAACCGAGATACGATTCAATACCCCTTGGTTATTTACTGACTTTTGTTTTGATATAGGATGATGGCGCCTTACGATTTAAATAAATTCTCCAAAAATGGATAAATATCTAAAACGAAAAAGACAAAGAGAACATGAACCCTTTACAACACAGTGTATATCAGCGTGGTAAAGGGGGATGAAAATGTTTAATAGGAGAAAAAAGGGGTACAGTAATTTAATATGTAGAACACAGTACATCATTTAAAGTATATATTTTATTTTCGCTTTATCCTTCAATGCTGATTTGCATTCTTGTGAAATTGATCTTATAAAATAGGTAATGAATTTATTCATGTTTTTATAGTATTTACTATTAACAACGTAATTTTCAAAAAAGTCAGGTTTTTTCTGAACATATTCCTATCGTTGGGGTAAGTTGCTTAGTGATTATAATGATATAGTGATTATTAGACCTAGGAATATATGCACCAAAAAGTAGTTAAATATGCGCATATATATGCGGCAAAATACTTCAATATATGCGTAAAAAATTGAAAAATATGCAGAGCATATGCAATAAGAGTAATTTGTTATTTGATCGAAATAGTTTATTAATATTTATTGTTTTATTTTAGAATACCTAATATAATACTTAATAATTATTTAATTATTAACTAATTTTATTTACAAATCAACATTATGTTTTTCTAAATTATCTATATTAAATGATTGTCTCCTATCAGTAAGTATGTACTTGTACAAAGAAAAACTCCTTTCGACATCTACAGAAGTAATAGGTCCAAACTTAAATTTTCCTGAAATATCTGGATGAATAGTATTAATATCTTTAAAGTTACCAGAATAAATATTAGCAAGGTTTCTTAAAACAATAAATCCTTCATTTTTTAAAATTACATTTGAAAATTTATGAAAAATCGACTTTCCAATATCGCCCTGGACATTTTTACACTCTGATTCAAACGTCTTAATTAAATTTACGGAAGTCACCAAAGGTAAATTTTTTTGTTCTAAATCTAATATAATTTTGGGTACAAATGCATAAGTTTTTAAAAACACTAATTGCTTTGGTAATATGTGATTTTGAAACAACTTCTTTGTATTAGATATTCCCTTAGATGAATCATCAAAATCAAATATTATTTCTTTAATTTTTTCATAATTATCTGCGTAAAAAAGGCAGCTTTAAGCCAGGTACCCCACCGAGTAATCACAGGTTCCGGTGGCATCTGTAATTCAGGTAATTTTTCTTTGTACAATTAAGTTCTTAAAGGAACTTTAAGAAAATTTATTTTTACATTACTAATTAAATCATTTAGTAAAGGAAAGTTAGACCTAATTTCTTCTGCAACTCTGTTAAGGCCATGAGCCAAACATGTAACATGGATTAAGTTTTCATAAAACATTTTTAAATTTTTTGCGGCTATTACCATGTACGGGGTAGCATCGGATAACAGCAATAAACATTTTTCTGTTGGAACGGCTACCGGAAGAAAAAATGAAGACAATTCTGTCTGGATAAAACGAGTTATTGTCAAGTTATTTGTTTTATCTAATTGCTTTGAAGCGATTAGATATGGACCAATTTGCGTTTTTTCGCGTAATCAACCTATCATTAAATATATCGACCACAAAAGTCTGTTGTTTCATCCACAATAATGTAGAAATGATTTCCAACGGTAATTTCACGAATTTTTTGAAGAGTCTCAATGTACAAACTGTTAACATCACGTTTGCGTAATATACTTTGTTCTGGAATATTAAATTTACAGTATTTTTGAAAAAATTATCGGATATTTAGATTATTTAATTGTATTAAAGGGATATTCGAAGTCACTAAAGCTTTGCATAAATCTTCATTAAAAATAGCTTGTTCACTTCTAGACGATCCAGATTCTAAATATTGTTTCACGGAAAGTTGACTTTGTCTGCGAGTGTATTTAGATTTCTGCTTTGCTATATGTGAGGGTGTTTTCACGTGTTGGTCGATTTGAAATTTTTTTTTACATGGAATCTAAAATAAATAAATTCCTGTAGATGTTGAAGTTTTAATTAAATTAAATAAATGCCTACGTTGTAAAGTTGCCCTACTTTTTTTTAACTGTGAGTTGAAATAATATTTTACTGTCATTTGATTTACCATTGTGAAAGGTCAAATTAAAATATAAAATAAAAAAGTACTTACAATTGAATCGGTTATTGTATAAAGGGAACAAGTCCACATTTCTTCAAAATTAAACTGAGATATACATTTTGTAAAATCGAAGTCAACGGACCTGTGGGTCTATAAAAGAAACTTATACCGCTCGCCTGTTTCGAAATATCATGGGCAGAAATTTATTGTTGAGTCTATAAAGGGAACTATTCAAGGACTTGTTACCTTTAAAAAATAATTTTCGTGGCGCTAGCGTCGCTACTTGTGTTTTGTTTACAGTATATTACTTTATTACTTCATTTAAAGAAAATACATGCATGTGCCTGGTTCGGCAATTATTGCAATATCATTTTTTGTGAATATAAACATTATTTATTAGAATTATGTCTGATATCTCTGATACAAGTAGTGAGTTACAACCGAAACGGAAAAAGGGTGTGCGAAACTGTGAAAAATATGAAAATAATGTACGAATTAAATCCCGATTACTTGAAAAAAACTATGTTAGTCAAAAAGGCGCTGCAAAACCTTCTCGACAAACTGGGCCAGACTGCAGGTATGTACTTGTACAGGGTTTTAGACTAGTTATAGGATCTCGCCTTCTTTTTATGTATTTATGGGGTTTTTAGTCAGTTTAAAGACGATATTTTTTGCAGGTGTAAATTTGAATGCACAGAGAAGTTCTCTGATGAGCAGAAGAAGACAATTTTTAAATCGCTGTATTCTGGGAAGCCAAAGAATGAACAAGACACTTTTTTAATGAGTCTTCTTGATGCTAAAGAAATTAAGAGACGTAGGTCAAGGAATCAAGAGCCTAAGCAAGAGCGCCAAAGCAATTTTGTGTTTCACTTATTAAACGGAAAAGAGCGTGTCCAAGTATGCAAAAAAGCATTTCTTAGTCTGTATGCCTTGTCAGTAAAGGCAGTTTTCCGTTTAACTTCACTTCTGTTAAATGGCGATAGGCCAACTGACAGGCGAGGTCAACACCTTAACCGTGGTAATGCTTTACCTGATTCTGCTATTTTAAAAATAAATGAGCATATCAGAAAATTTCCAAAAAAAGAGACTCATTATGGAAGCAAACCGCTTAACTATCTTGATTCTTCGTTGACCGTAAAAAAGATGTTCGAGATGTTTTGCTGGGAAAATGTAGATTTGGTGAACATTGTTAAGTATGAGTACTATTTAAAACATTTTAATGAAAATTTTGGATACAGATTTGGTAGACCACAGGTGGACGTATGCCAGAAGTGCGAGGAATTAGGGGTGAAATTAAAATCGTCGGTATTAAACGATACTGCAAAACGAGTAGCAGCTGCGGAATTAGTTGTGCATAAAAGAAGAGCTGCTAAGTTCTACAATAAAATTAAATCTGTAAAAGATTTGTGCAATAACAACGAAAATGTAGCAGCAATCGTTTTCGATTACATGCAGAATTTGCCATTACCTTTTATGCCAGTGAATGACATGTTTTACCTACGAAAAGTATGGCAATACGTTTTTGGGATCCATGATATAAAAACTAATGGTGCAACAGTTTATACATACCATGAAGGTACAGCTAAACGCGGAGCGAACGAAGTAACTTCTTTCCTACAGGACTACATTAAGCAAATTCCAGAAACTGTCACCGAATTATACGTGTTTAGTGATGCATGCGGAGGCCAGAATCGAAATCATACCCTTGTTCGATTTTTCCTGAATCTTACCCTAAATAGAAGATTTAAAGTGATTCACCAATATTTTCCTATTCGAGGGAATTCATTTCTGCCATGCGACAGAGACTTCGGAATAATCAAAAGAGCTATTAGGCGCCATGATAGGATATATACACCATTGCAATATGTGTCAATAATAGCAGAAGCTAAAACATCCAAGCCAAACTTTACTATAAAAGTGATAGATACACATGAAGTGTTAAACTTTAAAGCATGGTGGCCAGCTTATTTTAAAAAGACTACGAAGGAAATAGTTACAGATAAAGAGACAATAAAAGAAAGTTTTAGCATAGCAAAATATAAACACTTGACTTATGAAAGTGAACATCCCGGTTTTATAGTAACACGGGAATTTATAGACGGCATTACGACATCCAAGTTTCGTTTATCAAAAAATAATGTTACAGCTCCCCTTTTTCCAAATGAAAGGGCTTATAACGGAAAAGTACCAATCAAGGCTAAAAAGCTGGAGGATCTCATGAAGGTTTTAACCTACATTCCTGAGGAAGATTAAGAATTTTTTGAACAGTTGAAGGAATGGCCAACAACCGACAGAGAACATGAGTCTGACTAATAATTGTTTAAAGTTTTAGAATGCAGATTTGGTTTTTTATATCATTTAATCCCTTTTTTATAAATAAAATAATTAACAGTAAAGCATCAGTAATATTGTTCTATGTTTTTTTCATTTATTATATGAAGGAAACAAGTCCAAGGGTTAAAAATCGCCCTTATGATCTTAATACTTTTCAAAATCCAAATAGCTTTATCGCATATCATTCTGCTACTCAATTAATACATTTCATCCATAGAACATAACTTAATAGGTATTCAAATTTCGAAGCTAGTTGGTTTTTTTCATTTTTCTAAAAAGTAGTTATCATGGACTTGTTCCCGTTATACAATAACCGATTCAATTTTAGAACATGTTTAACAAAACACCTGGTTATCACCTTCTACAACAATATCTGAATAAGATTATACCCACGACTCAATTAATTTTGCCATTTTTCCTACTGGTTAACACAACACAACAATAAAGACTGAAATGAAGTTGAAAGTAAACTGAGTTGTTTAGAAATTTGAAGATATTAATACAACTACCTGAAAGGATATTTAGCAAAATTTGTTGGTTTAAGGAGGGTGTTTATAATTTAATCCTCTCAAGTACCTACACCATTAACCGTAATTTATTACAAAGAAAAGTTAATCCTTCAAAATTTTAGGAAATCAACCTGTATAAACATTTCACAAAATATTATTTTGGTCCAAAACTCATAATTTTAATATGTCCAGCCAATTAGTACGTCAGATATATGCCAAAAAATTAACAAAATGTCAATATATGCATTCAAAATTAAAAATTGTATATATATGCAACATATGCAAGATATGGCGTTTTGCATATTATCCTAGCTCTAGTGATTATGGTGTTTGTCGGTTTATACAAGTAGGTTAGGGCTTAGATTACACAACGTTAATGTTAACCAAACCAGCGACCTAAGGGCTTTCGATATGTGTACCGATATATTTAATAGGTAATTTTTGGTAATCATGCATATTTTAAAATCGTGTGATTCCATAACTAATAAAATGTTATGAACTTACTCAAAAGTCGCTAAAAAATGTAGTCTTCTTTTAATAATTTCAAAATATAATTACTTTTGGTGGTAGGCTGCATTGCTCACACTGTTTAAAAAGTATATATAGCGAAATCTTTTGACCTCAGAATTGTAAACTAATTGTTAATGAAATAATGTCTCTATTGCTCAACTACCAATTTTTTAAGTTTTTGCAAACATACTTATAAACCCTAAAATTACCCTAACGAGCTGTCTGTGATAAAAGAAATAATTAAAACAAAATCTAGCAAAGTTTTTAATACAGGATTCAAAATGTTGCAGGTAAAATGAATAACATGTCGGACGATTATTATTAATTTTAGTTGTGTACAGTGTACATGTCGATTAATAGATTAGATTAGATTAGATTAGGAGTTGGACGTTATTTGTCCTTGTCCATCGCGACCTTTTCAGATCTATTGTGGGACTCCGTTTGTTTTAGATTATGTCGTCTAGCCTGGTCTTTTTTATTAGACTTTGACAGTGGCTCCCGCATGTAGTTGCATGCAATTGGCTTTTCTTCGCCCAATGTTAGAAACCTCATTCCAGCCAAGCCTTCACATTGGCACAGGACGTGGAATGATGTTTCCTATTCTTCTTCACAGAACCTGCACAAAGTTGCTTTTTCTGCTGGATTTATGACACTCATGTGCCTTTTGAGGCGACAGTGTCCAGTAAGAAGGCCTACTGTTATCCTAACGATTTGACGTTTTTGATCCAGTAGGTCTTTCGTAAACTTGGCCGATGGTTCCTTGATGAACTGTTTGGCCTGTCTCAGTCTTGCATAGTTGTTCCACCATTCCTGAGACTCTTTTTGCATCCATTGTTTAATGGATGCCTTGCACAATGCCTTAGCGACTCCACAAAAGGGTTCAGGGCCTGTCATGGCCTTATCTGAGCCATCTCGGGCTAATTCGTCGGCCTTTTCGTTGCCCTGATATCCCTCATGGCCTGGAACCCAGGCTAAGGTCACCTTATTTTGACTACTTAGCTCTGTCAGGTCTTCTAGACAGTCTTTCACCAGTCGTGATTTGATTTCTGGTGAGAGAATTGCCTTTAGAGCTGCTTGGCTATCAGAGTATATGGCAATAGTTTTGCCTGATACTTGCTGATTTAATATTTCTCTTGCACAGTGTTGTATGGCTATTAGCTCAGCCTGGAACACTGTTGCATATTAATAGCTTGCGGTTTAATTTATTTTGCTTCTTCTTAAAATGCCGATTTTTACCAATAGTGAATAACATTGTGTTAGTTTAGAACGAGTAAAAACACATTTTAATAGGCGTGTTCAATTATGCTTAGAATATAAAGAAGGACATTTTGAACATTTTTTATAAACTTGTGAAATAATTTGTGCATTTTTTAAAATAAGAAGGCTATAATAGTATATTATGCAACGATCATGTAATGATGGTTATTAATACACGAGCATTAACCGGGATACGAAACGAGCCAAAGGCGAGTTTCGTATGGTTTATGCGAGTGTTTTAATAACCATTACATGAGAGTTGCATACGCTATTTTTTCTACACCCGATAAATAATCAAGACCTATAAATATTATATTTATATTGGTATTGAACACAATAACAGTAATTACTCGTATTTCTATAAAAAATTCTACAAAATTGTAATTAATGGTATTACTTCAGGTATTGGTATTTCCCTAGATTTTTGCGGTAAAATATTTTGTACTTATTTTCTGCTTTCTCCGATATGTGTGGAGGAGTCTTCTATATCGCTAATATCAGACATTTTAATATTATAATTATCGAAGTTTAGCTACCTACGAAAATTTAATACGTTTTGACAACTAAAATAATTACATAGGAACCTAGGACAAACGTCAAACAGCATGCTTGATTGAAAAATTGTAGGTTTCTATTGATTAAAAATCTGTATCGTAATGAAAAATCTGTATCATAATGGGTATCATTATGAAACGGATTATGGGCATATAAGTGCATTATTATAATACGGGTGTAGAAAAAAGATTTTTTGGTAAGTCAAAAATTCTTTATTTCTTGATGAGCAAAGATTAACAAAACATTGTTTACATCACAGTGGAAATAATCTGGACCAGTTAACTCTATTTTAATACAATTAACAAAATTAATCCGAAAAATAAGAAAGTGTATTAATTACGCCTGGTATTATAAAATCTAAAAAGATGAAGTTTTGTGTATTTTTTGTTTATCAAGTATTTACTTATTCATATTTCTCGATTAACCTCAGTGGCGGGTAACTAAAACAAATAAAAATTTTTGAAAAAAATCTTGAATACTAAGGCTATTAGAAATAAACTCATCTGACAAAAGTTGTTTGTTTTGATGCGCTAAATACGTGGTTAAAATTATGGCACTTTTTTCTGGAACACCCTGTATAATGTGACTAATTCGTGAATAACCCCGAAAGAGTAAATATTTTAAGACTGTTGACTAAACCTTATATTGAACTCATATATGCTTCTACAATAAGCAATTCTCCGCTTTATCTTGAAAACTGGTCATAATATCTGATTCAAAATTAATATTTCTGAAGAAAGCGTTAAAATATTATTACGCTGATTTTTGGTAAACTCAATTTATTTCAAAACTCAACCTTTCACAGTAAAACTATTACCTTAACGTACAAAGTCTATCATAAAACTGAACTGTGGCGTTAAGATCATCCCTTGAACCTCCTCGAACCGTCCAGATGTTTCTTGACAAGGAATGACATTTCTAGAGTGTTTTCTCTTACTCTTTTAATCGTACTTTTACCTATAATTACCGCAGTATACTGCAGGGTGATGAGTGACATTTCACTTTTTCTTTTAATCGTACCTTTAACAGCCGCAGGCTATTGCAGGGTACATGGTAACATTACTCCCTCCCTTAGATTATACAGGGTGTCTGTAAAAGGTCTTTACAAAAACATACCACATATTCCTTAGACCAAAATAAGTCGATTTAAGTAAAATTACCTTTGAACAAAGTTGCTTCGTTTGGGCTCCAGAGGGCCTTTAAGTTACAATTTTTAAATCGTTTTTCCCATAAAAATTTAAAACGGCATATGCGATTATGCTGAAATTTGGTATATTGGTAGAGTTTTATGTGGCAAAAAAAAATGGTATTAAAATTTTGTCCGATAATAATACATAGGCGTAGAACTTGATTTTTTAAAAAATTGCACCTTTAAAAATTCTACGCCAATGGAAGAAAAGGAGTTTGAGTATGAAATTTAGATTGCGCAACTTATTTACTTTAAAAAAGGTACTCTTGATAAGACTAGATTACTCTCATGGTTTTCGCTAAATTTCTGTTTTAATAATTTAGAGTGTATAGGTTTCACAAAAATATTTATTTACACATAATCAAAATAGAGATTTTACAAAAATTGTTCAAAATGTTTACCATTTTCACGCATACAAAGATTTATACGTCGAAGAAAATTAACATGTATAATTTCCATAACTTCTTCATCACCTCTAAGATTGTTTATTGCATCTTGTATACGTTGCCAGAGTTCTTTCTCATTTTCTACAGGTTTCCTGTAAACTGTGGATATCAGATGTCCCCATAAAAAGTAATCCATCGGTGTTAGGTCTGGGGAACGTGGTGGCCAGAATTACTAAAATGCAAATTTCGTCAAAACCATGAGAGTAATCGAGTCTTATCAAGAGTACTTTTTTTAAAGTAAATGAGTTGCGCAATCTAAATTTTATACTCAAACTCCTTTTCTTCCATTGGCGTAGAATTTTTAAAGGTGCAATTATTTAAAAAATCAAGTTCTACGCCTATGTATTATTATCGGACAAAATTTTAATACCATTTTTTGCCACATAAAACTCTACCAATATACCAAATTTCAGCATAATCGCATATCCCGTTTTAAATTTATATGGGAAAAACGATTTAAAAATTGTAACTTCAAGGCCCTCTGGAGCCCAAACGAAGCAACTTTGTTCAAAGGTAATTTTACTTAAATCGACTTATTTTGGTCCAAGGAATATGTGGTATGTTTTTGTAAAGACCTTTTACAGACTCCCTTCTCTCTAATTATTCGACTCGAATAACTTGGTTACTGGGACCTGGTTGGAGCCAACGCAAAGGATCTGGATCACGGTATGGTGCTAACTTTTCAATGTGAACTACCTTGGGTTTAATTACGCTGACAACAGAATCCGGTAAAAGTCGTTGATTTTCCTGAGGACAGTGTAGGGGCTTTTTCAGTAACCATGCAGTTTTTGACAAAGTTTGGCGCTTGTTTTGTACAGCCGTACTGGGTAGCCTCTGTCAAAATATGTCCCTGTGGCATGCTTTTTGATTCTAGCGTTTGTTTTATTACTGTTGACTTTCCAACATTTCCAAGCGAATCCGTAGAACTTTTCTAAGTTTAAGTTATGTATGTACGTAGGAAGTGTACGGCCCTCTTCTTCACCAGGAGGCTCCCTTTAAAAAAAAATTATTATGGGGAAGTTTATTCTCCCTTCTAGTTATCATGATGGAAGGAGTATAACTAGTCGATTCATGTTCAGCACTTAGGTAGGCTAGCAGAAGTAGATAGATTAAAGTTTCCCAGTTCTTTTGGTTTCCACAGACAAACATTGAAAGATACTGGGATATAGTTCTATGGTGCATTTCTAACATTCCATCGGACTATGAGTGGAGAGGCGTAGTGCGTGTTTTCCTGATGCCTAAAATTTTCATCAATTGTTGCCATAACTCAGTTTTAAAATTGCGTCCTTGGTCAAAACGCAATTCCAGAGGGACTCTATGTCTCGCTATAACGTTCGTTATGAATGCTTTTGCTACTGTCGTCGTTTCCTAATTAGGATTAGGTGCTATTTCTGGCAACTTTGAAAAATAGTCCATAACAACCACCACCAAGTATTTATCTCCCCTCTCTGTTAAGGAAAGTGGTCCTAGGATATCTGCGGCGATTCATTTGAAAGGCTTTCCAGAAAAGTACTGTGTCATTTTACTTTGGCTTCTTGTTTTTGGCCCTTTTTGCCTTTGCATAAATCACATTTTTTAAACCAATTTTCTATATCCTATCGGAAATTAACTCAATAAAGTCTTTCCCGAACTCGTGCCAGCATCCTTTTAGTACCACAATGACCGCCTTAATGCCTGCTATAAAGCTTCTTCAACACACCTCTGACATGTGATTTCGGAAGAACCTCTCCATCGGGGCTATTCCACTTCTACTGTAATAGGCCATCGTAGAGAATCCTCTTGCCATATAGATCTAAATCGATTTTTAAGCCATTCTCGAACAATTTTTGTCAATGTCTTTCTTTTGTCTTTCTCAGGCTTTTAAGAGTTTTTCCGACTTCGTCATCCTCTGGCCTAAAGATTGGCTTCTTCAACCCCTTCCTCTCGTTCTTCGAGCCTTTTAAATACCGGCACTGTCGTTCTTAACAAGGTCACCTGGAAAGAATGTCTGCATTGCTATGAAGACAGCTTCTTTGATGCACTATCTAAAAGTTATATTGCTGCAGTCTCTCTATATATCTAACAACTTGTTCTTCAGGATTTTTAAAATTTATCAGTCACTGCAAGGCTCTAGGATACTTCTAATAATAACAATTTTATTTAAAAGGTAAGTATGGTAGTGTTTAAGGGTTTTGACAATAGCTAAAAGTTCTTTCTTATTAATGCAATAATTCTTCTCAGCTTTCTCCAAGGTCTTACTAAAATAACTCACTATTTTCTCTTTTCCCTCCTGTTTCTGTGATAGCACGGCGTCCACGCCATGTTGAGATTCGTCGCAGTCCAAAATAAATTGTCCTGATTCCCGAGGGTAGGCTAGGATAGGTGGCGTGGTCAATCGCTTTTTCAACTCGTCGAATGCATTTTAGCAATCTGGCGTCCAGTCAAATAGACTATTTTTTTTTAGTTAGTCGGCTAAAGTCTGTGACGAATTTTCGGTAATATGAGCACAGTCCAAGAAAACTAAAAGTTTCCTTTTATCTCTTAGTTTAGGCCAATCTCTGATTACTATAATTTTTTCCGCGTCAGTCTGATTCCTCCGTCGGAAAGGATGTGTCCCAAATAATAGGCTTTCCATTGGAACATTGAACATTTGTGATTACGCTTTAGATTGGCATTTCTTCACTCAAAAGTTTTTGACATAATCATTATATCATCAAAATATACTTGACCAATTGTCCAGCTTAATCCTTTTAAAACCATATTCATTGGTCGTTCAAAGGTAGCTGGGCATTAAAGAGACCAAAAAGGAGAACCTGGAATCGGTATAATCGGCTGCCAGTTAAAAAAAGCTGTTTTGTCTCGATCGTCAGGGTGTACCTCCTAATTATGTACAATTTGAAAACAGTATCTTCCCTTATAAAACTTCAGTTAAATTTCTTGGTTTATATTTAGATTACAAATTGAACTGGAAAGTACACATAAATTACATTTTACGAAGGACTGAAAATGTTATGAATATTCTCAAGACTGTAAACGTTAGTGATTGGGGAGCAGATCCAAATATCTCTCTATTATTATTTAAAAATCTAATTAGATCTATCTTGGATTATGGATCAATATTCTATGGCTCTGCATCAAATTCCACAATTCAAAAAATTGAACGAATAAAAAATTAAGCTTTAAGACTATGCATTGGTTATCTGCCTAGCACACCTATCAAGGTTATGGAAGCGGAACTTTGTGAGCCCTCATTAATTTTACGCAGACAATTTTTAGGAATTAAATTTATAGTCCTTTTAGTTGTAAGTGGTAAAACATTGCTAAATAAAATTGTACAATTAACTACCAGCTGCTTAACACATCAATATTGGAAAAAGAAAAAATTGCCATTATTTGTAGAAAGTTTTCTTGATTATTCAAATATATTTACCGGAATTAATCCAAAAGAACACATGTCCTATTTAAAGTTAAATTACGAAGACTATTTAGTACCGTTCAGTTGTCATTTCAGTAAGATTCAAGCAACTGACGCCCTCACAAAAATTGATAATTTATTGTATGTTGAAAATTACTGGGAAAATTACCAAAAGCTATACACAGATGGTTCAAAAAAAGACGGAAAAGTTGCCTATGCTATATATTATCCACAAAAAGCTATTAAAATTCAAACTAGATTTCTAGATTTAATGACAATTTATACAGCAGAACTTATAGCCGTTAAAGAGGCTTTCAAAATATGTATAGAACAAAAAGAAATAGATTATATAATTTTTACAGACTGCAAAAGCATTGTTCAAAAATTAAGAGATATTACAATTAACAACGAAATAAATTATATTATCTATGAAATTATTGCTCTAAATAGTGAGGCAAGAAAAAAAGGGAAAAAATATAACGTTATATTGGATAAAGTCACATATTGGAATTAAAAATAACGAAATTGTAGATGATTTGGCAAAAAAAGGAACTGATGATAATATCATCATAAATTCATATCAAGTCCCAAGAGGCGATTTAAATTGCTATATTAAAGTATTTGAAATAAGTAAGTGGCAAGACAATTATAACTGTTCAGACAAAGGTCAATTTTTTAAAAACATTCAAAGCAAGATACCCTCCATACCATGGTTTAGCAAATTCAGCAATAGAAGTTTTATTAGAACGACTTGTAGAATTAGAAGTAATCATTGCCTGACTCCAAATTATAAAAGAAGAATGGGATTGGTAGACAATGATGAATGCATCTGCGGCGAGGTAGCCGATTTACAACATTTACTTTTAGAATGTATTTTAAATGATATTGACATATCAAATCTATATACCAAACTTATTCAACATAATGTCCAACTACCTATTAATTTGTCACACCTTCTCGCCCTCAAGAATTTCGATGTATACAAAATTATTTATAATCATTTAACTCCTTAAATTTAAAGCTCTGACGAAAAGAATTAAAATATGTACAAAAATAAAAAATAATATAACAAAACTAAATATTAAAAAAAAAAACAAAATTAAAACAAAAAAAATGCAAAAAAAGAAAAACAAAAAAAAACAGAAACAAAAACAAGTAAAAAAACAGACGAAAAAATCAAAAACAAGCAAAAACATGAGCTAGAAAAAGCCTATTATAGGATTTACTTCTTAATAATGTATTTAGAGAAATTTGTATTTTTCAAATAAAATGTGAACTGTGAAATATTGTAAGGATAGAACTTAAAATTAAATTAACACAAAATAAACTTTATTAAAATTGATTAAAGATTGACTGGCCAGTTGGTTTTGAAACCAGTGCCAAACAAAAATACATACACATACATATACCAGTAACCACTCTTTAAGTGTCTAGAGTGGAAGCGGAAACCCATTTCGCACATAAAGTGTTTAGTGTGTCGTCTATTCGGGGAAGCGGGTTGTTGTCTTTTTGCATTATCTGATTTAATCTCCTACAATCTACACAAAAACAAATAGATTTATATTTCTTAGTTAGTAGGATCAGAGTTGAGCACCAGGAACACGAAGCTTCTTTAATTATATTTACATCCATCATGTCCTGCATCATATGTGTTATCTTTCTGTTAAGCAAATGGTAGTCTTTTAGGTGTTTGCCCCTTATTGGCCTTGCATCGCCTATATAAATTCTATGATGGACAAGACCAATGCCCCGTATATTTTACTGTTTCCAAAAATATCACAGTTTGTACTGATTAAATCTTTAACTTTTCTTAATTCTACAGCTACAGCTGATCATAATTTTTAACTAGCTGTTTTACGAGTAACTTTTGGCAACCTTCTTCCTAGAACAGACTTCGCACTTTATTATGGTTTTCATCGGTGTACAGAGCTCTATTCTTTGTCTTTTTTTTTTAGTTTGAATGGTTTCTTCTAAGAAATTCTTTACTTTTCACAACATCCACATGTAGACCATGCTATTTCTCACTAAGCCTCACCGAGACGACAGCTTTAGAATTTTGAGGTACTTCTATATCTTCGTTCACTAGGACCATTATCGATTGAGTCCCTTTCTCCGATTTTAGGACAATTTCGTCGTTCGTTTCCATTTATCAAAATTTTGAAGGTCGATGGCATAATGTTAATACCAAGCATCTTTAATATCGGCCACCAGAAATAAGTGCTATCTCAGGGCAGTAAAAATCTGTATGGTTGCTTATATATCGCCTAGAACAGGAGTACTGTGCCCTGTAGCTGCTTCTAGAACTAATTTCTTCCAGTTGGTCGTAGTTTTCTATGCAGGATCCCTATTCGAATGAAAGACTTGATTGCATCAGCATCTATGACGAAGGATCTTTCTTGTTTTTCGATATACCCCTTCACCAATATATTTTTGTTCGATTTTAAGGTGTAACTGCGAATTTTGGGGCCCTCTGTTATAGCTGACATTTTTCATGCATAGTAAAATTTCATTCGTTTTCCTGTCTACTGCTAGAAACCCGGCTAGGTGTGGGTGACCGGCTTCTCCGGGAGGCATATCTGCTGTAGTCGTTTCTTGTTAAACTTCATGACGGGTTTCGGGAGGTTGATCTAGGTGAATTTTTGGTCTTATTCCCCTATTATTGATTTATAGAACGAGCCCTGCTTCTACAGATTCTTTGAAAGTATCCCATTTTGTCTCTGCATATTTTGCAGGATATTTAGGATTTGTGAGAAAGTAGATTGGGGGAAACTTTTAGTAGTGGCCTCTTCACTTTGCTGGAATTTAATTTCTCTTAATTTATAGCAAGAAAATCTAGATATGATTTTTGCTGCTTCCATTTCTGGGCTGCATTCAGTGTCTCACTTAGCATCTTGTGATGTTGTAGCCGAAGAGCTTGCACCATTTTTAAATCCTGTAGTCTATCGGTGAATACCTGTATGCCAACCTGTTCTAGAATATCTTTGGGTGACTGTAGATAGACCAGGTGCATCTATCTTTTTATATTGGCCTCGAATTCCTGTAAACTCATATTGTGTTTCGGTGGAATAAGGGTCTTACTAGTATAGTTTTGAGAAACTAGAGATCAAATGTAGCTTGGTTCGATTATAGATGAAGACAATGTAGTGTTTTCAGCTTCAATTTGCTTACGAAGCTTGGCTATGAGTTATTCTTTTTAGCTCAACTATTTTAATTCTAATATGCCTTTCCAAGTCTACTTTAGCCTTTTTTTGTTGTTGGTCTGAATTTGCTTTTAAATTCTCTTGTCGCTCTAAATGAGTTCTAAGAGATATATTCGCATGGTCAGATGACCTACCTCTTGCCTAAAGTTTTCTTAAATTTGTTACAAACCACTCATAATTTCCACCACTGCTTTTATACGCCTCTTCTCTTTCTTTTTTTCCTCGTCCTTTCTGTGCCTTTCCTTCTCCTCTTCTCGCTTTAACATTTTCCCCTGTTTCTTCTTTCTGCGCCTTTTCTTTTTTTCTTCTTTCTGCGCATTTTCTTTTTCTCTTTTTTCTCTTTCCTGCGCCTTTCCTTTTTCTTTTCTTTCTCTTTTGTGCACCTTTTAGTTTCCTCTTCCACTTTAAAAAATCATTCTAGGGGACCCGAAGTATCCATGCCTGTTTCGTACACCTTGTATCTAATATTTACGATAAACAAAATACTCAGGTAACTTTTATTTTGGATCCCACCGCTATGACCAACAGTTACGCTGGTTTTGGGAAAACTCAATTTATTATCAAACTCAATTTTTTACAATAAAACTATTACATTGACGTAAAACTTAACTGTGACGTCAAGATCATCGACTTAATAAGCTCCCTTGAACCTTTTTGAACTTTTTCTCGACATAAAATGACATTTCTAGACTGTTCTGTCTTCTTTTTTTATTTGTAATTTTACTTATAAGAACCGCAGCACACTATAGGGTGATTGCACTTCTTATTTGATTCGTAGGTTTCATAGAACGGCCGCAACCTTTACAGGATTCTGAGTAACAATATTATATATAACTGAAGAAATTTTAAAATACAGGGTGTTCGTATTTTTGAATTTTTCTTAAAATAGCATACCTAACAACAAATATATCACCTCGTAAATTTTAAAGTTTAGAGGTACACACATTTTAGTGGTGTTACCTTTCCCAAAAATCAAGTTAATCATTAAAAAAATAACTTTATGTTGTGACTGGTAGTCATTTTGTTTGGACTGCCTAATATTGCTTTTATATATATATTGCTCCATCTCCATTATGTTTAGGCACAACCTCGGTCAAGCATATTTTAAATGTTTTATTTTTACATGTGATTTAAGGAAATATAGCATAAATAAATCTTGAGTGATAAGTTAAGATTGACAGAGATAAATAAAGATCTTGTAGTAAAATACAACTTTAATAAAAACAATCAGTACCTACACTCGCGATATACATTAAGAAAATAGGCATTATTTTCATTTATTAAAACGAATAGAAGAATCAGAAAATGTTGTAACTTTTTTTACGCATATAATAAAATACATTCAGTACAAGTAAGATTAGAAAAAAAAATGGTAATAAAAAAGTAAATTTTCCCCTCTACTATTCATCCTTTTATAAAATTAAAATACCGGTAGTTTTAAAATTGACACATTTAAAATAAAATTATATTTGTACATTTTCCTTTAAGTTTCTTTTTATGACATTGACTCTTCCTCTTTTATGAATCGCATCTACTTATAGGCAAGTATCATGAACGACCAACAGTTTAACAAGAAATTTGAAAGCTTTCTAATGTACTAATTAAGTCATTTCAACCAAATTGCAGTTAATTCAATAACGATGTATCCATAAATTAAGTTAATTGACAACAATTTCCTGAATTCCGGAATTATTTGCTTTTATATTGTTTATTTATTTTAATTAAAATTAATACGGTTAAATTGAAATTTAAGTAAATATGAACGTAATTAAAAAAAATATATTATTATTATTAAACTAATGAAAACATTCTAAAAACTGTAATGCGTGTTTTAGTTTTTGTGATATATTAAGTAACTCTTACGTAACTGCCTTCGTCATACGAGGGTACATGAAAATGTTTCTAGAATTAACTAAAATATGACGCTACTCTCTCGTGCTGAATACTTGTTTTGAAGTCGCCATTGTTCGTACAACTGCTATCAAATTTTCAGGTTAAATAAAAAGTTAAAAAAAAAGTCATGATCAGTCTTCTTGTTCTTCACATGCAACAGTTACAAACTGAGTTGCTGAATTTAATCGCAGGAGAAAAAGTATAAGGGACGCATAAGTGCTGACAGATCAACAACACCTACCGAAAAAAAAAAACAATTGAAAAGCCCATGAAATTGTGATCAATGATCGATGAGTTAAGTTGAGAGAGACAGCAAATGTAGGTAGCGGTGTGGCACGATTGCCCCGATGGTTTACTATGCCTGTTAATCTTAGGGCATGATTGCACCGTCGACCTTTTATAATCCGTTTGCCTGCATTTGTAAGTTACTTACGTACCTATTGTAGAATTTTACTTAATACATACATTTACTTAATACGTATTTTTAACTTATTTTTTTAGTTAATTATAATTTAATAATAATAATAATAATATTAAAGGAATATACATGGTAATTTTGTAAAGAAGCAAATCAATCCTATAAGTGCTAAAGTATTACTATACAAATCACTTATGATTTATATGTATGTAGACAATTAATGTATTTAAGAAGAATCAGATGAATAATACTCGTATAATTACAATTTAAATATTTAATAAAGAAAAGGTGAGATTGCGAAGAACTATTAAAAGTATTTTTTGAGTTTTTTTTCTAATATACAGTTTTTTTATTTTTTTTTGTATAAAGCTTTCAGAAGAATATTTTAATACATGTATATTTATACATAATAATAAATAAAACAATGTAGTCATGAATTCACAGTACTTAACTAATAACTATATACATACTTAACTAAAAATAGTCTCCCATAAAATCTGATTAAAAAAATAAAAATTAGGGTTGTTGACTATAAATATAAAAAACAAAATAATACACTAAATTAATATTTAGGGAGCTAGGAGGTGATAAAAATTGTGAATTTATGAAGGTTTAATGTTTATTTTTTTTATGCTACAACCACTGATTTTTTTTATTTTATTTTTATGTTATACGTGATGATAATGATGGGATGTACGTTGTATTAGGTCAAATCTACTGATAATGCCGCTTTTAAAATTATTGACTACTGAATCGAGATAACTTAATTTTAATTTATATATTCTGTTATTTATTTTTACAGGGAGGTGGGTACTGTTTATCTTGACATAGGTATTAGCTTGAAAATCTTTTAAAACTTCCAAAAAGTTGAAAATATTAGGATGCGGGCTGTAAAATTGTTCGTTAAATTTCGAATGAAATGATTCACAGGCGTTGATGGTAAGTTCAGAAGTTGCAGCACATGAAGCCCATATTTTTGGTGGAAATGGAGACGCATCAAATGTAATTATTTAAAATGTAGTCTGAAAATAGTTGCACTCTTTCATCCTGCGGTTGCAGGTTACATATGTCCAAGAAAAATGCATCAATTACCTCTTCGGAGGGTACGAATGCCAAACCAAACATTAGTCTTAACCATTTTCCTATATCCGATTCTTTGTCTTTATAAACTGCGGTCAATCCTACATTTTGTATTTTTCTCCACCAACTTTGTGCCAAATGAAACCTGCAACCTTTTAAAGATGAATTAGGCCACATTTCTGTAACTGCCGAGTGAATAGCTTTTTCGAAATCGGCAACTACTTCAACTGGATGAAATGTATACCCAAGTGATAAACATTTTCTTGAAATAATATCAAATATAGCCTTGTACGAGGCTTTTTCTTTATTTGGTAGAAGACAAAACACTAACGGTACATAATGGCCATTTTTAATTGCATGTAT
Source organism: Psylliodes chrysocephalus (assembly GCA_927349885.1). NCBI lineage: Eukaryota > Metazoa > Arthropoda > Insecta > Coleoptera > Chrysomelidae > Psylliodes > Psylliodes chrysocephalus. The sequence goes on from OV651814.1 coordinate 69,019,609, forward strand.
GGTGAAAAATTGGTAAAAATATTGCGTACAGCATTTGAATGTGCCATCTACATAAATCCTGTCACAAGTACAAAGAAACATGAGATTTGTTTTACACGAAAATATAATAATATTGTTAGTACAATCGTTTTCCAATAGAAAATCTTCACCACTTACTGTTCTTACAGCTACAGAATTTAAACACTCGTGAACATCACTCATATTTCCCGGTAAAGGAGGCATTATAGATCTCCTTGCGGCATATGCACACTTGTGAATGTTATAAATATCGTTTGTCTTCATTTTCATCACCATCGGAGAAGATCGAAGGACACTATTAATAATTTTAGATGGTCTTACTGTGATATCGTCCACTACTTTTCTTTTCACAGCTTCTTATACAATTTTTCTTTCCAAATTTTTAACGGGTGAATGATTATGGGCACTTGGTTGCGTTAAAATTGTTGTTCCAAACTCATCTAGCACTACTTTTCCTGTACAAGTTCTGTTTATACATCTCCATTTTCTGCCGATAGCAGTTTTATCACTACTATAATATTTATATGAATTTAAAATTAAATTGCTTTTTCCGCGTTCACTTAAAACAAATTCCATTTTTATAATACAATAATTCACTCTCAAATGAATAAATTTCAAAATCTCGAAGAACATTGAATTTTTCAAATAAATATATACCAGTTATATATACATTTATTAATAGCTTATTGAAGGGTGAGTTCTAAGTACATTACAGATTAGGGAAAACCCAATAGATAACGATAATTTCATGACCATCGGTTCGGTGCAATCATGCCCATACCTTTTTACTAATCCTTTTCGACCCGGCTTATAGATTTGACCATCGGTGCAATCATGCCCTGCTCGTAGGTAGGCACAAAGGTATTTTAAATGACCATTTCTATCTAGACATGTTAAAACACAATAAAAAATTTTTGTCACGGCGTTTTTGTGTGGGCGCTTTTATCAACGCGCATTTGACGGGTCACCATGTTAGTTTAAGGTTAACTTAAACATACTTATCCCTAAAATTCTTTTAGCTATGACTGTTCGATTAATTGCATTTAGGTCGCCTCGATGAGCTCTTGTATTGTGCTATATCAAAATTTTAAAACTTCATTTTAGACATTTTAATTTCAATTGTTAGTTATATTTAATAGAACTAGGTACAAATAGCTTTAAATCTTTATCAAACGGCTACATATCTTATGTTTTTATGTTATGTTGGGAATGGGCTGTTAATACACTGTAACCTAAATGATCTATTGCTAATTCAACAAAAAAATATCTCAATCTTATCTACTCCTCCTCCTCCTTCTCCTCCTCCTCCTCCTCCTCCTCCTCCTCCTCCTCCTCCTCCTCCTCCTCCTCCTCCTCCTCCTCCTCCTCCTCCTCCTCCTCCTCCTCCTCCTCCTCCTCCTCCTCCTCCTCCTCCTCCTCCTCCTCCTCATCCTCCTCCTTTCGGAATAAATAATGCATGTAACAGATAAAAAAAAACTTCATTTTTTTACCGAGATATCAATTAAATTTGTTTATTTAAAAGTTAATTAACAATATGATAATAAACAAATAATTTTAAGTTATTAATATTTTATCAAAATATAGATATTTGATAATAAATCCTGAAAATTTAATAAATTTATCTTTAATATTTGATTTAAAATCCATTTTTTAATTAAAAGTACTAAAACTTTTCATTTTTAAAATCAAAATTTTGAAAAATTATTTGGGGAATTGATTTTTCTTTGTAACTACTTTTGGCCTCTCTACGTCCTGGTAAATTGTCACTGTTGAAAATCCAGGCTCGTCCATGGTAAACATTTTTGTCGCATTAAGTTTGTTTTTCTCAACAGTTTTCTCAAGTTGTTCAACAAAGTGCTTGACATTTTTTCTACTTAACCCCTTACATCGAGCTGTAGATGTGGACTCGGGTTGCCTTAATGAAAGATTGAGGAGCCTACGCATAATTCCATACGACTATTTTTTACCAGCTTATTCCTTTCAAATTAAAGATATGTTTTGACTAATCTTTCTTTTAACTCTGAAGAGAAAACAGTCGTTAGCCACCTTATTTTTCAATTTAAAGTGATTTTTAAATGTTGCTTTAGGTACGTTTTTACAGGTTTCGTGTAGACGTTAGAACAAATCTTTTGAGTCTGTAAGCTTTCAAAGCCATTTTCATGTCAGCTTTAGACCAACGGCCATACTTTTTTCGTTCTTCTTAGTTAAAAGGCATTCTAAAACAAAAAGTTAATCTACCGCTTTCCTATATTGGACTAGTCAATATTAACTTTTGTCATAATAAGATTCAATGAGTAAATCAAAGATAATTACTTACATTTCCAGAAGAACTTCACAGTCTCCTAATGTTTCTGTAGCTTCAATCCAACGACTTATTTTAATTCGTTGTTTAAGACATTTGAGATTTCTTCAACGCAACCATTTACAGAAGAATAATTACCCACAAAAATACGGTACAACCCACATCTTACTGATAGCTCTTAAAACCAAAAACTAGGAGAGCTACAAGTATCTAAAATGTTAACACGAATACCTTTTAAAAATATGTTTTTCTACATAACATTTTTTGTATATCAAGATCACTTCATCTTTGAGGTGCTATTAAATATGAATCTCAATAATATTCCTCACTGGCAAAAATATTTTGTAAACAATTCCCATAGGTTTGGAAAGGATTTAACTTTTTATAATATTCTCTTCGATTTCCTTCAACTACCAATAATTCCACCTCGGCAACTAAGTTCTTAAAATTTTTACAGCAATTTCATCCAAATTAGCCATTTCAGGATATTTTGTAATGAATAAAAGTATTTAAAAGAAGGTTATGTTTACATATGCTGAAGCTGAACGCAAATCGTTGAACAAACATACGAGCGATGAAAATGAATGGACGCGTTCGCCAAAAACGATTTAAATTGCATTAATAAGAAATCATCGTTCATGACGTCATGAACTGGGTACGCTCGATGAACGAGAATTGACTCCCAGGTTAAATACAGGCAAACTTCCGTTAATAAAAGTTCTGAAATGGTAATAGATCCCTGAGAAACATTGGCCATTTTACTGATTGTGTAGCACTTGTAATATTCGAGATATCAATACATGCATCACCAATCTGGGACACAGTGTATAAATATTCCAAATTTATTAAACATTTCCATTTTATAATTTTATAAGGATTCATTAGTATTTCAGTGGATGGGTTTAGATTTTTTTTTTTTTCAATTAAGTTGCTCACATTCTCCCAGTTCATTACAAAAACCGGATTGGAATTTTAATTTTAATATTTAGAGATGACCATTATAAAAAACTAAAACCTTTATTCTATTTAAATCGCATAACTAATAAAATACTAACATTTTTTGTATGCATTATTTGGTCTTGCTAGTCAATTAAAATACTTGTACAACATATAATATTATAATGACGCGATCTTGATTTTAAGACAGTCTTATATAGCTATATAAATTAATTGTTCTCAATTTCATTTGATTTTTTTAGCATGGTTTATTAATTAATCGACTTATTTGTTTTAAATACAATTATATATCTGCATTTAAGTATGGTTTAATTAATCTCAATAAATTTTAAATATACCTTTTAAAGTGAGTATGTCTATATAAGTGTATATTTTTGTTTTACATTGTTGGCATCATTTTTATTATTTTTGATTGCGAAAATGTATTGATCAAGGATTTTATGATTGAGGTTTATACTTTTTTGGTGACCTAAATCCATTATAAGTTGCTTCAGTTATAAAAAAGGAAGTATAACAATAAAGTTAATGAAAATGTAGAAGTCTAATAATATTATAATATAGAAATATAGATATCAAGACGAATTATTTTTTTTTTTCGCCAAATTATAGATATTATTTAGATTACTATTTAAGAACACATAACCCAAAATTTCAAGATGACCTAACACATTATTAATAAATCATTAAATTATTAATTCCTCAATAATTTGAAAGCAGTTCGTTTTTTAAAAAACTATTCTTGAACTAATATTTATAATATAATAAGAACAAGTTAACGCGATAAAAAATCCGAATCGTTGAATTTTGGAGAAAATTTTATGATAACAATTTTCAGCCAATAAAATGCAATCATATCTGAAGGTTGCCATGACAATCTTTGTATTTATTCGGAAATTTTTCTACCTAGCTGTAAAATTAATAAGTGGAAATTTACCTGCCTTGACAGCTGCCATAAAAATCATTGGTGTAGAATAATTTCGATAAAATCTTAGATAAAAGAGACCAGAGATATAAGATACACTGGCGTTTAACCTGCGCAAATGTTGCCAATTTTTAAATAAAGGTTAACGGAGTGGGGGAACTGGGTGGAGACCCAAACTTTATGACAGGGACGGCCTTTATTTATTAGCATCATAATGATCTATTAGATTTACCTAAAAGATTTTTAATGGACTTTTGCATTATGAAATAAAATAGCGTGATTTTTTTTTAATATCAAACACGCCTTTTATGTTAAGAAAATACCATTTATAGAATATTTCGTTAGCGTTTATTTACTACGGACTTTTCTGTAAGAGAATACAGTAAAATGTTGAAATATAATATTGTTAATCGAGAAAGAAATGGTACTCATTGTCTACGAGTATTATAAAAAAAGCATGTGTGCAGGCGAATACTGCAATTCAAACCTTGTGAGTTAAACATTATATTTTTTCTACTGCTTTCACATAATATTAAAAATTAGTCAAAATGAGAAAATGCTGTTCTGTATTGTAACCTCAGAAAAAAGTATATAAAAGCTTCTTTTTTTAGGAATATTAATTAATATAAAGGATGAGTCACATGAAACTCTAGAAATGCATATATCTGAAACCAGATAACATTTTAAAATTTAAACCTATTAAAAGTCATTTGGTCGCTAGGGGTGGGTGATTATCGAAATAAATTATCGATCATTGATAATAATCGATTATTTTCGATCAATCGATTATTTTCAAACAATCAATTTTTTTTCGTATTTCCATTAAAATCGATTATTCAATCATCTTTGAAATACTGAAAATAATCGATTATTCGAAAATAAACGCTTATTCAAAAATAATCGATCAAGCGAAAATAACCAATAAATTAAGAAGCCGATTCCACGATAAACCGATTTTCCAAAAAAATTACCGAATTATCGTTTATTTTCAAATCTTTTTTTTTCATATTTCCTTTAAAATTAATTATTTGATTATCTTTGAAAAATAGAAAATAATAGATAAATTCAAAATAATCGATTAATAAAAAGCTGATTGACCGATAAATCGATAATTCTATAAATAACCGATTATATTCGATCATTCGATTATTTTCATATAATCTATTTTTTAGTATTTTTTTATCAAATTATTCGAATACTTTTGAAAAATCAAAAATAATCGATTTATAAAAATATTCGGTTAATCGTAAATAATCCATTAATTAAAATTAATTAATTAATTAAAAAAGCCGATTGAACAATAAATTTTCAATCAATAGAATATTTTGAATAAATCTACTTTCTTCTTGTTATGCCTTTAAAATCGATTATTTCATTATTTATAAAAAAAAACGAAAATATTTTATTGAAAATGTTCGATTACTTGAAAATAATTGAATAATCATAAGGGATAAATCGATTTTTATTAAAAAATTCGATAAATAGATTATTTTTGTAAATAGATTATTTGAGCATTTAGCTCTAAAATTTAGAGATTCGGATTTTTTAATTCTGTTATCTTTGAAACTGCATTCAATTGTATAATAAATAAAAATATTGCTAGAATTTAGAATTTTTTAGTGAACGAAGATTTTTTCGAGTTGTTTAGGGATTTATAATGTAACATTTTATTAACAATATGACTAACTTCCGTAACTTTAGTATTGTTTTGCTTATACTAGATCATATTGTGCGTTTTACTTTGTTTTAAGACTTAATATTCAAATGTCACTTCCGATTTAACCGCAAATGAGATGAACCTTGAAATTTTAAGTAGGTAATCCTGTATTTCATCTAATATTCTTATGAAAATAAAATTTTGCTAGCTATGCTTCTTTACTTCTTATTTATCTACTAAAAAGGGCTAACAACTACCTTTAGTAAATATTCTTATAAAACTACTTTTTAAAAACAAAATTTCGTTAGTAACAATGCCTATTTACTTCTTATTTAGATAAAATATTTAAAATTTTGCCCTTTTGTAAATTTATGGATTATGAAATCTTTGAAATTTTAAGTAGGTGATCCTGTATTTCATCTAATATTCTTATGAAAATAAAATTTTGCTAGCTATGCTTCTTTACTTCTTATTTGTCTACTAAAAAGGGCTAAAAACTACCTTTAGTAAATATTCTTATAAAACTACTTTTTAAAAACAAAATTTCGTTAGTAACAATGCCTATTTACTTCTTATTTAGATAAAATATTTAAAATTTTGCCCTTTTGTAAATTTATGGATTATGAAATCTGTTTTCTGAAATATTATGTATTATGCTTAATATTTATTGAAATCCCTTAATGCGGATCTGAAGTATTCAGTCCAAAGGATCATGGCGGATTTATGTCAAAACGTTAATCAATATTTACCGCTGAAAACGAATATATTTCTTATTTTTCATAACATTTGCACTTATATTATTTGTATATATAATTTTTCACGATACATCGTGGCATTTTCAACTTGAAATGGAATAACTAAAACACTTTAAATTGCTAATAACACTACCGGCGGTCCATGATGCTTTACTTACGCGGAAACGAGCCTAGAATAAAAATGTCGGAGCAATTCGGGAGGCGTCGTGGACACAATGATTTTTAATTGGTGGATTACTTAGGGTTGGAATAGACAACATGCGCTATGTGCAATGTTACATCTCCGGTCTCCAAGGATAAAACTAAGCTCACAGTTTTTCGCTTTTCTCTAGTACTATATAATTTTGTGATATTGATAAAATATTATCTTCCTTATTCAGAAATATAAACCACATCTTACCAGAGCATAGGAATACTAAAATCTGTACCTCAATGCAGAAGGGTATTAAGTCACAAATTCAATATTTTACAGGAGAGCGAAAAACGTTTATTTTTATTCGTTTTTCCTGTATAACAGGGCTTGTCTTTTCTCATTGTTTTTGGCAAAAATTGTAAGGAAGGAATATAGTATGACACCATCACTTAATGATCCAAAATTTTGTTTAGCTTTTTTTGTTTAATTTTTAATGGACTTAATACATTTTTGCACAAAACAAAATAGACAAAAATGTGACTTAATACAAACTGTTTCGTGTTAGTAGGTAGGTACAAATCAAAAGACCCTACTACATTCTGTATAATAAGCGAAAAAAAAAAATAAGGCAAGTATTTTTAATCGAAAATTATTTATTAAAGAAAAAACACAAACACAGAACTCATCATGTAATTTAGGTAATAGTAAATTTTAAGTACTAGTCATGGTTTAAATTTTTGTCACCATGGGCCAAGTTCTGATAAAAAGGGTGAAATATCTTGGGCACCCACTTTAGTAATTTTTGAAGGTCGTTATATTTTTTTGAACTTATTAGGTTAGGGATTTCTCGAAGTGGAGTCAATGAGTCTTCTGTGTTAGGATGCTGCTTTCGTGTTCCTCTTCTGTTGAAATCTATGCTATCAAATTCCTGATCAAAATCACTTTTAAAAAACAGAACACCTGGAGAGTCCTGTCTGACTTGCATCAAAACTACTTTTGAAATCAAAAATTTTTCGCCCTTCTCTGTTTTCTTGCAATTTTGAAAGGGAGCGTTAGGTATATTGTAGAGCTTGTTAAAGTCCTAAAATCAGGAGTTGTCATTTCAAATACAACGTAGTCTTTGTTTTTGCCCGAGAGGCGAGCCAACTGCATCCAGTCCCAAGGAGTCATTATTTTATAATTTGGATATTTTTTAGATTCCCGCTCAATCACGGAGTGGATACTATCCACCTCCATGTGAGTATCGTTTTGGAAATAGAGTTTATGTAGCTCATCAGACAGGAAGCCATTTCATTTCCTCCCCTGCCAGCAATGGATTCATCCCAGATTAGGCAATTAGCTTTCTTATTTGAGGAATCGTAGATTGTATAGTTAAAGCACCATAATTTCAAACTATAAAAACTTTGAGCATTTGATAGTTTTGGACATGGTAAACACTTTTGCAGGTCAATCATTAACACAATTTCTTCAGGTTTGTCTAAGGCTAACTGTTTATCTTGTTTTTTTAATTCGTATCTTTTATCAGCTTCATTTAAATGTGAATCATAATCTGTTTGTATTTTTTCTCTCTCAATAGGAGAACCTGCCTGCCTCAGATTGACAACAAACTCATCACATGCATCAAAGGTATCGTTTGCAGGAGGAGCGAATGCTAGGTTAAATTCAGTGTTAAAGATTTGGCTATAAATCCATTGTTTAGGAATGTCTTCTGGATGTATGTTCTCCAATTGGCGTTGTTCTCTATACAATTTATACATGGTGGAAATGTTCAAATGACTGCCCAAATACTTTTTTGCAGTGCGCCTTCGACTATAATGTGACTCTTCACATGGAAATGACATGATGTGTTGACGGATCGTATTCTTATCTTCATCCTTAATTTTATTCACTGATGGCTGTTTTCCTCTTTTATCACATTCGACCATGCCACTCGATTGTCGTTTTTGTAGAGCAAACCTGACAAATGTCTGGGAAATATCGAGGGTGTTTAAAAAATATTTTCGGCACACCTGTATTTTTTCTCCATCTATAAGGAAATAATATTTTAGAGTATAGAGTCGTTTTCCTTCTCGACTGAATGTTCGCTGTCTTACTCTTGAAACAGGTATCTGCAGAATGGATAAACACAAAAATTGTCTCTTTTGATCAATAGAGATATCTTCATTCCAGAATTCTTCATGAACTTTTGTTCTCTGAGCTTCTGATATTTTCTCTGAACACTTTACACGACAATTTATGCATGCTTCTCTTATTTTTCTCTTTTTAATATCAATTTTTGTTTTACTGGATTTGTATATCTGCCCTCCCATCCTCTTCTTTTTAATTATATTTCTTTTCCATTTGTTTTCTTGTCTTAATCTCTTTTTTCCCTTTTTAATCTCGTCATTATTAGTTGAATTGTGCTCTTCTTCTATTTGAATTGCCTCTGAATTAGATGAGTGCGCTTCTACGTCAAAGTCATCCTCATCACTACACGCCTCATTGTCAGGGACGTAGGAACTTCCTGAGTCTTCATACAGGTCATTTTCACTTATATCCTCATTTTCGGAAGGCTCTTTAGAATCATTTCTGGGAGCAGTGGTGGTATGGTTTGAACTTGAACCACAAATCATCTGGGCAGAGGCTGAATCATTTGGAGTAAAATCAGTAAAACTACAGCCTGGTAAATTAAACTTAGAGTGGTCAACAAAATTGTACGAAATATCCAACAGCTGCGCATTAGAAGATGCCAACATATCAATAATCGTATTCTGGTTCTCTATTATTTGGGGGGAGCCGCCAATTTGATTTACTATAAAAAAACAACAGATAATAATCACACATTTTATACTCGTACTTTAATTTTTACTTTTACCTTCGCATGGAAAATTTTCTATAGACATTATTTCTTGCCTTTCTTCTGTCCTGCCATATTCAACTACTGAGTCGCACTTATTTTCAAGAGTAGCCTTCTTAACATCTGAATCCTGGGTATTTTCCTGAATTTTATAAGCTGTAATAAATAAATTCGAATTATTAAATCAAAAAAATAAAATCAAACAAACATTTATCAGTTTTTCTACTACCGTGCGTGAAGTACTAACTTTACGACATGCTAAACAGTGCGTAAAGTTCTATTTTTTCGCAATTGTGCGTAAATGTATGTCAATATTGTTAATTTAGTGTTTTTTTTAACGTCATCAAATTAAATTACTTTAAGCACTATTGCGTAAAGTGAATAGCTGAAATGTTAATTTTTCACCTAATTTTGGTGGTAGTAGAAAAAATGTTGCATGTAACACGTACGTAAAGATCTTATTTTACTCATGGGATCGTGCAAAATAATCTCCATTCGTAAAAAAATGTTACTTTACACACTTGCTGCATAAATAACTATTTTGTAAGCGGTGCAATACTACCTTGATTGGTTACATTTAAATAAAATTTATTATTAAGTTTACATCCTACCTTCCATCAAATTAATTGCTTACCTGGATCTGAAATATCTACAGGTGAGGTTGGGAGAGTTTTGTTCCTTTCTCTTTCAATACATTCCTGAACCATTCTTCTATTTCTCGCACTCATTTTTTTAAACACTGTTAGTTTTTGACTCACAGTTTTTTATTTTTAAACAAGAGCTCGACAAAATGATCAATAAGTAAACGTAAACAAAACAAAACTAACGAAAATGCAGGATTCAACTTGAGAACATTGGCCTGCATTGCAAAAGAATGGGTGGGAGTGGACTTAATACTTGTAGCTTTAATGTAGCATATGGACATAATACTATTTCAGCGACTTTATATTGTTTTGCTCTGTAAACTGTATGTGATGTTGTGGACTTAAAACATGTGAAAGTAGTTAATACTCTTCTGCTCTCATTACTATGTGGACTTAATACCATTTTTAAAATGCTATTTCAGAAGCCTTTAGTCCAAGGGCTCTGAACTTTTGCCAGCTGATTAAGCGCGAAATGTTAAGTAATTTAAATCAAAAAAGCGGAAAATCAAAATTTTGGACTTAATACCCTTCTGCTCTGAGGTACAGAAATGTTTGACATCAAATCTGCCATTAATAAATAACTGCATCCATATTCAACAGAAGTAGAAGTAATTTTTTTTCTCTTCTGTACTGCTATATAATTATCTGTTATTGCTAGAATAATATCTAGCCTTTTCAAGTAAATTAACCACATTTTACTAGAGCATAGGAAAACTTAAATAATTAATAAATACGACTACACACCTGGTTTAAAATTGGTCAGACAAAAAGTGTGTGTTTAACTAGCATCTGTTACGAATTTAATTTTCCTGTCAAAAGAGTAGGTACCTCTTTGAATTTTGGATGGTTTTGTCATTAACTTTCCTTATCGAACACACCACGTGCTAAAATTAATTTCAGGAAATTTTTGTCTTGATTTTGTTAACAAACACATTTGTGACCTTGAAAAAAATTTCCGGAAATTATTTTAGGACTAGGAATAGTATAAGTGATAAATTTCGATTTATGGACTCTCTGCTCTCTAAATATGCATTTTGTGTTTAAAGTTATTTACAATTTCTTGTATTGTTGGATTCCTATGAGTTTCCCGACTCGACTACGTCTTGTCTGGCAAGCTTCTCGTAGTGGCCAGAAAAACGCTTTCGTTCGTGTTTTGTGCATTATTTTTTTACTTGAATGTGCTTATATATATTAACTAAATGTAGAAAATTAAATCCGAAACGATATTATTTCTAATTTGTCTTATAACTGAGATGGCTGTGATCTATAAGAATTAGGCATTCCAACGACCTGTCCAAATGGCTACCAGTGGGTAATGACAGTTTAGATATGGCAACCCTGTTGTCATGTTGTCATTAACAGGGTCAATGATACATATGTAGTTATATAGATTGCTCAAAGCTGGTCGTTTACGAGCGGCCATATTGCCTGGCAAATATTTATTAATTTGAATCGGTTTAGCAAAAATGTATTTTAAACCCAATTTTTAGCCTTTAGATGTTAAAAAAAAAAAAATAACTGCTTACATTTTTACTTCAAGTAATAAGCTTATGTTTATTTTGAAAAATATGGATGATCACCAGGCCTACAGGGTTGCCATAATTTTGCCAAATCATAACCTGTCAGAACCCACTGGTAGCCATTCAGTTTGGAATGCCTAATAGTTAAATAACAATTGAACAATTGCTGTCATGTTAGTGTGCTTGTATTTCAAATTGATTTAATTATAGTTAATCTATTTTCTCTTATTCAACTAAAAATGCTTTCATCCAAATTTGATGTACATGTGGATTATGGACTACTATTTTACAATAGCAAAAATATATCTACCAGTATTAAAAATCAAACTTAAAATATAACAGAATGTTTAATAGCAGAGCTACATTACTTTTGCGACCTGGGTAGTAAAAAGCTATTTGTGTATTAGGAGCGAAAAGTGATACGTTGCCGCTTGAGACAAAAGTTGCCGCGTTACGCGTAGCGGAGCGCGGCAGTTTGTCAAAAGCGGCAACGAACTTTTCGCTCAAAATACACAAAAGATTTTTTACGATTACATTATTTTAAGAACTAGATATAAAAACGTCATAAGTAATCTATAATGTGTTGCCTAATCTGCGTTTTTCATGAAGTTGATATTCAAAGTCAATGTTAACTTGGATAAAAGAAAAAAACATCAAATTAGGTACAAATAACTTCAAAATGATTTATTAAAAATAATTATTAATGTAATATATTTATTTTAAATTTGGCGAGCGACAAAGCTGTCAATTTATCCCCTCAGCAATAGATAAAGCTGTCACTTAATATCAGTTTGTGGAAAACATCAACTTTGCGGTTGAATTTCGAAGCGCAAAAGCCTTCTTTGGATAGTCAAAAAATGTCGTTTTTCGGACAAAAAACATAGTCAAAAATTAGAACTTTTGTATATACTTCATAAAGTACTTTATCGGCCATTGTCACTAAATTTAAGTGTATAAAGTATTACATAGGTACTGATGAGAATTCTCAAATTTGAGGTAGGTTCTTTCAAATACCATTTCTAATTTTTTTGGAATCAAATTCAAAGACGCCAAATTTGCCGCCTCTCTAATTTCTGGAGGCGTGCTTGTAATGAATTCTTCGTCACTGCTAATTTTTGTAATGTTTTTTTGATACCAATTTTTAATAAACTAGGTAAATTAATTAATTTGACAGTGACATGACAGAAATTGTTCAATTGTCTTCATAGCCAACTCAGTTAAGGAAAAATTATTGTTAATATTATCATTTCAGATCTAATTATCTATATATTTTTAAATATCTAAGCATATTCGAATAAAAAATCATGTATGAAATACGGACGAAAAGTGCTTTTCTTTCGAACTTTTATAATTTTTTAATAATAAATATAGTTTTAAAAAAACTAAAAAAAATTTAAAAATAATTTTTTTTAACACGCTTTTATTCAAATAAGCTTAATACAATAATAAATGGAAAATACTAGTATTATTGTGAAAAAAGCGTCGGGCGCTCGATGTACGAGAAATATGGACAATTCGCCCTACGCTTTTTTCACAATAATACTAGTATTTTTCATTTATTATTGTTTTAAGCTTATTTGAATAAAAGCTTATTAAAAAAAAACATTTTTAACTTTTTAAACTTTTTAAAAGCATGTTTTTTAGTTTTTTAAACTATATTTATTTTTCACTTTTTAGTTCAAATAATTATTAAAGTTGAAATTGATGAAAAAAAAAATATTTTTTTTTTAGCCGTGGAGATTACAACCCACGATCGGTGAGTCTTGCAATCGAAAACTCGCGTCTTAGGCTAAAGACACACACGGCTGTTTTCGCCGAGTCGGCCTCCTACTCGGCCGCCGCCTCGGCGGATGCTGTAATGTAAATAAATGGAGTTGTTCACACTAAACTGCGCTGCGAGAAAGCGACGCTACACCGCCGCGCGTACCGTCGCTCGACTCAAATGCATTACTTTTTTGTGAACCGCTTCGTGTGTTTTGGCAGAGGCGGCCAGCCGAGTCGGCGGCCGACTCGGCGGCCGACTCGGCGGAAACAGCCGTGTGTGTCTTTAGCCTTAGACCGCTCGGCCAACAAAGGAACTTGACTTAGTGGGATATACTGACAGTAATAAGTTACTTGAGTTCAAAGGAGAGTTACAAACATACATACAGGTGAAGCTAATATAAGCGCGTTAAAAAAAAACATTTAAAGACAAGAAAATTTTAATTATTTAAAAACTACACACAAATAAAGAAGAATAAGAAACAAATTGGAAACAAAACAAAAAATGAAATATAAAAAATGTTCAAAGTGACGCCCATCTTGTTCTAAACATAACTGAACTCGTCTTTCAAAGGATCGTTTCACTTCGAAAAGAATTTCTCCAGTTACTGTCTGAAAGGCAGCTCTTATTCTAGCTTTCATATCTTCTGGAGTAGTTGGTGGGGTATTATAAACTATACTTTGTATGTGTCCCCATAAAAAAAATACAACGACGCCGAGTCTGGAGATCTTGGAGGCCAATTATATGTACCACCTCTTCCGATCCATTTATTACAAAACGCCGGTTTAAGTATCGCCGTATTCGAAATTGAAAATATGCGAGGGCTCCATCCAACTGCATCCACATTTTCTGCCTAGTATTTAAAGGTACATTATCAAGGAGACCAGATAATTTTCTCCGCAAAAATTTTAGAAATTTTCTGCCATTCAGATGACCGGTAAAAAAATAAGGACCAATAAAATGAAAACCTAATATTCCTCCCCACACATTCAAGGACCACCTATGCTGATGATCGAGAGTACGAAAGACGTGAGGATTTTCATCACTATAATAATGAAAGTTATGGCGATTAACGAGTATATTATTATGAAACGTGTACTCGTCCGAAACAAAACATTATCAAAAAAATCTGCATCTGATTCTAGTTTCTCAATAACCCATAAACAAAAATCGATTCTTTGTTAAAAGTCCCTTTAATACAGTTCTTGATGCAGCTGTATCTTATAAGGATGAAATTTATGTTTTTTTTATTATTCGTCCAATACTTCTCCTACTTATTCCAGTTTATCTACTAATAGCACGATGACTTGTGTGTGGGTTTTCTATTAGTGAGCAAATAACCCAACATTTATTATCATGATCTCCTACAATTAATAGGTTGAGGCTAAATAATTATTTTATAATCTACGTTTCCGATAACTTTAAACTGTTGTAGTAATCTTTCAAAAGCACGTCTGTGAGGTTTCTCTTGATCTGGGTATTTTTGGCCGTAAACTTTAGAAGCCAATAAACAGTTTTCATGACACTCACCAAGAACAAGCACCATATTAATTCACTCTGCTTTAAAATAAGTTTTCATATTTAAAATTCGATTTCTCGTATACTTGATATCTAACTTACTAAATAGAAATGTCAAACTTGCATTTGACATTTAAATTCAATGGTCTCTTTGACGGGAAAGAGTATTTACAAAAATTAGCTATGTTAAACATAAAAATAGATATTTACTAAAAAATCGTTGAATTTAGGTATAGAGGTTGAATTTAGGTATAGGAAAATCTTATATGAAATGAAAGATAATTTAAATGTCTATCAGTTTAAGTTTCTAAATACAGGGTGTGCCATTTAAAATTAGAATATTATTTAACTCCATATGTAAGTTGAATTTAATTAGACTAAATGATGTAATAGAAAAATTTGCATTTAATTAGATAGTCTAATATCTTGGCTACGCATATCGCAGGTGACTGTTGATGTGTTTTAAATAACCGCGACATACTAGATTATGTTGTTCAAGCTTACAAATTAAGAATCCATTAAATGTTTCAAAAACGAAAAAAGATAGGTATGGGAAACATTACCGAAACTTTACTTTTTTTTTTCGGGGAATCAAAAGACACCATCAAATATAGGGTGTTCTTTAAAAAAAAACATAACTTTGATATAAATTCTTATTTTTGGGTCACCCTGTATAATCCAAATTATTTTAAATTTGTAGTGTTAAATGCCCTGTATATCACTATTAAAAAAAAGTCGTGTTCCCTACAGAAACCGACGCGTATAGGATGCGCCACCCTGTATATTATATGGGGATTTTAATTTAAGGGTAAGAATCGTTGTATAAACACGCCTTTGTACATAACAATTTTTTTTTGTCACTCGACATTTCCATTTTTTTGTTATATTTTATGATTTTTGATACCAAGGATCCACATAAAGAGAAAATCGAAGTATGTGCAAGGATCAAAGTTATAATAGTAATAATCAATCAAGTTTTTTTTCTGATTATTTATAGAAACACATTCCAGAGATAACTAGCCACCCTGGTTAGGA
Source organism: Psylliodes chrysocephalus (assembly GCA_927349885.1). Classification (NCBI taxonomy): domain Eukaryota; kingdom Metazoa; phylum Arthropoda; class Insecta; order Coleoptera; family Chrysomelidae; genus Psylliodes; species Psylliodes chrysocephalus. Next base: position 69,035,668 of record OV651814.1, read on the forward strand.
AAGTTCGACAATTTGAACTCCTCTAACAGGGCAGGCTACCCGTAATAAAGCTCTAAGCAGAAGAAAAATCTAACAGTGAGGGCAGTAGCCATGTCGTGGTGAATTATACAGTGTGGAGCGTTTTCGGAAAAACGACACATCGATTGGTATTTTTAGTTGCGCATTTTTTACCAAAAACATTTTATACAGGGTGTGTAATGTAACAGTGGCCAATACTAACTTTCTTATTTTAAATGCAACACCATGTATATTTTTCCAATTTATTGCAAAAATTAACATTAATAAAATAAAATAATTTCATTAAATAAATTCGTTACAACACACTTAAAATAGTAGTTTCTGCGTGTAGAATGGATATGATGGCCATATCGCACAAAGACAAAATTTGAGTGCTCAATCGTCTAGTGCGTTGTATACAATCCACTCGAATTGTACACAATAATTTTTCTACGACCCACTAACGAAAATTTATAAATATAATTATATTTTAGGTTATTAAGACAAAATAATTAATTTTAAAATAATGTATGACCTTTAATATTTTTTAAAATAAAATAAACGAGAAAAAAAAAGTTTATTTCATTTTCCCCATGCGAGAATCGAACTCGAGCCTTCCGTGTGAAAGGCAAGAACGCTGACCGCAGGACCAACTATTCTTTTATATTTATTGCTTGAATACTCGTAATTTAATTGACTTCATATAGTTTTATTTAAATTAACAAATTATTTATAATTATAGACGAAATAAGAACAGAAATGCTATTATTTATCGATTCTTCACAAGAACAACCCATTTTAATGTATGTTTAATCTCAATAACTAAAAAATATACTGACAATTAGTTTGACAGAATGATCACTTATTTAAAATTTTAAAAATAATAGTAGTCGGTGACTGGTGGATTTAATTTTTTTGTAGTGTTCTCACTACCTAGAATGGATATGAAATATATTCGTTTAGTTGAAGGCAATAGCATACTTTTTTGTTTTGTAATCTGTGCGTAGATAAGCTAATATTCATGTGGGTGTAGAAAAACTAATAAGTAATACTATTTATTTCCTGATAATGAAAAACAAAACCATCTCAATGTAGGAGTTGCTCGCCGCGAACCTCTTGGCAACATCCAAATCTGAAATAAAAATGTTTTCTAACGTTACTCAACATCTCAGGCGTGACAGATCCAATTGCAAGCGTTATTAGTCTTCTTAAGTCAGTTAGGTCAAGAGGTTTAGTTTTGGATGTATTACTTTTGACATATCCCCATAAAAAAAATCTAATGATGTCATATCAGGAGATCGTGCTGGCCATTCCATCGATTCTCGACTTCCTATCCACCTATTTGGAAATAATCGATTGCTGAAATAATATCATATTCGATGGAACTTGTGAGTTTGCTGGATCGGGATATAAGTTCGTTAAAGTTGGCACGACATTATTTTGGAGCAGTTCTAAATAATTATCGCCATTTAATTTGCCATCAATGAAAAAATTATTTCATTGGCAGCTGTATTTTTTATCTGCCTTACATGTCCCAGCTCGCGAAACTTGTCCCTGAAATAAGCGAGCAACGTTTATTAGTGTCCGTGTGTTATCTCCATAATCAATCATCTCTAGAATTGTTATTTTGTGCTTTTCTGTTAAATGAACTATTTTTCTGATATACAGTCAAGGAAATTCAAACGACTATAACACTGACAACTACTGTCATGAAGTTCTGTTTCTAAAGTGGCGCTGGAAAACAGTAACAAAGCCTACACAGAAAACGAGGCTAATGACCTTAGTAGTCGATGCCGATGACACCAAATTAATAAAAAAGATTTGAGTGTATTTTAGCGAATTTCTGTAATCAAACAATTTTATTTTCTTAATGATAATTTTGCAATAAATCGGAAAACATTTAATATTTCCGAAATAGTTAGCTATAGGACATAGTACATAAAATGTGTCTAGAATTTTTTGAAGAATTTAAAAATTAAAAAATATACAGAATGTTGCATGTAAAAAAGTTGGTATTGGCCACTGTTACATGACACACTCTGTATAAAAATGTCAATCGACATGTCCAAGCGTTTTTTCGACCACGCTCCCATTTATTTATTACCGAATTTATTCCATTTGGCTGTTCCACACTGTAGAATGATATATACCTAAGGGTAGTATAACATAAAGTACAATACTATTTCCACGAATTTATTGGAAAAAGATTGGAAGAATGATTGATTACGGGTGGGATGGAAAAAAGCATTTAAATAAAAAATTAAAAATACATTTATCGATACAAATGGACAGATTAAATAATAAAATTTTATGAAGGCTACTTAAACATTTATATTTTCAATAAACTTAATATTCCTATCCCACAAATAAATAATTACCTTTAATATAATAAAATCAATCCATCAGATATGACTGCCTGCATATTACATATTTATAATCGAGTTTATAATTAATAACAAATCTTCACGAGCGCCTTCGCCAAATTGCCCCATTCACCCCACCGGTTGGCTACTACTGGATTTAAATGCCACTACTATTTGATTATGGTAGCGGTGCAACGTCTTGCATGCCATCTCCGATCAGAAGAAGAAGAACCGGCAGTAGTCAGTTGTTTCGATTTGTAAAGAACAAGTGCCTGGCTACGCGGCATCCCAAGACAGCAACCGGCAGCTCTCGTACATTTCGGCGAGTCGCGAGTTCTCGCGGATTTTTTTTGAAAATTCGGTGTAGCATGTGAGTTTGTGTTTTGTTTTTGGGATACACATTTTATCAAGTTGCATCAATGACACTAAGAGAAATGAAGAAGAAAAGGTAGGAATTAAAAACATTCTATTATTATTATCAGTTTTTTTATGCAAAAAGTATAAAAGCACCATTTGTTTAATAAACTTTTTACAATATTTTGGTAAATCTCTAGTTTAAGCTTTTTTCGACTACAGAAAAACTAAGCATACGAACTTGTACGTATTGCTATTGTTAACAGAAAAAGTTCTATATCTTGTGCAAATTAATAATAGGAACACAACTTTAAATAAAAATATAAAAAAAAAGCGAACAAGGGTTTTTTTAGGGCAACAAAATTTATTAGAAATGAATTGATGTATTTTTGATAATAAATAATTGGATAGGAAACTTTTTGTGCGACATGACAACAGTGTAAGACGTAAAAGTAGCATCTCCAAACTTAAATTTGAGAGAATTTGTGAAATATTTTTATTTAAAAAAATTCATTATGTGGTTTTTATTAATTTGCACAAGATATAAAACAAAGATTTTTTGTTTACAATAGTGATACTTACAAGTACGTATGCTTAAGTTTTTCATAAGCTTAAGAAGCTAAACAATGACCAATTTTTTTATACTGCCAAAGAAACAAGAATATCAATGCTCGATGGTATATTTTCCAAATAATCTATTATTGTTTCATAAAAAGCAATTGGTAACATAATATGTCTATGAGAGAAATTTTACAAGAATTAATATTTCCTGGTATCGGCATTTATATTATCTTACTATCTCGTTATATTTCTAATAATGTTAACAAGACAAATAGCGAAATAAAATCCATATAAAGTGACAATGACCAAGGACTCTTAGTATCGGATCCTAAACTTATTGCTAATCAGTTTAAGAAACTCTTCTTAGAAACTGGAGAAAAATAAGCTAATAAAATTATACATCCTTCCAATTACCTGCCCCCAAGAATTTCTCTTCCAAATAGTTTTGTATTATATTCACCTAATAAAAATGAAATAAAAAATATAATTAATAATCCAAAAAACTTAAAAATCAGCGGGAATTGATCAAATTACATCTAAAATCTTACAAATTATTTCTCCTTTGAAGAATCTTTTGCTTACGTAATTGATAAATATATGGAATTTGGAATATGGCCATCATTCCTAAAAGAAACTATTGTCGTTCCCGTTTTCAAAAAAGATGATCAAAATATTGCTACAAACTATCGGCCCATTTCCCTTATTTCCAGTTTGTCGAAGGTATTATAATAATAATACTCTCCCTAATTCACCCCCTTACGAGTGAATTTCAACCCCTGAAGTCGACTGAACGACTTGTGTAGGGGAAGGGACGGCTATTATTATTATTTGCCGTGGCGCTCCGGGGCGACTTAAAGATGATTGATGGTGCCATTTGACTTACAGGTGAGGAAAACCCGGAAAACCTCACCCACCATCATCGAGACGGTAATGTATGGCGAATTTTTTTTTTTTTTATTTGAGAAGGTTCTAGAGACACGCTTAACTTCATATTTAAATAAATACAATTTATTATTTAACAGGATTTAGAAAAAGACATCTACTGAAGATGCTTTATTGGCTCTGACAAAAAAAATTAACAATGCTCTTGACAGAAGCAAACCTTATCTTTGCGTGTTTCTGGACCTCTCAAAGGCATTTGACACCGTCAGTCATCCTCTGCTTGTTCATGCTTTAGAGAAATATTCCTCTAAACCTATTTCAAACCTACTTAAATGGAAGAACACAAATGGTTAGAGTGAGTAATAAATACAGGGTGTCCCGAAATTAGACGGTTATATTTTAACAGCGTAATCTACATCCTAAAATAGGAATAAAAGTTCATATAAACATAGATCCGAAAAATTTTCGTTTTCGAGATACAGGGTGTTACAAGTGAAGTCCTGATGGCACATTTTTGTAAATATTTTCTAAATTTTTTTTTAGTCACCTGTTTTCCCAAAGTAAAAAACAATAATTTTTTTGATTTCACAGGCCTACTAATTATTGTTTACACTTTCAAATAAGATAACATCAACTTATCATGAAATTTTCAAATGATTTTTTCTTAAAAATGGTGCGTTCTAGCGAGATGCAACAGAAGTAGTTTTATTATAAAGAAAACATTGGTTTTCCAAATTTTATAGTCAAAAATGTTAAAAACTGTCAACAAAAAAAACTTTTACCCTAAGCCCCCCTAATTTGCCTACCTATGAAGATGATCAAAAACTGGAGTTTGGTCAATTAAATAGAGCATAAAAATGTAAGCATTTGTACCAAATTTCACTTAGTTATCTTTGAATGTTTAGAAAACATTTACAAAAAAAGAGTGTCATCGGGACTTCGCTTTTAACACCCTTTTACTCCTATTTTAAGATGTAGATTATGCTGTTAAATATGACCGTCTAATTTCGTGACACCCTGTATAGTAATTTCTTACCGGTAAGATATGGAGTTCCCCAAGGCCCACTCCTTTTTAATTTATACATTAATGATCTATTTTCAATTAAATCTAAAGGTGAGATTTTGGGCTTTGCAGACGATACAGCTGTTTTCTACAGCAGTGATACATGGAAAAATATTAAAGACCTTGTGGAGAGTGATTTTCCTAAAATCCAAAATTGGCTTGACTCAAAATTACTGACCATCAATATAGATAAAACGTTTTACTTACCATTTTTTTGTAATAAACCATCAGCACCTTTTTTTAAATAGTTTAAATTTTATTAATAATAACTGTCACTTTAGAATTAATCAAGTAAAAAACATAAAATATTTAGGAATCATTCTAGATTGCCATCTTAAATGGGATGAACATATTACGTTTATTTGTGAAAAACTAATATTTATTCTTTACAAATTTAAATATTTAAAATCAATACTTAATATTAATCAACTTAAACTACTTTACTCTGCTTTGGTGGAGAATCACTTGAGGTATGGCCTTTTAATATAGGGTAATGCTTTAAAAATTCATATGCACACATTAGAAATCATCCAACGAAGGTTCTTAAAACTGATATTCAGTAAAAATTTCACATATTTTACAATTCTGCTGTATACCGAATCGAAAATTCTAAATATCTGACAACTTTATTACTTAAAGATAAACCTATATTTTTATTCTAATAAAAAATGTATGCAGCTGATCCACTTCTACAATACCCCCAAGTAAAAATTCCCTATATGCATGAGTCAGTAGTTGGACAACGAGCCTACTCATATATGGGACCAAAAATTTAAAATTCACTAGCACCCGATTTAAAATATCTCTACCTTAAACCTTAATAAAAACTTTAACTTTTTATATTCAACAACACCGTGATTTAATCCATCATGTAATCGAGATCTTATAATTAGGCTGAAAAAAAAAAACATATTTTATTTACTTATTTTTAAATTATTTTTAAATTTGTATGGTAGTGATGCCAATTATTGTGTATTGTTATTTTTATATTTAAAAAATAAACAAAAATTACATAAAAGTAAAATGGTAATTGCAATGTATTTTAATTCATATCGTGTGAAAAAATATATTAAGAAATTTAATTTTAATTATTATATAATAGGTATGTATTTGTTCATTTATATTTATTATATTTTTCTAAATTATTCTCGAAACAAGTGTTAAATCACTTATCAAGCATAATAATTTATTCTATTTTAATATACTATTTTTTTTTCTTTTTGTGTCATCGGCATCAACTGCTACGGTTATTAGCCTCGTGTTCTGTGTAGGCTTTGTTACTGTTTTCCAGCGCCACTTTAGGAACAGCACTGTTAATTAGTACCCAACAGTGAATGGTCGAGTGGGGAATCCTACCAAGGCATCAGATTATTATTATTAACATGCATTTATATTTTTGAGAATAAATTATATTATTATTATTATCATGTCAGTTTGTCTTTTGTTTTTGGGATACACATTTTGTCGAGTTGCATCAATGACACTGACCGAAATGAAGGGAAAAATAGTACATTATATACCTAGGGTGAGAAGTGAGCTATTATTTACCGAGGCGCGTAGCGTAGCGCCGAGGGATATAATGTGCAAGGTAAATAATAGCTTTCTCAGCCGAGGTATATAGAATTTTTTTTACTACTAACATTATTATATTAGCAATTTTAATTTTGACATAAGTAATTTCCTAACAATTTGTTAAATATTTCGAGATATCAAGCAGAGTGGAGCGTGTTTCTAATCACACTGGCTTTATTTATGTAAAAATTTGGCATGTGTCAAATTTTGATTTGATTCTAGGAAATATCCCATTGCATTTTTGATATTTTAGTGACATGGATTTATTGGTATTAATTAATAATTTTTGAAGCCTATTACCGTTGTTGAATTTCCTAGTTAATATATATTTTTACTATTAACACTGATATATATTATGATATTTAATTTAATTAGATTTTAATAAACCCAGCTATAGGTATTTCCTACTTATTTTTTAAATATTTCAAAATATCAAGTAGTCTGGGAGTTTAGTTGTCAAATTAACAAAATGAAACTAATGAAATTTAGTTTTATTATTTACCTAGATATTTTTTTATTATCATTATTTACCTAGGGTGAGAAATATTACTTCTCATTAGAGGAATGAAGTAAATAATGGTGATTTCTCATGTTAGTAGTAAAAAAATATTTTTATTGATCATTTATGCAAAAAGTATTAAGGCACAATTTGTTCAAGATTTAAAGGGCTTTACACACGAATTGCATATAAAATTTTTTTCTACTACCAAAGAAACAAAAAAAACGCTCTAAATTTTTATTGCCACAAAAAAATCTTATTTGGTGATTTTTTTTTAATCGGATATCTTTAGAGGAATCCATTTTTGTTTCATATGTAGCATTCATATTTTAAGGTATACCTAGGAGTAAATTTTTACAAACATTAAAACTTTTCTAGTATCGGCATATCTTATACTATACAGGGTGTTACCAAACCCCTTCGAAAATCTTTTACAGATATGTTGGGGAGATCGAGAAATAATAGAAACTATATAACATTTTTTTTAAAGTCCTAAACAACAAAACAAAAATTTTATAAATGGCACAAATTCCACTCTCTTGAGAGCAAACCGGGCCTCTCACGAAAGCAAAAATATTTTTAAAGATTTTCTGATATAACATGCCACTGGTAACAGTTCGTAATATTATGTGTTTAGAGAATATTGAGAGCTTTACATTTCTGCAACGATACGGCAGCACTCTACAGAGACGTTTAATAAAAATAGGTGAGAAATCATCTCATTTAAAAACTACTAGATATTTATTAAAACAAAAAGCAGCAAATTTTGATAGATTTAATACAGAATGGCGCTTAAATGTTTTTTTTTGTTTTTAATTTCTTTTAAACATTTTCAAAATAAATACTTTTTGAAGGTTTACAAAAAATTTAAAGTTTCTTTACCCTAAGTTTTGTTATTGTTGGCATTTCCTGAAAATTTCCTTAAAATCGGACTAAAAATAAAGGCTCAAAATGAATCATAAAATTTCAAGGTTTTCAGTTTGCTCTTAAGAAGAGTATTTACTTGGTTTTAGAGCAGTGTATAAAAAGATTTCATAGTACTCCACTCTAGAACCACTTTTTCAAAATTCTGTTTCGTTTTTTTTTTTAAATTGAGAAAATGATTAAAAAAATTATTTTGTATTTTTTTAGAAAATGTTTGGAATAAGCAGCCATAGAGGTGCAAATATTCACCTTATATCTACGCATATCTACTAAATATCAAAAGTAAATTTTAAAAAAGGGTACTATAATATCCAACAACGCTATCATAAAGAGTTATGTATGTAAATATAAAAATGTTTATACAAACAAAATAAACCCAAGCTACATAAAAACTCTATTTACAATTCTTTCGCATACTTGCTACGTTTAAATATACCACTTACCTGCTAACATAAATGCAACATATTATATCTGAAAGGTTTTTATAAAAACGTAATAATTAAAAGTATTGTACAAATGTTAATTTATTTTACATTTCAACAACATAATGTTAACTGTGTGAATATCGAGCTTATGATATCTTATTCACCTGTATTCATTTAAACTGATGTCATGTATATTAAATGTCATTACAACAGATTATTCCTTAAACTAAAGAAAGGCGTTAGCATCTGGTAAAATTTAAATATGTCGAAACATTCTTTCTTATAAATGTTACATATCATTGTTCCGCTTGAATTATAAAAATGTTTTTAAAAAAATTTCATGGTGTGCTGTTTGTAAAATTAACTAATTAATTTAAATGTGACGTCAGAAAGTATATGATCACTTTATAAATCCATCAGGACATTTTTAAACACTCATACAGATAATCAAATAATTGTAATTGAATGAAATATTTTGGTCTATTGTCAAATAGTTTTTGGTTTCTTTATTATATCCTTCTGGATTTTCAAGCGTTGAATTGGGATCTGTTCTATTACTGAACTTATTTCTTTTAATTTTCTTTATTCCTGGCTAGTGTTTTCATCTCTATCAAAATGTCCCCCTTATCAATTCCAATATCTTTAATTTGGTCAAACTATTTTCTTCTGGGCCTTCCTTACCTTTATTTTCGTATTGCCATTATTTTTCTCGCTTTTCTATCTAACTGTTTTTTTTATCTTTATCATTATCGGTTCCTGTTTAGTTATTTTTTTCACATTTTCATTTCTTATACCTTTTTAGTTTAACTCGCTATTTTTTCTAATATATTTAATTCCCATTGCATTTGTTGTTTGTTATACATTTTTTTTTGTTGATAACTGTAATTATATTGGGAATTTTTATTTTTGGGTCTATAATTATCTCTATGTACTAGGATTCTTTCATTTAGGGACTAATATATCCTAGTTGATTTGGTTGGCATATTTGTAAGTTTTGCATCTATTCTTTCTTCGACTATTTATATACTTCCCATTTCTTTATTATTTTTATTATCTCCCTGTTTTTAGTTTACAACCATGACTCGGGTTTTTTGTACAATTACTTCCATTCTCATGTTGTCTATTTCTCTTGTTTATAGGTTTATTAGTTTTTGCATTTTTTTATTGAATTTGCCATCAGTATCATGTCATCTGAATATAGCAAATTACAGTGAACGTAGAACATACCTTTTTCCTTTAAAAACCCTTTTGATCTTTGTTCTTCAATCTGTATTTTTACTTCAACACTTTCATATGTGATCTTATTTTATTGATTGGATCTTTTGGCATTTCCAAGTCTTTCAGAACCTTTCATATTTTTTCTCGTTCTACTGTGTCAGAAGCTGCTTTCAGGTCAATTAATGCTAATTAGTATCTTGTTCTATAGTTTTAGCTATTGGTCAAAATATGTATTTTGTTCTTCTTGTAATTTTGATTCTGCATATATTCTCTCATATCCCTGGGAGCAGCAAAAATCCTCAAATATATTGAGTATATTTTAAAGCTGGTTTAAGACCAGAATATTGGTCTATAATTTTTATATTTTTTATAAATTGGTAATATTAAGTTGTTTTCCCAGTTTTTTGGGATTTTCTGCATATTTTTCAATTTATTTATGTCTCCACTTCGCGCGTTAGAATTTCTACGATATCTGCATGCAGTCTTTAAACTGATGTAACTAACATCTATTTATGGTTGTTAAGGGATTCATAAAGGGCTAATCCGATAAAAGTAGTTTACGTTATAAGCCCGTTACCTAGATCCTTACATGCGAGCACGTAGAGATCAGGTAACGGGCGTGTATTGTAAAACTTTTTATGATATATTGCAATTTACAACGTTTTACAACCTAAAATCATATAAAATTTTATCATTTAACACCATCGTTTCAGAATGTGACTTAAAATAATAATAGTTCAATTACAATTACATAACTGTTGTTAACATTTTTACTTAGCTAGCCCGTTATGACTCTCTTAACAGCCATAAACAGAGGTTTGTTACCACGGTGTAACATTGCAGTATATCATTAAAATTTTACCAATAGTTATAACCGAACTGTCAGTTGCAACTGAACTCTCATTATTTTAAGTTGCATTCGGAAACTTTTAATGATAAAATGTTATATATTATTTTTCATAAAACGTTATACAATACTTGCCCTTTACCTGATCGTGCTCGCACAATCATATATAACGTGCTCGCTTGTGGAGATCCAGGCAACGGGCTAATAACGTAAACTACTATTCTAGTATTTAAATTCCAGGCCTTCTAGTTTTTATGTTAAAATGATGAATGAAGGCTTAGTGTTGTAGTTTTCTAGTATTTAGATTCTATCTATTTATAAATCACTAAGGCCCCGCAGGTCCTTTAGTTTCTAATGTCAACTTTTTAAGTAGTCCTTAATTATTCCTATATATAGAAATGGCGAAAAAACAGAAATAACTAACTACAGACCGATAGTCCTGATTTCTTCACTAGGGAAAATTCTAGAATATGTAGCTTCCTATTCAATTGACAATAAAAAATCTTTTTAGACTTTTTAGACTTGGCTAAAGCTTTCAACACCGTCAGTCATTGTCATTTATTAAATTCCCTTAAAGATATGGGTATAAGAGGTATAGCCAATAAGTTAATGAAGTCATACTTAACAAATAGAAAACAGAAAACCAAAATACAAAATATCACCAGCATCGGTAAAATAGCATCATATGGTGTACCTCAAGGAACAGTATTGGGGCCTCTACTCTTTATAGTCTACCTGAACAATCTCTTTTTAGTTGAAATTAAAGCAAATAATATTAGCTTTGCAAATGACACAGTAATGCATTACGAAGCGAAGCGAAAAATGGGTAGAAAAGGATTTTCCCAATATGAAAACATGGTTTGACTACTGATTACTATCTATCAACAAAAAAAAAAACAATATACCTACCTTTTTGCAGTCTAGCCTCTGGTCTTCCTCAATTTCAAAATATCGATATCGGAAACGACACATATATACTACCTGAAAATAAAATTAAATATTAAGGGAAGAAACATATTCAATATCTACTCAACAAATTACGTAGTGTCTTATTTAAATTTATACAAATATCACCAATGCTAGCACTACTACAAAAGAAAATTTTGTATCACAGCCTTTTCGAATCGCATCTTAACTATGGAATAATTGGTTGGGGTGGAGTCACTAAAACGCACTTAAAGCCAACTAGAGATTATTCAAAAAAGTTTTTTAAAAATAGTACTCAACAAAAATAGAAGGTACTGAAAATGTGTATCAAGAAACCCAGATATTTGACTTACGATAGTTATTCTATCAAGCATCACTCACCCATCAATTTCAAAATCAAGATGAACTACAAACACCATTGCATCAAAATGACACAAGAAATAGATATAATTATTTGCTACCCCGAATGAATAAATCAGTTGGACAAAACAGTTATCGGTTTTTGGGACCAAAAATCTTTAATAGCATTCCAACGGAGCTCCCAGAAATAAAAACTATAAAAAAATTTAAAAAATATACATACTCAGGTATAACAAGAACACCGCGAACTCTTTTCGAATAAAAAAAATAGAAATTAAATATTTGGAAAGTATATTATAAACGTTAAAGAATCTGAATATTTTTAAAATGTTTTTCGTGAATGTAGAAATAATGTATGTTGTATGAGGTATTTGGAGGTATATTGTAAATAAATTTTATTTAAAAGTGTATATAATTTTTATTTATATTAATAATATTATATTTCCTTAGTTTTAATTTTTAATTGTTTTTGCTTCATATTTTCAAATTCTTACTATTATATTGTTATATTTATATATTTTATTTATTATTGTTCGTCGAATTTTTTGTCACACACATTCTGTCATTGTACTTTGTACAGTGAGCAGATGCAGTGACACATTTCTTGTTAATTTACATTTTATTTCTTATTGTATTTTATTGTATCTAAATGTATATATTTTTGGTAAATAAACATTATTAATAAAAAATGTTCCTGTTAAAAAAAAATGTAGCTAATATAAGAAATAACAACAAATACGATAACTTGACTTCCTAAATTCACTATTAATTGATTTGTGCAATTAATTTTTGTTTTCTTTTGAGAAAAATGTGTTTAGGTTTTTGTTTTTTCTTGACCTCTCAAATATGGCAGTAAAAGATTGGCAAGGCGATTTAAACACCTTAAATAGCAAAATTAAAAAAACATTTATTAAGAAACGCCAATAAGTCAAGATAGAACTAACTTTTAAGATATTTACAATTTTATTATATTCTAATAAAGTAATTTTTATACTAAATTACAAATAAATATGTATTAAAAAGTAAATACCAATTAATAATTGTCTATAAAAGACCTACATATTTCAAAACAATTCTTTAAGCACTCGTGCGCAAATTATTATTGCAAACACTATGAAGAATGCGTAAAATTAGTACTTTGCGTAAAATACTAGTAAAAGTAATTTAAATTCCAACAAGTTGTAGAATATAGCAGTAAGGTGAATTTAATTTGATTTAATTTTTGTTCAAAGTCATCTTACTTGATATACCACCTTATGCTGTTGATAAGATGAACAATATATTTACGTTTCTGTTCATTTTTTAAAATATTTAAACACCTGTGTCAACTGAGGTGTCTAGGTATATAAAAACAGGTTACTTTGCTGCAGTACTGTTATATTAAAAAAAATCCTATCTAAACACATCAAACCAGTTTTTTTCGTCATTTACATTAACTTCTATATCATTGCGATAATCGTCTTCCGTAGCCTCATCAGTATTGGTTAATGGCTACTGGAAGGTTTTAATGTAAAATTCTTTAAAATTATCTGAAATAAACTTACTTTCATACGTCAGTTACTAAATTCAAACTTTTTATTACTGAGGAGTAGGTGACCTAGTCGTTGCAATCTGGATTTTCTGATCTATAGATCTTAGTTTCGAATCCTTACAATATCAGGATTTTTCTATTTAATTATAAATTAATTTTAATTTATTAGTAGGATTTACGACTAGGCTATTTATTTACTGCAATGTTCTATTTAACAATGATTTTCATATAGTGGCCCTGTGAAACAGTGACAAAGCCTGCACAGAACACATTTATAAAAAGTAAGAATCAAAACTGATCCATTAATAAACTGACGACACAACATTCCAACCGGTTATTGTTAACTTCACAAACAGCTCTAGATTAATACTAATTAATAAACAACTCTTTTGTATGGTATGTGAACAAGGTGTGGCATAAAATTGATCGAAAACTTTTGATCAAATTGCCATTTAATAATTTTTTTTCCAAAAGACTGAACCAATTTGCCTAACCTGTGCGGCTTGGAGCAAAATATATACACAGGGTGGGCCACCGATAATACCTCGATTATCTGTAGGACCAAAACTAAACTGCTGACCACTCGAACTTTAGGCAAAATTGACTTTAACAATATTTAAGATATGACCCGGCCAGTATTTGCGTAAATGGTTTGTTTTTATACTGAACCGTGTTGGTATCTACACGTACCAAGCTTGACTAGACTTTTTGTGAATGAAACCTTGTTTCCACATATAAGGTCTGTTGGGGTTCTTCAAAAAAATATTCAGAACTATCAGAGGACTAGTTGACCAGTTTAATAGTTGTATGCAACGAATAATTTGGAATTCAACTGCTCCACTGGTTCTCGGACGGTTTACATAGAGTTTTAAAGAAACCCAAACAAACCTACTATCTCAGTAGTCTGTTTCTGCATTAGCCAACTTGTCACCCTATCTTGTGTAACAACTACATATACAGCGGTTTTAGAAGAAGGAGCAATGTGATAAATGTACTTGAGAATCTCATACAATTTGTGTAAAAATATTTAAGTTAGAAACTCTCCTCCACTAGGAATCATGTAAATAAAAAATTGTTTACTTTTCCATATTTGAGTAAAAATTAGTAACCATTTAAACATTTTATATAAATAACTACAGTTTCACCTCCACCATATTGTAATAAATATTGTCAATAAAACATCAAAAAAATGAAAGTATTTTGCAGAATTATACTTTTAAATTATATTCTGTTGTCCGTATTCCCAAAAATATGCATGGCTGTACATGACAATAGCCTCAGGGACAAATTTCGTGTTTGGAATTTCGATTTTTATATGAATTTACTTAAAATGTAAAAATAAAGTAGAACACAAACTTAAACAAACAGAGTGGACGGTCAAAAAATATTAACCTTGAAAACATTTAATTGTGTCTGACAGAGATATATTTTGTGCGTAACAAGATATCGGATATTTAAAAGTCTACATTAATTATTTAGAGATTTTCCTTAATAAAATTATAGAAAATCGTTGTTAGTTATTCAGAAAAAAAGAGAACTATTAAATCTTGATACTTCAATGTTCATAATATTATGCTCAAAGAGACTACTAAGCATCCTAAACAAAATAGCAGTCAATGGAAAGGGTTGGTATATCTAAGGGGTTGCGACATGCGATGTATTCTATCTAAAACACGAAAAATAATAATGCATTAATTTTAAATATTTTGTTCCGAAAATAATGCAAATATTATTTAAAAAAAAATAGTGCTTTTAAGCTCGCTTGACTGCTTTTCCATTTAACTTCTGTCCTAATACCTCTTTTGCGCAGTGATGTATTGCTGCTATTTCTGCCTCGAATACTGTTGCATATTTACCTAAGCTCAGTGAGATTCTTGTCTTTAGCTTGCTACTATATATACTGTAATGATATCGTTCTTTTGTCAAGTTTACTTTCACTATAATTTAATATAATGTTTACCTACCTCGGCTTGCCAATATAATTCTATAAATAAAATAATCTTTTCCTCAGGGGTGCTTCAAATTGTTCACAATACATTTATTTTATGTTAATTTACTTTAATTTATTTGTTAATGCTGTTTTAATTCTTATTTTATTTTAATTTAATTTAATTTAAATTCTGTCAAAATCCAACAAAAAATGTGAATTGACTTGCTTTGAACCCTGTATGTTTAATTTTTTTGAATAAACAATTTTTTTTAAAAAAAAACAAAGACATTTTTTATTTACATAAACATCAAAAAATCAAAATTTCAAAATTAAAATTTATCAGAATACCCAGACACTAAAAACTAAACCTATTCTTAAACTCATGCACTCAATCAACTCTACTATATATACTAAAGACTACAAATCTTTATCGATAGAAACATAATTAAATAAGTAAATACTGCAAAACTATTTAACTTTCTATTAATATACTAAAATTATTATTAATGTATGACTAACTGATACTTTGTACTGTAACAAGGAAAAACTAAATTATCTCTATATTAATAAAAAAAAACTGCTTTGCAATATTTAATTTCTATGTCTAACAAAAAAAAAAAAACTATTACCAGTGTCCTTTTTCACTCAATTTAAGAATTTTTGATTTAAACGTTAATTAGTTCATCAAAGTGTACTCACAGTTTTTTTAACACATTGTCCATTGCCACTAGAATTGGTTTTTTTCTAACTTCCGTTTTCTACTCCTCTGTTGGGTTTCAATCATCTACCTTCCGGGACTGCGTTACTTACATTTTCCATAATGATGTACTACCATATTTATTACTACTTATTACTTATATTTACGTGTTTGTTTAAGTAAATTTGTTTATTCAATATAGTTTATTATTTTATCAATTTATAATGCCTTTTTTCCTCTTTTTCCAAAAAGTAAATCAATTTTTCAAAAATTAATCTGACATCCTCCTTCAAAATTGACATTCCACAACCCGCATCGAAACCATCCTTTCTACCTACTACCCAACGTATCCTACACTTAAGACTTTCATATCAAATTTTTCATATACAGGGTTATAATATTTTCCGAAATTATTTTTATTTCTTACTGTTATTATTATTAATATGGTTGTTATTATTGTTAGTATGGTAATTATTATTAGTTTGCTTATTATTATTAGTGTTGTTATTATTAGTATGATTATTGTATTTGAACACAGGGTGTTTTCATTACAATACCTACTCCTGAACCTTCATTGATTTTGGAGCCGTTTGTATACCAGTTAAATTTTGCATGAATAGAAGGTTTTTCGTCCACGCTTCCCTGTCTTGTATACTTACTTTATTCTGCTTTTGAAAACTATACTTTAGGAGCACTTCGTCTGAAGGCTTTGCCATTATTTGGTCGTTCTCCAACTCTTTATATAGCTCGCTGTAGTCGCGTCTATGGTGATGAAGCTTTGTGCAGTCTGTATGTGACAGATCTGGATTCGCTTTGAATGAATATATGTAGTGGTGTTACCACCGACCCGTAGGTTATTATCGGCCTTTTGACTCTGGTATATAACCATAGGGACGACATTTTCTGTTGTACTCCCTAATTTTTTCCGCACAACCTTCGACATAAGTTGGTGTTTTGTATTTTTGCTTATACTGTACTAATGAGCTTGTCAGCTCAGATAGATCATATAAGGAGAGTGCGAGGGTTTTTACAAGTTTTTTTAATTTATGTTTAATTTTAATAAATTATTTACTGGAGCGTGTTATTTTTGTGAGCACTCTCCTCACAGCGCTGGTGAGCGATTTAGGATTTAGGTTCATGTAAATACCATGCACCCACTTCCATCTAGCAACCTATTATTATGGACGTTACGTCATGTGAATAGGCTTAATATTTATACTGTCATGAGTCACAAATGTCAAGAGCGGCAATCGGGAACGGCCATTTCGTGCCATTGCTGATGAGGCTCAAAGTTACTACATTTTTGTTTCTAATAGAATACATTTACTTTGAGAGTAATAAATCTTTTGTTTACAAATTATTTGAATGTATTGTTAACAATACAGAGAAGTGAGTACCGCACTTACATGCAGGTAATGGCATTTCAAATAGAAGCGCAGGTTGTAGAAGGGTTAATAATAATAATAATAATCATAATAATAATATTTTATTTAACTTTATTTTTATACTTTTTATGAAAATTATTTTTGTATTTTTATTTTATATTATATAATTTTCTCAAGAGCTGTTTGATAGCATTTATAAATTGTAAGTATAAATTACCTATTTAATTATTTTTTTTCCTTTTTAACATTCAGTCGACGCGATTAGTCGAAATCAGCATCACGTGACATTATATATTATGTATTTAAATAATATAAATTTTTTATAAAGAAGCTAATATCACTTTTAATGTCCTCCATTATAAGGATAGCCAAATCTACAGGCTGTTTCAAAAAGATTGGTCATAAATTATACCACATATTCTTGGGTCAAAAATAAGTCGATTAAACCGTACTTACGTTGCTCTTAAACCGTTTGGCATTTTTTCATGAAATTTTATATGACGTATTAGAATACCATTGCTAATAATACCGAGGAAGAGGCAATATTTTTTTCTTGATTTTTATAGGTTTTTGGAGGGGGTCATCGCTCTTTTCTCCACTCAACTTTTTTGTAGTATAACATTTAATTACAAATGAAACGCCACTGGAATGCAACATCTATTTGGAAACTTTTTGTCTCTTAGTATTTGTTTGTAAAAAGTTTAGTTTAGACCATACAGCTATTTGAAATGACAACTTAAAAATTTCAATGGAAATTCTACGTATGAAAAATATCAAAATCAAGTTTATTTTTAAATTACAAACTAATGTCATCAAAATGAAAAAAAATAATTTAATAGGTGTTCAAAATTACATTATCCTCCTGTATAAACTTACTACATAGTTTTAACAATGAAAATCGAATTTTGATATTTTTGCATACGTATAATTTACATTGAATATTTTTAAGATGTCATTTTAAGTGGCTGTATCGTCTAAACCAAACATTTTACAAACAAATACTACGAGACAAAAAAGTTTTTAAATAGATGTTGCATTTCAGTAGCGTTCGATTTTTTAATAAAATTTTATATTACAAAAAAGTTAAGTAGAGAAAGGGGTGGTGACACCCTCCAAAATTCTACAAAAATAAAAAAAAATTGCCTCTACCTCGATTTTGTTGTCATGGTATTCCAACACGTCATATAAAATTTCATGAAAAAATGTCAAACGGTTTAAGAGCAACGTTAAAAAAATTCATTTAAATTTTTATCATATACAACTATTTATGGGTGCACTTTTGTATATAGGTAAGTACGGTTTAATCGACTTATTTTTGACCCAAGAATAGGTGGCATAATTTATGACCCTGTTACTATTTTTGGATGCACTTTTGTATATAGGTAAGTACGGTTCAATCGACCTATTTTTGACCCAAGAATAGTGGTATAATTTATAACCAATCTTTTTAAAACACCCTGTATATTCATGAAATTTTGATACATTTTCTTAATTGAATTTCTTTCTCATAAGCGTAAATTTAGGTAACAAATAGACAAGTATTTATTACATTTTTCAACACTAAATATTATTTTATTTAAAAAAATCATATGACAGGAAATGAGAATTTATAACTCAAGTCCATTGTATAAAATTCAAACAATTGCGTTTAGCAAATTGTACTTCTTGAAAGAGTAACCATGCTTAACTAAGCCAGGTTGTTCTACAGGAAGAGGAGTTACCAAGAATTACATTTTAAAATGAAATTAAAGAAATACAGTAAACGCAATAAAACATTATAATGCAACTTCCTTTGGTATAAGTAATGCATCTAGGTAATAATCGAGTAAAAATAATTTTATATCTCATATTTGATATGCTTCAAAGGGATTTTATCGAGTTTTACAAAATATTCACATACATATAGTTAATTTTTAATTCAAGTTTTACTATTTTAAAAGAAAGTTTTTCTGTCCAATATAATTAAACGGATTTACGTAAATCAAAATCAGAACTATTGTAACTTTTCACATAAATATATTAAAATAAGAGATAAAAGCATTGTTGAAAGAATAGTTTAGAAAATATAGACATTTTACGATTTAATAGTGTCTTGATTGTTTATTGTCTTATTAAAATATTATAATATAAATTTATGTTATACGTATAATTATAAAAAATTTACTCACAAGCCCGAGACAATGCTGCTAGCATAAAAGACTATTTACATGTTCAAAATCAGCCTTTAGAGAAAAACAACAAAAACCATTTAACTTTGAAACTACTTGACATAGACTATTTTCATGCATAGAGAAGTTTTAGATCTCGTGGTTTGCAATGTATTTTTAATGGTAGTTTTTCAGAAAATAAAATGGATTACCAATGGCAGATACAAATGGAATATGGACTTTTAAACAAAATATTATAAATTTATTTACAGTTGCACTTTTCAATTATTAAGGCTTCGTTAATAATAGCAAAAAGTGTTGTCTCCCTAGGGGCATTAGATAAAGCTCTTCAAGTAGACATATTGCCGCTGAAGTTGACTTGAAAGAGAGACGGGTATGAAATATTTTAAAAAGAAAATGGCATTCCTGTTTTAAGGTACAGACCACTTAATAAATTTTTCCTGGCGAACCATTTTAAAAGGATTTAGTTTTTCATAAAATATTTTATTTACAGATAAGTTCTCTTTCACTCTCGACAAAAAACAATCCATCCGTCTTACGCTATTATGGTACCAGGAGAATAAACAATTAAGTATCGCTGTATGCACACAATATCCGTAAAAATTAAACGTCTGGGCAGGAATGCTGGGGGATAATGTCATGAGTCATTTTTTCATTTAGGGTATTTTTTTTTAATAAAAAATTTAAAATCAATAACTTATACGTTAACGTTAAGACAAGCTAAAATTTATAATTAACGCTAACTTAAGTAAAAATGAATTTAAAATATTGCTTAAAAGTTAAGACAATAATACAGCTAGGTAATGTAATTTATTTGTTACTACCTATCTATACAATGGGCTATATCTCACAAACGAAAGCTGATATCAAAAAGGCTTAAAACCGCTTCTAGGCGAAACTAAAATAAAATAAAAGAGAACTCATTCCCATCAACCTCCTAGGCCCCATCTACCCCAACTAAAAAAGTTTAAATCGCAAACTCCTACTTGTGATACATCTTTGAAAAGCCTATAAAAAATACTACCCAATAAAACCTTATTTTTAATAAGTTTCCGTAAGTACTTTTTGTTGTTAAATACTTTAATTTTCCGTTTTTGCAAAACAAGTTGTAAGCATCTGTTTTTTGGGTTCTGTGGCAGTCAATAATTTTTTGTTTATTTGAGACATTTAAATGTCATTAGTGTTCATTATTTGTAAGATCGGTACTGTCATTCAGCTGTAGTTATCACGATGGTTTACGGTATACCTAAACGGGTGAAGATAATTTTTATATTTGGCTCCCAGAACCAGCGTTATTTACAAACAGCTCAAATATTTAAATATTTAATAAGAGGCATCCGGACAAAAATGTAAGGCCCGTATATATCCGCGGGTGACTGTAAACAATACGAACATAACAATTTTTACTATTTTCGCTATATTCCTAATGAAAATGATACTACTTACTATTTTTGATCAATTTAACTACGGCAAGACCAAAATAATCATAATTTATATAAAAATATTCTGTATTAATCAGAAAATAAACCTTTTTTTTTATATAACTTCAATTTTCTTAAAAAACCTTGCCTGAAATTGATTAAATATCGGACAATTGATAACATTATCGATGGTAATGTACAGGAGTGCGTTTAGAAACCTCGCACGATGAGACTGGACCACATACTTATAGGGTCCAGACGCGCCGTGCGAGGTTTCTAATCGCACTCCGGTGGTCGAGTGTCAATTCCATAAATATTAATAATTTATTTCGTTCGTTTCCTAAAAACATTTTTATTATTAAATTCCAGCCATATCCGGCGATTTATACATTCATTTGGATTGAATTGTAGTACATATTGACTAGATATTAATATTACATCATCTCTAAAATACTTTTCAGAAACATTTAAACTTAATTACTTTGTGTAATCCAAAAGTTTTTGAACTTTTTTGAAATATGAAATTTATTATCTTATTATGCATTGTCGACCAACGCCTTTAACAATTAAAGAGGATAGCTGAATTCGTTTAATTTTTGTTGAGTCAGCCGTGACGTGACGTCAACCTTGGATGCTTTCAACGGTTCAGCCGGAACTAAATTAAAATATACATCGATACAATACATTTTTTTTTATTCAATTTATTTATTTATTTATTTAACTAAAAGGTATTTCAGATATTCAAAACATTTTAACCAGAGACAAAATTACAAACATCCCAAGTGTGTAAAATAGGTAATAAATTTGAATATTGCCACCATGTTATTCAAAAATATTTCTCAAATAACACATAGTTGAGATATTTTGACATGCTAGTTATAAATCAAAATTTATATACAAAGTGAACCAAAGTTAATGCAACTTACTAAAATTAAATCTCTGATAGGTTCACAAAATATTAAATTTTTATAAAATTCTTTAAGTTATCAGTATAAGTTAATACTGTCTGTTCGCTATACTTACGCGTGTTTCGGATTAATAAAATTATGCAAATTAGTCATTGACAACCAGTTCCAATAAGCCTCTTCCCAAGAAATTAGGTAAAATTGCCCTAATGGTCAGATTTAAATTAAAATAACATTAGGGTAGGTACTAAATTTGTTACAAATATTGCAGTTGAATTGATTCTTTGCAAGTGTTGACATTGTATGTATATTGTAAATTAAGTGGAAATTTAAAAATGCCTAGACGTGTGTTAGATGTAAATAGTCTAATTTGCGGTATTTTACGGATAAAAAAGAAAATGGAGGTCCTTTAAAATCCAGAAATGTGGCGGAACTGTATATCCAAGTGCGAGAAACTAATAGAAGATTGGTGGGCTCGTGAAAATAAAATAAACGAAATAAGTCCAATAATAATAACAATTAATGGTGATGACAGTGATGATGATGACGATTATGATATTTTGGATGATAATGACTGATTTTCATTTTTGTTGGTTCAAGTTCAATTTTTTTATTTTTCATTTGAAATTCTCTACATGGAAAAAAAATTTATTTTAGAAAATATATTATTTGAGCTAAATTACCCTCTTATTATACATAGTGAAGTGTAATATAAAATTAATATTAGGTTTATAATAGCCACATTAGACTAGTTGTACATTACTTTTCATTTCATTTAACCAGTTGATATTTCCCCAAAGAACAGGTCAAACTTTCGGGTACTTTCCTGGAAATATTCATAAAATTTTTAATCCGAAACCTGCGTAAGTATAGCGAACAGACTGTAGGAGATATTCTCGATTGGCTATTATTCCAAAATTAAGCAAGAATATATTTTTCGGTACTGTATTAAACTAAAAATAAAACTATTAAACATTGTGTTAACTTTATTAGCTCGAATACTATTAGGTAGGTACTATTAAAAAAATATTCTTGTGTTATTTAGGTGTAATAGTATGCCTAGTATATTTATAACTGACTTATGCCGATATAACTGAATTTATTTCATAAAAATTTTATCCAAAACGCTTTTTATAAATCTATTAGAATTCAAAAAATAAAAAGAGTGGCCACCAAAGTTACCAGGCTTAACGCCACTTGATTTTTTTTATGTGGTTACCTTCAGTCAGTTGTTTATAAAACTCAACCTGCGTCATGGAATTGCGGGGAAGAATTACTTAAGCATGTCGCGCTAGTACTAGACCAACATTATTTGTCAAAGTTAATGCAGATTTTAAAAATAGACTGTATTATTGTTTACAAATCAATAAAATATACTTTAAACATTTACTTCATTGACATTTTTAACAAATTTGTAGTTAAACAAAATTTCATTAAATTTTCTTTTTTAGGCAAATTTCACAATTATTGATTCACCTTGTACAATTATTATTTATACCATTGGATAGCATTTTTTATAGGCTTTTCAATAATGTATCACAAGTAGGAGTTTGCTATTTAAACTTTTTTAGTTGAGGAAGGTGGAGTCTAGGGGATTGATGGGGGTGAGTTCTCTTTTATGTCGTTTTAGTTCCCTTTTTCTATCCTAGAAATAATATAAGCATTTTTTGGTATCATCTTTCGTTTGTGAGATATAGCCCATTGTACGTTTTTAAATTGTCACCCTGTATAAAACAAACTTATTTCTAATAATAAAACCGTTTTTGGTAGACATACCGCAGAAAATCAATAAATAGATTTACAGTTTTTATTTTTTTATTAAATAGCGAAAATGTGAAACGTTCGTAATCTGTAAGTACTCATACTTACAAACGCAAACCCATGAACAGTTGTCCTCCATTTTATAATACAAACTACAGTTGTTCTTCTTAAACATTAAATTTGATTTTAACAATTTCATTAACGGTCTCTCATATAACATCAGTTTTTACGATGTTTCTTATTGAATTCTAACTGCTCTTTAATGAAGCTTCAACAGACCACAATAAATTACTATTATTATTCAAAACTAAGTTATGCTTTAGTGCAAAAATTAAACAATTATAGTCTCAGAAATGAACACATAATAATTTAGCAATAATTCTCCGTTATTCATGGCGTAAAAAATATGATATAAAATAATAGTAAGGTCTCGGAGTTTAGCAAAAACTTGTCTGCAGAAGAGTATGATGTTGTTATCTTGACGGAAACTTGGCTATCAGAAGACATTAAAAATGGAGAACTATTTAGTTGCAATTACATAGTATATAGAAAGGATAGGGATACAATTTTAACAGGAAAACAACGCGGAGGAGGTGTCCTCATTGCTGTAAATAAAAATATCATATCTTCACTTATATCAATTAACTCACCTTTGGAAACAATTTTTGTAAAACTTAAACTACACGGAACCACAGTCATTATTAATTCAACTTATATTCCACCGGGCGCAAATGCTAAAGTCTACAGGCAATATCTAGATTTATTTGACAATTTAGATCCCTTAATCACTCAAACCACACACATGGTACTTATTGGTGATTACAATATACCATGCATAAATGGCACATCTTTTCAATTTTCTAATAAAAATGATATAATAGTAGATTAGATTAGATTAGGAGTTGGACGTTATTTGTCCTTGTCCACCGCGACCTTTTCAGATCTATTGTGGGACGATATAATAGTAACAATGTCTCTATTAATGGCCACTTACAGTCTACAGTCTTTCAACAATTGTCTCAATGAGGATCAAAAAACTCTAGATCTGGTGCTTGGTAATTTGAATTTGAATATAAAGGAGAATAAAGAACCTTTAGTTCCCATAGATAATAAACATCCCTCTCTGATAATTAAGACGGAAGTAAAAAAAAGTAATCAACTCACATACACAAATAATAATCTTCAAAGCAGATATAATTTTACAAAAGCTGATTTTAGATTACTATGCGAACTACTAAGGGATTTTAATTGGTCCAAAATTGGACACATTGAAAAGGTTGATGATTCTGTCAAATATTTTTACCAGGTTTTTTATGAAATGCTTGACATATGTGTACCAAAATTTACTAATAGGCCACATGCATATTGCAAACAGTTTCCGCCATGGTTCACGGATAAAATAAAAATCGACATAAAGTACAAAGAATTTTTCAGAAAAAGAAAACATCTATCGGAATATTATTTTAGTAGATATAAAAAAATTAGGGCGGACCTAAAATTGAAAATAAGGACGGCGCACAATAATTATATCCAAAATATGCAGAACTGTGTTAACCAGGACCCCATGCTTTTTTGGAAGTTCATTAAAGATAATATATATATATATATAATATATCTGAATCAAATTTTATTATAAATAATAGGGAAATATCTGACAAAAAAATTATAGCAGGGGAGTTCGCTGATTATTTCAGTTCAGTGTATGACAACGATTCAAACTATAACCTTATAGATATTAATGGTTTGACTAACAATTGGAACGTAAATTTTTTTGATCAGAATATTGACTTCGATCTAATATCCGTCAAAGACTTAGAAGCGGCATTTCGAAAGTTAAAACCGAAAAAGACAGCGGGTCCTGATAATATTCCTTGTTATATCCTAAAAGCTTGTAAAGATTATTTAATATACCCTTTGCTGGTAATTTTTAATAAGTCGCTTAAAACATCCATATTTCCTAGTGAATTTAAAAGAACGAGATTAACACCAATTTTTAAAAAAGGGGATAAAAATAAAATAGATAATTATCGTCCCATAGCCATATTAAATTGTACGGCGAAACTGTTTGAATTTGTAATATATGATAAACTGTATGCTTACTTTCAAAAATACATATCAACCGAACAACACGGATTTTGTCGTAAAAAATCTGTAGATACAAATTTATTAACTTTCAGTGATAAAATATCAAAATGTGTCAATTCTCGTGAGCAAGTAGATTGTATTTATACTGATTTTAAGAAAGCCTTCGATAAGGTAAATCACAATATTCTTCTAGCTAAACTGAAATATTATGGTCTTAGCGATCATCTAATAAATTTCTTTATGTCTTATCTAAAACTAAGGTATCAATACGTAATGTTTGGTGGTGAAGTATCTCATACAATCCTCGCAGGCTCTGGGGTCCCTCAGGGCTCCAATTTGGGTCCTCTACTTTTCTTAATATTTGTTAATGACCTTTCTCTACGTATTACATCAGACTGCCTAATGTATGCAGATGATCTGAAAGTTTTTAAGAAAATATCCACCCTAGATGACTATCTAGACCTTCAAAATGCCTTAGACTCAATTTCGGATTGGTCATTTGAAAATAAATTACATTTTAATCTTTCCAAATGCAAGGTTATTACATTCAGTAACATTCGTAATCCTCAAAATTTTATCTACACAATGCAAGGATCAACACTAGAAAGAGTGTCAAAAATGACCGACTTGGGAATAGTTTTTCAAAATAATTTCAAATTTGACGAGCATATCCATAACATTACCAAAGAAGCTAACAAATTGTTAGGTTTTTTGAAACGCACGACTAGGGACTTTACAGACACACACTCGATTAAAAATGTATTTTTTGCTCTCGTTCGTAGTAAATTAGAATATGCATCCACTGTATGGGACCCTACACAACAAAATTTAAAACACATTTTGGAAACTATTCAAAATAAATTTGTCAAATATTTATACTTTAAAAAGTATCATACAAGTCCAGGATTTGTTTCATTTGGACCTATTAGAAAAGAGTTTGAAATTGAAAAATTGGAACATAGACGCTCTATAATCAACCTTATCTTTTTACATAAATTATTAAATGGATATTTGGACAGTCAATATTTATTGAGTCAAATAAAAATTAATGTTCCAATAGCAGGTATTCGTCCACGTCAATTAACTTTTCGTGCGGATAATCATGGTCCAGTAGAAAAAATTTGTCTTTTGTTTAATGTACACTCCGAAGGCATTTCTTGCGGTATTTTTGATGTAGCTATAAGCACATATAGAAAGGAACTTAACAAAATTGTTGGGCTCGATTAAAGAGACATAACCTTCTAGGATTTCCGTGGCCTTGGTGTGGGGTTTTGCAGACGCTCTGATTATTCCTGAATATTTCTGATTATTTCAGTAGTTTTGTTCTTTAACGAACTTTGTTAAAATTTTGTAGTAGCGAGGTTTGTTTATTATAATTTCACTTATATATTTAATTAGATATTATGTATTTTTGTTGATTTCTATTTTCGCTGTATTTATAGGAACATGTAATTAGGCTCATGCCTGTTTGTTTCTGGAATAAATAAATAAATAAATAAATAAACGTTTTGTAATAAATTACTTAAATTTATGAACTTTCACCACAATAAAAAATATTAGGTGCGTATTAAAAACCTATGAGCTGGAAAACTTAAACTAGAACTATTATGATAGATACTCATATTAACAAACTAACACTTTATCTTTTAAAAAACTTCATTTAAAATATTAATATGTAAATACTCTCTGTCACAAAATAGTGCTAAATGAAATAGTATTAAATGAAATAGCGCATATCAAAAGAGTGCTTAAACGAAATAGCGCGTATTTATACAGCGTCCAAATGAAATAGCGCCTAAACGAAGGAGCGCCTGAACGAAATAGCAACTAAACGAAACATCCATATTATTAAAAAAAAAACTAATCCAAGTTACCTAACCTGTGCGACTTGGAGCCATCACGGAGTGCTACTCAAAGAAATATAGATACATAAAATGAAAATATTAAAAAGCTTAAATAATTTGAACAACCTGTGCATGACCGATAGATGATGGCTTCAAGAGCTATTTTGAATCGCGCTATTTTACTAAAAGCTATTATTTCGTTTAGGCGCCTTTTTGAGTAGGCGCTATTTTGTTGAGCGCTAATTTTTTTGGGTGCTGTTTAGAAACAAGCTATTTTATTTAGGTGCTTGAACATTAGCGCTATTTTAAACGTGCTATTTCGTTTAGCGCTATTTTGTGACCCAGCCGGACATTGCAAGTTTCTAAAATTTTTACACTATTGTTTTTACATGTTCTGACATCATAAAGAGCTAATATCGTCAAAGTTGACTCAACTACTATTTTTAAAAAGGGATTTTAAATGTTGAACCTTATTAATGTCACATTTTATGACGGTCTTAGGTTTGTTCCTGCTAAGGTTTAAAAGTTGATTTTGTCAACTCATGTATAAATATTCTGGGCTTTTTGAGTAGAGGAGTTTTTAAAAAGAGTTTATTGTGGTTTCTATTTACTTCTTCCATTAACATCCCTTTAATATATTTAATATGAAATATCACATGAGTGTTCTAGTCCGATTAAAGTTTTCTTAACTCCTTTCCTGGCTAGCAGGTCTGCGTTCCCGTTTTTCAACGCCCAGTCATGTCCCAATACCCGTTTAAAGACACCCATGGCGGCACATAGTTTGGTGAGCCTGGCTCGGTAACCATCATGGCTCGGTAACCATCATGGCTCGGTAAGTGAGTACGATCACACGACGCGTATGAGTTTCGGCTCGAGACCTACAAGCCTCGGCTAGCCTAGACTTCCTTTGATTCGCATCAAATTAACCGACAACACGCGGGAAGAACAAGCCTGGGTTCGTGATTCGCCGATACACACGCCGCTCAGTGGGGCAAAATTTAAAAAATGTGGCCAACACACATTTTAAAATTAACTATTATTTTTAAAATATTAGGAAAATTACGTTTGCATTATTTTTAAACATTTTACAAGGTGTTTCAAATTTCAGAGTATAAAAAAAAACAAGAAATATATCTTTTGGGTGACTAAATTTATATTGTTAAAATATTAATAAAATCACTTCTGCATGATTTTTAAAAATTGTACAGGGTGTTTCAAATTAACTGCACTAAAGGTTCAAATTAAAAAAAAAATGGTTCTTTTTTGTTGATTAAAATGATAAAACGAAAAAATGTTATATAGATTTAATTGTCTTAAGTAATTCCTTACTATAAAATTTTTATTTCAAGGAAAATGTAATCGACCAGAAGACAAATTTTACTATAGCTACAATTATGTTTGTTTTTGCACATTAAAAATACAAGTTAAGCATCCTCAGAATCTTTCAAGAAATCGTCGCTTGAATAGTCATTCACCTGCGGTGACAACACTTCTGGAGCAAATCTAAAAGGTCTGTTTCAAAAGATTTTGACTTTTGGTTAGGAAGTTTTCTGATAGTTGATATAACTAGATCTGAACATAGAAAAAGTTTAATTAAAAGGTCTTCCAAAGTCTGCTTTCTGGAGCATTTACGTGCAAAGCCTTCTGGTATATCTTTTTACATCCATATTAAATGTTTCTTGAGCTTCTTCGTTTAGCTGGCCAATTGGAATTAATAATGGTTTTACAATATCAATTGAATGAATTAAAACCTTATGTACTGTAGTCGAAATGGATATTTTTCAACTAAAAGCTTTGTATAATTTTTAAAACCGTCTAGATTAATATGGAATCTACTAGATATTGTTTGCAAAATAACTTTTAAACGTTTAATAATATTTTCATCTATTCCCATAATTTCTGACGAAATTGAAACATTTTTCAAAAAGCGACGAGCAGTATTTCCATCGTTGCTACTGCCAAAACCAGGTTTAGTGCGATCCACTATAATGCCCATTTTGGGCTTTAAAGTCCGAAGTAAATTAGAAGAAAGCTTATGTTTATTATTATGCAACATTTCTTCAGGCCTTGGGTTAGTTCCATTATATGAGTTAAAATATGATGACATACATCTTCAAATTTTGTTGAGCTGCATTCCAACATTGCGCTTTTGCTTGTTGATTTAAATATAATATTACTATACCTTTCCTTAGATATCCCTAATATGAATATTATTTAAAAAAAAAAATAGGTTTACTTTATTAATTGCTAAATGTTGTACGAATTAACCACTATGGGTGGGGTAATTTCAAAATTGGTTTCAAAACGCATAGAATTTTAAATTTAGACCAAGATATGGGTAAATTCGAACAATTTTATTATTTTTTAAGCTCAATTGCCTCATGAACTCAAAATAGACATCTATTTTGAAGAAAAAACACAGCCTTGTATATAAAATAAATGTTTATTAACATAAATTTACATTTTCTCTATTAAGCTAGGTATGATTATTTAAAAATTTAGAGTAAAAAACTTATCCTAAAAATAAACAAAAAAATAGTGACTAGGTAATACCTGGAATGCGAAACTTAAAACTAAATAACTAAAAAAGAAATACAAACAAAACAAAATTTATTCGATCAAATATCCTGCCGGTAAATTCGTAAACATAAATCGATTTACCCTTAATTCTTTTGGTGAGGTAAGTTTCTTTACAATATCAGTTCGATTTATTATAGACCCGTCTTTGATATCTGGGTGAGTAAAACAATTTTTTTCAAATCGTTTTCGCCTCAAAAAATTCACCAACAAAATCTCAAAGTGATCAGGAAAAACGTAAGTTTTCTGACAAAAAATCGCTTATTATTTATGTGACATTTATACCTGACTATAACATAGTCATTCACAATCAAGTAGTGATGCCGCGAGACAAGAGACTCTCGTCTCTCGTCTCATCTTGTCTCGTCTCGTACGAGACGAGAGAGTTATTTTCTCTCGAAAAAAGATTCGAGACGAGACGAGAGAGTGTCATCTCTCGACGAGAATTTCTCGTTTCTCTCGAGTTCTCTCGCGAAATTAACTTTTTACTTCTTTAAAATTTTTAATTACTTATCGTAACTTAAAATTTAAAAATATTAGATTTCCAGACAGTGTCGGACTGGCCCGGTCGGCAAGTCGGCATTTGCCGACGGGGTCAAAACCTTTTGGGGGCCAACGGTCAAGCACTAGAGATAAATCAAACCACCATCATAAAAATGTTGTTTACAATAATTCAACGAAATCTAGGAAATCTGGCAACATTGGTGCGTCTAGACGTAGTCTGCAAATATAAAACTCTTTTAATATCATTTATCATGATAACAAATTTTGAATACGTGACTCCCGCCTCAAATTATCTTGAGACAGAAAGTATTGATTTTATCCAAGCATACCATTTGGTAACAAATCTGATGTTAAATGAAATATATGACAAATTTTAATTGTTAAAAAGAAGAATGCATTTTTAAATTATATAAATCAAATTGAGACCATTAGAAACAAAGATATTGTAATTGAACATGAGCTGCCACAACAAAAGTTTAAGAAAAAGGAAACGTATGGTAGACGAAACAACTGAAGATTCCGTTATTACCGATCCAATGAAAAAATTTGAAGTTAAAGTATTTAAATCAGTAATTAATCAGGCAATTCAAAGTATAAGTCAGAGACTTGAAGCCAAGAAACACATTTATGAAGATTTTTCAGACCTTGACTCCAGAAATTTTGAAAGCTTGGATTTATTAAGCGACTCCAAATTTACTGATATTGCAGAAAGATTGGGATCGATAATGTAGAATTAAAAAATGAATTATTGAGTTTTACACAAATATACCCCGATATTAAAAAAAATGTAAAAACAGACCTCTGCATAAATAAGTCTGAAACAAAAAATGAATGAGTAGGTTGCGTACACTGTACTTTTAAAATTTTAAGAGAATATTATATGTATATATCCAGTTTTTCAAATTTGTATATGGCTTATAAGTTTTTAATTACTTTGTCTTGCACCCTAGTGGCATGCGAACGAGTATTTTCTCTATTAAAAATAATTAAAAATAGACTTAGATCTTTATTAGTCCAAGAATTATTGCAGGCCCTAATATTAATGAATACGAAAAGAGACATCTTAAATAGAATTAACCCAGAAAAAATTATCGATAAGTTAGTTTCTACAAGCTCGATTTATTATAATGCTTTGACTTTTTGAGCTTCGTTTTTTCTGATTGTGTATACTTATCATTAATAGGCTAGTTTTTTTTTTATTTTTGTTATGTTCTTTAAGAATGATAGTTTTATTTTTTTGTGATTTTGTACGTGTACCTGTTTAATTATTTATTCGTATGTCTGTTAACAACGTTATATTTTGTGATAGACATTTTTAGTCAGATTTAGTCAAATAGTACTTACTTATTTGCACTCCTATTTTTGACTATGTAATATTAATTTTCTTATTTGTTGTTGTTTATGCAAGCAGGTTTTTTTATGTTAATTTGTGATTTTTTTCCTTTTTCAATTTTATTTTTATTTATTTTGGTTTTAATATCTAACATATTTTCGTTTTGTTTATTTAAAAAACTAAAAATGTTTTATATAAAAATTAACCTTTATTTTTTATTTATTACCTACGTCCTACACAGTAAATATATTATGTTTTAGACGCATAATTTTACAGTTTTTTTAGATTATTTGAAACCACAATGCACATAGAGGTTCCACGTGAATGACCAAGGTAAAAACCGACAACTGACATTTCTTATGCTATTGACTCCAAACTCTAGATGGGGCTACTGGTTAAATTATTATTTCATACTCCATTTTTAGTTTTTATGGGCGAAAAACTTAACCAAAGATGTGACGTGTATCTATTTAAGTTTTTGGTTAGTTTCATTTTTCCGTCTGATTTTAGTGATTTTTTTTGTTGGCTTTGGCTTTTGGTTTCTGTTTATAGTTTCGTCCTAGTTTTTGCAAAATTGTGATGTTTTGCTTTTCTATTTCCTACTGTGTTTTGCAATACTTTTGGTGCTACGTTGAAAACTTCATTGATTTACCATGCATCATAAAAGACAAACGGGTAATCAATTTATCACTGTACTAGATTCCGAAATAATTTTTCACATAAGAGTATACCATCTGTATTTGGAAGGAAAATATTTATCAATGAATGAATAGTTAAAAGGATCCACCTTCCCGGCTCACGAGCTAGGAGGTGCCTATCATCTTAGGAGGATAAACAATGGGCCTAATGAGACATAAGTGCCGTGTGGGTAACCCATCCTCCACACGTTACAGATACAGAGAGGATTCACCTTTTAATCCAATACCTATATAACATTTATCCTTCAGATAAAAATACATTTATAATATATAACTTTAGTGTTAATAAAATGTTATATCCTAGTTTCTACTTCACATTTCAATATATTGATATTTTAAAGATTTGAGATTGTATACCTATTTGCTCCAAGTAAGTATTCGTTAAATATGTATTATTATTATTTGTATTTATTTTGTTCTAATAATATTTATTTAAATTATTAATAAACATATTTTAAGAATGTTCTATTTATTATTTATTGATATATCTTATAATTTATATAATAATAAAATAATATGGGGAACCAACTCTCCAAATTAGACCGATTATAACAAATTAATTCCTTAAATTTGGCATATCCACCTAAATTATTTTGTAAAATAAAAGTTTCGAACTTAGTAGTTCCATACTTTATTTCATAAAATAATTTATGTGGAAATCATTTAAAATTCAATTTGGAACTATTACCTACTAAAAATAATAATTTGAATTTACCGCCATCTATCAATTGTTATTTTAGTTTCTGCTCCAAACTCAAGGTGGCGCTAATTTGGTTTAAAAGTCTACCATTGGCGTGGGGTCTCTAGAAGATACGTGCTTTGTGTTTGAAACGGTCGCAAAGTACTTGAAATTTCATGATTTTGGACTAACTACTATTTTAACACTACTTTTTAATATATAAATTCTAAATATTAAATGTGATTAATCACCTTTATGAGAATAATCGAGTTGGTCAAGGAGAGTAGAATGGGGGCCAATTACTCGTGGTGCCGATGGGGCCAAATTTAGCCAGTCCGACCCTGTTTCCAGATAGTCAAAAAGTTAACTATAAAACACCTATTCTATATACACAGTGAGTTTTAAGTATGGAACGCCTCAATTATCTCGGAAACGGCTTGTACGATTTTTATTTATGGTGACCCGTCAAATGTGCCCCGAAAAAAGCGCTCCAACAAAAGCGCCCCGACAAACAATTTTTAAGTATTTTTTCGAAAAACTCTCAAAAAAAAAGTAAAAAAAAAACGAACGTATATACTGTTAACATGTTTCAAAATGCTTTCATTTGATATCACACGAAAAAAAACTTCCAAATGAAACCCTACCCCCCTCCCAACTGACCTCTAAGACAAATTATTTATAGCAGAGGCAGAAGTTGCAAAGGCTTTTGCTAGTTTTACCACTTTATACATATAACGTGACACGTTTGCGGTGGATATAATCGAAGTGGACGCGATACATTGGCGTACAAAATTATTTTTTAGATGTTATTAACATTTTTGAGTAAATCGTTTAATAAATTGTGAATAGCTGTTGAAATTTTGGAGAATTATGATTTGGGTATTATAATACATGTTTATTAATTATTTATAGTCCATAAATACATTCGATTGCCCAGTTCTTATTCTATGAAATGACACTGGCAGGTAAACATTACTGCAAAATTCAAAATTCTCGAAATCGTCCGACGTGGTTATACGTTTACCCCCTCTCTACCTACCAAAAGCCTTTCCAACTTCTGCCTCTGCTATACATTCTTGGTTAACGCTCAATTTGGGCCACTGATTACTTTAAATTTAAATTGTTAAAGTCAACTAGTGTCTACGTAAAACGATTGTGACAGACGGACAGGCAGAGAGATACCAAGATAATTTCACAAGTATATATTTTCCAAATTTAAATTTGATATGTTTTTATTACGAGAGAAACGAGACGAGACCAGACGAGACGAGAGAATGGCTCTCTCGAGCGAGAGGCCTCTCTCTCGTCTCGTCTCGCGGCATCACTACAATCAAGTTTTGATTCAATATTTTTGTGAGATCAAATCATTGTTTTGATTTAACTCAAGACCACCATAATTTTTTTCAGACCTACTATCATCGTCAGAGACAATCTCATCGTGAGAGCTACACGACTTTCTTGAAGTTAAAGGCTGACCTAAATCACATGCCTTAATTCCTTTCCCTGGCACTTAATCATTTTTTGCTTCGTTTTATATTTTGTCTTCCTTATAAAGTTCTTGACTTTTGCAAAAAATCAAGAAACGTTGCAGACCAGCGCCGATCAATCTCAATCTGGTTTTGCTGTTCTTCCAATTGATCAGGCATTAACTTTGGAAGTTTGTTTAAAACAACATTTTTATCGCAAGGTATTATTACAAGCCCTAAAACCAGAAATAATATTGTTTGTGGCATTAATTTTAATAGTGGGAATTCGGACTTTGGAACAATGCCTCTGTTTTTTTGTTTCCATTTTGTTAAAATATGTCTCCAGGCTTTTTTAAATGGGACGAAAAAAAAAGCAACATCCAAGGGTTAAAGCAGATGGGTGACATTGGGCGGAAAAAGTACAAACTCTATGTTATTCGTTTCGTATAATTGTATCACTTTCAGGGAAAGATGGCTTGATAAATTATAACCAATTATTTTTTTTTCCTTTGCATTTTATTAAGTACGGAAAAGTCACTTTCTCGAACTAGTCTTCGAAGAAGGCGCCATCAAACCAACCTGCACCATCGGGATCATTTTCGGTCCAAGTAGGGTAAAGATGTTGCGCTCTATAAGCTATATACGGGGGTAGCAATTTCCCAGACCCAGTAATCGACATCATTACAGATGTGCTGTATTTGCTACAATCTAAAAAACTATTGACATATTTTGCAAACGACCTTTACCCTGCCAGGATCATCAAACAGATTCGTCTTATGGTAGTTCATTATGTTGCATTGTGGCACCCTGTAGACTTTTTGACAAATTATCAAATTATTTGCTAATAACTTCAGGATTCAATTCTGCTCGGCATCGCTTAACATTCTGACACCAAAGTTCACTTAAAATTGGATTTATTTTTGCAAAATTATGAAACCAATCTACGCCAGGAATGTTGTTCTGGAAGGTCTTAATGGTTTTACCTTGGGCATTAAGAAACTGCTTTACTAACAAGCGAATATCTAACCTAGTTAAAAGAAAGCTCCACTCTGCAGCCTTTTGAATCTTGGATGATAGACTAGCCTCTTCCTCATTTGTTAAAGCTGTTGGTCTTCCTACTGGCAGTGAATGGCTTCTTTTTATTTTATTACACAGGGTGGCAATCGGTATACCATAGACTTCATGTGCTTGTCGATAGGTCGTCTCTTTCTGTTGAATGTCTGTTAATGCCATTTCTAAAGAATTTGGCGTGTAATTGCCATAGTGTTTGGCCCCAAGACGTTTTTTGTAGACTCGAACTGAAAGTAAAAATTTTGGTTTTTATTTTTTTTCAACTAACACTATTTACTAAAAAACAAAATTACAATTGCCATTCATGTTAGGAGCATATAAGGCAATACTCCTATAAATTTTCATAGTAATATGACTTAGAGAACCAGAGTTGCAAATGTTTGTTTTTATCCCATATATAAAACGTCAAAAATTAATTGTAAAATCCTCTGCTTAGATACAGCTTCAAACTGTCTGTCATCACTTGGAAATAGTACAATTGGACGTACTTTAAAAATGTTCACGTGGGGACAAGAAAACCGAATAGGAGGGGGAATGTTCGAATTTTGGCCACGTGTTCGAAGTAGCCCCGCCCCGCTTTACGGTACTCAAAATCTCTATATTACAAAATGTAAAAGACATAGCTATCCCACTAACTTTATTCTGTTATTCAACAGACTAATTTTAATAAAACAATTACAAGTCACTGTTACATCCCAAAATGCACAACTTTTCAAATACAAATACCGATTAAGATTGTGTGGTAAAGATTCCCACTGTCGATAGTAGGTAGATAAAAAAGCAACTGCATTATACTTTGAATTTAAATAATGACTCCAATGAGCTTTAAAGTGTAACCATGCGGTATACTTTGTGGATTCCTTGAGAAATTTTGTGGTAAACGTAAAATCTTTTATTGTTAATATGATAAAACTAATTAATTTTTTATTAAAATATTGAAAGTGACCTTACTTCTTCAAGCATAAACGTCTCATTTTAGATAAACCAAGAAAATCAGAAGACATAATAAGGTGACAGTTATATTTATTGAATTTGAATTTTCTTTAATAAAAAATAAAAATATAAATACAATTATTAAACACATGGCAGAACTATAACAAAATGTTGCATATATATTTATTATTGTATATACTCGTAATTCAAACTCAAATTAAAATTACTTATTAACTTCCTGTTGTGATTTAATTTATGAGTACCATTTAAACAAACAATTTAAATTATTTACAGTAAATAAGTACACGAAGAGAAAAAGTGAAACCGGTGCAGCATTAGTCACAAGTAGTTCAAGCCATCATATTATAGAAAGCTCAAATAATCATACTATAAACAAATGTACTTTAGCTATCAATGATTACTTAGTTAATTACTGTCACAAAAGTGCATTTTCTCTAGAAAACACTAATTTATGTAAAGACCTATAAATAACACTATAATTTTCACTTGAGCAATTTTATCAATTTAATAAACTAATAATGTAAATAAGAAGCAACTGAATATATCAATTAGAGAAGAGTATAAAAACATTAATAGCCAACAGCATTTATAATTTTTAACTTTCCTATAATACTTATTAACGAAAGTGTTAAAAAAAGTTCTTATAATAGATTTTACAATAAATTCAAATACAATTTTTTTAATTAATATTAAGACCATCCCACTCTGCTCCATAGTCACGGATTTTCCTGAGTGTTAAGCCTCGAATTTTTACACAGACCTTTATTTTGATATTCTAAAGTTGGGCAAAAAATAACTGGAGCATATTGAGATATCAGAGATCAAAGGTCACGCTTTTTATTATTGTTGGAATAACTCGTTTACTATGCATCTTATGCCGTTAAAATCTAATTAAAAGTTGTATTAAATAAAATTCTCTACATGATTAATAACTTGCATTTTCACGATAAGTGGTTCTGAAGCGCAGAGAGCGCTCTAAATCGATAGGATAACGCGGTACGAGGTGGATAATTCAATTTACTTCCGTTAATTTTGCTAAGGTATCGTTATTTATTATTGAAGGGCACATATAAAATGCAGTAGGCAATTATAATTGCACATTATATTTAATTATCGAAATATTCGAAATTTTTGGTAATTTAATCCAGTCTTTAGTTTCAGTCTTTTTTTTTTCGATTTCGCTCACTACTTCACTTTCGCACACTTCTTGTGACAAATCGTCTATTTCTGTTTCATCGCCGTCGGTCTATGCTGCCGTCGCAGAAATATACAGGGTGGGGAAATATGCAATATACAATAAACTTACAAATTTCAATAATTATCAAACGACATATATTACCAGCCAACAAGATATCACAGAACAATTTTCAATAAAAAAAACAACAGTAAATAAATTGTTGGTCAATTGTGTGACACCAACTAATTAAAAAGACTACTAAATTGAATTAGTTTATAGACACCAAAGATTGTCTTCTAATGTGAAATTGTGTTTGTGAAATTTTGTATAATGTAAAATATATTAATGAAAGAAAGAAAGAAAGTAAGAACTAACTATATATGTGATGAAAAATTAATTTAAACGTAAAGCCAAAATTATTTTAATTGAATAATAATAATTTAGTAATAATGTAATACTTTGAGTTTTAATAAAGGTATTAAAAATGGTAAAATTGAATAGATAAAAAATACAATTTAGTTACTGAAAATGTCGACTTTTCTTTATATAGCCACCAGCTTCTTGGCCTTGAAGACAGAGTTACAAATAAACAGTTCGTTAAACAAAAGTGAGTGGCCCTAGGTTTTTCTTTTATGGCTTAGGTACGTCTTTGGTTAGATTTTATGAGATCGATGACAATAACTCTGACATTGAATTTAAGATCTTTCGTAGGTTTTATATTGACAGAGCTGATTTAACTGATTTTAAATGTTGTCTGATATTGACTTTACAAAGTTAACTCAAAGTTAGTTGCTAATTTTGTTCCAAAAATACCATTTCAAAAAGCTGTAGAAATTAAATTACATCAGTATTCTATTTACTTCTGTTAACTTTTAAGTTTGGCATGAATTTAATTTGATTTAAATTTACCCTGGATGGTTTAACAAATGTACTATTTTATCGCAGGCTTTAAATGTTAATAAGGTGTAGTATGGTATGGTATGGTAATGCTGATGACATGCACAATATATTAGGTAATGAACTAATAACTGATACAGGTTTACATCTACCACGAATGAATAAATATAATAATTAAACAAAAACAAAACGCAAATTATATTATATATTAATAATTATAATATGCGTGAGTGTTACGAGCTTGCGCACTACTGTTAATGATTAAGATTTAATTCTGTTTGTCAGAGATCAAACCTATAAATTAAAGGAAAATAGTTATAATAATAATTAACAATTTATTCTTAGCTACCTTACCTAATCACCTAATTAAATAATACTTTCTCCTTCCTCTATATCAAAAGAGTATGTTTTTTTTTTAAATACGTATGTTATATTTTAGATTACTTATGTGTTTTATTTCCTAATGTCCATACACAATCTTCCTGGTCCAATGGACTTATGGACTTATTAGAACAAAACATATAAAAAACTATATAAATTAAATAAATTATGTAATTTCATAAATACATTTATTTATTTTAATGAAGTGGAATAGATAAAACATAGTGGTGTACAGCAGATATAAAACCTATTGAATATTTCTACATATACTGGGAGACAATTTAAAAACGGACAGCATTTAATATTTCTTTAACTGGTGCCACGATCACATCAATTTACATATCAAGGGAGACAACTGTTGAGGTATTTGTTGTTATATTACATTCAATCCTCTTACTCCCAGGGCACATACCCCTAAATTTTTAAATAGCTACCGTTACTTATTTTACCATTTTTAATATTCTTATGTAATTCTAGATAAGTTACACCTATTTTTTCTAAAAATTGAAATTTACGAATATATGTGTTTACTTCATTACATTAAAATAATGCAAGTTTTATTGGAATTTTACCACAATAGCCACCTCTTAAAAAAGTATGATATTGAAGGAAGTGACATACTGAAATTTTTAACCTAACCTATCTTAGTTATGGCATGTTGGGAATGGGGTGTTAATACACTGCGACCTAAAGATCTATTGTGCCCCCTTCTGACGCTAATACACCCAGGAAATATATCAATGCCTATAACGACCTTCCAATCCTATCTTCTCATGGAAATGTAGGATTTGGATTGGCGTCAAGTTAAGTAAATCTCCCTCTTCTATTTGATATCTTCCTAGGTATAGTACCCTTGGATTTTGGAGT
Organism: Psylliodes chrysocephalus; assembly: GCA_927349885.1. Lineage (NCBI taxonomy): Eukaryota > Metazoa > Arthropoda > Insecta > Coleoptera > Chrysomelidae > Psylliodes > Psylliodes chrysocephalus. The sequence continues at coordinate 69,075,991 of OV651814.1, forward strand.
ACTATACATTCAGTTAGAATGTGAATGGAGGTCTCGTCCTCCTCCTCACAGAATCTGCATTCACTTCCCTCTACTACTCTCAGTTTACTAAGGTGTTCTTTTAGTCGGCAATGCTCGGTAAGGATCCCTGTTACAATACGTAGCCTGTTCTTGCTCAGGTAGATGCAGGCTTTTGATCTTTTCTGGTTATATTCACCCAGAAGTATCATAGCCAGTCTCAGCCCCAAGAGATTGTTCCAATTATCGGTTCTTCTACTGCCCAATTCTTTTTTAATCTCACCTAATATTATGTTATTGCTGATACCGCTCAGGGCTCAGGTCCTACAAAGGGTGTTTGAGCACCGTTCCTTGCAAGACTATCTGCAATCTCGTTACCCTGTACCCCGTTATGTCCCGGGACCTTAGTAAGAGTAACTCTATTTTTCTCGCCTAGCTCATTCAATTGTTCTAGGCATCTCCAGATCATTTTTGACCTGATTACGTAAGAACTTAGCGCTTTGATGGCTGCTTGGCTATCGGACATGATAATAATCTCTTGTCAATGATAGTTTCTTTCGATGTTAAACTGGATACACTTCTCGATAGCGTGAATTTCCGCCTGATAGATGCTTGGGTATTTTCTCAGGCTTTCAGAGTGCTTGGTTCTCGGCCCATACACTCCTATTCCAGTTCCTTCTATGGTTTTGGAATCGTCCGTATACCACTGAATAGCATGTCTTTCGGTTGCAAGCGCGATGGATTCTTGGCTCCATTCTTTCTTGCAGCTTTCACAAAACTGTACTTATTTAGCATTTCATCCTGGGGCATGTCCCAGGTATCTTCCGTCCTGAAGTAACTAGACTTTCGTCTGATTACTCCGTTCATGATCATGCTATATCGTGTCCTTTTTTCAACATTCTCTATCATCAAATATAGAGGGGTAAGGTTTAAGATCACCTCCATTGCGGCCGTAGGGGAGGTTCTCATTGCATCAGTGATGCAAACACAGGCTAATATTTGTACTTTTGAGATATTAGCTCTCGTAGTAGCTAAACTAGTTGTGTTACTCCAGGCTATAGCCTCGTAAGTTATGATTGGTCTCAATATTGCATTATAAATCCATCGCAGTATGTTTGGGTTACATCCCCATCGTTTACCCGCAATATTAATGAATAATATTAGGGCTTTTGTGGCCTTATTTACTCTTTCCTTTTCATTTGTGTTCCAGAGAAGTTTGTTGTCCAGGGTTAGGCCTAGATATCTTAGTTACTTTATGAATTGTTCAAAATGGTTTCTACATTCGTGGTTTTAAGTAGTTTAATTTTGAAAAAAATAAAATGGTTGTAACCAAATTAGAATTACATAAGAATATTAAAAATACCAAAATAAGTGGGGGTTATATTTTAAGGGTAGCTGCCCTGGGGGTTAGGGGGTTGAATGTAATACAATAATAAATACCTCAACAGTTGTCTTCCTTAATATGTAAGAAGAAATGCTAAATACTGTTCGTTTTTAAATTGTCACCCAAAATATATTAACTGTTGAAATTTTATTAAAAAATCATAACGACATAAAATTCTCAAAGTCCGCTATCACAGCAAGCTCGAGCTATAGTTTTACTCCTAAAAACAACTACTCTTTTGGCTAATACCGCAACAGGCATTGCAATATATTAAAAGTAAAGAGCAAGGATAAAAAATAATTTTCAACTTAATCCAATACCTGTTTCGGTATTACCTAAGGGAGTAGTTGTTTTCAGAAGAGAAACAGTCCCTCGACTTTTCTGTGACTTGGACTTTGAGAATTTTTTTTCGATTTGAGTTTCATTAATATAATAAATAAATACAGTATTAGTATCTTCATTCCTTAAATTTATAAATAATAATTTTTTTCTATTTTGACATATAAAGTGACATTTTATGTAATCGCAATAATAGATCTACTTTAATCCATTTGGGTTGTACAGTATATTTTTTCTACGAAAATCTACAAATTATTTTAGGTTATTAAGACAAAATAACTAATTTTAAAATAATTATTGAATTTTACAAATTTTTAAAATAAAATAAACATGATTTAATTTGATTAGTCCCCTCAGATTTCCCTCAGATTTGAACCCGGTCTTTTGGCGTGAAAGGTGCTTTTAGAATTTTTAAAACTGGTAATTAAATTAGTTTCATATAAATTAAAATAATAATTCTATTATATTTATCGAGTCTACAAAAAAATGTATTTGACAATTAAGTTGACAGAATTGTAACTTATTTAAAATTTTAAAACTAATAGTAGTTGGATGTCCAAAATATGAACTATGATTGGTGGATTTTAATTTTTTGCAGTTTTCTCACTACCTAGAATAAACATGAATTGTCTTCATTCAGTAGAACACAATAGCATACTTTTTTGTTTTGTAGTCTGTGCGTAGATAAGCTAATATCCATGTGGGTGTAGATTTTTTTTTGTTTTAAAATTTATGGTGCTTTATGTTGAAGAAACGATGGTAGGATATATAAAACAAGATTGAGTCAGTATGTTCAACGATAATTCTTTAGCACTTTGTCCAATTTCTATGATTTTGTTAGCAAGGGGATATATATTTATCAAGGTCTGATGATGGGATCTATGATAAAATCAGCAAACTTAGTTTGTGATGGCATCGGCACGATTTTGGAGTCGGCTTCTATATTATCGTTCAAGAAAACTGTAATCACTTTATTTCTTAGACATGTACGTTTATAGTATATGAGCTTGCTTTGGAATAAATTTGTATGTCATACGATTTAAATTAAAGATGATTTTCATAATAAATAATATTTATAAATAATAAATTTGTAATAAATGTTTTATTATGTTCAAAAACATTTTCTCATGTTTAAATTCACGTAAAATTTTACCTCAAAAAAGTTATGTTTAAAACTATTCGGTATAAACTATATAACTCGCATCCTCTAAAAAGAGATATGAAAACAAATTTATACGATGTGTTAGCTTCCAAAACATTCGTACAAAATTTCATTACAATGTTGCCAGTAGTTTTAATATATTCGTAAAAAATGTGGCGGATGGTGTTACGGATTTTTTTTTCTTACGACCACTTACGAAAGTGATACCTATCGCACTATTTAGTTTTATGGGAAGGGCCTTATATCACATGCGTGTGGTGTGGATAGTTCTACTTTTCACCGTATGTGAGTATGAATCTACTTTTCGCATAGGCTGTCAAATATGTTCGATGTAAAATGTTAACATATATTTTTAATGTAGACTTTAGATATTTCTTTTTAACAAATTATTAAAAGAATTTTAAAGTAACTACTTATATTACTTTTGCTTTTTCTTAGTTCATATACATATATAATCAGAAAAGTCAAATAATAAAAAGATGATAGCGCAGATCGTATAGTGTCTAACCTTTTTAACTTGGAATTTCGCGACTATTTCGTAACGCTTTTCTTATTTTGAAAAACTATGAAAATTAAAAAAATTCGACTATTGATTTTTATTTATTTATTTAACAAAAACATGTTATTTATCATAACATAAGCCATACGATATTATTTTTGCTATTTATGTTGTACTAATTTAATAATTCAGAAAAAATTGCGCGTAGAGAAGTGGGTATAAATCAGTAATAAAAAAAGATTTTTTTTATGTTTGTTCAACTTAATGTAATATGTTTTGTATCTAATGTTATTTTATCTCTATCATCCTATGAAATTGTTTGTAAAAGGAGTCATAATATTTTCAATTTTAACAAAACACTATCTGTAAAACGCTTTAAAAATTATTTAGTAAGGCTTATAAAAAAAAAAAAACAATTCCAAAACCAGTCACAACTTGATGGAACCTTTATAGCCAGATTTCTAGTGGATCGCCTGGAGGTTTTGACCTCGGACTGCAGTAAATAAATGTATATGGATAAAGTAGAATTTTGTTTTTTATACTTTAAATTGCAAAATCTACCAATTTTTTTTTCTGCATTTGATTTTCTAATTCCTTAAACAAAAATTATAAATAAATTATATTTGAGTAAGAAGAATTTCACTAAAATACAAATAATTTGCTTAAAAGAAAGAACTTTATGAAAATAAAAAAAAAACAAGTGCACACTCATACATTCGTCTATTAAATGCACTGGTTCTATTTAGTTAATTTGAATATTTAAAAAAAATTTTTTTCTAATACACCTATGTACCGAATAAACATAAACATAAACCAGTACCTTAACAAAAATCAGCTGTATAACTCCTCTCATCAGTATGCCATTCGCCAGAAGAAAAAGTTTCTAATTCCGCATATGTGCAAATCTATAGGTAAAAAAAGTTACCAATTTATGACACCAAAAATGTTTAATTATTTGTCTGAAACACTAAAAAATTAAGTACCAATTTCTAAATTTAAAAATGCTCTAATAATATTTGTTAAAGAAACAGAACGACTAGAATTGCGCATAGCGCAGTTTAATTGAAAATTAGGAAGAAAAAAATTACGGATATTTAGAATTTATCTTATTCAGTAAAAAAAGTTTTATTTGAGTAATAAAACCTCTGTATTATTTTTAAATCTTTAAATTCGTTAGTCCTTAGGTTAGTTTAATTTACACAGGCAGTTCAGCCTCGTAGAAATTGCAAATATTTATTGACATAATACCAATTGTCATTTGTTATTCATGTAATTACTTCTGACATTTATTATTATTATTTATACATGTATATGACATATATGAACCACTGCCTGACATGTCAAATGTTCCAATAGCTGACATTGTAGGAAATGGTACCAATGAATGACAATAATTAAACAAAGAGGGAAAAATACTAATAAAAATAAAATTATTAGTAAACAATTGTTTAACATACATATTCTTATTTTACATGCTCTGTATAGACAATATAAACATATATAAAATGGTAATACATTTTATATTTTTCATGAACACTTATTATAAAACTTTTATATACATATCTTAAACGTTTACCAATAGCAACCATCTTAGGGTTAAAACATCCTTTTTATTTGCAATGAATGTTTTCTTGCTTGTGTCAATACAGTTTAAAGCCATAATACAAAACTTGTCCCCAACGATCTCCTATAGAAGCTTCTGAGTATTTCTCTTGCCTCACACAAAATTAACCCATAAACCATCACCATTTTTTAGTTCGTTATTGTACTTTAGAGGCTTCCCTTTTCCTATCTATTGGTCTCCTTCTTTATATTCTTTAATATTCCATATTTCACATCTTCATCATCTTCACTGAACTCGCATAATTCTAGTTTCTTAAGATTTTTATTTTCTTGTAATTTATATTTACTTTCTCTTTTTTCTTCCCTTTGAACTTTTCTGTTGAGTCTTTCCCGTACCTTTCGTTCATTTTCTAACATCTTTTTTCTGTTGTATTCCGGTGTATTTTTTCGTTTTTCCTCTTTTTAATATCTTTGTTTTTTCCTTAGGCCAAAACAAGACTCTTCTAAAAGGCGATGGTATTATTGGCTTCTTTGAAGTTCTGCTATCTGTGATATTATGTTATTACTAAGAGGAGTTTGTATTTTGTTCTCTAGAACTTCTTTTTGTGGTGTTGAATAAACTACAATATCATTCATTATATTGGCAGATGCTTCGCATGTTATATAGTTAGCTTTTCTGCAGTTACTAATATGTTTGAAATATTAGAAGCATTATCAGTTACCCTGATCAATAATATTTCACCTCTTTTTCTTTTATATTTTTCCTCGTCGCTAGAACCTTGAGTTGTATATTTAAACTTGAAATATATTTTTTGCCAAAATACAAATTATGCTTTATGTGTCCTGTCCATGTTCTATCTTTGTATTTTTTATATTCATCCAATAACATGTTCATCCCAGTAACAATCAATTACCAGCTCCAGATAATCTATTTCAAATGTTATTTTTAAATTGTAAAAAGGGACGTGAATGTCGAAAAATTGGCTTATAGTGTAGTTTAGCATGTTCAAATAGTTGTTTCAATACTCCACCTATTATTCAAACAAAGAACATATTTAATGTGTATAAAAATGTAAATTGTTCAAATAAAAAAATAAAAAAAAACATTTTTTTAGTAATTTTCTCTTTTAACCGACTTCAAAAAAGCAAGAGGTTCTCAATTCGTCGGAATAATTTTTTTTTTATGTAAGTTCAATGATCATTCTTTACCACATTTTCCGATTTCTATCATCCTTTATTAGAAAGAGGGTATATTAGGGGTACTCCCATATAAATTTGGTCAAGATCTAATAAGTCCATGAGAAAATTATCAAATTCTTAATTTTTTTATATATTTACAGCAGGATTCTTTTTGTTAGAAAGGAGATACCTCAGGGAAAGTCCCATTAAAATTGGTCATGATTTGATGATGGGATGGATCTAAGAGCAAATAAAAAAAAACTCAATTTTTAATGTCATGTACACCGTTGCACGTTTTCTTTAATTTACTTTTATATTAATTTCTACCTTATGTTTTTTAATAGATAAATGTGCAGATAAATAAGGTACCGATATATTGCCACAGTATTTGAATAGTTCATATAAAACATTACTATTTGTTTATTTAATTTTCCCCTATCTACTACTTTTTGAATATACTATTTGAATAATTACAATTATCATTTATTTTTTTTATATCAAGATCACAATTTTTAAATAATTAAACTTTTTTATATATATTAGTAGCAAAATATTTCATTTTGAATTTTTAAATTTAATTCACTGCAGCTCAAGTTTTTAAAGCCCCAGGCGCTCCACCATTCATAGTTTTATATTTTTTTGATAAAATTATTTTATGGTCGTATGAAAAATATTATACATCACTTTTGTAGAAGTGATTTTTCACATTTGTAATGTACTATACTATACTGAGCAGACTCAACTTATTTTGGAAAGTTCTACCTATCCTAGCAACAGGGTCACCTTTTTTGAAACACCCTGTACAATTATTGAAAAAACATAAATATTGTTATTTTAAAAAAGGGTTTAATAATTTACTATATCTGAAAAAAAATAAGAAAGTAACGAACATATATTATTGTTTATATCTTTGTGTCTGCTCTCATGAAAAAAAAAAAAAAATAAAACAAAGGAAATACAGGAGAAACCATTCTCACGCAAGCATAAAATCGCAAAAAGGTAAACAAATGAATTGATACGCATTCGTCAAAATTGAAAATAAAACCAATATCAGAAAATCACCGGAGAAATTAAGGTTTTTTTCTTTACATATTTACTGTAACCTGGATGTGCTTCAATCATTTTCTACTCATTTAGTAATCCGTGCCGATTGACGTTTTTGTTCTTTTGTTTCGTGTAAAGATCGAGTGGCCGGCCTACATACCTCCGCCATTAGAGAATTTTACTCTCTTTGCGTTTCTAATTCATAAGTGCAATTTGTAGCATCTTGTTTTTATTAATACCACCTGTTGTTATTTTTCCCTGTTTTCTAAATGCATTAATTTGTGTTGGATACTTTTATTAAAGTGTTAATTTGTTGTTTATCTGATCGATATTAGTAAAAGTTGTTTAAGTGAAAATGTCGGCACGGATGATAAATCATATATACTTATTATCAATCTCATTACTGTAAAAAGCTCTTTTTATACGAAAATTTCTTACTCTTAACGTAGACAACATAATTAACTTAGATACTCCTACAGTAGAACTATTTTGGGCATCTTAAAATTAAAGTTAGAAAGTTTTGTTTCCGTACTACCTACTAGCTTTGCAACTACTTTTTTGACGTCTGTCAATATCAAGAATGTTTCACTTGCGGTTCTTGGAAAAAAGAATATTTTCTCTTTAGGGCAACTAAAAATATATATTTATTTTTAACGTTTTTATTCACTTGGATATTGTAAAGAACCTTCGTTTGGGGAGTGGACGAAGTTAGCCCCCTTTTTTTTAAATTTAATTTTTTTTTAGTTGTTCCAAATTGTTCTACGGTTGTTCTAAACTGTTCTAAAACAAAAAATATTTTTTTTCCAAAAATAACTTTAAAATTTAAAAAAATTAAAAAATTGCAGTAGCCCCCCTTTTTTCAAAAAAATAATTTTTTAATGTTGTTCTGGATTGTTCTAGAACTGTACTAATTTGTTCTAGAAAATTATTTCAAAAATTTAAAAACAAACCTATAAAAAACAAAAAACTAAATTTTTTGATAGCCCCCTTTTTTCAAATTTTTATTTTTTTTTTGTTGTTCTTAGTTGTTCTAAAAATTTAACACATTAACTTAAATATAACTCTTGGAAACTGAAAAAAAAGTTATAAGAGAGTTTGCACTGCAGCTATAATGCGCTAACTGGCTGAGTTCAGCGTGTAATTTTTCTACTGTAATACCCCATTCATACAGACATTCAACAACAAACATTCAAGCACTAAGAATTCTAACTGTAGAGTGTGATTGGCTGCGAAATTTTTTTGCACCAATCACACTTTAGTTTTTGAATTCTTAGTGCTTGAATGTTAGTTGTTAAAAGTTGTATAAATAAGGTGTAAACAGTGTTGTAACGAAATAGACGTTAGACGGGTACTAAATGAAAACACATATTTATTATACATAGAACAAAATTTATTTTAATACGACAAATTCACAAACAACACAAATTTATAAAAATACATAGGTATGGAAAACAAAATATTTCTTAAATTAATTATAAAAATACAAATACTTAAATATAACATTATTTACAGAATTAATTATAAAATTAAAAAACAATTGCAAAAATAATATTAAAAAAATATTAAACAAAATGGACAAGGCAATTAATCTTTAAAAATTAAAATTAAGCATAATGATTTACAAAACATATATACAAACTTGGGGTTTAATATTATGTTCCTCATTTTTTATTACTCTTGCGCTTTTTAAAATATCATTATATTCAACATACTTATTATTATTTAATGCAATTGCGGAAAAATAATCTATAGAAGATACTCGTTCGCTTCCTGAATATGTAACAATTCCTGCTAGCTTATAATGTTTATCCGACACTTTCAAAAATTTAGAAAATGCATTTAATTGACAAGTTTCGTTTAAACATTCTATAAACAATCTTTCTTTAAACTTAATTTTTTGTAAAGGTTTATTACCACAACACATTAAATTCGAGGATCTTCCAAATTCAATCGCTCCCTGCATATTAAAATAATTATTATTTTAAATATAATTAAAATTAATTGGTACAAATACCATTTTAGTAGTGCTAGTTTTCTTACATGTTAAGCATTCTATGCACTCAATGCAACTGGGACTATTAATAAATAATTTTTCTATTAAGAAAGAAACAGTACATGCGATATCCATTACAAAAGTGTTCTTTTTGTACAATGTGCAATTAAATATACTTTTTAATATTTGTAATCTTTTTTTATAAATTAGATTACACGCCCCGTTTTTTATAAACAAGTTTACAAATTGTAGTTCGTTAGAGTTTGATTTTTTGACGTATTCATAAAAAATTTCGTTAATACAACCAACTGCCAAAATTTGTACAATACTGTCAAAAGCACATGTATTTTTTAAAATGTATTTTCCGGCATTTTTAATTATTACTGGTTGGCATTTGCTACCATTTTGTAGCAGCGAAATAGACAATTTATTTTTTTCGTTATCTAAAGTAAGATTCCAATCGGGTCTGGAATCAATATATATGCGAGTTTTAGATGTTGTAGGTGTGTTTTTATTTCTCCAATTTTGTTCTTTAACTAATTCTGTGTTATCATCTTTAAAAATATTTTCTTGCTCTATAATTTGGGTTTGCAAAAGCTGATTTGTTTCTTTTACCGTAGATTCAGTATTGCCTTTAAAACTATTAAAGTTAAGTTTATACTGAACTGCTGAATCACCTCAACATTACTATTTAAATTAACTTTATTTTTACAGCTATAGCAAGCTTTGCTCTTCCTCTAAAAGAAGTTAAATGCGTACTTACAAATTTATCGACACGCATTGGTCGATTTTCCCCTCTCAATAATAGATGTTTTGAATCATTAAATTCAGATTCAACTGCTGCAGATGATTTCGTAATTTCATGTACAGAAAAATTTTCCTTCATAATTGCAGTGTATAGAGGAAAATAATGTAGTATTTGTTTGATCTTTTTAGTTAGATTGGGACAAAAATATGCATTGATTTTATTCCCTTCTATTATGTTAATATTTTGGCACGATTCGAATATTGTTTCTGCCCATTGAAAAATTTCAAGTTTGTTGGAATGACCGTAAGTAATATCAAAAGTATCTTGTTCTTGTAAAGCATTGAGTATACTTGTAGGCAAATTTTGATCATTACTATTATTGCACTCATTTAATACTTCTTGGATATTATTATTTCTAATTTTATTATTTAAAAACTGTAGTGCTATTTCAGAATCAGTTAATGTTTGGTGCATATCATACCCAACAGTTTCACTTTGACAAAGTGTAAAAATTGCTTTTATAATTTGTACAAAATCATTTAGTTCAGTTGATTTCGTTAATAAGGTTAACGAAAGGATATAAAAAATGTTTACTAGTCTATTTAAATTTAATACCTCTTTCCAGTGGGAAATCATATTAATATAGTAAAATATATTAAGTCGTATATAGCTTGCAGGTAATGGAGCTTTATATTGTAGATTTAGAAAACATTGATTGATATAGTCCTGCAAGCTCTTACATCCTGCAAAAGCTCTACAAACTGCCCCCATAAGTGCTTTATCAAAATCTAAAACAACTTGTTTCGGAATTAAGTTTACATTTGTATATGTTTTTCCGATTCTCAAAATTTCAATTAACCAGTATATGATTGCGCTTGTATTTTGAACTGCGCTTAACATTTGAAATACTGGCATTTTTGCAGATGGTGTCTCAGTTACAATTTGGTATAAATAGATGTGAGAAGATAATTCACCTGCAGCAGTCGGTAATTTTTTCACTAGAGAACCCGTAGCATCAATACAAATAACGTCATGGTAATCAATGTATACTGCCATTTGTTCTTGTAACCAATAGTGTACAAAAAATGGATCAATGCTGACATTATGAATTTCTCCTAGATAATAATAATAATAATATCGTCTTTATTATTTCAAATCAAAAGTTCACATATATATTCATACAATAGAAATAAATTAACATTTGAAATAAAGGGCGAAGTTCATTTTTTGCATTCCTACGAATGCAAAAAATGTTCTTCCACTTAACCCTAAAAAAGAAAAAAAAATATTTTAATTAATGAAATATTTCATATTTAACCGGCAGAGTATCTGTTAAGAGTGCAACAAACAAATTGGTTGTTGGTACTTCATTTGCAGCATACTGTCGATTGGGTTTGTACTTGTTATTCCCAAATTGATGTTTTTTCTTTGTTGTTTTGCTTTTTGTAGTACTTTATTAGAAGGTAATGTAGGCGGTTCCGGATCACCAAATTCCATGGTCTCATTTGCTTCATTTCTTCTCCAAGCCGATGGAAGCATATTGCACTCAACAAGCTTTTTAGAAACGTCACACCGCCGACGGCCTTTTAAGAATCGTTTTTTGGTATGTTGAATAGTTGAGTCAAAGTTTTCGATCACACATTCCATTCCTATATAAGAATCACTAGGCGCAGGTCTATTAAAAATTTTTCCAACAAATTCACAGTTGCACTCGTTGGAACGTGCAATAATTTTTAAGAACAATCCGGAATTTGTCGACTTGCAACGTTTAAAACTTAAAGCACACGGTATTTTTACTTCTTGATAAATATGTCTGTATATAATGTCTGTCCAAGTTCCATTTTCTAAAACTGCGTAGTTCCTCACATGATTTTTATCTTTGTAAATTTTTTCTGAAATGTTCATCTCACCCCAGACTTCTGCACTGATATTTACATTAAATTCAAGATCGGCAAGGTCCCGTTTCGTATTATTAAAACTGCTATCACTTTCATTTACTAAACAAATGTCTTTTTTCACAATGTCATGAAATTCTAAAACTTTGTCCCATGTGCCATATCTATTGTTATGTAGTATTATATAAACGTATTTTGGTTTCATATCGTTGTTTAATCGATCACTTATACACTTATAAATTTTTGAACTTGAAATTACTGGTATAGGGTCGGTCTTTTCACCTTCAGATAAAGTTCCAGATAACTAACTGACGGATATATTATCTGAGAGTTACTATCTGTCAGATAATTAATTTTCTGTTTTTTCAAGTAAATAATATGTATGGTAAGAATCCAGTAGTTTTTAACCTTATGTGGTTATGTAGCTACCTTTTTATCCATCAGTGAAGTATTTTATCAGGAATTTCATAAGTAAGTTAAGTTATCATTCAGAAGTTAGGTTTATCCAGAAGTGAAAAGATTACTTTTTAAGTTACTTGGGAGATAAAAATTACCTGGCACTTTATCTGAAGGTGAAAAGACCGACCCTTAGTTGTTTTCAAATCTACAATATCACTAAACTCGTTAGTTAATAGAATATATAACAGTCTATTAATTTTTTGAGACATTTTGCAAATTTTAAACACACAAATAAGTACCGATACACTTTTGTCCAAATTTCTTCTCCTCGGCACTAAAACTATTAGGCGGGTGTAAACTGGAAAACTATACTGATTTTAAATATTGTTCTTATTTATACAACAACAATATTAAAACTAAGGGAGGGATATTTGAAATAGGTAAAATACAAAGTTCGGCATTTAGCGTAAGGATTAAAATCCATGTTAATGTTAATTTAATTTGTCTGTTTTCAAAGAAACAGTCATAAATGTCGGTAATAATACGCAGAAACAATCTAAAAATATTCATTTTGGGAAGTTTTGCCTAATCTTGGAAATTCCGTACTTTTAAAAGTATTTGTGTACTCAGAAAAAATATTTTCAAACCAACAAATGATAGTATTTTACTTCTTTGCTTTGATTTGAAACAAATTTGTTTTTTCTATAAAAATATTAATTCAATTTGAAATTAATAGTAGATTACGTCCGAGTTGGTTTCCTTACGTCGAGGGTTATATTTGACCGAGAGGCGTAGCATACTAGATAATTACGCAAGGATGTAAGGAAATAACAAGGATTGTATACTTGTTTATTCACAATCATATTATTGTAATAATTAGCAAATAGTAGTTTTTTATTCACTAAGTGCAGAAAGCTACAGCCTGGAGCGCATAGCTGCAGTGCCAACGCAATAACTTATTTATTTTTTTCAGTTTCCAAGAGTTATATTTAAGTTAATGTGTTAAATTTTTAGAACAATTTTGTTAACTTTTAGAACAACTAAGAACAATAAAAAAAAGTTAAAAATTTGAAAAAAGGGGACTATCAAAAAATTTTGTTTTTTGTTTTATATAGGTTTTTTTAAAATTTTTGAAATAATTTTCTAGAACAAATTAGTACAGTTCTAGAACAATCCAGAACAACATTAAAAAATTATTTTTTTAAAAAAAGGGGGGCTAAGTTGTTTCAATAGGTCTTAATGTCAGAAACGATATCCGTTAATCAAAAAATAAAAAAAAAGTAACTAAAGGTTGTGAAAAGAAAAAATATCGTGAACAATCTACATACTACATGTGGGGTGAGGTTGACCACAAGAAATTTAATTCATAGAATAAGCAAAGAGCTCCATACAAACTGATAAATCTCACACCAGTATATTTCTTTCTTATGGTTTAAAAGTTATGCGAGTTTTCATTGTTCGGGGCGAGATTGTTTAGTGCGGGTGAGATTGATCAATGGCAAATTAGTGATGCAACAACAAAATAAACAATTTATATAGTTAGATTTCAAAATAAAATTTTATTTTCTGGCTTAATTACAAAGAAAATACTGTTCTATACGACAAAATAGTGTGTTGCAACTGTATAACAGAATGCGGAGGATTCTTACATTTCGTAAACGTCGATTTCCTTTTCGAATGAATAAGTCACTTTTCCATTAAAATTATTAATGGTAGGAGCAGGCAAAATAGGTATCATGTCTTCCATATCAGCCACAAATTCATCATCGGGTTCAAAAGGGGTAAATAATTTTCTTGTCTTGTCAAAAGACTCCCCAGGAGTTCAATCTCTGGTTTTCCGTTGTCAAAACTAACACCCTGTACTACTGCCGTGTAGCGATAAACTGTCTTCTTTCTAGATCCTCTAATAACCTTTACTAGTATAAATTTTCAAACTTCAATAACTTCATTTCGCGGTTCAAAATATTCACTTTCTTGACGCACAACCTCTTGCACGTCTTCAAAGGATTAATCGTCTGAACTGTTGTTAGTTACTGGTTCTTGGACATCTGAATCGCTAGAACTATCGTTGTTTGCTGTAACGATTTTCCTGGCTCTACGGTAAGCTTCTTGCGATTTACATATTTTCATAAGGATGCTGCTTAGAATCGTTGTTGTTGTAAATAATTTAAAAGGGTATTATCGATATCGGCAGCAATATTACCTTTATTATCTGGTATTTTGCGCAAAACTCGCTTAGGGTCCATAGGTACGATTCCGGTTGCCTAAAATGAGCTAATGAAGTCATTCTTATTGGCGTTATCAGATTTCTTTTCCATTTCGACAAGAGTGTTAGCAAGAAGTTGAGGAAAATCCTTCTCATCTATTGAAGTTTTCTGTTTATATGTCACCTTCCAATTCGTCTGTAAGTTCCTCCATGCCATCTCAAATGGTCGGAAAAATCATACGTCTAAAGGCTGCGTTAGGTAGGTAGAATTCTTGGGTAAGCAGACGAAAGCAATGTCGTTTTTTGGCATTGCGTTATAACAATGTCAGTAAAATGGGACAAAAGATTGTCTCCTATCAGAACCGTACGTCCCGGTAACCTTTTTGCATGAGGCAAAAACGATGACCCAAACCATTCTTTAAATGTCTGTGCATCCATCCATCCATGATGTGTCCTGTTGTAACACGATCCGGAACTACAGCACTTCTTGCAACAGGGTTCTCATTTTGGTACCAGTTCCACCCATTGTTGCCACAGCTTCTCGGCCTTACAAATGATGTTTGGGGGTAATAATACCCCAGATGCGGAACCGCACATCATGACAATTACACACTCGTACTGGATACTTTGTGTCCCGGCGAAAAAGCATTTTCTTTTTGCCGGGGTCATCCTGTAAATTTGTCTCATCATAGTTAAATACGTTACAAGCGGGAACGTCTTTTAGTGTTTCGCGCAGATTTTTAAAATATTGAACCGCGAAATATGTGCACGATATTTTTTATATTCGTGGCCAGTTTTTGACTAATTTCATTTTTGTGCCTTTCCAATAAGTTATCAACTCAGTGTTTGCCTGGCATATTGTCATTGAATCTCGTTATATTGCGGCCTTTACTATCTAAATAGTTTTTGACTAGGTTCCGTATATCCAAAATACTTAACGGGAAGCCCTGTTCCCCACACAAAGATGCTGACTTGATGAAAGTGTGTTCTTCTGTTTTAGAGAACACGGTTTGTCCTCCCGTTTTTTTAGTTCGCAAACCACAAAATTTGTTTCTGAGAGTGCCAAATGGTATTTTGAACTCAGCTGAAGCACGGCGTAATGACCAGGCATCTTCAGTTACTTTCTGTAAGGCTGCCTCTAATATTGCTGGGTCATAATCTGCACTCAATTTTCTATTGTATTGTCGTGGCATGAGTTATTTACTGGAAAAGAATAACACTATCAGTGTTCCTGTAAAATATGCTCTAAAGATGTTGAAATTTACTGCACAAAATTTCCGCACATGCGGGGTGAGATTGATCGATGGTGACTCAAACGTCATTTCACTATTGAGTCGAATGTCAACCTGTCACAAAGTTGACGTAAATATCGGCCGTTGTCCAAATCTAAACAAGAAATTAGTGTTTTTCAGGAACCGCTGTCAAAACATTCTGGGTACTTGCGATTAATAGTCGGTTAATATCGGACCATACCCCAACTTATCTATCGAAGAGAATAAAATCGTACAAAACTGTCATAAACTTTTTGAGGAATAAACAAAAATCTTCTTGCGAGCTATAACGTACTTTTCTCACAGATATACGATCTACTTAATATTAAATAATTTTCACTTAGGTGACAGTAACTTTTAAATCCATGAAATAATCCATGAAATAATCCATGAAATAATCCATGAAATAATCCATGAAATAATCCATGAAATAATCCATGAAATAATCCATAAAATAATCCATGAAATAATCCATGAAATAATCCATGAAATAATCCATGAAATAATCCATGAAATAATCCATGAAATAATCCATGAAATAATCCATGAAATAATCCATGAAATAATCCATGAAATAATCCATGAAATATTCCATGAAATAATCCATGAAATAACTCCATGCCAGGAAAGACTCGAGTCCTCCAGATTATTTTTCTTCACACGTTGCCTTGATAACAGCATTATATGTCCGATGTCCTAGTTGTCAATTTGAATATTAGATTCAAATCTTAGTTGCGTATTTTAGAAAATGTAACACAACTGTTTAATTTTTTTAACAAATTCTCAAATTTAAACAAAACATTCTCCAAACCCACTTGCTTTTATACCCACGTATTATTGAAATGCACATTTTATATACTACAAATAACAATTGTATCTCGCCTTAGATGCAGTACAAGCTAAATATATTTTCTGCCAAACCTGATGAATGTCACGTAAGCGCCAGTATGACACAAATCCAAACTGTATTCCACTATCCATTATATACCATCTCTTCCATCGCAACATTTCTCTCTTTTCCACACAATAGAGCTAAAGAATAATTCTAGAAAAAGTCCATGTGCTGATATAATGCTCCATAGTTGGACATACCCTTCTAAATACAATTACTAACAAGTTCTACGATATATCGTCGCTTGTCCTCACTCCGCTATCGAACGTTAAACAGTAAAGATGCCTCTGGGTCGAGTTTTTATTTATCGCTACACAACCACCCTAGTTTAAGACTTTAAACACACTTCGTCAACGTTAAAATGTATCACACGGTCATATTGCCTTATCAGTAGGCAAGAGTGCATACGAATCATGAATATAGCGGGAGAATGAATTTATTTAAAGCAGCAATGGTTAGTGATGTAAATATGTAAAATTGTAAAAAATATGTATTTTTAATTTTGTTGTCAAATAAATAAACATTGCACCATTCATAAGTGTTTGATTTATGAACAAAGGGTTCCCTCTCCCAAAATACACTCCTGTTTGTTTTATTTTAATATTTTTTATTATTAGGGTACCTATATATTTTGATTTAACTATTTCACTTGTTAAATATTATATAAGTGAGTATTTCATAAAATATATCACCAACGAGCATTAAAAATTATTTTTATTACGTTATTTTGGAATCGCTGAATTATTTCTAAATTATTCCTTTCGGCACAACTTTACATTCACAGGGTGGACTTCCATCTAAGCAGCCAATGCATTTGTTTAAATTGGATATCAAATTCCTTCTTTTCCTTCCTAATAGGGGCTCTTTTGCGTAGCTAAGCGTCCAATGTTACATCTAATGGAGGCCCTACACGCTACGATTTTTGGGAGATTTGTGTGAAATTTGAACTGAACAGTCCATCGATTCAGTCTATAACTCAGCGTGAAGTACTCGATCTGACTCACATCTGGCCTCTCCTCTTTTGTCCTCTTTCGTCTAATGTGAAGTAAAGAGTGAAATGAGTTAATTAAATCTTGCCTTTAGACCGGAACTGTGAGTTTTGCCCTGCAGGTCATACCGGAGCGTGTAGGGTCTCCATAAGTATTTCGTAGTATTCGCATATGATACTTGAATATTATTTATGTTTCCAGGTAAGATCTAGCAATAAAAAAAATAAGATATTTACATTCGTATTTTCTTCTTCGAGCTACTGATTTTAAATATTAAATAGCTTCGTATTAATTTTACTGAGGAAGAATCTAAAAATTGTGTATACGAGTAAATATATTTTTTTTGTTATTTAACGTGCTACTTTGACAAAATTGTAGACACTAAAAAACAGTAGTTCGTTATTACATTTTAAATACTCATTATTCTATCTGGTACTTAAGTAGAAATTGAGAAATATATCCAGGTTAGAGGTAAAAAATATCAATTTCTCTGCTGCTATTTGCCGTTGTTTTTACTACCATCGTTTACATCTTTACTTAATTTTATGCTTGCGTGATCTCTGGTTTTCAAATGTTTTTGCAGTTATCTTAAAGAAATAATTATAACTATGTATATGAAAATTAATGATTCTTAGGAGCCGCTACTTACATATAAAAAATTAGATTTAAATATTTGAAAATTATATACTCATATATTCTAACATTATACATAGTAGTAGTAGAAGTGTTTTAACATGCTTAATTATTTGAAACATTGTAAGTTAATGATGTCGTTTAGAAAATTTTCTGAAGGCAAGTTTTTTACAAAATGTTTACTTAGTAATTTTAAATTGATTTTTAATTACAGTTAAATATTACTTTAATATAATACATTTTTTAGGTTGTCAATTTTAAGAGTTTAACATTGTAAATTTTTGGTTTATATAGTAGTAATGGACCTTTTCTGTTTTCTTAACATATTTATAAAAGTTATATTAGTATCCATGTTGCCTTTAGTTCATTCAAAATAAATAAAGTTTTTAGATATAGTAATGGTCAAGAAACTTATTAAAAACGTATTTAGAATGATATATAACCTAAATAATGACAATATAAAGTATAATATAATTTTTTTAAATACAGGAAGGACTTGAAGTATCTTGCTGTAATAGAAACTAGTCTCAGTATACTATTAATTTACATCTAACTATTCCTAAAACTTTGTGCTATTAGAGTCAGTGGCGGCTTGTGGATAAGTTGTTAATAATTTATCTTTTTTGACAAGACTACTAGTACATCTAAAGGAGACAAAGAGCACGGGCGGCCCAAGCGGTGCAGTGCACCTACACCTTTTACTATTTTATAATTAAAATTAAATTTAATTTATAAGATTGTCCATAAAATCTATTTTACGTATATTTTAAAATGTATTAAATATTTTCTGTGAAATATAGATGAGATACTTGCAATTTTTTGGCAGTTCTGCATCTCTACTGCACTTATGCAAAAGCCGCCACTGACTAGAATCTTATAAGAAAATGGAGATGTAACAGTGCCCACAGCGCATGTTGTCCATTTCAACCTAATTTCATCCAAATTGCTCCGAAGTAAGGGACTATTTATTCTACGCTCATCTCCGCGTGAGAAGAATTATCGTAAGTAACCGTTTTTTGAATTTGGCATTAGCAAATTAAGGTTAGCAATTTAAAGTGTTTTAGTTTTTTAATTTCAAGTTAAAAATTGTGCCAATGTTATGAAAGATAAGAAATATATTCTTTTCCACCGGTAAATATTTATTTTTTTTTGCATGAAGCCATCATGATCTTTTAGGCTAAATACTTCAGATCCGCATTAAGGTATTTCTCTTAATATTAAACATAAAATATTTTGGAAATCAGATTTCGAAAGGACATCATTTTGAACACTTAACTTAGTCATATGTAAATAAGAAGTAAAAAGGCATTGTTGCTAACGAAATTTTGTTTTCAAGAAGAAGTTTTAAAAGAATATTTATTAAGGGTAGGTAGTATTTAGCCATTTTGGTATGTAAATAAAAAGTAAAGAAACACGGTTGCTAACGACATTTTATTTTGATTAGGTATTTTTATAAGAATATAAGATAAAATAAAAGTTGGCTTACTTAAAATTTCAAAGTTCGTCTTATTTCCAATCAAATCGGAAGTGAATTTTGTACCTTAAGTCCTAAAACAAAGTAAAAACTCTAATATGATATAGTATAAAGAAACAGTTACAACAGTTAGTGACATTTTTAAAAAAATATTACTAAATATTATTAAACCCCTAAATAACTCGATAATAAGAAAGAACATTCTACTTTTGAAAACACCCACTCAAAGATTTAAACAGTTGTACTTGTTAAAAAAACTGCCACCCTCCTTTTTATGAAAGAATTAGAAAACAACTAGAAATTCTGCAACTTAATTTTCCCTCTATATTCACCTGTAATACAAAAACCCCACCATGGCTAATACATGCCCCATTTATCGACACTTCTCTTTTATCCTTAATGGAAACAGATTCTCCAGCTACTTTAATAAAACATTTCCTCATGTCCAAATTAGATCAATATCCTGATCACTACAAGGTTTATACAGATGCATCTAAAACATCAGACGGCGTTTGAGCCGCAGTTGTAACCCAACATTCCAAATTAAAATACAAACTAGTGTTTGTACTGGAAAAATGTTTGCTCTTTTGAAAGCCCTTACTCATACACAGACAATATATTTCAGAAAAGCTTTAATAATAACAGACTTTCTGAGTTCTCTCAAAACCATTGAAAAAGTATATTTCGGCTATAAACTTGCCTGCCTGATAAAAGAAAAGTTGGTTCGATTAAAAGAAGATAGCATTGAGGTGGTGTTTTTATGGACCCCTTCACACGTTGGAATCCAGGGTAATGAAGAAGCTGACAGATGTGCCAAAGAAGCAATAAGTAATGAAAGTGCGGAAATAGTGAGTGAAACTTTACATGAAGATGTGAAAATGTAGGTAAAAACCAAAGTTCTAAGTGCATGGCAAAATGAATGGCAAACATCAACATCTAAGTTACGAGAAGTTAAAAGAACAGTGAAACCTTGGCCTATTAAAATATACCCGCGTTCAACACAAGTGCTCATATCGCGACTAAGAATAGGCCATACGAAAATTACAAACGAGTACCTATTAAAAAATGAAAATAAACCATACTGTGATACATGCAACACTGTTGTTACAGTACAGCATCTGCTATTGGAATGTGCAGAATATAACAACGAAAGACAACAAAACAATCTACCAAATTCATTGTGCTCTCTTTTAGGTGAAAACTGTGATACAAAATCTATTGTTAAATATTTAAACGACATTCAAATTCTCAACTATTTGTAAACCATGTAAACCCACTCCTCCGCTAATAACCTACTTGGTTGATGCGGTAGTCTAATAAATAAAAAAAAAATAAAAATCTATTGTAAAATATTTAAACGACATGCAAATTCTCAATTATTTGTAAACGATGTAAACCCACTCCACCGCTAATAACCTACTTGGTTGATGCGGTAGTCTAATAAATTTCGATAACAATTAGTTAACTACATAAACTGTATTCTTATAATATTTATTAAACAATTAAATTCGGTTTAAAAGATAACGCCATAAAAAAATCCGAATATCTAAATTTTGGGGATAAAAGAAAACGACCGAGAGGGGTGGCAAAAATATTCAATTAATCGATTGTTGATTTATCGACTTATTAGATATTTAGTTTTTAATTATTATTTATTATCAATTTTTCAAAGAAAATCGAATAATTAATTTTAAAGAAAATACGAAAAGAAAATAGATTATTTGAAAATAATGGATTATTTTAAATAATCGATAAATTTTTTTGTTAATTGATTTTTAATTAATAGATGAAATTATTATTTTAGATTTTTAGAAGGAAGGATTTTAAAGGAAATATGAAAAGAAAATAGATTATTTAAAAAGAAAAGAGAATATTTAAAAGAAAATAGAATATTTAAAAAGAATGTAGATCATTTGAAAATAATCAATTAATCGAAAATAATCGATTATGTTAATCGATAATTCGGTTATTTTTTGAGAAAAATAGATTTATCGGTCAATCGGTTTTTCAATTAATCAATTATTTTCAATTAATCGATTATTTTCGATTTTTTAAAGATAATAAAATAATAGATTTTAAAGAAAATACAGAAGGAAAATAGCTTATTTGGTAATAATAGATTGTTTAAAAAAAAATCTTAAATTCGGTCATTATTTATTTTTCTTAGAAAAACAGATTTATCGGTTAACCGGTTTTTTAATTAAACGAATATTTTCGTTTTTTTTTAATAATAAACTAATGGATTTCAAAAGAAATACAAAAAGAAAATAGCTTATTTGAAAATAATATATTATTTTAAATAATCGATAATTCAGTTATTTTTTTTATATAAAAATGCTCTATATTTAGTATTCCTTAAGAAAAATGCTCTTATATATCTTTTTTCTGAGGTTTAATACAAAACAGCATTTTCATATTTTGACAAATTTTTAATATTATGTAATAGCCGTAGAAAATACATAATGTGTTACGGGTCAATTTTAATTTTATTATAGTGAATAGTATTTTTAAACAAAATATTAAAATCATACCTTCTTTTCCACTATTTTCGAGTAATAAATAAAAACTCACCTAAATTCGTGAATAATACACAAAATTAATTGTCTTTGTTTCCATTTATTAAAAGTAACCTATACATAGTATTGATATTGTTTATTTATATGCTGTCAACTCTTGACCATGAGGTTAAGGTAGTTCTTCTTCTTCTATTCTTTATTTGATTTTATTTTGTGTAATTTGGGTAATTAAGTTAATTATGATATGTATTTGCAATTTAGCCATCCCAAATCAAGGACATTTGTCTTCTTAGGTCCTAAGGTTTTTTCTGTTTCTCTTGGCTTTTTCTCTTTATTTTTGAGGTTGGTATATGGACCATGTATTCTTTGAAAATTATATCGAATAATTTCGGATTTTATACCACTTAAAATAGATAAGTTCCATCAAGCAATTAAATTATATCATATAAGTATTGTACCAGAGAAATCAAGAGTTGATTTTAGTACCCATTTTGTGGATTTGTCGATACTTATAGGTATAAAACAGGGCCCTACCTTATTTGGTAAGTCATCCAGATAACCTTGCATGTAGCTATAGCTAGTTTTCTTTCTGCTTTTAGGTCCTTTTCTTTTTACTTCTACTATTTTCCTTTATAATTTGAAAACTATTTGCTTAACCTTCCATTGCTATTACCTAGTACTGCTTGCACCTACCTGCTTGGCAATTTTTTTAGTACTTGAAACCATTTGATCTCCTAGTTGATCTTGATACAGCGAGGGTTGCAAAATCAGGATTTGGAGACATCGGAGAAAACTACCAAGTAAGATCTTTCATTTAAATAATTAGCTGCATCTTCCAAAAAACCACATACTAATACTGAAAGTATTAGTATACAAACAAGTTATAAGATATGTTAATTTGACTTAAATCGTGTATACGGCATAAATATTAGTGATATAATTTTAAGTAACTAAACTCACCCCTTTTATGTAAACAAGTAGTACTACTTGGGATTGACAATCTTTACTCTTGCCCTTAGCGTGTAAAGACCCTTGTAATATCAAACCATCCCATTGCATATTTTTGTTACGATTATAGGATGTACTTATCCACTCTTGAATCAGTTATATTTTATGATTGTTCCTGTAACTAAAGTAAATCAAGTCATTTAAGTAAACGTTAAAGAAAATACCGTTAAATAATTTTATCTGATATTCATTTCCACGATCCAATCTCCGGAAAACAATAACAAAACTGAGCTAGTTGATATAAACTATCACCCCTTTCAGTCGGGAGAATAAAAAGTTCAACACACAGGGAATGTTTATTTTCAACTGGTTTTATTTACAGTATTCGCCTGCGGCACATGCTCATGGACAATGACTACCATCCCTTGCCCAATTAACAATATTCTATTTCAACATTTTATTTTAGTTTCTTGCAGAAAAGTTCTCTGTAAATACAGGCTAACGAAATATTCTATAAAAGAAGTTTGGTCTCCTCTTTATATAAAATATCGTTGTATCTGTTTAATATTAAAAAAACGTTAATTTTATTTCTTATTACTACACTCCATTAAACATCTCTTCAGTAAATCTTATAGTTCATTATGATTCTAATAGATCAAGCCCGTCCCTGTCACAGAGTTTAGCAGTGGGATTCTCATCTTTTAATACGACAAATGTCGAGAAGCCTATCTACGTTCGACAGAATGCGATTCTTATGTAATGTCTTTCTATATTCAACACCGAACGTGTTGAGTTCGTATATAAAAAATCCCTGTCCAGGTCTTCTTCCATTCCCCCCACCTTGTTATAATCTGTCGTTGAAAATTGGTAACATTCGTGCAGGTTAAACACTGGGCGGGTGGAACCTGACTTCATGCTTATCGATAAGCCTTGATGGTTGGTATTCGAAGATATCTATAAATGGAGATTCATAGTAGTAATAATATGAATGTTAAAAAGCTAGGATGACTAGTAGAGATAGGTCAGAGAATGAAGAAAGTTTTCGTATAAGAAGATGGAAAGAAGAACTATACGTAAGAGAACAATAAATAAATGACTGAAAATAAGCTACTGCAAAGAGCTTTAACTCTCTTAAAAGGCATAATTCTGATTAAAGTAATTCAGGTGAAATCCACAAAGTCAAGTCTAATATCTGTGGTTTCCGTTAAGCAGGAGAGTTTTGGGATACCCTGTTTTCATAATATACAGTGTTTGTCATCAGAATATTTCGGATTTTCTGCATGAAATAGCTAATGTATATTAGCATAAAAACAAAAGTTATTCTTGCATAATTTAATCTAATAGGTAATTAAAAAACTGTACATGAATTTTTCATAATAATTATTGTTTAACATACATTAACTTACCATCATAATTGCTTTACCTGTAATCTCAAAAATGTAATTATGAAATTACTATGAAATTGCTATGCAACAATAAAATGTACTAATATTTCATAATCTTAATGAATTGGTCGATTTTAACTATAAATTTTATCACTTAATAGCTTGTCACCGCAATAAAATATTTTGTTAAAATAAAAAAGAAATAAAATTCTATTTATTATCTGTTAAATAGCCAACATTTTAAATGACTATTTCCATTTTAAGAACTATTAACTACTTATGGTATTTTCGACTTCCAAATAGTTATCACTTTCGCTGGACCATCTGTTGTTCGTTTATTATCGAAATTGTGGATAAAAGTGGGACATTCACAAACGTTTGTTGTTGTGACATACATTCTCATAAAACAGATTTGTAGTGCAATTATTATGAACTTGAAATTTGTTTTAATGCCAAGTATTTAATAAATATTAGTCCAACGGATTGAACACTACTTATCTACAATATTTGAAATATTCTATTGAGCTAAGAATCAATGTTAAACTTTCTTTTTAATTTGGTAAAATTTTATCGAAGAAAAATTTCATTTATTAAGATATTGATATTTTATCGACGCCGATAGACTGGAAGATAAGAAAATCCTTCTATTTAAAAAAGATGCTGACGTGGTGTTAAAATAAATTTCATAAAATTTATTTTCTGGTTATTTAAGTTTATATAGTTTTAAAAATCAAAACTTTTGGGGAAAACTATTCCCATTCCTCATTACTGAGTCTGCTAATTAGGCATTTGATTGAATTGGCCAAGATGAAAGAGATTTTTTTATAGGTTTTATCTTAGAATTCAGAAAATATCCTGTCTCATTATTGTAATTATTAAATAACATTTAAGTCATACTTTACCTTAAAAAATGTCTATAATAATAACCTAAAGTCTATTCAAATTTAATTTACTCCTGATGTAAACAGAAGCAGGTGGACGCTAAAATTGAGCAGGGCCATATTTTACTTTTCCGTTTTGCAAAAATGTAAAATAAAAGAGTGTAATTGTGAAATTATTTTTTTATTACGATAAAAACATATTTTGTAAACTAAAACTATAAAATAAATGCCATACACGGTCTCCCAGACTTTAGTGACATTTCTGGACGAAGATAGGTGAGCGACATAAACTGCGTTAACCTGAATACAAATTAATAAATGTATTTGACTTTAAAAGAGATGTTTGCATTATATTTGGTTCATTACATATGTATACTGTGATACAGAGCATTAAAACAATTATAATATAAAATTATATGATACAGGGTGTCCAAATAATTGCAAATTCTTTAATAGCTAATAAATATCTACTAAAAGCATTAAAAAAACTTTAAATATAAGAGGTATTTGGTATTTGATTTAAAATTGTGCATCTTAAAAAGAATCCTTTTGTATTTTTGACAACTTTTGTTCTTTATTGTTCTTGTTCTACTAGTATTTAGATTAGACACCTTGTACCCTGTATTATAGCAATCTTCCTTACTTGACTTAGCACTATTCTGAATCAAATAATTAGTTAGACTTAAAGGGCTATCTTCATTAATCAAAATTACAGGTGGTTCTACCTGAACTTCTATAATATTATCCAACTTCCACAATTTTACTTCAACTTTTTGGCGAACATGGTCGATACACTTTTTCTATTTTTCTGGAGATATTAATAATATTACCTACTTCTTCAAAAAGAATTCTAATGTCTCCAGATTTAAATGTTGAGTTTTTATCTGCTACGTATTGTTTAACGTCAACCTAGATTAATTCAATAGGGTTAAGTTCACATTGATATGGAGACAGGTGAAGTATTATGTTGTTTTGCTGCTTAGCCATTTCATCTATTACATACCTATCATAATGTTTACGTTGCTTACCAAGTTTTAGAAGTTGGATCTTAAGCATTTGGTAGTCGAATTAAATTTTTTTCCCTTATAGCCATTTTTAAATATCACCTTTTTTAGACGTCGTTGTAGGTATTTTTTCCAGCTTTCTCGAATAATAATGCAGTTATCTTGTAATTTTGGTAAGCTGTTTAAAAACCACTCTTTGAAAAATTCTCCACACATTTCTTCATGGTAGTCACCGGATTTTTCAACTCAAATACATAAAGTGTATTAGAGACAAAGCCTTCTTTACTTCCAATATAGCATATAATGAGCTGTTTTTACGCACATACCTGATGGGTTTTTAATACCAGTTAAAAGTTTATCCAAAAAGGCTTATCTGGATGATAAAACCGTAATATCGAAACATACTTTTGATTTGGTGTGGCCTGCGTTAATCCAAGTCTCATCAAGATAATATATTTTTTGCTTTTCTTCTCTGTACCGTTTTATTTTTTGTGGCGTATGACGAAACAATTTCATTTTTGTCTAAAAGCAAACTATTTTGTTCCTCGAGTTTTAAATTTAAAACTAAGGGTTTTGAAAAGCTTGTAAAATGTAGCTCGCTTAAAAGTAGACAAATATGGATCATCGTTGACTTCTTATAAAACCTTATCGATTTTTGGAAGTTAATTTCTAAAGAAGAATTGATGTACTTTGCGCCTTATTGCATTTTTATCAAAATCATCCACAGAGCACTAATTTGTTTATAACGTAGCTTTCTTTTTGGTTCAAAAAATTTATGAATCTGCCTATACTCCTTCATAACATTAAAAACGGTTTTAGCGCACATCCCTGTTTTATCAGCAACTCTCCTTTTAACATCATGTACCAACATATCAGGGTTCTATAAAATTTAATGCTTATAAATATTAAGAACCATTTCTTTAGTACGGATGACCAAATGTCCCTTTTTCGGTCGCTTTTTAGAAGGACTTTATCTGCTGTATCCACTGTCCTTTGTGGAGGACATAGTGTCACGCAGCAGTTACAAAATATAGTCAATTAAATGTCCATAAAATAAAGTAGAAAATGTTCAAACTAACAACAACCACATAAACAAACAAAAATAAATAACACAATATATGTATATCTAAACTATAATATAATGAATTATAATCAATCAAACATACAAAATGTCCAAACTAACCAACACGGTGAATGCTACCAAAACGCCGTTTATAATTATCCAAATTGAACTGAATTCGACTCTGACAAAAAATATTTGCGCGTCGTCTAAATGACTAACGACCGATTAACCAATAGAAAATCGTTCCTGCTTAATTTTAGTATTCAACTGCTTATTTCAATATTTTGCACGATTTTAATATTAGAATGCAATGCTTAATTTAAGTTTATTAACTCTTACGAATAAGAATGCTAGGTGATTGATTTAAGTTTGGACATTCTTGTTTTTAGAATGATATCAGCCCTTATTAAGTACTATCATACTTGAATCAAGCATGTTTATTATGTATTCGAATATGCAGCGTGCTTAAAGATAGTATTCTATTTCCTAATCTAATAATTAATTTATCCTTAATTTTGTTTCAATTCCTGATTTTTTTTACAAAAAGGGGATGATTTTAAGAAGTGCTGAATACGTTTGTGATTGAAACATAAATGCTTCCACCAGAATAAAATTCTGAAGTTTAATAAAATTGTTGAAAACACTCAACGTTGCATTTTTTTTTTGGTTGATTCAATAAATTTTTTATTCGAAACTTTATTTCAGTACCACTTTTATAAAGAAAATTATTAAAATATGTATGTAAATCATTGTCTTCAGAAATTAAACAAAATTCGAAATTAAAAAGTTCGATTGTTTTCGTAGTGAAGGCATAAGTAAGCTCTTAATTAAATTAAGATTAAATTCAGCAATACTTTTTAGGACTAAAAATAAGTGTGATCGAGAATGATAAAACTTTTATTAAAAAATAAAATAAACATATTACCTATATAAAAATATTAAAAATACATTATACTTTAATATTGTTGTTCTTCCGATGTCTGCGAAAAGTGGAACATTACTGTTATTTGTAGTCGGGTGTAGAGGAGGGGGTGAACAACTTGCACTATGTGCAGGCGGCGGGAGCCTTGTTATCTAGGAAATTCAGAGTAATTATATGGTTCACCACATACGGTAGGAAACTTGGTGTCCAAACTAACAATTTAAAAAAAAAAACATTTCAATAATTATTTTTAAATAATCAAAATCTCCCAGAAAAAAAAATATGAAGATTTTATGAAAGCCTTTTTTTGCATTTATTGACTCTAGAAACAGGTTTTTTATGTTTAACACTTGTGGTTTAATTTATTACTGTGACCACTACAGATAGTAATAATTTTTTATTTTATCATAAATATAACTTTGATTTTTTACAGTTTTTTGGGTATTATGCATGTTTTATATAATTTTAAAATGTAGTTCTTATTCGCCTTCAAATAGCCATAGCAAAACATTAAAATTAATATAGTTTATGCACCAAATTTCGTGCCGTACATCATCCTTTATGAAGATGATTCTTTGAAAGAACAAATCAGACTCATCTGGAGTTTTTTTTTATTACTAAACATGCTAATTTTTACTCTAAAACAATAAATTATATAACTCGATGTTTCTGTATTCCGTATTCCTTGTGTCTATCATAAAATTCATTTATATTATAGTCCATTTATTAATGTAATGTAGTGTAATGTTTAATGGTAAAGTTACTAAAATTTTACAAAAAATTACCTACTAGATTTTTAATATTTTAAAGTTTGTTACAAACCCTTTTGACAGTAATTGCAATGTCTTAATAATGGTTTGTTTAAATGTTAATGTTAACGTTAAATGAGAATTAATTAATAAATAGTAAATGAGACCACGATATTTTTGTCAAATTGGACATTATTCTAATTTCATAGTAACACTTTAAATTAGTTTTAATTAACAAAATAAGCCATTAATTTATTTATCTGCAAAATTATATTTACACAAAATGTACATTTAAATATGTAAAAATCTTAATGACAATAAAACACTAAAGATTCTAATTTCTAAACCGGTTCTGTAAATGATTTGTTTACAACTGAGTGCTCAAAATCGATACAAAACATGTATTAGATAAAAAGACAGCTTCGCCCAGTACAATACGCTTTTCGTCATCTTATTTACATATGGATTAGCAATCTATGTAACTATGTATATCATTGGGTGTGAGACACGAACATAATTCGAATTTATTTAATTAATAATTACTACAATAAATGACATAAATAAATAAAATAAATCTCCCCAATAAAGTTCACATTTGTTTTACCAGTTGGCGTTATTATAACCGTAGAGAGAAACCATTTCCACTGTCAACTAATGAATTATCTGTCATATGTCAGTATTGTCACTGGATCTGATTTTACGGTAGAAGAGCAAATCAAATATGAGTTCAATCCCTTTTCATCGAAACTATTGTTTCATCCATTTAATTTGTATAAATGAAACGATATTTCCAAAATTTGTGTAGCCCAGTACAACACTTTGAAAGCAAATAAAAAGATTCCATAACAAGGGCTTTTGTCAATAGTGTATTTTCAACCCGCAGAGGATTAAGGAAACTCGCCTAGTGAACCAGTGAGCCAACTTTATCGTATTTGCACTCTTTTTTTTTGAAGAAACTAATAAAGATAAATTTGACTTGCAGCAGTTGTCTTGTGAAATAAAAATATAATTGTTCGAAATGTTCAAATTTAATATTTAAATTTGACATATTATTGTAGATTTCGGGTGATTGCAGTAATTTTGTAATTTATTTATATTTTAAAATAATATTTAAAACAAAAACAAAATAACTATACATAATTACGATGTTTCTAAAATCATTTCAGAAACGTTTCTTTAGAAACGTCGTAGAGACGTACGTACCGTTTATAGGTCTATTCCCTTGCATCGAAAGTGTAGCATCAAGTTACACAACTTCTGAAAATATCGTTCCATCCATACAGTTTGTATAAATGGAACGATATTTTCAGAAGCGGCGGCGGCACTTTTGATGCAAAGGAAAAGATCTTATGTCAGCGACATAGGGGGTTATGATTGACAACCTGTGTTATTTTTAACAGGTCTGTTATTTTATAAACACACAGAAATAACAAGCTGTTCACAAATAATATGTCTGTTAAAAATAACATTACTTGTCCATCATAACCCCTATAAAAAGATATCTATAACCTAAATTGGATGTTTCTGGCAGATCAGTGTTATTCGGAAGAGCACTACTAAAAATTTTTGTGCCGGTTGACAGTTTAATAAAGTTATTAAAGACCTCATTAATGGGGATATTATTTTAGCTCATCCTTCCCCTGAGTGACCAATAAATTTATTTTGCTGGTATATACAGTGTCTGAAAAAGTTGGCAACAAATGGGAAACTTTTTTATTATTAAGTTTAGGAAAAAACGTCATTCTTCATAAAAAGTTCTGTAAGGCCTAAAACCCAATTTACGATAATCAGATATCGAAATTTTCCAATCGTATACGAGGTTTGTCAAAAAGTATGAATTTTGCTCAAGAGTAAAGTACCTTTATTTTCGACAATATCTAAAATTGTTATTAAAAAAAGTTGATTAGAATTAAAAACTACGTTTAAATGTCTAATTACAGCTATCTACGATAAAAACCAGGTTTTATTATTGTTTACAATTTCTTTAAGATCGAAAATGATCAAAAACTAGGTATCTAAATTATTGACCTGTACAAAATCAAGTTGCTGTGGAAATGTTTTGAAACATATCTTATGTCAGTATGCTTCAAAACCTCAGATATCGATAGAAATTAAAAATTATGTTCATGTGCACTTACTGATTACACCACTCATTTTCTCATTGCAAATTTTGCTATAAATATTGACTTTGTTTTGCACGAGTTATCAATAATACAATGTAAACAAATGCATACATAATTAAAATCATTTATTTTCAAAACACAACATCAAACATTACATGCATGAAAAAGAAGAATCCGGATTAACTTTTCCCTCACTGCACGTACGCCTCAACATATCCACCGTCCCTTTCTAAGCAGGTAATTGTTCTTCGAGAGAATTCTTTTATTGCATTTCTAATAACATCTGGAGTAACACCGTCACATGTTTCCCTAATTATTCTTTCCAAATGATCAATATTTTCAAACGGTCTTTTAAGGTATACCTTCTGCTTCAAGTATCCCCATAAAAAGAAGTCTAGGGGGGTCAGGTCCGGAGATCTTGGAGGCCAAGCAAAGTCCACAAATCTTCCAATTACTCTTCCGTTAAAAATTTGTAGAAGACATTCTCGAACATTTCTTGTACTATGGCAGGTTGCTCCATCATGTTGGTACCATGTACGTTGCCTTTCCATTATTGGTAGGTTATGAAGAAATTCAAGAATCTCATTATTTAAAAATTCCATATAACGTTCAGCATTCATATTAGTTCGAAAAAAAAATGGTCCAATTATTCTATCTTTAAAAATTCCACACCATACATTTGTTTTAAAACAGTATTGGTCACGAGTTTGGACAGTGAAATTAGGATTAACATCACTCCACCAACGGCAATTTTGTGAGCTGACTACCCCATTAGAAGTGAACGTTGCCTCGTCCGAAAAAATTATGCACCGTGCCATATAATTATTATCTTCTAACTCCCCTTGGAATCAAGCACAAAATTCAAATCTTCTATTAAAATCTCCTGCTTTTAGGGTATGAGTGAACTGGGGTTTGTAAGGTTTAAATTTGTTTGCTTTTAATATTCCTGCAACTACGTCTTTGCGCACACCAAGTAAAGCTGCCCTTTTTCTTATGGAATCTTTAGGATTTTCTATTGCTGAGAGCATTACTTGATTTTGAATTTCTTCAGTAGCAACCCATGCCTCATGTTTCTTTTTGAATTTATTCTCAACATTTCCGGAACACTTGAACTTTTTTATTATTTTACTTACTGTTGCAAAATGTACATTTTTATCAGGATGTCTGTTATTAAAGATTATGGCAGCTTCCCTATAAGTTTTGTAGTTATCTCCAACAATTAAAACAATTTCAATTTTCTCTTCAAGACTTAATTTCAACGGCATTTTTGCTAGTATTTAAAAAAGTACAATTATTACAAACTGAGGTTTTAAAGCATACTGACATAAGATATGTTTCAAAACATTTTCACAGCAACTTGATTTTGTACAGGTCAATAATTTAGATACCTAGTTTTTGATCTTTTTCGATCTTAAAGAAATTGTAAACAATAATAAAACCTGGTTTTTATCGTAGATAGCTGTAATTAGACATTTAAACGTAGTTTTCAATTCTAATCAACTTTTCTTAATAACAATTTTAGATATTGTCGAAAATAAAGGTACTTTACTCTTGAGCAAAATTCATACTTTTTGACAAACCTCGTATACGATTGGAAAATTTCGATATCTGATTATCGTATATTGGGTTTTAGGCCTTGCAGAACTTTTTATGAAGAATGACGTTTTTTCCTAAACTTAATAATAAAAAAGTTTCCCATTTGTTGCCAACTTTTTCAGACACACTGTATACAAATTCAAGAGGTAATCAAGTTTTCTCTTTTCTTTTCCTTTCCTTTTTTTGGTAACAATTTAAACATTAAAATATGTAATTGTTAGCAAAACTCATTTTGTAAATGCGTTATTTATTTTTAATTAAAATTATAAAATTGCTTGAAAGTGCATTTCTTCACAAACATCGACAATCCTTTCTTTTATTAAAATCGCGACAGCAGTGAATGCGACTAGAGCATTGGTCATCACGGGGTCAGGCATAAGTATGTTAGATTTTTTTCTTCTACTATAAACATTTAGTAACAGTTCACGTTGAAGTGCATCCAGTGCATCAGATAAAGAGTACTTATAAGGTAACGCACGATACGGTGTTCTATCACAATAACTGGATCTTCCAATATAGTGCTACACACCTATTCCGATTACTGACTGATTAGGATTTTTTTATACAAGGTGTACTGTAGAAAATTAAATGCCGTTGGCTTAAGCAAAATGAAAAAAATATTTCTTAACTGTGGCATGTGATCATTTTAACTCTTGTGTGCAACAGTAAAATCATCAGTACTTTTCTAACTTGCGGAATAAATAACTTTAAATGAAACTTGTAGTAATAGGGTCATAAGTTAATTTGCCAACATCTTAGATTAGTTTCTATAATCTAAGTGTGAAATAAACATCAATAATTTTCTTAAGGCAGCGTTTGTAAACATTAGCAACATTAACTGCTTAGAAGTGCATATTATGCGTGACGATAATGTTAAAAAGATCAATGTTTAGTGAATCTTGCGAAAAATATCCGTGAAATAACATTTTTAAAACAAAAATTTGAGATAAAATTAAATAATAATTATTGGGGCATCGAATTCGATTGGTAGATCTAGTTTCTTTTATAAACAACCGGGTTATATATAAAAAAATATATTTCTTATGTCCTTACCATAGGTAACCTAAAAAAAAGAACCTTTATATTCAAGTATGTTTATACAAAAGCTGTCAATCTGATGGATACAAGGCGTTTATATAAAAGTTTTCTTACATGCCGTTAAAGGCATGTGCCGCACATTGACAAAAAATCCTGACAAAATTCATCTAACTGTATATCGGGTTTCCTAACGGCGATATAAAACATTAATATAAAATTTTTAAGATGATCTTCTTTTCTGATTTAAAACATATACTAAATGTATATTATACTTAAACGGAATTGCAATTGTCTTATTTACGTAGTTATCAAACTATTATGTGAGAGTATAGGAGAGTCCCGTTGCAAGAATTGTTTATAGTTACAATTACTGAAGTCCTCATTTTTGGGATTTCAGATAAACAAACTAGCACAATCCTTACCCAATTTAGCAGCAGTCTCGCTCTTTCTGATGCGGCAACCAATGCGACAGCTCTATCTGCTTAATATAAAACACAATTTGAATGCTTGCAATGAATGAGGGCTTAATTATGAATGAATGAATTAGTTCGGTAGTTTTTCCTCCTTGATTTTACCGTATCTTATACCATTTTCAAATAAATAAATGTCGAATATCATAGTTTATCCATATCTATTATAAATAAACTAGAAAAAAACTATAAATAAATTATAAATAAACTATACATAAACCATGTATAAACTATAGATAAACTAAAGATAAACTATAGATAAACTATAGATAAACTATAGATAAACTATAGATAAACTATAGATAAACTATAGATAAACTATAGATAAACTATAGATAAACTATAGATAAACTATAGATAAACTATAGATAAACTATAGATAAACTATAGATAAACTATAGATAAACTATAGATAAACTATAGATAAACTATAGATAAACTATAGATAAACTATAGATAAACTATAGATAAACTATAGATAAACTATAGATAAACTATAGATAAACTATAGATAAACTATAGATAAACTATAGATAAACTATAGATAAACTATAGATAAACTATAGATAAACTATAGATAAACTATAGATAAACTATAGATAAACTATAGATAAACTATAGATAAACTATAGATAAACTATAGATAAACTATAGATAAACTATAGATAAACTATAGATAAACTATAGATAAACTATAGATAAACTATAGATAAACTATAGATAAACTATAGATAAACTATAGATAAACTATAGATAAACTATAGATAAACTATAGATAAACTATAGATAAACTATAGATAAACTATAGATAAACTATAGATAAACTATAGATAAACTATTAATAAACTTTAAATAAACAATAAATAAACTATAAATAAACTATAAATAAACTATAAATAAACTATAAATAAACTATAAATAAACTATAAATAAACTATAAATAAACTAAACTTTAAATAAACAATAAATAAACTATAAATAAACTATAAATAAACTATAAATAAACTAAACTTTAAATAAACTAAACTATAAATAAACTATAAATAAATTATAAATAAACTATAAATAAACTATAAATAAACTAAACTATAATTAAACATTAACGTTGTGAATATGACATATATTTACCCAAAGGTGCGTAATTTATATTAAATACATGCTAAATAAATAAATATTTTGGATAAGCGTACATTATTTTTTCTACGACAATATGACATGTATTTTACCTAACATAAAATGTTAAACTAGGAAATCTCTTTATGGATGTTCAATTCAAATACGGTTGGCTTTATTTTCAGACTTATTTTAATCCTTAGATATTGAGTTTTAACAATGATTATTATTATTTTATAATATAATATAATAAATATATAATATTTTTGGGTTTGTTTTCATATATTTTTTTT
This sequence comes from Psylliodes chrysocephalus, assembly GCA_927349885.1. Classification (NCBI taxonomy): domain Eukaryota; kingdom Metazoa; phylum Arthropoda; class Insecta; order Coleoptera; family Chrysomelidae; genus Psylliodes; species Psylliodes chrysocephalus. The sequence goes on from OV651814.1 coordinate 69,111,759, forward strand.
TATTAATTTTTTAACGTCGGTCTATTTCTAACGATGATTTTTAAACATTGACGGTAGTAAGAACGCTACCCTAAAATAGAAATGTTGCCGAATCCTGTGGTATTTCAACTAGAGGAAGAGATTTTTTACGAGCCCATCATCTATGGATTTGGGACAGATGACTCCACAGTACTCGTATATCTCGTATATCGTATATCGTGTTGCCACTTCTAAAAATATTGTTTCGTCCATACAATTTGTATAAATGGATCGATATTTTTAGAAGTGGCGTAGCTCAGTATTACACTTTCGATGCAAATGAAAATACCTATTAATGTATTGCCGGCCAGCTGTGGTATTCAACTACGCGGCCCGTTGTTTGGGGTTTATTTGTACGTTGACTCATCTTAAAATGGTCACCCATCAATGAACTGACTGCGCGCGGTCTTGCTTGACTCGAAAACAGAAGTAAGCCGCCCTATTTTAGTAATCAATATATTTATAAGTACCTTCTTGATTAGGTATTTTATGGCTCAGAGCATATGTGTTTGGGTTTATATGACAGAATTTGGTTACAATCAATAATCTGTAATGATTCGATTTCCGATGTAAATAAACTTTTTTAACCTCCCCATCAACCCAATCACTCTAAAGATCACTAGATAACACTAGATCTTTAGGTTTTGAGGTACCAGAAAACCTTGGATTAAAGAGACCGAAGATGTAACATTGCACACTGCGCATGTTGTCTATTTTAACCCCAAGTAACCCACCCATTAAAAATCATTGTTTGCACGATGCCACCCAAATTGCTCCGATTTTTCCATTCAACGCTCACCTCCGCCTGAGTTCAATCAGCATTGACAGCTGTTTTTTGATTTATTTGTTGGTGTTTTAGCAATTTTAAGTGTTCTAGTTATTCAATTTTAAGTTCAAATTGCCACGATGTGTCTTGAAAAATTGTATATACTTATAATACAAGGACCAATGTTATGAAAGATAAAGAATATATTGGTTTTCAGCGGTAAATATTTATTAAAGTTTTGACATAAAGCGCCATGATCCTTTAGGCTGATTACTTTAGATCCGCATTAAGGGGTTTCAATAAATATTAAGCATCAAATACATATCTCAGAAAACAGATTTCATATTACTTACATAAATTTACAAAAGGGTAAAATTTTTAACATTTAATTTAAATAAGAAGTAAATAGGCATTGTTGCTAACGAAATTTTGTTTTTAAAAAGTAGTTTTATCAGGTGGTTTTTAGCACTTTTTGGTAGATAAATAAGAAGTAAAGAAGCATAGTTGCTAGCTTAATTTTATTTTTGTAAGGTATTTTTATAAGAATATTAGATGAAATACAGGATGACCTACTTAAAATTTCAAGGTTCATCTTATTTGTGGTCAAATCAAAAGTGTTAAAACAAAGTAAAACGCACAATATGATTTAAATACTAAAGTTACGGGAGTTAGTCACATTTTTAATAAAATGTTACATTATAAACTTCTAAACAAAATTTTCTTTTACTACAGAAATCCAACTTCTAGCAATATTTATTATTTATCGTACAATTGAATGCGGTTTTAAAGATAACGGAATCAAACCAAAAAATTTTGGAGCTAAATGCTCAGATAAAAGCAATCGACCGATAGGGATTACACAAATAATCGATTTATCCGTTATTTTTAATAAATTATTTTTGTTTTTCTTAAGATAATGTAATAATCGATTTTAAAGAAAATACAAAAAGAAAGTAGATTTAACCACAAAATAATCGATTGATTGAAAATAATCGATTTTTTAGGAAAAATCGATTTATCGTTAAATCATTTTTTTTAATTAATCCAGTATTTTTGATTAATCGATTATTTTGGAATAATCGATTATTTTTGGTATTTCAAAGATAATTGAATGATCCATTTTAAAGGAAATACAATAAAAAAAATTATTGATAATAATCGATTGATCAAAAATAATCGATTATTTAAAATAATAGATAATTCGTTTTTTTTTTTTTTTTTTGAAAATCGATTTATCAGTTAATCGACTTTTTAATTAATCGATTATTTTTGATTAATCGATTATTTTCGATTTTTTAAAGATTATCGAATAATCTGTTTCAATGGACGAAAATCAAATGGATAATTTGAAAATAATCAATTATTTAAAATAAACTTTTATTATTTACTGATTTATCGGTTAAATGGCTTTTTAATTAATCTATTATTTTCAATGATCGATAATTTAGTTCAATAAACACACACTCCTAGCGACCAAATGACTTTTAATAGGTTTAAATTTTAAAATGTTATCTGGTTTTAGACATATGCATTTCTACAGTTTTATGTGAGTCATCCTTTCTATTAATTGATTTTCCTAAAGAAAGAATCTGAGGTTACAATACAAAACAGCATTTTCTCATTTTGACTGATTTTTAATATTATGTAATAGCCGTAGAAAAAATATATTGTGTAACACACAAGGTTTGATTTTCAGTATTCCCCTGCGTACATGCTTTTTTTATAATACTCGTAGACAATGAGTACCATTTCTTGCTTTATAAACAATATTCTATTTCAACATTTTACTGTAGTCTCTTGCTGAAAAGTGCGTAGTAAATAAACGCTAAAGAAATATTCTATAAAAGGTCTTCTCTTTACATAAAATGTCGTGGCATCTGTTTGATATTAAAAAATCACGTTAATTTTATTTCATAATACAAAATTCCATTAAACAAATATTTTAAATATATATCTAATAGTTCATTATGATGATAATAAACAAAGTTTGGCCCCTGTCACAGAGTTCGGGTCTCTGCCCAGTTCCTCCACTTTGTTAACCTTTCTTTAGAAATTGGCAACATTTGCGCAGGTTAAACACCGGTGTAATGTTATATATCTAAGCAAAAAACGTATTTACAAAATGTCCAGATGAATGAATGTATGTAACGTTTTCAGTTTACACGATACAGTTCAAACCATCTGGCCGATTTTGATAATTAGATTTGGGGCATAGTAGAAGTGACTGAAAGGTACTTTATGGGGTGTTGTTTTTCTACTTTTTTGGTATATTTCTGTTATTTATGGTTGAAAAGAAAATTATTTGAATAAAAGTGTCGCGATGTCACTGACTATAATTTTTGTTAGGCACATAAACTTATTATCTCCCTTAAATCTACAGTATTGGAGATATTTGATGAAAAGTAAAGTATTCAGTTTTTTTGCTTTGATAGGGATCTATCTTTAGTGTAAAAAAAGAAATGATTTTAAAATATTGATTTAAATTTTTAATTGCCACTGATTTCGAGGGGTTTAGGTGGGAACATTACTCCCGTTCTACGTGACTATTTATTTATTTATTTTCATTTTGGAAATAATATATCTACTACAGTTTATGTCTAGAAGGAAGAGAAAAAATCAATTAAAGATCCGAAAACTGAAGTGCAATTTGAAAATATAAAAATAAACACCTCAGGGATCCCTGGAGGAGGCACATTTGTTCTGTTCAGTTTTTCAATTTTTCGTTGCTTTAGTTTCACTTTAAATTTGTGGGAAAGAAATCCCTGGTTTTATAGAGAAATTTTGGATGTTCATTTAGATAAACATTAAATAAATTTAACTTCTCCAACTTTTAACCTAAATATTAGGTACATAAAACAGAATAAAAAATAATAAACCATACATCTGACAGGTTTGACAGCTAATGAGGTAAGTACTTTCTTATGCGGAAAGTTGTATTTGACCTACATATAGGTACTATATTAATTCTACACACGTATAAAATATAAGGAATTCTTTAAAGGACTATGCGGTCGTAGGAAAAATATTTAAATTGTTTCTACTCATTACATTTTTCCATATTTTCTTCATCGTGAACGATATTTTTTGTTTTATCCACTGTTACATAAATTACTTAACATGTATCATAGTTTTTATAAAATAAGAATGAAAGTTTCTGGTGAATTAAACCCCTCGATCCACACTTTCTACGTTATTGGCCTTAATTGAGATGCAATATTGTATAAAAAAAATCACAAAACTATAAAATTTATTGTTTTCAATCTAAAACTCTGTTACGATCATGAAATTATAGTAATTTATTTTTCTATCTCTGGAAAACGGTGGATAATTAACAGTTTAAGTTTATTATGTGATCTAATAATATAGCTATGGTGAATCGATTTAGTTATTGAGGTAAATAAGCGTTACTAACCCCGAAGCAAGAATTTAAATAGTTTAGTATTTAACGCGTCAACTGCAGGAACTAATTTATTGACCAGTTTTCTAGTTCAATATGTACCAAGTTCTCTTTAAATAAGAACGTTATATTATCAGGCGGTAATAAAATGTAGTTAATCTGTAGTGAAGGAATTATTAGGTATACATATTATGGCCGATTTTGAAAAGATGAGCAATGAAGTGCTTATGGTTTAATATCACTTTGTAATGTTACCAACGGAATTACCCTAAATAATTCTTTATAGATAATAAAATAGTGATTATTGAAGTTGTATTGGACTAATTTTTAAATGTTGATTTCCAACTTTTTCTGTTTCAGGAAGATGAATTTGCTTTATTACGTGTTAATTTATTAATGTTTAAAAATAACAAAACCTCACAAAATAGGAAAGCAACTAGACTAACAGTGACCTTCTAATGCCAAAAAGTCTTACTTCACGTCTGAACCAAAACCGAAATCATGCAGGGCCGAATTTTAATTCTAAGGATAAGTGCGCTACGTTAATTTCCGTTATTCTGAAACAACAATTAGTCGAGAATTAATGAAGCAAATTTTAAATTTTTTTACACGGTTGAATAGAGAATAAAACCCTCTTTCAAATGAGCTATCACTCACCACCCCATCCCATTAAAATTTTTCGTAAGGGTTGCTCCCCTCCAGTAAGGGATGAAATTAAGGGCAAACTATTCATACAAAAATTTACACTGTGGAAATCAAAAATCGACGTGTCTCGGCGATTTTCCTAACAAGACTCCAGTAACGAGTTAGATAGGGGGTAAGACTTATGGTGCTCACTGTATAATAGCAACTTTCATTACTGGATTCACACCAGTATAATGCTCTTGTTTCTACGAAACATTTTGCTGAAAATATAGAATAAAAATCCGAAATCGAGATGATGTACAGCAGAATTATAAAAAATGTTACATTTTTCTTTATATTCTTCAGAAATCCTTTTTTGTTTCGCCAACTGTTTTTACTTCACCTATTTAGTATATATTTCTTGCGCGTGGGTAAAAAGTTAATTTACCACTTTCTTGAATCTGTGTTTTTCGTCCATCTTACTGTTTTTGACCTTCCTAATTATATTTTCTTATATATTTTCTTAAATATACAGGGTGTTTCAAGGTATGTCATAAATTATACCACGTATTGGGTTAAAAATAGAACGATTAAACCGTACTTACCTATATACAAAAGATCACCCAAAAATAGTTACAGGGTGTATAAGATAAAAATTTAAATGAATTTTTAACATTGCTCTTAAACCGTTTGACATTTTTTCATGAAATTTTATATGACGTGTTGGAATAACATGACTAACAAAATCGAAGTAGAGGCAAAATATTTTTTTTTATTTTTGTAGGATTTTGGAGGGTGTCACCGCCCCTTTCTCTATTTAACTTTTTTGTAGTATAAAATTTAATTACAAATGAAACGCCACTGGAATTCAACATTCATTTGGAAACTTCTTTGTCTCTTAGTATTTGTAAAAAGTTTAGTTTAGACGATACAGCCATTTGAAATGACATCTTAAAAATATTCAATGGAAATTCTACGTATGAAAAATATCAAAATCAAGTTTATTTTTAAATTACAAACTAATTTCATCAAAATAAAAACATTTAATTTAACAGGTGTTCAAAATTACATTCTCCTCCTGTATACACTTACTACATAGTTTTAACAATGAAAATCGAATTTTGATATTTTTGAATACGTATAATTTACATTAAATATGTCATTTTAAGTGGCTGTATCGTCTAAACCAAACATTTTACAAACAAATACTAAGAGACAAAAAAGTTTCCAAATAGATGTTGCATTTTAGCAGCGTTTGATTTTTAATAAAATTTTATATTACAAAAAAGTTGAATAGAGAAAGGGGCGGTGACACCCTCCAAATTCCTACAAAAAAAAAAAATATTTTGCCTCTACTTCTATTTTGTTAGTCATGGTATTCCAACACGTCATATAAAATTTCATGAAAATATGTCAAACGGTTTAAGAGCAATGTTAAAAAAATTTATTTAAATTTTTATCTTATACATCCTGTAACTATTTTTGGGTGCACTTTTGTATATAGGTAAGTACGGTTTAATCGTTTTATTTTTGACCCAAGAATACGTGGTATAATTTATGACATACCTTTTTGAAACACCCTGTATATCTTTGGAGGTACAAAATATTACCGATCCTAGTTACCGAGTTATGTCATATTTTCTTTTTTATTACTGATGAAACAATAGTAGTAATTTTAATTATTTAATTGTAATTATAAACTTTTCTGAAAGCTTCAGATATTTTTAATATAAGAGATATCCTGATGAAATTAATTAATATAATTAACTTGATGTAATATACTAAATTTAAGACTTCTAAAAAAATCTGAAAAATAACATCAACAAAAAACATATTCATTATTGTTATTTAACTTATTACTCATTTCTTTTAATTACTATAATTTTAATTGTACCAGTATATCTCTTTTAGTGTCAGTCGTTTTTAAAATTATTTCCTTCCAAATTTTTTAATGCTCTTAGTCAAAATTTATCTAGAAAAATTTTAGTTTTCTTTTTATAAAAAAGGAAAATAATACAACGTAATGCCATAAGTTACACAAAATACGAGCGACGTTTCCTTACAGAAAACAACTACTCCTTCGGCTAACATCGCAATTGAATTATATCAAAAGAAGAGACAGCAGAGATGAAAAAATAATTTCAAAACTCTACCTTTGATTTTGCTTATAAGGACTCGTCACTACTTGAATACTTATTTCCTTTGTTACCACCAATATTGTATGCTAATGAATTTTGTTTTTTTGTTAATTCCATTGGAAACTAGAATTGAGAACCTATTTATTTCTTGCTGAAGAGTCATAAAAAGCACAAAACTGTTCCAAAAATGACGTTCTTTTTCTGTTTTTCCATCTTTGCTATCTTTTTATTGGATATAATTCAATATCTGTTGCGGTATTAGCCAAAGGAATAATAATTTTCCGAAGAGAAGCGGATGCATGTATTTTGGGTTTAATATATTTTTTCTTTTTATTGTTGCTTGACTTTCTTAATTACCAAAAATTTTTTAGGGCTCCCTTTTTAATAGATAAATTTAGTAAAAAAGACTATTAAAACTACAATTTGTATTATTTACTGATAATTTTAAGACAATATTTATAGCATAATATTGAGGATATTAAGAATATTAAAATATTAGTTTTTAAATCACTTGACATAGCATAACGGAACATATACAGTGGTGTTAGTTAAAGCTCAATGGTTGTAGCAACATGCTAGAGATGCTAGAGTGCAGCGTGACAATGCATACCTTTAGAAGTTTATTTACTGGTTTCAGTCCCATCATCCTTTCCTTGTTACTATTTTTTTTTTGTCCATCAGCAAAAACAAAGAATAATGAGCATGCAAGGATGCAAATATAAGGTGACCATTGATGTATAGGACGTAGCAGTGAACCCGGAAACCATATTTTACCGAATAGTACTCCACAAGAAATCCGATGAAAAGCTTAAAGAATTATTTAATTATGAGCTAAGACCTTATCCCGTCTCTCCTTCTTCATACCCCTGAAGGAAAACTTTTTTTCATTGAAGGTGGCTATCTTCTCTACCAGGTTGTGTAAAAGAATGAAGTAACATTCCAATTAATCCTAACCTAACGTTGACTATCCAAAATGACACTACAACCGAAATGCGCCAAGTTTGATGTTTGATGACTACTCAGAAGACCTGGCCCACCAAGCGCCTCCGCCTAAGCAAAAATCACACTACTCCTATGGTCATTCTTACCAAGTTAATGGTTAATGATAGATCAGAGGCTTGAAGGTGAAGACTCGGTAAGGAAATCTAATGAATATGCAGACCACCTGTTTGTTACCTTGGCCCTCGCGGTATCATAGAAGCATAAGAAGGTTGTGGTAGTTGGTGAGCGCCTCCGCCTAATCAAAAATCACACTACTCCTAAGATCATTCTTACCTAGTTAATGATTAATGGTAGATCAGAAGTAACGCACGTTTCATTAGCTTACTTACTGAGAGGCTTGAAGGTGAAGATTCAGTAAGGCAAGCTAATGAATATGCAGATCACCTGATTGTTACCTCGGCCTTCGCGGTATCACAGAAGCATAAGAAGGTTGTGGTAGTTGGTGAGGGTACGGACCTCTTCATCATGCTCAATGCTCTAGCCACACCATCAGCAAACATATTTCTCATAACCTGGAAGAGGGACGCCTCCATAAAAAGTATTTGATGCCAACAGCTTTAAACTGGGAAACATCAGAAGGCCACTTATATTTCTCCACGCCATAAGCTGATAAAATATACCTTCAAAAGTCTTCAGGTAGGCCCAAAATGAAAGAGGATGGTCTAAAATAAATGCCTTTTCAAAGAAATCAAATATTTCTTCGAGCATAACACTCAAGCTAAAATTATTGCTGAGGCTGGCTTACGATTTTTAACAAGTAGGGCAGGGGATACTTTGGATAAATTACAATTCGAACAGATTTCAAAGCCCTCGTGAAATTCAAATTCAACCTGGCGTCCCTACTAGTAGCATCCGAAGCAGCCCAACATTGTTTGAGAACTGCTACAAGCACAAATGTGGTTAAGACATTTGCTCCTATGGAGATGGCAGGCTTTAAAGTTTGGTCTTGACCCCGTTTTTGCTTCTAAGGAATCACCTTCATAGTATCTTCTATCCACAATTTCTGCAAATGTAATAAGGGGTGTGCAGGTGGTTCTGGGTATCGGAAGGCTGGGATTACTGCTCATCGATTTGTGCCAACTGCAAGGGGAACTTCTGCAATAACTACTTCTAATCAGATGAAATTGACGAACCGTATGTTGACGAAGACCTGGACTTTCAGGAGCAGAGTGGTGCAGCTATATACTCCGTATCAGAAATTAGAGACTTTGAGGAGACGAGTGGCCAACGACAGTCAAACGTCGATGTCAGTGAAATTTGTGTACCTACCTCTTTTTTTCCACTTTTCATCTTAATACCTAACTGCAATTTTTCTTGTTATAAAACATATTCATTACTAATTAATCTTTTTCTGCCTACATTGTTATATTTGTTGAATGACTCTCATTCATTTTTTATACATTTTGCAATATTAATATTAGTACAAGACAAACTAAAGTGCTTCAGTGCTATGTTTAATTAGTGTAATCACTTATTGAAGAACTGCAGTTTAAAGTCTTCATTAATAATAAGAAATGGTCCAATTAGAAGGTGGTACTGCACGGACGTTTACAACTTTTGTATGGACCACATTATTAATAGATTTAGCTTAGACGATATTACCAAAAAGTAGAAGTTAAAACAAATGTTTTCATAAATATTTAAAATTTGTCCAAATTTGATGAGTACTAGTATGAGAACGGGTGGTCCAAAATATATGCGTGCGTTTGGTCTTATTCAATACAAAATTTAATGCACCAGAACGTTTAATATCTTTAGTCCGTAAAAACACAAAAATAGTCCTTTTGGGGGTATATTTTTTCCCCCACCACTTAAGCACAACTTTGCTAGGGGAAAACCTGGAATAGTAATATTAGGCAACAAGTGAAGCCATTAAAATAATAAAAACCTTTTGTAGCAATTATTTTCTTACCTAATTATCAGTAATTTAATTTCTGTTACAAATGGCAATGAATTGTTGTTATGATTATGTCATCTGTGGGACAAATAAATATTTTACACTAATGTATCACTCTATATACGTATACCGATATATTATAATGTTTATATCGGTGTAATATGTATAAGTGTGATATGCAAAAGATGCTCCTTTTATGGAACACCGTTTAAATCATTAATCGCTCTACTAAAAATAGCATACGTTGTATAACTGATGATCATTGTAGCATTGAAATTATTCCGAATGTAACTAGGTACTACCACTGCTTTTGATACGATACAAATAACTTTAACTGTCAATACCCATTTATCACTTATACTAAATGAATTGAAAATTTGAATTTATTTGCGATCCGTTATTAAGATGTCGTGTTTGTGAGACTAGTATAATTAGTTGTTTGATAATTCTAACGTTACTTCAATATAAATACTATCTTAAGTACTGGTAGGTTTATGACTGAGTTGTCATTTTTCATATCAATGTATGTTTATTGGTTTAATAACCGATATAATAATATGTTTAGATAAAATAATGCAAAATATTTTAGAAATTTGACTTTTTAATACTTTATTGTTCAAGTTTGTTCTGAGTCTCTTATTTTGTCATTTTCCTCATTTTTATTTTGTTTTCGGGTAATATTTCTTTCATTTATTGGTAGCCTGCTTCTTCCTTTCATTTAATTGGCGACTATTTTAAAACTAAGTAAAACCTTAGGTGCTCCCTGGAGGGTGCATAATTGGTCTTATCGGACTAAGTGACCTCTAATATACCTGAACCCATATGACCTAATTTTCTGATTTAAATATATTCTAATTTTCTATAAACTTTTATCTATTTATTATGTTTCCTTTTATTTTTTATTTTTCAATACTATATAGCAAAGTTTATTTGGTTTTGCTAATGAGCAATGAAAAATAATTATAAATAAGTGATTATTAATAATAATGTAAAGAAAAACATTTTATCTACAACTGTCATTATATGGATGTATTATATGCGTATCTAAGGCAACATAAAGCAATCCATATATCACTAGTGAGAATATATTCATATTACACGATTTTTGTCAATTATACCCCACTAGAATTAAAAATCATTAGATCTAGTATGCGTTTGACAAGTTAGTTGACAGCATGTTGACAGTTATTCGTTGTTCCAGATTATTTTTTAAAATTAAACTTAAAATATTAGGCCGGTTTTAAGTGTTTATCAATTAAAAAAATGGAAGACGATGATTACATGGAACTAACACCTCCTGAAGTGGCGTCGTTGGAATTATTACCTGAAATATCAAGAAAAAATTATGAGATTGCATACAACAAATTTATGTCGTGGAAATAAACAAAAAATGTATCCTCTTTTTCCGAAGACACTTTGCTTGTATATTTTATGGAAATTTCTAGTAAATACAAATCGTCTACTTTATGGACAAACTATTCTATGATAAAAAACATGGTAAATATTAAGCACAATGTCGACATTGATAAATATTCGAGATTACGTGCTTTGTTGAAAAGACGATCCGAAAATTACGAACCTAAGAAATCTGAAGCTCTGACTGGTGAACAAATTGAGCGGTTTATAAAGGAAGCCCCAGATTTTAAATATCTTGGAACAAAGGTAAAAACTCGAATCGAAAATCAAAATTCTTTAACTTAATCTACACATTTTTTTAAGGTTGCCATGATTATGGGGGTCATGGGTACTTGCTGATCCTGTGAATTAAAGAATATGAAAATTGGGGATTTAAGATGTTTTGAGGGATGTTTTCAAGTAAACGTGCCACACACAAAAACCAAAGTCCCAAGGAATTTCACAATTGTGGATAATTTTTTCAAAATCGTTAAAAAATATATATACCTCCGGCCCGAAAATGCAACACAAGATTTTTTTCTCAATTTCCAAAAAGGAAAGTGTACAAAACAAGTGATAGGAATAAACAAGTTTAGCGCAATGGGAAAGCAAATTGCTACGTTTTTACAATTACCAAACCCTGAGAGATATACTGGCCATTGCCTCAGGCGTTCATCTGCAACATTGGTTGCTGATTCTGGAGCTTCAATGACAACATTAAAACGTCATGGTGGCTGGAAATCCGCCTCCACAGCAGAAGGGTACATCGCCAATTCCCAATTCAAAAAAGAACAAAATAGAAACAGCTCAAGCAATTTTAAGTCAAATCAATAATGAAAATAGTGTTGGTCTTAATAATCCATCATCTTCTGACAGTGATCGGCATGATTCTGTACTCATCAAGAGCAACACTAATTTTTCTTTAAAAAACAATAATCTCAATGATATTACCGGAGCTATTAATATTTCAAGTTGTAATGTTACTATTAATTACATCAATAAATAACTTTAAACGAGTTCCTGTATAAATTGACGTTTTATTTCACACGGTGGCTTAAATACTCCTCTTTTGAAAGGTCTTTAAATTGTGAACAATCTTGTCAATTCTATTTAGAACAACTTCAAAGAATTTTTTCTAAAAATCCCCTTTTCGTTTTCGGTGAGACCCCGTATTCAGTTATAGATAAAGTATAGTATTCAATTCGTGTATAATGGACCATACTACACTCGAATATTTACAATTCTCGTGTAATATGGTCAACATTATACACTTATTGAATAATATACTATTTTTTTTTGTGAAAGGTTCTGTTATTTATTAACAATTCTTCTAGAATCCGTTAGAGAAGAGTAATGTATAGTTGACGAAACTGAAATGTGAACAATAAATTGTAATGGGGTGATTTAAACTTTGTTTTATATTCGTTAGTCCCATTCAAATTAGACAATTCTTAAATATTATTGGCAAATATATACATTTAAATGAGAATCAAAATTGGTTTTTAAGTGAAGTGGCTAAATTAAATGTCAGTAAAAGTTACATATTTTACGTTAAGAAACGCTGACAAGAAGAATACAGATTGGGAAGATCTTTCAGACAAGGTGTAGGGCAGGATCGGATTTACCACTAGGCACCCTAGGCAATTGTCTATTAATTGATACCTGAGAAATCCCGAAAAACAAAAAAAAAGATAACTTTACCTGAATTTAATTAACATTTTTTTTTAATATTTAAATAAGTACTTTTTATTATACTCTTCGCCCCGTAGTCTGTGAGAAGTATTATAGGTTTAGTTTGTTCACTCGTCTAACAGATGTCACGTTTTTCTTTCGCACGATAAGTCAAAAACAAAAAATATCAACTTAAAATTTTTAGGAGAAATCGAGCTCTATAAGGGTACGAATTGATTTTAAAAAAAATCTGAGTGAAAATGGGGGTTAAGGGTGTTTAAAATTAAAAAAAAATCATAAACGAAAAGCGATATCAACAACGAATTTTTAGTTAAAATCAAGCTCTATAAGGAGAAGAAGGCCTTTGATTTTGAAAGAATCTGATTATAAATGGAGGATTTGAGGGGGTTAAAATTAAAAAAAATCAAAAACGTAAACGAAAAGGGACATTACAAATTTTTATTAAACATCAAGCTCTATAAGGAGATGGATCCTATTGATTTTTAAAAATAAAAATTAATAAAAATGGGGGTTAAGGAAAATTTGAATTATTTAAAAATCTCTAATCAAAAAGTAACTATAATATCAACTTAATTTTTTTTAAAAAAAGCAAGTTCTATCAGGGGCAAAGTACATTAATTTAAAAAAATCTAAATAAAATTTGGATCATGGGGGATTAAAATAAAAAACTAAAAGCGATATCAACATAAAATGTTTAGTAAAAATCAAGCTCTATAAGAAAATGAATAAATAAATAAAAATAGGAAGATAAGGGGGGTTGAAATATTGAAAAAAATTCTAACTCGGAAACAAAAAAAGTATATCAAATTGCAATATTTAGGAAAAACAAGCTTTTAAAGGAATGAAGTTTATAGATTCTAAAATTTTTTGAAAATGGGGGATAAGGGGGTTTGTTTAACTGCAAAAGAGAGAAAATATATGTTTATGGTTAAAATACTTATTGACAAACACAATATTGTTATACAAAGCACAAATAAATAAATAGTCATTAAAATATAAACAAACATTATCATAAATTAACATTAATACATACATCTAAAATAAAATAAAAAAAAAACAAAATAAAACAAATATCACAGTGTCTCGTCATTATAAAATTCTGTAATATCATAATAAGGTCTAGTTAACAGAAATCTCCTGAGCAGCTTTCTGAAACAATTCTGTGACTTGATATCTGTCAAAGTATGTGATAGCCTGTTATACATCTTGATACCATTATATATAAAAGAACTCTTATCAGTTTTGGAATAGGCAACTTCAAGTTACCCGTTTGGCGAGTTACACGGGATATATTCGATTTATATTTCGACTTGTTCTTATGGATCATGCAACAAGTTTCTAAGATAAATAAAGAAGTTAATGTTAATATTTCTTGTTTTAAGAACACCGGTCTACATGAAACTAATCTGTGTGCTTCACATAAGAAACTTATTGCCCGTTTCTGCATTATAAAGACTCTACCAAATATTTCGGCAGAACAGACTCCCCAAAAATTAAACAGCATAACGTAAATGGTAGTCAACTAACGTATAATATGCAGTTTTTGCTGCACAAACTCCAAATTCATGAGAGGTAGTTCTAATGGCATAACAATCCGATGCGAGTTTTTTTAAAAGTTAAATGTTAAATCCGTGTCGATATTTAAACCCAAAAATTTTGTACAGTTTGTGGCTTTTACAGTATCCATATCTATTAAAATATCGGGAATATTACACTTAAAGGTTAGTATTTTTGTTTTTTTTTTTTTTAATTTAATGACAGAACATTTGCAGTGCACCATGTTTTAAAGGATTTGAGGTCATTACTAATATTTGCATAAAGACTATCTATTTTATAGAATACCGATCATTATACATCTTCATTCTAAAGTGTCATTTGTATAAAATGTAAGCTGAATGCACTTATTTGAAAAAACAAAAGATAATATATCAAAGTCAAGACGTCAAAATAGCTCATGAAAATTTTCATATGTTCGCGTACAGATTTTCCCAATGGCTTAGCTTTGTTACTTTATAAATCTTAATGGCTATTATCGATTATTACTTCGACAGTCCTCAGTCTTCAGTCCTCGTTAATCGGACCTAACCGATAAAACACGCTCCAGACAGTATTGCAAGAGGTTATAGAAGAAATTATGGCGCAATATTGTCAAAATTATCAGATTTTTACCAATATTAGGTAAAAAACTAATATTTTTAGGGAAAGGTGCTAAAATGAACAAATTCATGATCTATATTCAATAAAATTTATTAATGTGTATTTTTTTTTTATAATGCTGCACTTGTGTGTGTGTGTGTGTGGGGGGGGGGGGGTGGCATTAGTTTTAAACTATTTGCCACATACTAGTTTTAGATTTTAGTTTTTTTTTTTTCCATTTTATATTTTTATATCGGCAGACCTAATAAAATTCAGAATTAAATCTAGGATATATTTTTGGTTTGAGGCTAGAAGACAGGTAATATTCAATGGCAAATGGAAACTGCTATCTCTGGTAAAGTCGAAGTTTGAAATGTGGGCAATATCATTGGGTAATGTTGGATGTATATGGAAGTAATGGTTTTTTTAAATTCGGGATAGCTGCACTTAGTACACTTATTTTTATGTTACGTTGGCAAGCAATATTTTTAATAAAAATTATGTGCATTTTTTTACCTTTTATTAACACGCTTATATTAGCTTCACCTGTATATATATATGTATGTTTGTAACTCTCCTTTGGACTAAAAGCAAGTGGCTTATTACTGTCAGTATATCCCACTACCTCAAGTTCATTCGTTGGCTGAGCGGTCTAAGGCGCGGTCAAGTCGATCGCCAGACTCACCGATCGTGCACAACTGAAAAAAAAAATAATTGTTTTTTTCAGCAATTTCAACTAATAATTAATCGAACTAAAAAGTAAAAATAAACATACTTTAAAAAAACTAAAAAACACGCTTTTAGAGCATATCAAACTAAAAAGTTAAAAATAATTTTTCAAATAAGCTTAAAACAATAATAAATGGAAAATACTAGTATTATTGTGAACAGCGTGGGGCGGTTTTTCCATATTTCTCGTACATCGAGCGCCCGACGCTTTTTTCACACCATCGACTCATGACTATTTAACACCAGTCCCATGTTTTTTGTTTAGTTTTTTAAATAAATCGCTAAGCCATGAGCACATTTCCGTGCTTGGATATAATAAATAATAGTTATATGTCAAATGTCACTTGTCAATAATACCATTTTCTTGCAACGAAATTTCATGGTGTTCATTCGTTTTTGTCTAAATCCCCTTTATTCAATTAAATATTGGACAATCCTATTTTAATAATTATATTATTAATAATAATACTCTTCCTATTATCGTGCAAATGTGTATCTGAAACTATGAAAAAGTACCTAGGATGGACGTTCTACGGATATCTATTTCAGATCGTCCCAAGGACTTACTAAACTGGACATACTTAAAACATCCAAAATTGGTCCTGGACGTACAGACGTTAAATGGACATGTAATGGACGTACTTAGGGCGCCCTGTGTTATCTGGAATAGATTCCAAAAATAACTATTTAAATTAAAATAGTATTAATTAAAATTCAAATAGCGCTTATTTATTATTTATTTTAAATTATGCGAATATTTGAAATTAAATTACTTTCAAATGTTTATTTTTGCCTTTTAGGCATCCCTCTTCTCATCCCTGAGATGTTGCAGTAAAAAGGTTTGGGTCTAGCCACTGGCTCCCTTAAATCAGGCTTTATCTCCTTCTGGAATTCGCAAGACGGCACTGAAGCGCAGATGGCTTATTGGGTGACCATTTGGATGCCCTAGTCCTCCCATTCATCATGTATTTATCCACCGTCATTCATTCCACGTCGTAAATGGATAACTACTAATTAGCTGAGTAGGTGGACCATCCAGCCGCTATACATGACGTGACCGAATAATCACGACTTGGCTGTTGCTAGCATGTGGATGCACGAATCTCGCATCCTGCCTCTCCGACAAATTTAGCTTAAGTTAAATTTAAATAAAGAGCTATTGATATTTTACTACGTTTCAGTCGGTATCCATATGCCAGGAGAGGTGAGTCGAACTAAGGTATTGACTTAGCAAGACTCTCCTCTCCTGCTCCTGCAGAGGTGTTGACTTCGTAGGCTTTCCGACGTCCCGACCCTTACCTGCAAAGATATTGACTTTGTAGGTTTTTCTTTCCCGTGAATCTCTCTTACGAAAATATTGACTTCGAGGGACTTTCATCACCGTAAAGGTAACCTAAGCTCTTGTCACATCTTCGCCACACCATCCTGGACCACTAAGCCACGCCGAACCGACGCACAAAATATATTTTTAAAACAACATTTGAAGACACGACGATTCGAAATTTAGTTAGAACCTTTTCATGTACATATTGTAAATATTGTTATCTGTATATAAATTGTTAGAATAAAGTTTTATTTCCAAAGAACTCTCTCTCCGACTGTCTAAAATCTACCTGCTACCCGAACAAACCGCAGGAGGGGTTACAGATTACTTGAAAAATTATAATAATATAGATGTTTGTAGTAACATTTTATAAAAAGCAAAATGTTTAGGTACTTTGTTTTTTCTTCACTCTTCGGAGTCTCCTCCTATCACCCTAATCCATTCTCAGAGGCTTTTTAAAAATTTTGCCGCCATATCCATTTATTCGCTGTCTTATAGATAAGCGCTAGTCCCATGGATGCTGCAGTGACTACAAACCTTTTTTTACAGCTTACCGCGTTACATTTATTAAACACATGTTATTTTTTTTGATACCTTTATATTATGTGGCAGTCATATCGTCGCCTGAGATCAGGTTATGTCCATTTTTACTTTCCTATCTGTATACAGATATAAGGAAAGTATAGGAATCATGATTTTTTTCGACCTCGAGTTTTCGACGGATTTTTACGTTTTGAGGTCCCCTGAATCCGTTTTGACTATTTTCGCGATGATGTCTGTGTGTGTGTGTGTGTGTGTGTGTGTGTGTGTGTGTGTGTGTGTGTGTGTGTGTGTGTGTGTGTGTGTCTGTGTGTCTGTGTGTGTGTGTCTGTATAACGCATAACTCATGAACCGATACACAGAAAAACACCAAATTTTAAACTTAAGCTTTGTTTCAGCGTCCAATGAGCTGATTAGATTTTAGGCAGTGTCGGAACATCTGGGGGGGGTACTTTATAGGTGGTCATTTTTATATTTTATGGAATATATCTGTTATTTACGTTTGGAGAAGAAAATTCTTCAAATAAAAGTTACTTCTAATATAATTATCTATAATTTTTGTTTTATGCAAAATTTTCCTAAAATGGTCCGTATTCGAGAAATTTGACAAAATGTAAAAAACATAATTTTTTATAAAAATTGTTTAAATAAAAGTTGTTTATAATATAATTCTCTATAATTTTTGTCCTATACATAATTTCTCTAAAATGGACCGTATTCGAGATATTTGAGAAAATGTGTAAATTTCGAAATTTGAAGAAAACTCAAAAACGGATAAAGGAAAAAACATTAAATTTTAAACTTAAGGTTTATTTCGGCCTGACGTGAAATGATTAGATTTTGGACAAAGTTGGAACATCTGGGGGGGGTACTTTATGGGAGGCCGTTTTTATATTTTATGGAATATATCTGTTATTTATGTTTGGAGAAGAAAATTGTTCAAATAAAAGTTACTTCTAATATTATTATCTATAATTTTTGTTTTATGTCAAAATTTCCTGAAATGGTCCGTATTCGAGAAATTTGACAAAATGTGCAAAATTCTGATTTTTATGAAAATTGTTGAACTAAAAGTTGTTTGCGATATCGATTTCTATAATTTTTGTTTATACATGATTTTTCTAAAATGGTCCGTAATGGAAAAGTGCTAAATTTAAATTTTTCTGTATTTTCGTTTTCAATGAATATCTATAGAAAAATGTTTCGAGGTAGATGTATGTGTAAAATGTATATATTTAGTTTATCCTCTAAACATTTATAGAGATGCTGCAATAGGTTGTACAAAATAACCGGAAAATGCCTATAATAACTAGATAGGAAAGTCATGTGTTGGACACATCAGATTTTTACTTATATAAGGAAAGTATAGGAATCATGATTTTTTTCGACCTCGAGTTTTCGACGGATTTTTACGTTTTGAGGTCCCCTGAATCCGTTTTGACTATTTTCGCGATGATGTCTGTGTGTGTGTGTGTGTGTGTGTGTGTGTGTGTGTGTGTGTGTGTGTGTGTGTGTGTGTGTGTGTGTGTGTGTGTGTGTGTGTGTGTGTGTGTGTGTGTGTGTGTGTGTGTGTGTGTGTGTGTGTGTGTGTGTGTGTGTGTGTGTGTCTGTGTGTGTGTGTGTGTGTGTGTCTGTATAACGCATAACTCATGAACCGATACACAGAAAAACACCAAATTTTAAACTTAAGCTTTGTTTTAGCGTCCAATGAGCTGATTAGATTTTGGGCAGTGTCGGAACATCTGGGGGGGTACTTTATAGGTGGTCATTTTTATATTTTATGGAATATATCTGTTATTTACGTTTGGAGAAGAAAATTCTTCAAATAAAAGTTACTTCTAATATAATTATCTATAATTTTTGTTTAATGCAAAATTTTCCTAAAATGGTCCGTATTCGAGAAATTTGACAAAATGTAAAAAACATAATTTTTTATAAAAATTGTTTAAATAAAAGTTGTTTATAATATAATTCTCTATAATTTTTGTCCTACACATAATTTCTCTAAAATGGACCGTATTCGAGATATTTGAGAAAATGTGTAAATTTCGAAATTTGAAGAAAACTCAAAAACGGATAAAGGAAAAAACATTAAATTTTAAACTTAAGGTTTATTTCGGCCTGACGTAAAATGATTAGATTTTGGACAAAGTTGGAACATCTGGGGGGGTACTTTATGGGAGGCCGTTTTTATATTTTATGGAATATATCTGTTATTTATGTTTGGAGAAGAAAATTGTTCAAATAAAAGTTACTTCTAATATTATTATCTATAATTTTTGTTTTATGTCAAAATTTCCTGAAATGGTCCGTATTCGAGAAATTTGACAAAATGTGCAAAATTCTGATTTTTATGAAAATTGTTGAACTAAAAGTTGTTTGCGATATCGATTTCTATAATTTTTGTTTATACATGATTTTTCTAAAATGGTCCGTAATGGAAAAGTGCTAAATTTAAATTTTTCTGTATTTTCGTTTTCAATGAATATCTATAGAAAAATGTTTCGAGGTAGATGTATGTGTAAAATGTATATATTTAGTTTATCCTCTAAACATTTATAGAGATGCTGCAATAGGTTGTACAAAATAACCGGAAAATGCCTATAATAACTAGATAGGAAAGTCATGTGTTGGACACATCAGATTTTTACTTTCCTATCTGTATACAGATATAAGGAAA
This sequence comes from Psylliodes chrysocephalus, assembly GCA_927349885.1. Lineage (NCBI taxonomy): Eukaryota > Metazoa > Arthropoda > Insecta > Coleoptera > Chrysomelidae > Psylliodes > Psylliodes chrysocephalus. Next base: position 69,132,097 of record OV651814.1, read on the forward strand.
GTATAGGAATCATGATTTTTTTCGACCTCGAGTTTTCGACGGATTTTTACGTTTTGAGGTCCCCTGAATCCGTTTTGACTATTTTCGCGATGATGTCTGTGTGTGTGTGTGTGTGTGTGTGTGTGTGTGTGTGTGTGTGTGTGTGTGTGTGTGTGTGTGTGTGTGTGTGTGTGTGTGTGTGTGTGTGTGTGTGTGTGTGTGTGTGTGTGTGTGTGTGTGTGTGTGTGTGTGTGTGTGTGTGTGTGTGTGTGTGTGTGTGTGTGTGTGTGTGTGTGTGTGTGTGTGTGTGTGTGTGTGTGTGTGTGTGTGTGTGTGTGTGTGTGTGTGTGTGTGTGTGTGTGTGTGTGTGTGTGTGTGTGTGTGTGTGTGTGTGTGTGTGTGTGTGTGTGTGTGTGTGTGTGTGTGTGTGTGTGTGTGTGTGTGTGTGTGTGTGTGTGTGTGTGTGTGTGTGTGTGTGTGTGTGTGTGTGTGTGTGTGTGTGTGTGTGTGTGTGTGTGTGTGTGTGTGTGTGTGTGTGTGTGTGTGTGTGTGTGTGTGTGTGTGTGTGTGTGTGTGTGTGTGTGTGTGTGTGTGTGTGTGTGTGTGTGTGTGTGTGTGTGTGTGTGTGTGTGTGTGTGTGTGTGTGTGTGTGTGTGTGTGTGTGTGTGTGTGTGTGTGTGTGTGTGTGTGTGTGTGTGTGTGTGTGTGTGTGTGTGTGTGTGTGTGTGTGTGTGTGTGTGTGTGTGTGTGTGTGTGTGTGTGTGTGTGTGTGTGTGTGTGTGTGTGTGTGTGTGTGTGTGTGTGTGTGTGTGTGTGTGTGTGTGTGTGTGTGTGTGTGTGTGTGTGTGTGTGTGTGTGTGTGTGTGTGTGTGTGTGTGTGTGTGTGTGTGTGTGTGTGTGTGTGTGTGTGTGTGTGTGTGTGTGTGTGTGTGTGTGTGTGTGTGTGTGTGTGTGTGTGTGTGTGTGTGTGTGTGTGTGTGTGTGTGTGTGTGTGTGTGTGTGTGTGTGTGTGTGTGTGTGTGTGTGTGTGTGTGTGTGTGTGTGTGTGTGTGTGTGTGTGTGTGTGTGTGTGTGTGTGTGTGTGTGTGTGTGTGTGTGTGTGTGTGTGTGTGTGTGTGTGTGTCTGTGTGTGTGTGTGTGTGTGTGTGTGTGTGTGTCTGTATAACGCATAACTCATGAACCGATACATAGAAAAACACCAAATTTTAAACTTAAGCTTTGTTTCAACGTCCAATGAGCTGATTAGATTTTGGGCAGAGTCGGAACATCTGGGGGGGTACTTTATATTTGGTCATTTTTATATTTTATGGAATATATCTGTTATTTACGTTTGGAGAAGAAAATTCTTCAAATAAAAGTTACTTCTAATATAATTATCTATAATTTTTGTTTTATGCAAAATTTTCCTAAAATGGTCCGTATTCGAGAAATTTGACAAAATGTAAAAAAAATAATTTTTTATAAAAATTGTTCGAATAAAAGTTGTTTGTAATATAATTCTCTATAATTTTTATTCTATACATAATTTCTCTAAAATGGACCGTATTCGAGATATTTGAGAAAATGTGTAAATTTCGAATTTTGAAGAAAACTCAAAAACGGATAAAGAAAAAAACATTAAATTTTAAACTTAAGGATTATTTCGGCCTGACGTAAAATGATTAGATTTTGGACAAAGTCGGGACATCTGGGGGGGGTACTTTATGGGAGGCCGTTTTTATATTTTATGGAATATATCTGTTATTAATGTTTGGAGAAAAAAATTGTTCAAATAAAAGTTACTTCTAATATTATTATCTATAATTTTTGTTTTATGTAAAAATTTCCTGAAATGGTCCGTATTCGAGAAATTTGACAAAATGTGCAAAATTCGGATTTTTATGAAAGTTTTTTAAATAAAAGTTGTTTGCGATATCGATCTCTACAATTTTTGTTTATACATGATTTTTCTAAAATGGACTGTAATGAAAAAATTGTAGGAAATTTAAATTTTTCAGTATTTTCGTTTTCCATGAATATCTATAGAAAAATGTTTCAAGGTAGATGTATGTGGACAATGTATATATTTAGTTTATCCTCTAAACATTTATAGAGATGCTGCAATAAGTTGTACAAAATAACCGGAAAAGCCTATAATATCTAGATAGGAAAGTCATGTGTTGGACACATCAGATTTTTAAAAATGTTACAGTAGAGCATTTTTCAAATTCACCTGCTTCTATTGTGTACATCTTAATAATTTTGTTTTTTAGAACTGTAATTTAGTTTAGTTTAAGGGCTTATAAAAGACAGAAACACGAAAATATACTAAAAATGTTGACTGTCTAGGAAAAATTATCATAGAAAAAAAAAATCTGTTGCGGACATAAAATAAATTGCCTTTTACAGAAAAATTTGTAGCAAAATAAATTATTCGATGTCCACAACCCTTTTTTTAGTAACGAAAAACAGTGATTGTTAAGTAATTTAAAGTTAATTTAAAAAAGTAGTAGCAAATTAAACAGACTTGATTTACATACTTGGTAATTTGAAATAGGTACTAAAAATTGTTTATAATGCATCTCCAAAAAAGGCAAGTCCACTGCTGAGAAGTGATTAGACAAGCTTCTGATGTGATCAACTTTATCTGCTGGCAAATTGGGAGTAGGAGGCTGAATTCTAGGCCTCGGAAAATTTTCAAAAAACGCTGGTTTGTTATTTTGTCTGGTACGTTTCAAAAACTCCACTACAATGGGATTTTCATAGGAATAATGTAATTTGTATTAAATACAGCTAGAATTATGCCTATAAGAAATTTGAATTAAGTTTTTGTACGCCACTGTTAAAGTTACAGATTTTAATATTGGTTTAAAATCCACAAATTTATTTTTATTCATATGGACTATCTGATACGGCTTTTTTGCTGGAACATTTTTTATTGCTTTGTAAATACCTAGTGGACTGTGGAGTTTCAATTTGTTTAAATTTCGGTCCAGGGTACTATGTATTGCGTCAATTTCCTGGACACAGCTATGACCTGGGACTTAAAATTTTTGAACAATGCACTCAATTTTAGGATGCTCACTTAAAAAATACAATAGAGCTGCCGACATGTACGAGATTTTATTCTGGGTCACGCATGCATCCGACCACAAATCAGTTTTGTTACATTAGGTCCATCCGACAACAGTTTTTCAAGGAGAACATACATCTTTTTTTCCACCCATCACTTCGTGTCACAAAATGCAATAACCAGTCTTTTTAACAACGTCATTACCAGTCAAATTATAAACAGCGTACTTTTTTATAGTAAAATATTAACTCTCCGGCGGGCGCGCTTTTAAAAATCACAAGAGCGGGCGCGTAGCGGCACTACATGCCGCAAAAAGAAAACGCACGAATTAAATTCAAAAAAGTAAAATTTAATTTCTAATAAAGTAAAAAAATCTTCTAAGCAAAATTAACGAGTCTCTCTAACCGTTAGACTAATTTCAAAAAATAACAAAAATAAAACGTAAGTATAACAAAATAAATCTTATTTCTAAACACAATCAGATAATATAATATTTCTTTCTAATCTTCCTCCATTTCATCCACTTGAGTTGGCACACAATTTTGGCAAGTAACAGTCTTAGTGCTATGACCTTTACAAACAAATTTTTGACATAAGCTACATGTTACTGTGGTTCTATTATTCTTTTTAGAGCTGCAAACATAGCACCGTCCATTATGATTTCTAGTAGCTGCTGTCTCAACCTCAGTCACGGAACGATATTTTGAAAGAAATGCTGATATATCCTTGGGAAGCGTTGGTATTTTAGCTGGTCCTCAAACAGCTCAAAAGCTAATTCATTTAGAAAAATACGTCTTCTAGGAGGATCAGCTAAAGGCTTAGTATTATTGTAAATAATTTCAGAATTGATTCCGGCAATATCAAGCATTCGAAAAAAAATTGCAAGAGGCCATCTTCTAGTAATTCTTTGTGTGGTGTACGATGCACATTTCTGGTCAACATTGTTAACCCCGCATTTTGTTCTATTGTAATCCAAAATTATTTGTGGTTTGTTTGTGGTCTCATCAATCTCATTTTCATCGTGCATAGTTAACAATAAAATTACATCCTTATTTTTTTTGCTCACATATGAAACTAGGGTCATATTATCTTGAAACCCAAATAGAGTGGATCCTACTTGGCGTGAAGCATTTGGAAGAAAATCGGTTGGTATTTCTTTTTTGTTTTTTTTTTTTCATTGTACCGATTAACGTTAATCCATTTTGTAGGAGATATTCAGCTAATGGATAGCTAGTATAATAGTTGTCTGTGGTAAGGTTTCTGTTGGATTTTTTGATAGGATTTACCAATCTCTGTACAATATCGAATGGCTTATTGGACGTCTTGTAAGGGCCGTTAAATTGTGCACCACAGTATATTTCAAAGTTCCAGGTATAAAATGTCTTGCTGTCACAAAGCGCATATATTTTTAAACCATATTTAGCTGGTTTTTGTGGCATATACTGTACAAAGCCGAAACGGATGGAGCATTTCATCTATAGTGACAAATTCTCCTCAACTATAGTTATCCTTGCAATTAGCAACAAAAAGTGTATAAATCAACCTGATGGCAGCTAATTTCTAATTTGTCAGTCTTTCCACGATCTTTTCTGGTTTGAATACTGTCAAAGCGAAGAGCACGAAGAAGAAAAAGAAATCTTTTGTAACTAAAAAGAGCTCTCAATATTATCATTCCAGTTCCATAACGGGACCATAATTCTAAATCATTGACATGGTTTCCTTTTTTTACTGCAATTAAAAAAAGTGCTCCAAATAAAGCTTGTATTTCACTACGGGACGTTAATTTATAATCTCTTTCTCTTTGATGTGGAATTGTCGCTTTTCTGTTTTCGATATAGATATTGGTACAGGAAACTATATGGTTAAGCATATCCTTGGTTATAAAAGTAAAAAATGACTCAAATTTGGTCGATATATTTTTCGCTGAACCTTTGGATCCCGCCAACACTTTTATTATATTTTTCGCTCTTTTTTTACCCGATATTGCTGAAGTACTCTTCCAAACATTTTCTTCGTCCTTGGCAATGTAAAAATGGTAATCCGATTCTTGTATTTCCATAAACTCGTAATTTTGGGAATGTTCGTCTCCAGATTAATCCGATTTACTGTCATAGTCATCTAGGCTAATTCTTTCGGGCTCACCTTCCTCTTCATCGCTAAAGTCTACTACGTCCTCGACATCTGACAAATTATCAACTATTTCCTGCAATTTTGTCGCTGTTAAATATTTTTTTGAATACGTTTTATCCCTAAAACAAGAAATTAAGTTTTAAATGTATTGTATTGTATAAAAAAAAACACACACACACACAGGCGACTCATAAAAACTTTGACTAATTAACTTACATGATCGGGCGCGCTGCGGCACGGTATGCCGTCGACTCAACACCTGCACGTTTAACGATTCACTAGCAAGTAAACAAATCATAAACCACCACAGTTATTGCGCAGAAATTTCCCCTATATTGTCATTTAAGCATATCAAGACGGACAAATAGATTTAGCCAATAATATTTTTCAAAATCTTAAATTAGTAAAAAGGCGGCATAAAGTACCGATAGCGCGCCCGCCGGAGGGTTAAAACCTGTGTTTGTGGACATGTTAGAACACGTTGTATATCAAAACATAGTAGAACTCTAGACGGATCATTCCTACAGGCTTCTATGTCCTGTTTTCTTTTGTTCACGAGCTTAGCTTTTATATGTTCATTGTATTTTTTATTTAAATCTTCGTTTAATGTTTGTTCATCTTTTTTGTATTATATTCTGTGCACACGTTGCATAAATCCTTCTTCAAATTCAAATTTAAAAATTTGGTAGTAAAGCCATTTCTTCTGTGGAGCTAATTTTTTTCTTCGCACCACTTTACATAAAGTTCATACATTTTTGACAAGAATAGTGTCCTTTCTGAGTATTCTTTGGAGAAGTTACTTCTACAGTAGTGTGAAAGTTATACGAGGAAACATATTTATGTGATCGCTGATTAATTGTCTATGCTCCTCACAAATTCTATTTTCTGTGAGGCATCACCTTTGGTACTGACTGGAAGTACTTGTGATTCCCGATCGCTTTTTGCTGTAAAAATAAGCAATTCTGATCTGACTTATATCTACGACTCCCAAGTAAAATTTCTAGTAGACGCGAATTTTCTATTCGTTTTTGATGAAAAAAATACTTGTAAGGAAATATCTTCGTTCTCTGTCTCACATTTCTGTTTATCTGGCGTTCCACTCGGTATATTTCTGTTGTTTTCTCGTAAAAATATCCTTTCGCTTCATTAGTATTTGTCCAAAATTTGTTATGAATTAGCGCTGCTTCTTCTTCACTGAAATTATCCAGACATTTAAAGCGACAGTTTACACAGTTTCTTCTGAAAGTCCTAGCCCTAACGGCCTGGCTTCGGCAACTTTTGTATTTTTTTCCACTTTGTCGTAACCTTTTTCTTATATATTTCTTTCAATCTTTCTCGTTAGCTTCTCGTTTTTTAGTGGATTTTGTTCTAAAAAATAAAAACGCAATTAAAATTAATCAATACATTAATTTAGTTAATAACAGTTTTGAAATACCTTTGAACATCATCGTCGTCTGGTATATCATCCAGGCCGTCTAATTCGACCGATGTACCGTCTGTTTTGCTTGGACTATCTAATTTCCTAGCACTTGATGTCCCAGTGATATAATTATACCAAAGTGATATTTTTTGTGATCTGAACCTTTGCTACGTATTAACTTATCGGAATCCCAAGAATACTCATCGGTATCGACACTAGAACCTTCATTTTTATCGATACTGAAAAAATTATAAAAATTCATTCTAACCTATTTTAGAAATTAATAACTTACATTTTTCGTTTATTATTCATTGTGGTTGGTTCATACTCCGACCGTGAGTCCTGGTAAGATTGCGAAAGGTATTTACTAAAATACTTATGCCAAATTATTCCATGTCCGTACATGGTGGACATAGCTAAATCCTATTGGCTGGTAAGGACATAGACTAATATGGTTCGAACATTAAAAACTTTGAATAGACATAGCATAAATTAGACTCTCTGTAAGTATTGAACCGATTGGCACAGAGTAACATGAAATAGTTTGGTTGTTAGAGCTTTGGACATAGAATACTTTGATACTAAAATATCAATTAAAAAAAATGGATATAAAATAACCTGGTCTCAGACAACGATATATTAAAAGACAAAAGATTAAACTGATCTTAGATTACTTTTATTTTTTTAATCATGACCTTTTTCTATATACGACGTGTCATTTTCCTTTACAATTTTTTTTTATTTTCACCGTTATTGGTTACGCTACCACATAGGTCACTCATCTAAATCGTCGTCGGAGAAATACTTCTTAATTGCATCGAGAACATGGACAGACGTCTTAAAGTTGATATATTTTATCTGTTAACGAAACTGACTACAAGGTTGTAATAGAGGATTAAGTAATATTTATTTTAAATAGGTGTCAATGTTATTCTCCCTAAGTACTTTGATTAACTAAAAAGGTGATTTTTAATAGACTAAGTATCTGCCAACATTAAACCAATTGTTCTTCAAGTTGTTTATAAAAAATAATAGGACTAAATTAACATTCTAATTTAATTATGAATAAAATAATCTTTAGTTGACCTTTAATTAATAATGAATCTACCCACGATTGATAAACAATTAAAAAAAATATGTGTATTTAACTATTATGTTTTAAAATTAACATGATGATATGGAGTATTAAACAACTTAAATACAATAGAAAGAATTATATACTGAATAATAAAAGCTCGTATTTTAATGATTATGATATGATTAATAAAATAGTAGATAATACAGTGGGTACAAAATGTTTTGTAATGACAAGTAATGCGTGGATGTGAATTGTAATTCTTTCCTATTTTTTTTTTTTAATATTCTATACAGGATGTTATTGAATTATTGTACAGTTGACGAAACCAAAACGTGAATGTCAAAATTCTATTGGTGTGATTCATTGCAAAAAACTAATAACTAGATAATACCGTTCTAATTGTATATACTAGAAACTAATATTTAAGATCAATACACTCTTCTGCTAGAATTTCAAAAACAAAAAGAAACTATTCAAAAAAGTGAAATAAATTTTATTATTAACAAATTTTTTAAAAACATAAAAACATAATAAAAAATATAATGTTTAAAAATCTACATATATAAAAAGTTCTGCTTGGTCCAAAACTTAAAATGCAATTATCAGATTTTAATTTTTTTCAAGCCGTCTACGTCTACGTAAGTTGATGGCATAATTTTGATGAAAAAATTTTATTCCTCATAAAAAGTCGAGCATGCTCTAAAATCTAAAATAAAACTATCGAATATCAAATTTTATCAGTCGTATACGAGGTTTGTTAAAAATAAATGTACATTACAGCAAAAATCATAATTTTTGACAAACCTCGTATATTGCTTAAAAAATTTATATCAGATGGTTTTATTTTAACTTTTGAACTATGCAGAACTTTTTATAAAGAATGACGTTTTTTCATAAAACTAAGAATACATTTTTTTATACGGTTCCGACTCAATTGGACATACTGTATACCATCCATGCTATAACTTCTGAACCATGCAAGATAATCGAACCGGACAAAAGTCATCCATTATAATTGGCGGTGTACTTTGAAACAAATAAAAATTTGATGACCCCCCCCCTCAAAAGCTACCCCCTGGAACAACCCCCTCAAAAATTATTAACGACATCCTAATTTTTTTTCTGCTCATTTTTGTAGTCGCTACTTTTCTCTGTACAACTGTTTTCAAAATTTTGAAATCGCTCTATAAATAAGTGAAATACGTTTTTTTATTTTCATCAAGTTGCTTGCTGTCATGGTAAGTTTTCTAGCGAATTATAAACAATACTATATTAATCTGTCTCTTGCTAAATAGAAGTGCAGCTTAAATACTCGATAAAATTAGCAGTTTTTACTTAATAAAGTTTGCAATAATTTAGAGTGTGTTAAGTCCTAACAAAATTATTTCAAAATACCTACTGTGTTTAGTTCCAACGATGAGTACACCGATATAATAATGATTTACGGCGAATGTTGCAAGAATTCAAGACAAGCTAGACAATTATAGTATGAATAGAATAGAATAATTCCCTCAGTTAGAACGTTTTCCAATTTAGAAAGAAATCTTAGACAAGGATATTTTTCTGACGGTAAACATCATGAAGGACACAACAGAATAATCAGATATGAAAAAAATATTATACACGTTTTGGCTTGCGTCCATGTAAATCCACATGTGTCTATCTGAAATTTGGCACTCCAAATTGGAATAAGCAAAATTAGCATCCAAAGAATATTAAAAAACAATAAATATCAAGTCTCTGCCTGTGGATCCAAGGGTGCCGGGTTCGAATCGCACAGTTGGTCGGGATTTTTTTATTTAATTTAATTATTTAAAATTAATTCTGATGGCTTAGTAGGATTCCTCACTCGACCATTCACTGTTGGGTTCTAATTAACAGTGCTGTTCCTAAAGTGGCGCTGGGAAACAGTAACAAAGCCTACACAGAACACGAGGCTAATGACCTTAGCAGTCGATGCCGATGACACCAAAAAGAAAAAAAGAAATAAATACCATCCTTATAAATTACACTTGGTTCAAGGTTTACACCCTAATGATCTTAAAAGACGCTTAGACTTTCCCGCTAGAATGCAGGTGAAACTAAATGACGATGCCACATTCTTATATATTATATTCTGCAGCGATGAATCACGTTTCCATAATAATGGTGTATTAAATCGCTTTAATTCCAATTACTGGTCCCCAACAAATTCCCACTGGGTAAGAAAAACAAGATTTCAAAATATTTGGAACCTAAACGTATGGTGTAGTTTGTTCAATGGAAGGATTATTGGTCCTCATTTTTATGAAGACACTCTAACGGGAATGGGATATCGTGATTTTTTAATCAATACCGTTCTTGATTTGTTGGAAGGTGTTCCTCTTAATCAAAGACATGATATGTGGTGGCAGCAAGATGGTGGACCAGCTCATTATGCACAAATTGTGAGCCAGTATTTGGCAAACACTTATGGCAACCGTGTAATATCCACGCATTCTCCAATTATCTAGTGGCCGACACCTGATTTGTCGACTCTAGATTTATTTTCTGAAGTACAATAAAAGACGTAGTATACGAAACAAAACCAGAGGATATAGAAGATTTAAAAATAGAATCAGACATGCTTGTAACAGATTTACACCGGCCATGATTCGAGCTGTCTGTCTAGAAATTTATTGTTAAAGTTTGACAAATGTGTGAAAGTGGGAGGTGGGCAATTTGAGCACTTATTATAAGTTATTACTACTCTTTTTTTGTTGATATTTATTTCTTGCCTTCTCCTTCTCTTGTTTCAAAGTATTTTTTAATTATGTGTCACCTTATAAAGTATTTTTTATCATCAACTTGATATACAGTTTTATTTAATTTTTCACTTATTTATGAAGCGATTTGTACAGAGAAAAGTGGCGACTACAAAAATGAGCCGAACAAAAATTAGATGTCGTTAATTATTTTTGAGGGGGTTGTTCCAGGGGTAGTTTTTGAGGGTGGGTCATCAAACTTTGATTTATCACAAAGTACACCGCTAATTATAATGACTTTTGTCAGGTACGATTATCTTGCATGGTTTAGAAGGTATAGCCTCGGTAAAACAATATGGGACACCATGTATATACCCTGTTTTCGCAGATAGGGGTGCCCAATAGGGAAAAAATTTGTATAATTAATTTTACGTCCAAAAGTCTTTCTTAATAAAAAGTTCTGCTTGTTGAGAAAATGAGTTGACGTTAAGAAATTTTTAGATCACATTAATAAATTAGGAAAGTATGAAAATGCTTTAAGTACCATTATTTATTTTTTTTTACAAAAATTTTATAAAAAAATTGTTTAGAAGCTAACGTAAAGTCTAGATACAAATTTTGAAATAAAAATTTAAATAACAGTGGTTTTTAGTATTTTTACCTATTGGGTGCCCCCATTCGCGGACACACTGTATATAATATAATATACTTTATTTTTGTTTTTTATCTGTAAAGTAGTAATGTTACTTAAAATATTATTACAAAATAATCCAAGTTCAAAATTATTGTAAAAAAACTCCAGTACCATATTTTGTTTATTCAACCATTTATTCTAAAGTTATGTACTAGTACAAAACCATATTAAAAAAACAATACCACCAAATCTTAAAATGATCATAATAAGATCTAATGGGAAATATTGTTTATACTTTGGGAAGCCCAACACTTTCCAATTTTGTTGCCATTCAAAGGAGTCCATCTGCATAATTAACGACTTCTCTCTTATATTGAGATATTTGATTATTCTATAAATATTTCAAGATTTAGAACGATCTTCCGGTTAATTTATAGAAAAGAATCTTTAGAAGATATAAATGTTCCTTTTTATATAAATAAATTATCGGAAAATGATATAAATACCATACCCATAAGTCATGTTTTATATAATTTCATTATTTTCCTTATTCTAGAAAATTACAATTTGTAGGTACCTACCTGTAACAACAAATTGTATTCAAAAATGAAAAGTCTCGATAATCCATTACATCAAATCGAGATATGTTCGAAGTAAAAACACTCATTTCCTTATACGAGTAGAATCTACGGCTGGTGTATATAGCACTTAATCGTCTAACCATGAATTATTTACTTACCGTTCTTCGCGTAAACACATTGATGTTGAACTTGATAAAAACCGTGGCAGGAACTATAGTCTGGGTACCGAAGTAAACGAGAAGAACGTTACGTACCTATAAAAAAATCTCCGAGGTACTAGAACTAATATCGTCACCTACAGTGCATAAGGTTGTATATCAAAATTTTATGTTATTTTTTATTAATGCTACATGTGGTATTTTGAAATTTCCACCTTATCTGTTATACCATCAGCTGATCGATTTGCAAGGTACAATAATTATAAAATATTCTGTTTCTGGAGCTGATTGTTATTAATACCAATTCTCGTATAATATGCTTGAATATTTGAATTTTATACAGCTACACAGATTACATAACGAAAAAGTAAGCCATTGCGTTCTACTGAATGTATATAATTTTAAATTTATTCTAGTAAGAACACTGTACGGATATGAAATCCACTAATCACAGTTTATATTTGGTAACCATGCTACTATACATGGATATTAGCATATCTACGCACAGACTACAAAACAAAAAAGTATGTCATTGAGTTCAACTGAACGAATATATTTCATATCCATTCTAGGTAGTGAGAACACTGCAAAAAATAAAATCCACCAATCACAGTTCATATTTTGGACATCCAACAACTATAATTTTTAAAATATTAAATAAGTGTCAAGCCTGTCAAACCAATTGTCAGTATATTTTTTAATTATTAAAATTAAATATACATTAAAATGAGTTATTTTTGTGTAGAATCGATAAATATACGTAATTAATAGCATTTTTATATTTATTTGAACAATATTTAAAAAAAAAATTGAATTCTAATCAAACTGTATGAAACTATTTTAATTAAGAGTATTAAAACCAAAATCGTAAAAGTGGCTGTAGAAACATGGACTTCCACGCAAAGAGCCGTAGATCGATTCTCGGCTGGCGACTATTTTTTTTTTATTTTAAAAATCAGTAAAATTAGTTATTTGTCTTAATAACCTAATTTTTTTTTAATTTGTAGATTTCCGTAAGTGGGTCGTAGAAAAAATATAATGTACAACTTGAGTGGATTGTCCATATCGCACTTAGACTCTTGAGCACTCTCCGCCCACGGCGTCATGCCCAAATTTCGTCTAAGTGCGATATGGCCATCATATCCACTCTTGTGCACAAACTACTATTTTTTTTTTAAATAAGTGATAATTATTTCAAACTAATTAGTGTATTAAAAAATTCTTGTGAAGAAACAATAGCATTCCGCAATGTATTTGTCTATATTTACAACTAAATTGTAAATTTTCGTAGAACTATTTAAAACCAATTTAATTGTAAGTATTAAAAAAATAGTTGCCTTCTTAGCGCAGAGGTAGAGTACTAATTTGTCATGCAAAGGATCCGGAGTTCAAATCCAGGATTAAAGACTAATAAAAATTTGTTTTCTCAAATTCATTTTATTTTATATTTTATTAAAATCATAAACTATTTTTTAATAACCTCTAAATTTATTTTTAAAATGTGTAGATTTCCATTAATGGGTCAAAAGAAAAATATACGTACTAATTAAAAAAAAAAAATACTGACAATTAGTTTTAACCGGATTGTCACTTATACAAAATTTAAAAGTCATGTGACCAAAATACTGGTGCAGTGTTCTTCACTAGATAAAATGGATATAAAATATATTCGTTTAGTTAAATGCAATGGCCTACTTTGAAGTATGTGCGTAGAATAGCTAATATCCATATGGCAGTGGAAAAACTACTATTAATCATGACTTTTTGCAAGTTAAATTAAAAAATTTTATTTTGCTTACGTAAAAATGCAGCTTTTAAACATACCTACAACCACCGACGAAAAAACATTCATTTATAATAATTATTAACCCTTATTTACTTGAAGTATTCAGCTTGTGTTTAAAGTTGCTGCATCAGAAAAAGCGAGACGCTTACTAAATTGAGTGGGGATAGCTTGGGCGAGCATGTCTTTTATGAATAAACCAGCTTGTACAATTGTGTTTTACACTATTGCCATACTGCAAAATGAATGGTATACTTTCATGTAAATCATTTTAAGTAACAATAATAGTTCCTACAAGAAGAAGACATTAAACAGATAATAAGAATGCAATTATACTTCCTTAATAAATTTTGAAATATAGACGCTATATTCTTTTTAGCTAATGGGTTTAAAGCCTAATAGTAAATTCGGAATTATAACCATACACAATCCTTGTAACAAGACTCTCTTATATTAATTTGTCAACTACGTGGATGATACCGTGAATGCTTGCAATTCGATATTTGTAAACCAAATTCGTCGTTATATACAATCATTTACACTTTAAATAACAATATTATAACCTTTAGGACGTAATGTCAATACCATAGTTGTCAAATATTTCGATGTTGTCATTTGGCCTGAAAATGTCAAACTTTGTGATGTAAAACTTACAGATGCTGAATTAATAATATTGTTTAAATATTTGACTGTAAGCTTAGAATATATTATTCTAAGGTTGTAGGCAGATATATATGCGTCAACAAAGAGTCATTACATAAATTAAAAAAATTATAAATATCTACACTAAGTACAAATCATAATATTGTAAGTAAGATTATTTTAGTTATGTTATAATTTTTACACTTCACATATTTTGGCCCTACCTCCCTAGTACATTCGTGGCTACTGATTTCTTTTCTCATTTTATTTATATTTCAGTTCTTTAATCCACTTAATATTACCTTTTATTGTGTAATGATTTTTCCCAATTTGAGAATTTTATATATCCTTATTGTCCTATTTGAATGAAGTTTTGTTTTTTCTTGTAATTGCGATTCATCCTTCCCTTTTCGTTCTTGGTCTCCTATTTTTTTTAGATAATTTTTTTCAATATGTATTATTTTTTCCTAGCTATCAATGAGGTTATGATGTAAAGGGATATTTGGTTATACGAGTATATCTTCGGATCTAACTGGAAACTACATCCGATTGGACTTGCTTGGAGGGGCAACACGCCGGACTCGTTTCGGCACAATCTAAGATAGCGCCATTGCCATTAAGCCACTCTTAATATATCACTTACGTCAGTAATGATAATATAATATTCCCCCCATCAGACTAAAAAACGTGAAACCAGGTTAGTTCTTTCAGGACCACTAGGATTTGAAATTATAACTTTTGTATATCTAAAAACAACAATATGTTACCGCTGGCCATTCTACTACGTTTCGTCAATGAAAATATCATCCGCTTTTTAATTTCTTATGAGAAAAATCTTTATTAATATCTAGCAAAATTAGAATCACTCTAAATTGACCGAGTCTACATGAAGTGAGTAAGCGAATTCTCAAAATTTTAAACCTATAACTCTAACATTGTACGTCACTGATATGTATTAATATTAATATTAAGTTTCGCTAATGATACTACATTATTATTAATAGCAATAAATAAGAGCAATAAAATATCATCGCAAAAATGATATAGAATATTTAGGAAGCAATTTTTAAAACTAGAGAGTTTTTATAAGATGGACAACTTTTTATGAAGAAAATTGCTATAATTATTATAAGTAAATAATAACTTTACAAACTAGTTCTTATCTTTTTAACAATGTTAGTAAGTAGCAAGTAGTAGGTTAAAAAACAAATAGTAAAGGGGCCTTATTTTTTAATTCTTATAACTTTATTACAATAGTTCTTCTTATTTCGGTCTCTTGATAGTTTTTATTTCCTTTATTCATTTTTTCCCTAATTTTTCGATTTTGTCATGGAATTTTAACTTTGTTTTCTTCTTTCTTATATTTTCCTGTTTCTGGTTTTTAGGTATCATATTTTGTCTCATTTTAACTACTGATACGGTATCAAGTCAATAGGTTTATTTATATCTTCGTTATTATAAATCTCCTTGGTTTGCTATTTTATTAAGGTACGTGAACATTAGCAAGAAACTTGCGACACTTATTGTCCAATATACTTGCATGACTGTTTACACTAAGGTCCAGTATACTTGCATGACTATTTACACTATGGTCCAATATACTTTCATGACTGTTTACACTATATATCAGCGCAAAAAAACTGTTTCTATACTAACGGTGGTACTTTTGTTGAAAAGGCAGAAAAGAAAAGAGAATTGGGATTATATTAAAGAGTGGATATTAAAAAGGTGTGATCTTGAATTTCAAGAAATAATAATTTTTTTTGAGAATGTCAGAAGAAAATTTCAGCTATCCTTTGGAATTAATTTGACCAAGTATTACTAAAGTGATACACACAAGTGAGTAGGTACTGGGTAGGTCAATAAAAGACCCTGTAGAAAAATAACTTTTATTTGAAATTTACAAAAAGTTAGCTCTCTAAAAAAATTCCAACCCGTCTTGAAATACTTTTTTTTAACTATTCGTATTTACATGAGAGAACGTTTACTTGCTGAGATCAACAGTTATCGCAGTACACACTGAGCTGGCAGAACTTAACCTACGTAGTTTTTACACATAATCTGACATCTACTAGAGCAATAAATGTCGCAAATTACTAGTTAGTGGCCACGTACCTAAAAGGTTCGACATTTTTATTAAATTAAATCAGATTTTTTTACAAGTATACTACCTTTCAAATAAAAGATATCGTTCAATCACAAGTTGCTTTATTTTGCCATGAACTATACATGTGTGTATTACTGTTAGTAATGCTTGGTCTAGCTAGTTCTAAAAGATAGTTAAAACCTTCTAAAATTCTCTGTTTTTGTAACTTTGTTTCTTAGTTCACACAATAATGTTTCATGGAATGATCACATTTTTTATTATTCTTCCTCTTATCCAAATTATTAGTGTAAACCCACATGACATATTTTTGCAATATAACTTGAGATTTCTGTTGCAACTACTTGTCATGAAATAATTTGCCAGAAAAGTTGCGATAGTGTAAAGAGTCATGCTAGTTTATTGGACAATAAATGTCACACGTTTCTTGCTAGTATCCACGTACCTTTATATTTTTATACTTTTTGTCCACTTGGTATCATCATTTAAAAATTTATAAAACAAATGAGTAAGTTATGATTAGTAAATTTTTGTATTTATATGATAAGAAAATTTTAAAATATCACTATTATATGTAAATATACAAAATTGATATTTTCTTGTTTTACCTAAAGCTCCCTGACTAAAATTATTATTGCAGGCAATAACACTAATAGTAGTAATAGTACTGTTACATTACTATCAAAAAAATGAGTAACCACAAAAGATGGATTTCATATGGTTCTTGGTGTTGAAAATTAAGTTTTATTAATGCTTCGCTGATTATTATTTGGGATTACAGCACGAAGTCTACTTAACGAAAGTACCGACTTCATTTTCAATGTTAAACTTGTTTATTTTATTAACCTAGATTTAATTACATTTCTGATTTTGTATCATTTGGAAGATACTTTTATGAAGAATTTAGCAATATGACTTTTTATGGCGTTATTTTTAAATTTGCCGCTCTCAGTCAACTAAATGGGTATCAATTTTATATCCATTCTAAAATTAATATGAAATCTATCAATCACAGTTCGAGTTTTGTATCTAACTTTTTTTAAATTTCGTAATTATTTAAAAATCTCTCAATGTAATTAGTATTAGATTTAAAAAGAAAAAAATCAAAAATTAGTTATTCTAATGCAGAATCGATAAATATTGGCAATCCAGTTAAAAAGAAACCGTAAGTTTTAATAAAGCAAATTCCATTGCAAGAAATTATAATTGTTAATTAAAAATATATTCTAAGTTTGGTAGCAAGTTCTTTTTTGTATATATTTATTTTATTTTACAAATGAAAATGTTGTGTTAATTAAATTATTAAACATTTTGTAAATTTGGTGAGCAGTAGAAAATATATGTATACAGTATCGGCTATCGAATACCTTCGAATTCTTGGCACAAGTGCGTGTCAAAACTACAGAAAGCACAGAGAACCAGCTTTAGAGCAAACAAGAAACGATGCAAGTTCATACAAACTGGCAACGTCGATATTATTTGCCTTTTGCTCGCACCAATGCAGGTTTCACACGCACTGGTGATATAAATATTTATAAAAAAAAAAATTTGAATTTTATCGATATACTTTTTTTATAAAAGATAAAAGGATTATTGGGCAAATACCGCAAAAAATAAAAAAAAAAAATGCCTAAAGGCAAACCGTAGACACGTGTTTCTGACTATTGGTCTTCATCAGTACGGTGCAGCCAAGTTCAAAAGAGAATGGAACTAGCGATGAAATCAAATCAATAGGAGATCACTCAAGAAGCCAACCACACATTTGTGGACTGTGCTAACATTCCTAGTGATTACTAGGAAAATATTAGTGTCGCCACGGAGGTAAGTTATAGCCGATATGAAGATGCATCCAAGCCCAGGGAAATTAAACAAGAGAAGGTTTAGTGCAGTGAAAAAATGTAAAAGATAAAAGGATTATTGGGCAAATACCGCAAAAAATGAAAAAAAAAATGCCTAAAGGCAAACCGTAGTACTGATGAAGACCAATAGTCAGAAACACGTGTCTACGGTTTGCCTTTAGGCATTTTTTTTTTTTTCATTTTTTGCGGTATTTGCCCAATAATCCTTTTATCTTTTACATTTTTTCACCGCACTAAACCTTCTCTTGTTTATTTTTTTTATATATATAAATTCTGTAACAATGTTGTTACTAATGGTTATTGTGGCAGAATCGGTCCATGACCTAACTTTAATCTTTTATTTACCATACGTTTTTATCTCTCTAGGCAATATTTTTAGAGTTACTACTTTGTATATCTTTGTTTTATATGGTAAATAATAAATTATTATTATTATTATTATTATTATTATTAATTAATACTTTAAGAATATTAAATATCAATGAAGACAATGAGTTCGAAATGAAATTAAAATATTTAAAATAGATTGATGATATTTTCTCAAGACCATTGCGTATAATTGTCTTGATAATTAATTATGTTAACTTAAGACATCATCTGATGAATTATTCGTTTACGGTTTTTCTCAATAAAAAGCTGGATATAAATATTAATACTGATTAAACTAATTAATAAAATGTATCGATATGATTGGTATTTTGCTATAGATGGTAATTACTTCCTTTGGTGCTTATAATGGCATATAGATAAAAAAATCAAAAAATTTATGTTTAATTATGATAATTAACAACTTTGTTTTGATTTATCGGGTATTTTGTTAAATAATTAAAAGGTGGGTAATAATAAAAATATATGTGTTTAACTGAAATACAAGATTTAAGTACCTATATACCGTTTGTTTTTTTCTAATTTATGAAATATACCTGTTATTTACACTTAAAGAAAAAAAAATTTCAAATGAAAGTTACTTGTAATATTAGTATGTATAATTTTAATAGTATACATAATGTTGCTAAACTGGCCCGTATTCGAAAAAATTGACAAAAATTGCAAAATTAAATTTTTTAAGAAAATTGTTTAAATTAATGTTGCTTAATATGTCAATCTCTATAATTTTTGTACCATACATGTAAAATGGACCGTACTCGAGATATTTGAGAAAATTTGTAAAGTTTGAAGCTAACTTAAAAACTGATGAAGAAAAGAGCGCCAAATTTTAAATTTAAGCTTTAATCCAGCTGCAGTTGGTTGACTAAATTTTGAGTCGAAGCATATAAAATGTCGTTTTCTTTTTACTTTAAGGAATATCTCTGTTATTTACGATTGGAGAAGAAAATTCTTTAAATAAAAATTGTTTGCGATATTTTCTATAGTTTTTGTTTTATACATGATTTAAAAACTTACAATGGGCTATATCTCACAGACGAAAGATGTTAAAAAAACGGTTGAAATCCTTTCTATGATAGGAAAGGGGGGTACTAAAATGACATAGAAGAGAATTCATAAATTTGTAGTTCAACAAAAACTTAATTAAATTTTCCTTTTGAGGCAGGGTTTCACAATTACTGATTCACCCTGTAAAATTAGTATTTATACCATTAAATAGCATTTTTAACCGACTTTAAAAAAAGAGAAGGTTCTCAATTTGTTGGTATATTTTTTTTTATGGGCTTTTAAATGATGTCACACAAGTAGGGATTTGCTGTATAAACTTTTTAGTTGGACGAATTGGAGCCTAGGGGATTGATGGGAGTAAGTTCTCTTTTATGTCATTTTAGTTCACCCTTTCTATCCTAGAAAATGTTTAAGGATTTGTGTATGTACTTAGTTCATCCTCTTAATTTTTACAGGGGTAATACAATAGTTTGTACAAAAAAAAAACGTAAAAAGCCTATAATAACTAGACAAGAAAGTGTTGGACACTTTAGATCTTTGAGCAATGTTGGTTCCCATCATTAAAACTAGTATTTTGGACAAAGGACATAAATTATTTATTATCTATTTTCAACCCATTGATTTTCTTCAGGTGTGTTATTTAAAACTAATTTTGTAAGGTGCTTTAAATTTGGGATTATATATTTTTTAATGTGAGAAATCAAAAACAGAAAATTATGTATAAAAAATCTGGTCAGAAAATAAAAAAAATTGTGGACCTGGAGAACAGCGTCACCTACCTGATCCAACTATAGCTAAAAACCTACATAAGCACTTAAAACGCATCAAAATCGGTCAATTCGTTTGGAAGAAGAATTAAAATAACAAACACAATTTATATACAGATTAGCTGTTAAAGATGGAACCAAACCTATAGTGCTTAAACAGTTCAACGTACAAAACCCAAAATTTCAGAATTTTAACAAAATGTATTTGCGCATATTTTAGCCCTAAAATTATTTTTTTTATAATTACAAAATTTTAAGCATGGACGCCATCTTGATTTTTTTAAATAGTAACATAGGGCATGTAATATACCATTTGAAAGGGTTTAACACCCTGATTACAAAAATGTATCACAAATGGGTCTTGTGTCAAATGCACAGCCTCCTACGCTCCCTATTAATGATATCCTTTCTTTTGTATTTAGGCCCCGTAGCAGAAATTGGCCGTACAACAGCTCTTATAAATTCATTCTTGGTATTCAAAGAAGTCACACAAAGTTTTATGAATATACCTTCGTACAAATAACAACCAGTAACGGGATTAATAAAAGCGAATGAGCTAATTTTTGACAACAAAAAGGAAAATCAACGAAAGACCACAATGTAGTTGGGGCCGAAAATTCTGGAAAACATAAAAATGGAAAAAGATTATTGCAGAAATATTGCTCAAAATAAATACAGAAGAGCTCTAGTATATCTGCTCCAGTATCTGCAAGAAGTGTGGCGGAGGATCTCCTAAAGCAGTTGCCTGTGTATAGCTCAGGATTCTCCAAATGCAGAAATTTTGCAATTTCATATGGGATTTTAGCAAACGTGTTTACACCAATTGCTTGGACAGTGCACTTTTCATTTCGGTAATTGATAAAAAAACATTTATGCGGAATGTGATTGGGACGTAATTTCGTGTATTTATGATATATATCGAGCAAATTTAATCCTTCTTTCACCTCACCTCTAATAATTATAAAACTTCGTTCTTTATCAGTTTTTGATCGTGTCACTTTTACTATTAATATTGATCGTACTTCTCTCAATTTTTGGATCTCATATCTACGACGTGCTCCTGCGATGCCAAATATTGCAGCGACCTATAACAAATTGTTTAAAAATATTTTACAAAAGCTATATAATTACCGACTTACTTTTTTCATCAAATATTGGGAGCCAGAGCTTCTTTTAGAAATTTGTAAATTGTTCCCTGTTAAATACTTTTGACTTTTTTGCCCGAAATCCTACAGAATTCTGCTTTATGAATGCTATTAGTTTCTTATAATTTTTAACATTAATATTTTCCTTCGAAGAAAGGCAAGCTCTCACAATTGAGTACTCAGACCAAAGTGATGAGGGTTTAATATCATGTGATCTTTTGGAAAAATACACAAGAAGAACGTTTTCTGTAAAATTTACAACTTTTTTTGTCGAAGCACCATTCTTTGAAACGATTGTAAGTTATTTCTTGATTTAGTGGGTAATAAGTTTAATGACGCTGTATTTGCCATTTCACTGACTTCTGGTGGGGTCTCAACGAATTCTTCTTCATCCTTGTCATCTATTTTTTCAATTAAATCACCCATTTTAAAACTTTAAAATGCGTACTTAATTGTCAGAATTAATTTTTGATTGACGTGTCTGGAACTGTAGTTGTATCAATACTTTGGTTGTATCAAAGTATTGGTTGTATTATCCAAATCATAGTAGCCGTGATCATGTACCTTTGTTTGAGGCATTTATTTACGTTTGTGTACATAATTTGTAATGACATTTTTAATAAAATACATTTTTTATTAATTTATTTATTAAATGATTGAAAATAATTTAAAATATCCAATTGGTTTTAAAACGTAATACAATCTCACAGAAAATTAAAATAGACTAAATATTTAGCGTCGATTTGAATATTTTTTATGTTTGTCATGATCATAAAACGCTGTAGTAAAATGACAGATGAGTGCAATAAAATTTTTATTGCACTAGTGCAATAAAGAACCAGTTTTTTCAATATAGTTCAATAAAGTTTTGTTTTTTGCATGAACGTAGAAAAAAGTTTTTTTCAATTTCAATAATTATTTTTAATTTATACCTAAGTATACACCTTATACGAGACTGGTTTGAGAAGTCAGTGCAAAATAAGCTGAGGTCGTTCGATTTTGTGTGTATGTTTAGTAGCTCTTCTTGGAAGATTACATAATATTTATTTAGTAAGATCAGGCTACATTATGTGTTCAGCATGTGATTGAAATGATGAAATCTTATCCCAGTACGACACCTCTTTCTCTTTTTCGTGTCAAGGAAGTCTGAGTGAGTCAAGTCTTGAAAGTACAGGGCTTATCAAACGAGTTGAAATCCTGACTTTATCAATTTTGCTGCCAGAAATAATAGAAATAAGACTTCTTTAGTTCAACCACACGCCAAACACGTATTATTTGAACTTATTGAAACTTGATATGTATTATGTATTCTTCCAAAAAGTGCTACTAACTAAACACAAGGTCACAACTCTTCAGTGTTGCTATTTTTCTTACTTTTCAAAACAACCTCGAGGGCCCACAATTTTCAAAACTCGCTTGTATATAATAATACCCTTGGGATCGGCTTAGACAATTTCTATGTATTTAGTATGGAAACGAGGACTATTCTTAGTGAATCGGTATTTTAAGTAATATACTCTTGTGGGCAACGCATGTACCTCGTGGTCCCAAGAAACTTACAGGTGTGGGTCGCGTTAAACCTACCCAGGGAATTTCATATTAAAAAAGATCACAGGCATTAAACAAAATAAGAAATCATTATGTTAATTCATTTTGACAATTTTCGCGATGATGTCTGTTAAACTTAAGCTGCAGTGAGCAGTGAGCTGGATAGTATTGTTTCTACTTGAAGGTAAATGTCTAGTGTTTATGATTAGAAAAGAGTTCTTGTCAATTTTTTTTTTTAATATACCGTAATAGAGATATTTGAGAAAAAGTGCAAAATTTTATGTTTTCAATATTTTGGTTGGCAATAAAGATATAAAATAATGTTTCGAATAAAATGTATTTTTTAAGTTTACAACTTTAATTCATATATCTATTCAAAACAATTTTTTATTCGATAGGCCATAGGTACTCAATATATTTGATAACATTAGAGGAATGTCAGGTGTTGGGTACATAATATACTTTGGAGAAGTTTTAAATATTAAATTAACTTAATAACTATGAAAGTATACAGAAAAAAAAACAAATAGTCATAAGTCAATTAAATTCTTGTTGAATATGGTTATTTCTAATCTCAGTTTTGTTGTATACAGTATTAGTTAAAATATTACATAGGTTTATATTCATGGTTAATACGCTAATTGAGTATTTAAAACTTTTCTAGAAACTGTCACTGACGGATTCCGATTTATATTTAAATATAACTTTATACCTGAAGATGGCCTTGTAGGCCGAAACTAGTTGCTACAACTTTAAATTTGAATAATATTATATGGTATTTATTTTTCCTTAAAATTTATTTTATTTTGTTTTAACGCTACCCTCAGTAGACGATATGGACTACTGGCCACTTTCTTATGACAAAAATAAAAATTTGGTTCTTCTCTCCCGCACTTATCCTAGTTTCACTGATATTCTAATCGAACAAATCGTATAGAGCATTGATAAAAATAATATAAGCAAAAGAATATATAGAAATAAAAAGCTTTTCGTTGCTTCAGTCTTTTAAACTTATCAACCTAATTTTATATAAAAAAATATATAACAACTACCCAAACATTCAGTTTATGTATACAAATTTGATTTAGTGACACGCTGTATATCATCTCAGCAAATAACATGCTACACAACAATAGAGTGTAAATAAAGTTGCAACTCTACAACCATCATCGTTTCTATTTCTTTTTTGTAATCACTGTAATACAAAGTAGATACTAAGAATGAGCGTGTATGATTTATTGTGTTTAAAATGATTTTGCATTAATATCACGCTTATTTTCCATACAAAAGTCTATTAAAATATGAGAACAAACAATTCACATACATTCATACATAACGTTATATCATTAAACACATTTGAATCAGTTATGGAACACCCAAATGGTGCGCACGAATGAGGTGAATGACTTGAGATGCTTAAACTTTTCGTTAGCCGGTCCAATCCGAAACAATGTACATCCGTTTAATATACGAATATTGCTACTGGAAATTTTTATGGATTGACTTAATTATGAATACTTTTTATCTTTATCAAAATAAACGAAAAAATTTTGGTACAAAACGTTTTATTGCTTTTTAGAAAATTTATCTGTATGAACATTTTTGGAATAAAAAAAAGTTAATAATTTTATTGATTCCTCCCACCAAAGGGTTGGTAAAAGTATTGGGGCTCAAGTAACCAACAACGGTTGCGACTAAAAAGAGATTAATGTTAAATATTGCTAGAATAAAGTACAAAACTTAGATTTCTGTTATACTCAAGCAGCAATGTGATTCACGAAAAACGGAAAGTGCTACTGAAAGTGGGAAAATGACATCTGCCAAAACGCTTATGAGAACAAAAAAAGGAAGATACAACTAAATTATCATTCAGTATTAAATTTAAAGTAAATTAAAAAGTTTTGTACTATATTCTAGCAATATTTAACATTAATCTCTTTTTAGTCGCAACCGTTGTTGGTTACTTGAGCCCCAATACTTTTACCAACTCTTTGGTGGGAGGAATCAATAAAATTATTAACTTTTTTTTAATTTACTTTTAAATTTAATTTCATAAACTGCGTATTAAATTGAACTCAAAAATCTCATGTAGGAAGTTAGATGTAAATGCATAAAATTTAGAAATAAATGAAAAAGAAATTAAGATACAGAAAAAGATAAAAGTGTAAAACTAGAAGAGATAAAAATAAAAATTGTAGGAAAAGGAGGGTAAGGAAAAAAGACAGAGGACAACGGGACAGGAAAAAAAATAAATATAAATATAATTACTAAAAAATAACAACGAAAATTTAATGAAGAAATGAGAAATAAAATGAAAGTAAACAGGAAATAAATTCAAGAGAAAATTAGAAAACAAGGCAAGGAAAAGATTGAACAGAGGAACGGGAAGAAGAAACAAAAAGTAATTATAAAAAAACAAAAATAAATGTCAGATATCATTAAAACAGACAGAAAAAGAAAGAAAAAGTAGAATATTATGTGAAAATTAAAATTGGAACAAAAATAATAAAAATATATACTTAATGCGTTCTATACTATATTCCTAACAGAACTTTCTAAACCCTCCCATTATTAGTCATATTTTTTTTAGAATCAAAAGGTTCCATCCCTTTACATAACTTGATTTTTTCCTAAAGATTCCAAGTTGATATCGTTTTTTGATTTTTTTTATATTTTAATCTTCCCTTAACTCTGCATTTTTATTCAGATTTTTTTTCAAAATCAATAGGCTTTATCCTCTTACAGAGCTTAATTCTTACTAAACATTTTATGTTAATATCTTCTTTTGTTTTTGATTTATGATTTTTTTTTTTTCATTTTAAGCCCTTTAATTCCCCATTTTTATTCAGAATTTTTAAAATCAACCGCTTTATAAAACTTAATTTTTACTAAAAATTTTAGGTTAATATATTTTTTGTTTTTGTTTTAGGATTTTTTAAATATTTCAACTGCCCTTAACCCACCCATTTTCATTTAGATTATTTTTTTAAATCAATACGCATTATCCCCCTATAGGGTTTAATTTTTACTTAAAATTGCATGTTGATATCGCTTTTCGTTTCTGATTTATGATTTTTATTTATTTATTTTTTTATTTCTACTGCCTTTTTAACCTTCCATTTTATTTCAGATTTTTTCAAAATCAACAGACTTCTTCCTCTAAAATTTATAGGCTGATATCATTTTTTGTTTTTGATTTATGATTTGTTAAAATTTAAACCTTCCTTTGCCTCCCATTTTTATTCAGATTTTTTAAGATTCAATATGAATTATTTTCTCACTCTTCGTTTTTTATTTTTGTAAGTTTCTAACATTTTCTTTATTGTTATACGAGTACATTCGTTTAAGAGCGTTATCTAGTACGCTCCTAACTCAGATTTCAAATCTGCTAAATAACTCGCAACATTTGGTTATTAGGATATAAGTTGATAATACACAAAATTCTCAAAAAAATATACTTCAGAGTGTTGAGAAAAAGTATCCACACAACACAATTGTGTATGTTAGGCTTTAATTTACACAAAATACACTTTAAAAAGAAAGATTTATGAAACCTTAAAAAACAGTTTTGATCTGTCGTTAAACATAAATACACATTACATTTGAGACATCTTGTGCGTGTTCTACTCTTGCAACCTTCATTTCGGCAAAATCTTGCCGTGGTTAAGGAATCTACTGTGGGAAAGTGTTCAGAGCCGTTTAATCTTTTGTCTTCTCCAGGTAAAAGGGCTCTATAGTTTTGGGGTCTCCAGGGTTCATCTTCTTTACTTTCAACTTCATCACCATCATTCTTCTAGGTGTGGCTAGTAATGCTTCCGCAATTTTCTTTAAAAGATCTTAAATTTTTGCTTTTAAACACCTGTTGCTCTACAATCTTCACGATATCCAAGAGTTAACAACTCCGAAATCTAGAAAATGAGGAATAGTTTTTAAAGTCCATTTTTTGTTTTTATAAAAGTTCTATATTATTCAAGCTGCTGGTCGAGAATATCAACGCCACCCATGTTATCATTGTAGTTTTTAACTATTTTAGGACACTTAACATTCACGTGCTGTTTTTCCTTTTTGCAACATCTTTTTACCGTATGTTCAGGTTTAACCCCAGATGCGTTTGAAAGCAAAGTAACCGTTTTTGTATCCTTCCATTTTAGTGCTACCATGTTTTGCTACGTACAACAAAGTTGTTGACTCTATCCTCTAGCAAATTGAATTAATGGCTAGAAAGTTGCACTACTAATTCTATTGCTCATAACGGCCCCTGTTCCATAAATCTTTAATTCATTGAGCTGATTGATTAGCATTGGTGTTGTAAAGTACCTATCAAAATGTACAAAACTACCCTGGTAATGATGAACAAAGTATCCAGAACAACTGCGGGACCTAATCCATATTCTATATCTGGAAGAGGAGTACGTTGTCCATGGTAAATCTCAAAGTCGAGCCATGCCTGTCGAGGATGGAAGAACAAAGTTTTTCAATCCCGTCGGTCTAGGTTTTCCTTTAACAACAAACTGTCTTAAATCGCAACGACCGGTAAATGTAATCATTTGCTCATCAATACAGTAGTTGTTGACTAATCTGTTAATTTTCAAACATGCATCCCTTACAGAATCAAATATGGGCTGAACTTTCCAGAACCGGTTTGTAGTGTGATTGTCTGGTGGATTATCTGTGTCAATGAAATGTAGACATATTTTAAGTAATGTGAAGCGATCTCTAGTAAAAGTATTAGTAATACTTTGAAGTTTTATTTCTAATTTCCAGTACCAGTGCAAACGCAGGTAAGGGATGCAACCACAAACAAGATAAGCACTTCTTTATTTCAGTCGGAGTTGTATTAAGTATTTTACCTTTTTTTAGACAAACAATACATGTTAGTATTCTTCGCTGCCTGTTCTAAATGACTCTCCGGAAAGTAAGTTTGAAAGTATTGCAGTGGAATTTTAACAAAAACGTCTATCCTATAAACATAACTTTTTTTCGTATTTTTCTCTTTAAGACTGGGAGCCTGACTTCCGTCATGATTTTCAACTTCGGTAGAGGTATCTGGAGTAGCTTGACTCATTGTATTTTGTGGCTGTTCTATATCATCATCTCCTAAGTCTGAATTGCTCTCATCAAGATTTTTTAATAGAACTATACTGTCATGGAGCCAAGCTGGATCAGCATCTGTATTATCAAATTCTATGTCAGAATCATTATTCATTAATTCTAAAAGTTCATCCACATCTTGCTGCTTGTTAAGGTTTTAGTCTAAAAAAAAACACTCACGTAAATAAACGACTAGCCTACACAAACGTGTAGGAGCAGATAAAGCACTACGAACGGACCTACACAACTGCATATGTTCAAGATTTAGACAAGAAATTAGTGTTTTTGTTTCAATATAACTCTATGGTTAGTTACTTCTAAAATTGTTATTTATAGACATTCAGTATTACGTTCAAATTAATGTTTGTTGCTAAAAAATAGTACTTACATTTGTTGCGAAAGGTCGGTCGTCCATCTTGCAAAATAAAAGTCTATGAATGGATAACCCAAACAAACACACGTGGCTTGATGCCAGTCTCAACGCTTAACTGATACCCACACAAACGATGTCGCTCGTACAGAACGTTCGAATTCACGAATTTAGAGTTGTAATTGAATTTTGTTTTTGAACCAAACCTACACAATCGTGTAAGCAGGTACCGAAAGGGTTATAGTTTAATACCTATTTATTATTATTATTATTATTGTACTAGTAGCGCGTTACTCGATTCTTCTAGTTTTGATTATATACTACTTATTGCATTGCTTTTGATTTTATCGCCCCCAAGGGAGATAAAAAAAATGTTACGGATCATGTGATACTTCATTTTAAAGCTAACTTTATTAATAATTTAATGCGCAACATGAAACATAATAGAATGTAAAATTAACTTAAATAATTGAAAAACCTTGCATGGCTTTAACGTTAAGAAATACAAACTAGAATAGCAAATTTTATTGAATGCTTTTATTAATATTGTCCTTTTTTGTTTCAGGTAAGTCAGCAACACAGTATTGAAAACTAGTATTTAAAAAGGTAAGTCCAGAATAAAAAAATAATTCCTAGATGACGAAGCCTGATATAATGGCCAGCTCGGTCACCTTACTTCACACCTTTAGTTTTTTCTGTAGGGATACCTTAAATCGAATATTTGCTCTACAGTACCTGAGGTTTTGTAACAACGCATGTATTGGAGAACTCATATCATTTTGATTTATTATTAATTGAAATACAAAGAGTATATGTATATTATTTAATAATTTTAATGTGGTATTTGATACAGAAACAAATATTTATTATTATTTAAATTTTGTATGTAATTATTTTTATTTACCTAGGAGAGATAAGTATTCCAAAAGCTGAAAAATTACGCCGTTTTAGAAATTGTCATAGTAAATTTTCACCCATTATTAAATTCATAGTGTAAAGTGTTTAGGAAAATTTCTAATGCATTTCATTCATTTACTACTTATGTATCTCTAATCAATGTATCAATGTCAATTACAATGTATTCTTTTGTGGGAACTGTTATAAGAGAAAACGTTTTAAAATTAGCAATATTCTAGACACTTTGAAAAATGCAGAATATGTAGAGTGATTATAAATGATGTGATTCCTCACAATACATACAATAACTCATAATATTATTAATGCTAATAATTTTAATATATCATGACTACAGGAGCGTAGATAAAATATTAATAAAAATATTTCTGAATAATAGAAAGAGACGTGTGATGAAATTAGTTTTTAAAGTATTCTTTCATGAGGATCGGAAGTCTTCAGCAGAGCTGGTATTAAATTATTTTTTTTTATTCTTTATTTAGGTACCACTAAACAATGGTTTTATATGTGTGAGTTTATTTTTATATCAAATTTAATGGCACTTTCCTGTAAAACTATAAGAATTTTATCTACAGTGCTGTCAAGATCAGACCTTCAAACTTGCGTTGCTCTTGTTAATGTGAACAACACTTAGCGGTTGCAGATACAGGAAACAAAATCTTACATTATCAATGTTGTCAATCGTACGTGAGTCACAAACATCAACATGACATTTTTTCCTGTCATGCACATACGAACGCCATTTACTATTTTTTCATCCAACATAATAAGTCCAATTCGCCAGCACTGTATATATAAAAGAAATAACTACTCTTATGCATTATTTGATCTATTGCTACTATTAAAACTACATACGGAAATAAAATTGAATTGGTGGCATTTAATGTCACTTTGTTTTATAAATAAAAAGAGAAAGCTTATTGATATAAAGGAAATAAAACTGCTGTTTTAATAGCTCAATCAGAATTAATTATAAGATATACGCACGTGTTCAGAGATAAAAAATATAAATAAAATATACAGTGTGTAGCAAAAGGTCTGTAGCATATAATATAACACATTTTTTTATTTTGATTTGTTATAAAATGTTATCTAAACGATATAAAATCGTTGACTGACTGACCTATCAACGCACAGCCAAAACTACTAAGGTAGCTGAAATTATGACCATAGGTATTTTATAACGTGAGTCCACTAAGGAAGGATTTTTAAAAATTTGTGTGGGAATATCATTTTTTTTTATAGGTTGTAACTTGAAAATTGAAATTTTAGCCTTTCACAAATAAATAATAAAATGTTTCAGGGTGTTTGGATTTTCACATTTTAATGGGGGGAAAGGGGGTCAAGTTTGTATAAGAGTAACTGTTAGAGGTAAACACTTGAAAATTTCAATTGTAGCTATTCATTTTAAACAACTAACTTCATATGTCAGGGTTTTTGTAATTTTACATTTTAAGGTAGGGGGTGACAAGTTTGCATCGGACTGTCGTTTTTTAAAGGTAGGAACTTGGGAATTGGAATTGTAGCGACATATCATAAGAAAATAATGATGTATTTCATAGTTCTTTAGATTTTCACATTTTAAGGGGGATGAAATAAGAAGTGAAACAAATAATTTTGTATGTTGGGGCTTTTGTATTTTTATATTTTAAGCGGAAGGTTTCTATGCGAAATCGGTTTTCTAAATGTAGGAATTTGAAAATTGGAATTGCAGCTACTCATCATAAGTAAATAATGATGTATTTCAGGGTTCTTTATATTTTCACATTTTTAGTGGGGTGGAATAGAAAGTGAAAATATTCTGAAATAAATAACTGAAAATAGTGGCTCAGTGGTAGAGTCTCTGCCTGTGGATCCAAGGGTCCCAGGTTCGAATCCCACCGTTGGCCGGAATTTTTTTATTTAATTTAATTATTTAAAATTAATTCTGATGCCTTGGTAGGATTCCCCTCTCGACCATTCACTGTTGGGTTCTAATTAACAGTGCTGTTTCTAAAGTGGCGCTGGGAAACAGTAACAAAGCCTACACAGAACATGAGGCGAAATAACCTTAGCAGTTGAAGCCGATGACACAAAAAAAAATAACTGAAAATAAATAAAAATATATAAAACTAACAGTAAACAAATAGAAATTAATACAAATAAATAAAACTAAATAATTTTTTTTAAAAATAAATAGGTGGAACGTCTTACGCCCTGGCATGAAAAATATAAATAGTGAATTAATAAAAATGACATCTCTCTGTATCTGTAACGTGTTGAGGGTGAGTTACCCTCACGGCACTTAGGCCTAATTAGACCCATTGTGCATTCTCCTGAGATGATAGGCACCTCCTAGCTCCTGAGCCAGCCTACAGATTTAATGTAGTTGATAACGTCGGCAAGAGGTGCTTCTCTTATATCAGCCGGTGTTAGTTGATGCTCACCGAACACAAGCCTTCTATTAAATGAGAGCGTCGAGCAATCGTAAAGGATATGCTCGATGGTCTCATCTTTTTGTTCGCACCTTCTGCAGAGTGCGGATTCTGACAGACCCATGATATGGAGATGCTTTCGTACTTGACAATGACCAGTCAAAATGCCTGTAACTAGGCGAAGATTCTGTCTAGTCATAGTCAAGTATTTGTTTGTTGCAGTGTTGTCAGGATAACTTAAAAGCTCCCTGGAAACTTTCTTGTTTCATCCCATCATTTCTTGAATTTCTTTGAGTAGGTCTGTCACTACCGATTTTGTCAGGCCAATAGAAGGGCCAGGTCCAAAAAGAATTTGGTTGGCTGCTTTCTTGGCTAGTGAATCAGTAAGACAGTTACCTTTCGATGTGGCGTGACCTTTGATCCATCTAAAAGTGACCACATTGTTGATGGATACTTCAGCCAAAACTTCGTGACATTCTAGTACTAACCCTGAGTAAATTCGTGGTCTGTTCAGGGTGAGTAGTGCTTGTCTGATATCTGTTGCTATTGCTCATAGCCCATTTTATGTTTAGGTTTAAGAATCTGGAGTATATTCCACATCCTGAGCGTTGTTTTATTTTAGAACCGTCGGTGTAGTTATGAATCGTAATTTCCCCTTCCTGCTCTTCTATTTGTTCTATTATAACTTTATATGGCTTATGAAAGATATATCTCGGTGAGATGGAGTCCATGTTCGCTTGAAGCAGTGGGAGCGTATCGAGCGTCTCCTGCCAAAAGCGACGTCTCGCCTCACCAGATTCTACATTAGGTTCTATTCCAACCGTGAAAAGGCATGTCATTATCGTCAGAGCAACCTCCTTAATGTAAATATCAAGGGGAGTGAGACCAAGAATGACTTTCATGGCTTTTTTGGTCGGTGTTGTTTTCATGGCTTCTGTTATGTTGAGATATGCTTGTTCTTTGAATTTGTTCTAGTTTACAGATAGCTGTTAATGTTTGTGTTTTAGGTACCCAGACAACTGCACCGTATGTTATGATAACCGTGTAAGTCCATGCGACGACTCTGGGGGAGAAACCCCAGGTTCGCCCCACGGTTTGGCGGCATTGTTCATAAGCAATTGTATGCTCTTTTAACACTGTTTTCTAAATGCCGAGTTCCATGTTAACTTGCTGTCAAAGGTGAGATCTAGGTACTTCACCTCTGTTGCAAAGTTTAGTTTTGTGTTTAGGAGTTCTGAAGGTTTTAATTCCATTTTGATTCTTTTCCTTGAAAAATTACATATCTCCATGTCCCAACGCGTTTACACCCTAAGGATGGACTGCTTTTCTTACGGACAAATTTATGTTCCACAAACAATCTGGTGATGTTAGCAGATGAGAGCCGTACCAGAAATGTGATATGCAAACAGATTTCTAATTAGTTTACTATACAAATTTTAGATTAATCTATTTAACTTTACTCTATAGTATTATCACATACATATCATGAATCCAAAAAAATATATCCCTTTTTTTCTGTTCAGTTTTGTTTTTTTTTCTTAAAAACCCACGTCAGTGAAGTCACGGGAAATGGATAGTTCTTAATAAAAGTGAGTGTATAATGCACGATCTTAAACCTAATATATACTTCATAAATATTAAAAAAAATTGAACGAGACAAAAATAAATATCAGTTTGACGCAAGAGTAAATTATCCTTTTTTTTTTTTAAATAGAGAAAAATATTAGAATCACGGCCACCTAGATCAATTTTTTCTATATTTATTTATTTATTTTATTTATTTGCAATAAATTCATTTTCTATTGAAATTTCAATTATTTTATTTTTATCCCTCCTGTATATTAAAATCAGCAAATCCATCTACTAGTAAAATTGAAAATTATATCTGATCTTCAATATTATCAATAACAAGATTTTCCAGTTCTACCGCAACAACTGCAATATTATTAAAACAACGTCAATATAAAAATTTAATTAAGTTTTAATATATCTATTCATCATACTGTTACCAACACATAAACTTCATCATGGGCTTCCTTAAAGAATTTTCTCAAATGTGGCAATTATCACGCTTGTAATAAAAACATCTATGTTAACGTAACAAACTTAAGTAATTACAAAAAAATCTATTATAAAGTATTTTTTAGAATAAAGTATGAAGTATGGTTCCTTACAAGCTACTCAAGCCAATTTAAAATACTATTAGGATAAAGATTCTCTGAAACGATCTCTCGTCGCAATTTTACACAAACCTGTTTGAAATCAGCTTTGAGCTTTTTCATTTGCCATTGTCCAAATTATTCTTTGAGTTCGACAATTTATTGTTTTATAAAACGCTTTCATAATCACACCAATTTAGATTACATTTCTCTGCTCTCACTTCTTCGTTTTTGCTTGTAATAATGGTTTTATTTTATGTGTATCTCTCATTGCCATAGAGCTTACTTTCATTGTTACATGTATAGACTTTACCCGCGGTAATCTGACACACGTTTTGCAAGGCGGTCTTGAATTAACATTTGTCGGAATATAGAGTGCTGCCACAACTACTTAGTAGTCCGGAACTTTCTGAAAAGAAGTAACTTGTAATCTGACAAATTATGAAAATGATGATAGAAAATATATAATGTACGATAGGCAACTTCTTAAATTAAATAACACAATATAGAAAATTCAAATTTTTTCATTAAAATAATGGCCATAGTAGTAATAAAATAATAAAAACCAAATACAAATGTAACAATAATAAAAAATATTTAATAATAGGCACGTCGGAATAAAGACAGCGCCAGATTAGACAGGGGACGAACTACCGGGGGTTTACTGTAGATAGAGTAAAATGGCACAGTTTGTGAATATTAGAAAAAGAAATTAATATTCACAGCAAAGTGAGTGTCCTTCCTGATAATGAGTATCAGAAGCTGTAAAGATTTTCTAGAGTTAATGTTGAGTGGTTAGCAAAACATTTTCTGGAAAATAGTGGGAAAAACAGAGGGGGAACCTTAAAAACAAATGCAAATATTTCATAGCTCCTTCGGCGATCCTGGCTTTTAAATTGGAGTTGAAAAGAATTAAAGTGTACATCGAACAACAGTCAGCAAATCGGTAAAACATGTACTGACTAAAATCAAGTAAACGTCTTATCTTTGGATACAATTTCTTACAAATAATAACATGCATGTAGCATAGCAGTAACTGAATTCTAAATACCAATTACCGTATGCAATTGACATTATTGATTGCATCCACATAAAATTACAAAACTAACCGAGCATTGGGATGAATAATACTGCAAGAGGAAAGGCTATTGCAGCTTAATTGTACAGGCAATATGTAAGGAAAAGAAGAATTTATTTCAGTAGACGCTCAGTGATCGGGGTGTCTATGATAACCGAATACTTAAGAGATCTAGCATCTTTGCCCAAATGAATAATATGCGGTAAAACTTCGTATTATTAGCTGATTCGGATTACGAAATAACGCCGTGTTTAATGGCACCGTATAGAAATCCCCAAGCGCATATAGTAATAGAATTTAACACATTTTTTCCAAGAGTGTGGGTCATTATTAAAAGATGTTTGGGTCAGCTAAAGGGAAGGTTTCCTATACTATATTATTATTTTTTTCTCTCCTGGGCTCGTCCGACTATGTCTCCGAATAACACTGAAGCCTATTGGCTTATTGTGTTTTACCCCATGTTATTTCATAGCACCCACTCTGTCACCTTTGTACCTTGTCCAAGTTTGTACAGATCTTTGGGTGAGTGGGTTCTATACGTTGTTGGATCAACCTAGGGTTGTCCAAAAAGAGCCTATCTTTTGCGATTTAAAGCTTCGCATTCGCACAGTATGTGTTTGGCCGTTTCTAGTTTCTTGTAACATAGTCGGCACATGAGTTCCCCATTGTACATGCCAATTTTGTTCAAGTGTCCCTTTAATGGGGCGTGGTCAATCATGAACCCTGTTATCACTTTCAACTGGTTCCTATTTATAAAGAGTAGTTATCCAGTTCTTTCGGGACATAGTCTGCCTATAAAGCCTTTTCCATGTGCCTGTTTTGGGGTGCTTCTCCAATAGTTGATATGTTGTTCCCGAATCCAGTCGTTTATGAAACCCCGGACTGTACTTTTTGGTACTCCTGGGTTTGTGTCTGGTTCCGTTATTTCTTCTGGCCCTCTTTTTGCAAGTTCGTTACCCTTTCCGTTGTCTTCGATCTCTTGGTGACCTGGCCCCGCAAAATAGTTCTATTCTATTTCGCTTTGCCAGTGTTCTTAGTTCTTCGATACATTTCCATACTAGCCTCGACGTAACTTTCTGACTCGATATGGCCTTAAGTGCCGCTTGGCTGTCTGACATTATTTGAATATGCTGATTTTCGACAGCTCTTTCATTGTTCGTTTTTGCACATTGCAAAATTGCGTATACCTTGGCCTGAAATACCAAAGAATGTATTCCTATATCATAGTTATGATAAGTATCAGGGTTTTTGGAGAATGCTCCCGCCCCAATGCCTTCCGCAGTCTTAGATCCGTCTGTATACCAAGTTTGTTAATGTCGTTGGACATTATGCTCCCTTATGGTGATCTCCGTTCTTTGCTGTATTAAAACCTCAAATGGAGTATTAAAAGAGTACCTCTTGGTTATGTGGTCTGATCTCATCTCTAGCACGTCTCCTGTCACTAACCTTGAGATACTTATGTGACCTGGCCTAATGTCAAGATTTCCCAGTGTATTCCCTAATCTGTAAGCACCTAATTTTGCCTCCCCTTGCATCACATAGTGAAGAGATGGGAGTCCTATTATTGCTTCCATTGCAGCAGTGGGGGTTGCTTTTATTCCCCCGTGATTCCGAGGCAAGCAAGCCTTTGTACCGTGCTTAGCCTCGTTATTGCTTTCCTTTGCTGTATCTTTGGCCACCACACTAAAGCTGCGTATGTTATTATGGGTCTCACCACCATGTTATAAAGCCAATATACCATGTCTGGTTTTAACCCCCTTTTTTTTAAAGGATCGCCTTGCTATCATTAACGAAGTTTTCGCTATCCTTGTATTTTTTTCTAGATGCTGGTTTCAGGTAAATCTCGAATCAATCATAACCAAAAGATATCCTACCTACCCCTTAAGCTGGATGTTTGCACCTCTTAGGTTTAGAGGCCCTAGTCCCTCCAATTTCCTCCTGAGGGTGAATGCAATTATGTCAGATTTGTTTGGACTAATGTTTAGTCCTTCCGCCTCTGTCCATTTTGTTATTAAATTTAGAGCCTCTTGCATTCGATCTCTTACTATAGTGTTGTAATTTTCCCTGTGCCATGATCCCAGGATTCTATGTCCCTTATCTTTGAGAGCCTTAAGCAGCCCGTCCACTACAAGGTTCCACAGAAGTGGAGACAGCACTCCACCCTGAGGACATCCTCTCGCTACCCGTGCCGCTATTGTCTCTCCCATAAGGGTTGTGTGTATAGTTCTCTCCCTTAACATAGAAGCGGTCCAGGACACGCATGTGTCCTCGATTCCTCTGTGTTTGAGAGATCTAATAATCGATTCAACGGAGGTATTGTCAAATGCACCCTCGATATCCAAGAATGCTCCCAGCATTACCTCCTTGTTTTCCAGTGTATTCTCTACTCATTTTATTAATTGATGGAGAGCTGTTTCAGTTGATTTCCCTGCACTATAGACGTGTTGGTCTTGGTATATTGGCCTCTGAACCAATATCCTGTCTCTAATATGCCAATCTAGCAGTTTTTCAGTATAAAATATCAGGACCTCTCTGTAACATTAGTGGATAAATCCTGTCCATGCCCGGTGATTAATATGGTTCGAATGAGCTAATTGCCCATTTCAGTATATCATAGTTCACCACTTGTTTGGCTATCCTCCAATCTTCCCTGTTGGTTATATTATGAGCTTCCAGTCCGTTTAGGTACCGGTTAGCCGGTGTGTGTGCTACGTTTTGTGCATCAGGGAAGTGAACCCTGAAGAGTTCCCTTACAGTTTCCTTCCTTGTGATTGTGTACTCCTCCAGTTCATTCTTAAGGGTGTTTATTGTGTGTTGTGTGTCTTTTGAGAGAATTTTTTGGAGCCTGGCACATTCTTGAGTTCTTGCTATCTGCTCACAGTGCCTTCTCCAAGACTTTCTCTTGACTTTTCGTAAGGCTATGTTGTAACAGGTGCGTTTGGTTCTATATAGTTCCCATTCGCCGGTCATTTTAGCCTTATTAAATTTTTGTCTCACCTGTTTCCTTAGTATAGCAAGGTCATCATTCCACCATGCAACTTTCCTGGTAGAGTTCCTTGCTATTAAGGGACAGGTATCGTTGAAAGCGCTAGTGATTGTGTCATTAAACTCATTTACAGCCATTTCACATCTTCGGAAGATTACATTCCAGGGAAGCATTGTATGCCTCCCAGTCTGTTTTCCTGGGATTCCGATAAGTTTCTTTTGCAATATTACCTTTAATATTGAAGTTTATGTGTCTGTGATCTGATAAACTCTCTTCGTCAGACACATGCCAGTCTGTAACAAAATTACTCAGGTATGTTGATGCTATTGTTACATCTAGCACCTCCTTTCTGTTTTTTATTATAAAGGTCGTTTTATTTCCCACATTTGTTATGTCTAAATTATTAGACATAGTAAAGACTCACCTCTTTTGTTGGTATCGGTGTTCCCCCAGATCCTGTGGTGTGCGTTTGCATCACATATTATATAGTTAAAACACAACTAAACAGAGTTGCCGCCGCCGTTATTAGTTGTGTTGTTCT
Organism: Psylliodes chrysocephalus; assembly: GCA_927349885.1. Lineage (NCBI taxonomy): Eukaryota > Metazoa > Arthropoda > Insecta > Coleoptera > Chrysomelidae > Psylliodes > Psylliodes chrysocephalus. The sequence continues at coordinate 69,170,649 of OV651814.1, forward strand.
TCAAAATATATCCAAACATTTAAATGATGACATTCCTAATGTAGAAGTGGATCAACACATCGATGCCGATCAAGAAGACGTTTTCGAAGAGAAAAATTATCTAGAAAATGCAGGCGTAGTTTTGCGTAGACTGGGACTACAGAGGAGAAAAGAAATAAAAAATGTAACTAACTACAACTTTAATAATTATCATTTATTTATTTTCAATAAATATTTACCTACAGGTCAGAATTTACATCTTCAACATAATTGGACCTTTTCATTGGAGTTTGACGCAACCTGTTTAACCTAATTTGTTATAGATTTATCTGCATCTGAGTAAGCGTTAGCTGTTCAAGAGAAACCAATCTTTGTAGCTCCGCACTTAATTTCGCAGTTTCCTCTGTTTCGTTTTCTTGGTAAGGATGGTATAGGACAAGGTGCTGGCATTGTTGGGAGAGGTGGAACGTCTGTGTTTTTGTTATCAGGTGCTTACCTGCAAATCCCATACCCGCTGCTCCAGGTATTCTGTTAAATAATGGATTTTGCACGTCACCATCTATAATCTCCAACAATTTCTTTTTCTATTCTTTAAGAATAGTTTTTATATTCCCTGTTGCGTTTGTATTCTTCTTTTTCTTTATGTCATTCTGTATGTTTCGACTTTTCTTTTTTAATTGTTTTAATATAACTACAGATGAAAATATTAAGAGATAAAATACTGAAACACTACAATAAATCAAGTTGGATTTATTGCGTTTCAATAATTTTAGATCCTCGACATAAAAAGGAAACTTTTAAACATACTAATTGGGGCAAAGATATGTATAGAGATGTATATTACCAGGAAGATGAAAATTTCTATACCATCACTGCAGTCAAGAATGGCAGAAATAATAAAAATAATATTTTAGATGAGGTTGACGATGATTTTGAAGTAAGTTTAAGTTCACTTTTTGCAAATACATCTGAAGAGGAACTTACAGAACCATGGAGAAAATAATTGGATACATATTATAACAGTCCAATATCTGGGGAAAAGACAGACGTGATTAATTGGTGATGGAAAAATGAGAAAACTTGTCAAAAATGGCAAGAGGTATTTTGTCCATTATGTCCACCTCTGCACCAACGGAACAACTTTTCTCAAATGCAGCCCTTGTGATTATTAAACATAGGAATCGCTTGACTAACCAGTATAAGTCAGTTGTGCCTGAATTATTGGCTGAATAATTTATTATTTAAAAAGTATTTCGACTAATAAACAGGTTCCATTTTCATTATTATTTTTTTTCTTTTCAATTAAAATCTTGTTTTTATTGTTCTTATTCTTACACTTTAAATAAACTGCTAAAATTTTAATAAACTGAGATTTTATTTACAAAAAGTTAACTTTTTTAAGAATCAAGACCTCTTGATTCTTGACAAAATTTCTTGATGCCTGATAATTGACTCTTGTCTTGTTCTTGTCTTGTCTTGATTTCCAAAATCAGACTCTTGTATTGAGTTTTTATTGAAATCAAGACAAGAACTCTGGACTTCTTGAAATTTTTCCAACACTAGGTGTCATAGAAAAAAATACACTAAAATGTCTACTAACTAAAACAAGAAAATATGTTTTATTGGCAAAATTACTTATTTTTCATAGTATTAGCAAATATGCAGGTTCTAAACTTATGCCAAACTTTAGTGATAAATGATAAGCTTGATTAAGATAAGATAATCGAAAACTATAGTCGATGCCTGAAAAGTTTTTTACTTAACCTATCATCTAGTACACAACTTCACAAATCAAATAATAAACCTATTCAACTGTCATAATATACATATCTGCATATTTTATATCTTGCTATTTTATTGAGCTAAAACTATTATTATTAGCAGGATGTCATTAAAAAATATTCAATAAACTTTTGATATGACCTGGATGCCAACTTGTGCAGGAATTTGTTGACTTATATTTTATTGTTAATTCAACCAATGTTTTAGAATCATTTTATCGCAAGGTGCGTTGTAAAGTATTACTTTTAGAATCATGTATACAAATAATTCAGTATGTACCTTAGATAAAAGAGACCAGAGATATAACATACACCGGTGTTTAACCTGCGCAAATGTTGCCAATTTCTAAAGAAAGGTTAACGGAGTGGGGGAACTGGGCGGCGACACGCGGCGACCCGAACTCTGTGGCAGGGACCGGACTTTGTTTATTAGCATTATAATGAACTATTAAATTTATTTAAAAGGTGTTTAATCGAATTTTGTTTTGTAAAATAAAATTAACGTGATTTTTTAATATCAAACAGATGTCACGGCATTTTATGTAAAGAGAAGACTTTTTATAGAATATTTCGTTAACGTCTATTTACTACGGACTTTTCTGCAAGAGATTACAGTAAAATGTTGAAATAGAATATATTATTGATAGAGCAAAAAATGTTACTCATTGTCTACGAGTATTATAAAAATAGCATGTGCGCAGGCGAATACTGCAAATCTAACCTTATGAGTTGAACATTATATTTTTTCTACGGCTATTACATAATATTAAAAATTAGTCAAAATGAGAAAATGCTGTTTTGTATTATAACCTCAGAAAAAGGTATGTTAAGGCTTCTTTCTTTAGGAATATTAATTATTATAAAGATGAGTCACATAAAACTCTAGAAATGCATATGTCTGAAACCAGATGACATTTTAAAATTTAAATCTATTAAAAGTAATTTGGTCGCTACGGATGAATGATTATTGAAATAAATTATCGATCATTGAAAATAATCGATTATTTTCGATCAATCGATTATTTTCAAACAACATATTTTTTTGTAATTTCCTTTAAAATCGACTACTTGATTATCTTTGAAAAATCAAAAATAATTGATTAATTAAAAAGCCAATTAACCGATAAATCAGTGTTTACAAAATATAGTAAAAAAATAATTATCGTTTATTTTAAATAATCGTTTATTTTAAATAATCAATTATTTTCAAATAAACCATTTTTTTTCGTCCGTGGAAACAGATTATTCGATAATTTTTAAAAAATCGAAAATAATCGATTAATCAAAAATAATCGATTAATTAAAAAGTCGATTAACTGATAAATCGATTTAAAAAAAAAACAGAATGATCGACTATTTTACATATTCGATTATTTTTGATCAATCGATTATTATCAATAATCTATTTTTATTGTATTTCCTTTAAAATCGATAATTCGATTATCTTTGAAATACAAAAAATAATAGATTATTCCTAAATAATCGTCTGTCGAAAATAACTAATTTATTTCAGAAGCCGATTCTACGATAAATCGATTTTCCAAAAAATAACCGAATTATCGATTATTTTCTAATAATCCATTTTTTTTCGTCCATTGAAACAGATTATTTGACAATCTTTGAACAATCGAAAATAATCGATTAATCAAAAATAATCGAATAATCAAAAATAATCGATTGATCAAAAATAATCGATTAATCAAAAATAATCGATTAATTAAAAAGTCAATTAAATGATAAATCAATTTTCAAAAAAAAAAACAGAATTATTGAATATTTTAAATAATTGATTATTTTTCATCGATCGATTATTATCAATAATCTACTTTATTGTATTTCCTTTAGAATCGATAATTCGATTATCTTTGAAATATCGAAAATAATCGATATTTTCAAAATAATCGCCTAATCGAAAATAACCAATTAATTAAGCCGATTCTATGATAAATCGATTTTCCAAAAAATAAAACGAATTATCGATTATTTTCTAATAATCCTTTTTTTAATATTTCCTTTAAAATTGATTATTCGATTATCAAAAATAATGGATTAATTAAAAAGCCAATTAACCGATAAATCAGTGTTTACAAAATATAATAAAACAATAATTATCGTTTATTTTAAATAATCGTTTATTTTAAATAATCGATTATTTTCAAATAAACCATTTTTTTTTCGTCCGTGGAAACAGATTATTCGATAATTTTTAAAAAATCGAAAATAATCGATTAATCAAAAATAATCGATTAATTAAAAAGTCGATTAACTGTTAAATCGATTTAAAAAAAAACAGAATGATCGACTATTTTACATAATCGATTATTTTTGATCCATCGATTATTATCAATAATCTATTTTTATTGTATTTCCTTTAAAATCGATAATTCGATTATCTTTGAAATACCAAAAATAATAGATTATTCCTAAATAATCGTCTGTCGAAAATAACTAATTATTTCAGAAGCCGATTCTACGATAAATCGATTTTCCAAAAAATAACCGAATTATCGATTATTTTCTAATAATCCATTTTTTTCGTCCATTGAAACAGATTATTTGACAATCTTTGAAAAATCGAAAATAATTGATTAATCAAAAATAATCGATTAATCAAAAATAATCGATTAATTAAAAAGTCAATTAACTGATAAATCAATTTTCAAAAAAAAAAACAGAATTATTGAATATTTTAAATAATTGATTATTTTTCATCGATCGATTATTATCAATAATCTACTTTATTGTATTTCCTTTAGAATCGATAATTCGATTATCTTTGAAATACCGAAAATAATCGATATTTTCAAAATAATCGCCTAATCGAAAATAACCAATTAATTAAGCCGATTCTATGATAAATCGATTTTCCAAAAAATAGAACGAATTATCGATTATTTTCTAATAATCCTTTTTTTAATATTTCCTTTAAAATTGATTATTCGATTATCAAAAATAATCGATTATTAAAAAGCTGATTAACCAATAAATCGATAATTTTAAAAAATAACCAAAATATCGGTTATATAAAATAACCGATTATATTCAATCGAATAATGAAAAATCCGATTGTACGAAAATTGATTATTTTGAATAAATCTACTTTTTTTGTATTTCCTTTAAAATCGATTAATACATTATCTTAAAAAAACAAAAATAATTTATTAAAAACAGCGGATAAATCGATTTTCATAAAAAAATATCAGAATTATCGATAAATCGATTATTTTTGTAACCCCTATCGGTCGTTTGCTTTTATCCGAGCGTTTAGCTCAAAAATTTAGAGATTCGGATTTTTTGCGCAGTGTGCAATGTTACATCTTCGGTCTCTTCAATCTAAGGTAGGTACTAACATAAATTGATTTAGTAGAAACTACAAATCAAATATTAATGAAATTATTATTAGCAGGATGTCATTAAAAAATATTCCATAAACTTTTGATATGACCTAGATGCCAACTTGTGCAGGAATTTGCTGACTAATATTTTATTGTTAATTCAACCAATGTTTTAGAATAATGTTATCGTAAGGTGCGTTATAAAGTATTACTTTTAGAATCATGTATACAAATAATTTAGTAGGTACTAATATAAATTGATTTAGTAGAAACTACAAATCAAATATTAATGAAAACCAACGGCACCGCCTATGCTAAAGATTAAAACTAGCTTAGGTAATTAACGACTACATGAAGGATGTTATGGAATAGTTTATCAGTGATACAAATGTAGTTCTGGGTGTTCGGAATATACGATTTCCTGCTCTATCTCATGCATTTTGCGCGTAAGCAAATTATTGAATGTTAAAAATTTATTTATGCCTTATTATAGGTTTAAATTTAGCTACTGTAAAGAAGATTGCAATCGACAGATAATGAAGATTGGATATATGAGCTATCTTTGAAATTATTTAATATTTTTAAAGTAGATGAAAACCAATTATAGAGATTCGCTTCTGCCAAAGTTTAAGTACAAAAAAATTTGGTTTTTAAACATACGTATGTAGTAAGGTGTTTATTTTTTTTACTTAAACAAAATTACTGACCAACATTTATTATTATAAAGAAAAACTTTTTCTTTCTTTATCCTTATGTGAGTGAGAATGATATGGTTCAATTGGAGTTTCCTAAATCCATTTTTAATAGTATTACTTTTTCTCTGTCATATTTCTAAGTTCCTTTAAGGTCAGCTGAAAAAGACTGATGTTTAACGGGGTTAATTAGCATTTTCGTTAGAATGCATGTTGTACAAGAGGTGGTTAGTATTAACTGGCCTTATTACGACTCATTTTGCATATCTATAAGCGATCAGTTAAATTTAACTATCGTTTAACTAATTAGTAAATTTATTTTGATATAACCCTCTCTTGGCCTTCAAGGAAAGATAAAATAAAACAAGACGCTGCTGACTTGCCAGGGAGCTTTTAAGTTATCCTGACAACTAAAGCAAACAAATACTTAACTGTGACTAGACAGAATCTGCGCCTCATCACATGCATTCTGACTGGTAATTGCCAGTACGGAAGCATTTCCATATCATGGAGCTGTCAAAATTTGCAATCTGCAGGGAGTGTAAACAAGAAGATGAAACCATCGAGCATATCATCTACGATTTCCCGACGCTCTCATTTATTAGAAGATTTGTTTTTAGCAGGAATTGGCTAACACTAACCGATATAAGAGGAGAAGCACCTCTTGATGACGTTGTCAATGACATTAAACATGTAGGCTGGTTCACGAGTTAGGAGGTGCCTATCTACTTAAGATAATTAACAAGGAGTTTAGTAGGGCCTAAGTGCCGTGGGTTAACCCACGTTCCACACGTTACAGACACAGATACCGTCATAAATTCGTATTTAGTTATGTTTTTATTTACCTGTTGGTAACATTTATGTAATATCATTTCATCTTGTATAAAAGTAAGTGGTCCAGGATCATTGCGCAGTACCTGTCATGTCGATTTCTTTATATTAAAAGAATATTATTTTGTAGAAATTAATGAAGTTAACAATGTTTTTATGAAAAGCAATAAGTAAATTGTTTAAATTATTAAAATCTTTTTTAAAATGAAATATTAATTTTATTGTAAATTTGGAGAAGGTTCATATTAAACACCAGATGTATTCAATTACTAAATTGGACTTTAAGTAGACATTGTTGTCTGAAACAAAGCTATTTCCCTATTGATACGTAAATCCTGCTTCTTTTTAAAATCACGAAAATTTGTTGTTAATGTTTTTGTTATTGTTGTTGTTGTTTACAGCTTCATATTACCTTTAGCAATCAATAAAGATAGCATGTTCATGTCCACGCAGGGTTACATTTAAGAAATAGGAAAACCAAATTTAATTCCGAATCTTAGGACTCTCTAAAACCCAACTTTACAATAGGATAATGTTTGACCACATGTGGCAAGAGTAACGTAGGATTACTTTGAACATATCAAAATTAATGTACTACCATGGTAACCACAGTCTCCTGGTTTGTGCCCACTTGAACACGTGTGGGACATAATTGGTAGAAACTGTGGTTGCACTTCGACACGAGGGTAAGGTGGCCTGGACTGAGAAACCCGAGGAAAATTATGATCACCTAATTAAAAGAATAACTAGACACATTAATAAATGTGTAAGATACATAATAATAAACATAAACAGAATAAACTTATTCTATCTTTAAGAGATTGAATTGAAATTTTAATCATTTATTTACTACTATATGTATAAAATATTACTGAAATAAAATAATTTTTACTGGGTGTTCGGTTTTTTATGTCACTTAGTATATAAATAAATTTTACAAAGCGATGTAGAGATATTACATTTAAGAAGTACTATGTATGACTTTCACAGCCGCCAGAGTTAAAATGAAAAACTGGGTATAAGTCTTAGATAAAAGTGACCAGAGATATAACATACACCAGTGTTTAACCTGCGCAAATGTTGCCAATTTCTAAAGAAAAGTTAACGGAATGGGGGAACTGGATGGAGACCCGAACTCTGTGACAGGGACGGACTTTGTTTATTAGCATCATAATGAACTATTAGATTTATTTAAAAGATTTTTAATGGAATTTTGTATTATGAAATAAAATTAACGTGATATTTTTAATATCAAATAGAAGCTACGACATTTTATGTAAAGAGAAGACCTTTTATAAAATATTTCGTTAGCGTTTATTTACTACGGACTTTTCTGCAAAAGACTACAGTAAAATGTTGAAATAGAATATTGTTAATCGAGAAAGAAATGGTAATCATTCTCTACGAGTATTATAAAAAAAGCATGTGCGCAGGCGAATACTGCAAATCAAACCTTGTGAGTTGAACATTATATTTTTTCAACGACTGTCACATAATATTAAAAATTAGTCAAAATGAGAAAATGCTGTTTTGTATTGTAACCTCAGAAAAGGTATATTAAAGCTTCTTTCTTTTGGAATATTAATTAATATAGAGGATGAGTCACATAAAACTCTAGAAATGCCTATGTCTGAAAGCAGATAACATTTTAAAATTTAAACTTAATAAAAGTCATTTGGTCGCTAGGGATGGGTGATTATTAAAATAACTTATTGATCATTAATAATAATCGATTATTTTTAAACTATCTTTGTTCGTATTTCCATTGAAACAGATTATTCGATAATCTTTAAAAAATCGAAAATAATCGATTAATTAAAAAGTCGATTAACCGATAAATCCTTTAAAATCAATTATTCGATCATTTTTAAAATATAGAAAATAATCGATTAAGCGAAAATAAGCAATTAATTAAGAAGCCGATTCTACGATAAATCGAATTTCCAAAAAATAACTGAATTATCGAATATTTTCGAATAATCCTTTTTTTTTCATATTTCCTTTAAAATTATATGATTAACTTTGAAAAAAAAATAATCGATAAATTAAAAATAATCGATTAATAAAAAGCTGATTGACCGATGAATTGATAATTTTAAAAAATAACCGAAATATCGATTATATAAAATAATCGATAAATTAAAAATAATCGATGAATTTAAAAAGCCGATTAAATAATAAGTCGATTTTTTTCTAAAAAAATCAATTATTTTCAATCAATCGAATATTTTGAATAAATCTACTTTCTTTTTGTAATTCCTTTATAATCGTTTATTCCATTATTTAAAAAAAAACGAATATAATTTAATGAAAATGTTCGATTAATCGAAAATAATCGATTAAATATAATGGATAAATCGATTTTCATAAAAAAAATATTTTTGTACCCCCTTAGGGGTCGCTTGCTTTTATCCGAGCATTTAGCTCCAAAATTTAGAGATTCGGATTTTTTGATCCTGTTATCATTGAAACCGCATTCAATTGTATAATAAATAATAAATATTACATATTATTTTTTAGTAAACGAAGATTTTTTATTTCGAGTTGTTTGGGGGTTTATAATGTAACATTTTATTAACAATATGACTAACTTCCGTAACTCCGGTCCCTTTAATCTAAGATATAAGTCTATTTTAACTAGACGGTAGAGTAAGTACCTTATACCTTATAATAATGGTAATATATCAAAAGCGAAATGTAAAAATTTATTATTTTTGTTTTGACTCGTATAACAACGAAGATTCATCCGAATTGAGGTAACAGGTAATCACAACTATCAATTACAAAACCGCTAACTGGTTAAGCGGCTCTAAACGTATAGCCGTTAAATGATAGTCGTAATAAGCGATCGTAAATTAAGATTTATATGGTTTGTGGTAAGTCATTTTTTCATGCAATCTATTTTGAGGCGTTTATTATTGTTACTATTATTACTATTATTATTGGATTATGATTTACTGCATCTACATAGAGAGTTACAGTTACACGACGAGAAGCCAAACAAACCACAAGAAAACAAGAAAATCGTTTCACATACTTAATCGAAAACATTACGTTTTAATTAACAATTAAAACACCAATAAAATTATTATAGTCAGTATGGATTGGATACCATCGTAATTTCTTAATCTAATTTTCTAAGATCGCCTGAGGTATAAGAATGCTATTATACGATTTTACTTTTATTAATTCTATTTGACACTACTCAAAGCTATGGTATTGTTTCACGAGGCAAAACTAATATAAACCAGGTTAGGTTTAATTTGAAATATTATATTTTTGTTTTGTTTAATTTATTATTGTTCTGTAGTGGCACATTTGCCCGTAGGATGAATTCTAACAGGTGTGGGATTACCAATTAATACTTCAATTTGTGAAAGATATAGGTAGTGACATGAATGATGATGAAAAATGTTTATAATCTTTATATCAGTCATCCGATTTGAGGTCAATTTTAGACAGATAAGTTCGCGAAAATGTAAAACAAAATGTAAATTACGGTGTGTAAACAGCCTTACTTTTTTATGGGTGTATCTTATATTAGTAGCCGATGTTTTTTTCAAATAACTTGACAACCAGGTGACAGATCACCATTTTCGGTAATGTTTTAGAAACGTCAGTCTAGTACAATTTTACCAATGAACCACCTTATACCACAACAATGTGCTGAAATTATAAAAATTTATTTTCAATAAAACTCCTCTGTTACGCTGACTCAACGCGCGTTCAGAGCGAGGTATCGTGGCCAGAATGCGCCTACCTCGAAGACTATTCGTGCTTTGGTTGCAAAATTTAATGCCACAGGATCTTTGGCAACCTCTGTCCGTCGGAATAAGCCGCGTACCAGAAGGTGTATGGAAGCAATAGCAGTCGTAAATGGCGCGAAGCATCAAAAAGTTTGGGTCCGACACCGTGCTCAGCAGTTTGGCATGTCCCCCCATGTCCATGTGGCGGTTGTTAAGGGTGGATTTGCGCGCCTTTCCTTACAAAATGCAGACCCGGTTAACCTGATTTTTGGAACAGTTTGATCATGTCCGATGAAGCATATTTCACGCTATGTGGCGTTGTTAATAGGTAAAATACCCGCTTTTGGGGCATTGAAAATCCTCAAATGATCTTCGAAGAGCAGTTGCATTCCCCCAAAGTCACTGTTTGGTGCGGTGTTTGTGCTGAAAGGGTCATCGACCCGTACTTTTAAAAGACGATAACGGCGCCATAGTATCGAGCGATATCGGGCCATGTTACGCTATTTTGTGGCAAATGAGGTGGACGAACATGACATGGGCGACTATTGGTTCCAGCAAAACGACGCAACTTGCCATACAGCCCAGCCAGTCTAACAATGTATTTATTGCGTGTTTTGTTCCCGAATCGATTGATATCGAAATACGGCGATTTCGACTGGCCGGCTCTTTCACCAGATTTGACTGCACCTGACTTTTTCCTGTCGAGATATCTGAAGGGAAAGGTTTATGCCGATAAACCAGCCACTCTCCAACAAGTTAAGGCCAACATACGCCGAGAAATCGCTGCAATTCAACCAGAAACACTACAAAAATTGATGGAAAATTCCGAAAAACGAGCCCATTTGTGTGTGGCGTCCGGAGGTGGCCACTTGTCCGATGCTATATTCAAAAAGTGACCAAATAAATTGTAATAACTCCAATTTTAATAAAAAAACATCTATTACAAAAAATTCACTGTGTGTCAAATTATTTAAAAAAAACTTCGGATACCACTATAAGACACAGCCTTTATCTGAAACAATTATTAGAGAACTATAGTGTTACAAGTATAAGATTCATTTATAAGGTCTGTTTCAACAATGATCAGAAACAAATCGCAAGTAACTGCGTACATAATTTGACGATCCCAATAATATAATTCGCAGAATCCTGGTGTTAACGACTGGGTTCTGATTATTATTGGAATAGACCTAGAATAAAGGGTGTTTTAATAAGAGCGCAATATTTGAAACTATCAATAACCCGGTTGCATACAGCATGTGGCGGCATTTCGTTGATAGAGTGTCTAATTTCGGCCTTCAATGTTTCCATGGTCGCGGGATTTTTATCACTAACAGACCAGTTCAGATAACCTCAGAGCCAAAAGTTGAGAGGTGTTAATCACAAGAGCATTGGTGGCCAATTTTAGTCTGGCTAAGACTCGTACAAGATCGTCAATGGTTTAAGGAAGGTGACACTGTCCTGCTTAAACCACATGTCGTTGTATAAAGCTGCCACATAAATTAAAATATAATACCATAACATTAGTTTCTCACCAATACTGTATTAGCTTCCTCATCTTTAAAGAAAAAACGGCTAAATAATTCCACCAGACCACAAGGCACCACCAAATAGTGACATGTTTGAGATGCATTTCTATTTTATGAATTCTTCGAGGTATCTCTGTATCTATAACGTGTGGAGGGTGGGTTACCCCCACGGCACTTTGGCCTCATTAGGCTCATTGTGCATCCTCCTAAGATGATAGGCACCTCTTAGCTCGTGATACAGCCTACAGATTTAATATAGTTGACAACGTTGCCAAGAGGTGCTTCTCTTATATTGGCCAGTGTTAGCCGATACTCGCCGAACACAAATCTTCTAATAAATGAGAGCGTCGAGCAATCGTAAAGGATATGCTCGATGGTCTCATCTTCTTGTTCGCACCCTCTACAGAGTGCGGATTCTGACAGCCCCATGACATGGAGATGCTTCCGTACTTGGCAATAACCAGTCAGAATGCCTGTGACTAGGCGCATATTCTGTCTAGTCATAGTCAAGTATTTGGTTGCTACAGTGTTGTCAGGATAACTTAAGAGCTCCCTGCAACTATGCAGTTTCTTGTTTCATCCCATCTTTCCTTGAATTTCACAAGGGAATGTTCTTTAATTAGGTCTGTCACTACCGATTTTGTCAAGCCAATAGAAGGGCCAGGTCCAAAAAGTATTTGGTTGGCTGCTTTCTTGGCTGGTGAATCAGCAAGACGGTTACCGTTCGATGTAGCGTGACCTTTGATCCATCTTAAGGTTACCACATTGTTGATGGATACCTCGGCCAAAGCTTCTACTAACCCTGAATAAATTTGTGGTCTGTTTAGGGTGAGTAGTGCTTGTCTGCTCAGTATAGATGAGCATGTTCCTTCCAGTGATATTATCTCTGGTTATTTCTTTTGCTGCTATGAGAATCCCCGTTAGCTCTGTTTGAACTACACTGTCACTATTGCTCACAGCCCATTTTATGTTTATGTTTAAGAATCTGGAGTATATTTCAAATGCTGAGTATTGTTTTGTTCTGGAACCGTTCTTCAAAGTAAAAATGAGCCTCATCACTAAAAATTGGCATTAATTTTTTGCTGTTCATTAGTCTAATTAGCCTACTAATGACGATTGACGTATTGGTATGGTTTTTAAAACCAAATCTGTGGGACGACTGTCGCACATGTATAATTTGTATACAATAGCGTCTGACATCTGCTGTACGCGTTTCGGGACTTTTAATTTTTTACTGTTCGGGTATTGTACATATACTACCCTATAACACATCAAACCTAACCAAACGGCGTTAATTTAAGAGCTGTTTTTTTTTTAACCTTCGATCGCACAGTATGAAGGCCAGGCACGCGGCAGGTAGCTGGCGTGCGTAGTAGGCGACTGCGCCTCTTCCTTTTCATGCACTATGTCACTGCCAAGTCCAACACGCTATTTTTTGAGCTGCAGTCACGTTAACATGGCTGTCTGCATTGATTCTCCCGCCAAGTGTGAATTGCGAAGTGGTATTCGTTTCTTGCAGGAAAAAGGGAATAGTGCAGAGAAACTTCATCGAAAAATTAATTAAGTATATGAAAAAGAGCTTACGGAGAGCTATTCAAAACAAAAGAACTTCTGGAATTGTTCTCATTCATGGCAATGCCCATCTTCATAGTGCTCGTGTAACCCAACGGCTCCTTGAGCAATTTCAATGGGACCTTTTTGTACACCCACTATGCAGTCCTGACCTAGCGCCGAGTGAACTGAAGAAGTGGCTTGGGGTAGAAGAGCTTCTAAACTGACGATGAGCTCAAAGAAACCATCACAACTCACTTCAAGTCACTGGAGGCAACATTTTATGAAGAGAGTATTGCAAAGCCTGCGCACAGATATAACAAATGCCTCAATCGTCAAGGTGATTATGTAGAGACGTAACTTTTATTGTACATTACTTTTGTTAATAAAATCATTTTTTTATATTTATTTGTTTTTCCTTTATAGCCTACCGGAGGTTAAGAAAACAACGTAAGTTGATCCTAAAACAAATAGTACGGCTGATGAACAGGTACGGCGTTTTAATTAAAAGTCGGGTGATGGACTGAAACGGCAGCAGTCCCCCACTTTTGGATTCACGGCGCCGTCCAATGTAGATGCGCGCACTAGTAAGTCCGTCCAGAATGGGTTAATAAACTCTCTTCGCTTAGGAGAAGTTTTTGTGTCAAAATAGACCTTGTAGACATGGAAGTATACCTACATATTTAGTAAGAATACGTTGAGAACTGGTTGATGTATTGTCTATATAATTCTTGTCCATGATAACGAATTGATGTCCCTGGATTCTCGGTCACACTTTTGTGAACTACCGTAATGTTTTGTTCTGAACGACCTCTGCGAGTCTGTGTCCTATGTGAAAATGCATATATGTTATAAAAATATAAAATATGGGAAAGAGCTTTACAGCGTGCGGTTGGGACTAGCCAAAGAGGTTAGAAAGGGTAGAGGTAACATAGGAAGCATTTCTCGCTGCGCGAATTTTGCCAAAACCGAAAAACTGGGTGGAAGGAGTAGGGAGGTGTTCTGGGCCGGACTTAAATATTTGTATTGTAGTACCTAATTTTGGTGGGTAATTAAAAGATGAAAAATTATGAGACGTTTGTTTGACTTTATTTGTTAGCACGATTCATGTATGATGAGGACAATAACACTTTATCAATATATAACTAGCTAAGGGCCGATTCCACCGTTGTGTCAAACGAAGTTTAAATTATTAAACGAAGATTAAAATGACATTGTTAATATAAAAATGTCATTTTAAACTCCATTTAGTAATTTAAACTTCGTTTTTGTTAATATAAAAATGTCATTTTAATCTTCGTTTAGTATTTTAAACTTCGTTTAATAAAACGGTGAAATCAACCCTAAGTAAAAGTTTATAAGTACTTTTTGCTCGAATTACACACAATATTTTTTCTACGATCACACCAAAATAAAATAAATAACTAAATTTGATTAGAAATGGGTTACCTTTTCGTTCGTTATAATATTTTAAGTTTATTTGACATAGGCCTACTGTTCTAAGAGAAAAAAATGTTTTTGTACTTATATCCTGGTAATTATTTATGATTTAATTATTTACGGAAAATACCGTCCAATGAATTAAAATATTAGAAAGTCAATTAATAGTTATTTATGTAACCAGTTACGAAATGCCTTATTTTGTGTAACGAGTAAATATTTGCAAAACGAGCGGAGCGAGTTCCCGCAACATGAACGACTTACACAAAAGGGCATTTCGTAACGTGTTTATATACAAGATTTTTTCTAATTTTGACGTGATTATTTATAAAATTGTGTTGAAAAACGATTCACCATCATTCTTGTGTAGGTACTTCCAATCAAATATTTTAGAAAATTGTTGTATTTGATTGCCCTACGACGTTTTTTTTTCAATAGTAATAATAAAAATAAGGGACATGTGCAGTTTTGCCGATCTAATTTTTGACATTACCCGCGAGAAATTTGAAAAAAAAAACATTTTTACCCATTATCCTTAAAGAAGTACGTCAAAATTTTACCCCCAACATTTCTGGGCAGTTTTCAATAACGGTGTTATTTTAAAAATTAAACGCAATTTACAGCTTCTCTTTTTTTGTTTTTAAACGTAATGTCATATTTTCAAATGTGAAATGTCACTATTCATTGCCTCTTTTTCGATATTTGGTTTTTTCGATTTTTGGATTATTGGATTTTTCAATTTTTTATTTTTAGATTTTTCGATTACTCGATTTCTCAATTTTTCGATTTCTCGGTATCTCAATTTCTCGATTTTACGATTTTTCAACTTAGAAACCAAAAAAGAGGCAGTTTTATTTATAATCATTTCGTAACGGGTGACATAATCAACTTTTCGTAATCAGTTGCATAATGTTCTACTTTATGCAAATGTCCATATAAATATTCATTAAATTTATTTAAGCCAAAAATTATTGCAAGGATCTCTCTTTCAATTTGGGAATATTTTTGTTCGGACTTTGATAAGGTACGCGAAACAGAAGCTATAGATTTCTCAATATTTTTTTCAAAAACATGACATATCATGGCCCTTATTCCCACATTTGATGCATCTACGAATAATTTAATTGGCTGAAAATGCACAAGAGCATCATTTATTTTTGATTTATTCCAAAGATTCCTTGCAAAAATTATCCCAAATCTATTTCACCCATAAAAAAATAAATAAAAAAAAAGGCCTAAAGCAAAATCATATCCTCCTTCCTGTTGGTGACTTAAAAAAATTACTTCCCAAAAAACGGTCCTCAAGCCAGGTCCCTCCATTTTGTGGCGATAGTACTGTTTTTTTTTATTGTGATTATTTTCTTCGCGGAAACTTTGGCTTTACACTTAGAGTAACACTATTATAGAAAATTACTAAATAAATTGTTTTGAGAAAACTATTGAAACCAGTTGTGAAGTTTGAAACGAATAAATTGGCAATGAAATTGATATTTTTGTATTTGATTGTATGTTTCTCTTTTCACTTCCTAAAAAAAGATTCCCTATGAAACAAGAAATAGTAAACAGTTTATAATAATAACCTTTATTTGCTACTTATAACATGTACCAATGACCAAGTCCGATTCTGTTTATTTTCAAATCAACAAATATGGCATTTTCAACGTTAATTTCCAAAATTTAAGTCACTAAAATACCAAATTAATTCTCGTTGACACATTAAATTTGGATGGACAACGGTCTGACATGTAATCTTCTCAACTGTGATTGGTGGGTGTGAATCATTTTGAAATGGGATTATGCGCAGTGTCTTATGTTCCATCTAAGGTTTGTATAATCTAAGGGACTAGCACAGTCTCCTATACGACGGGACCGCGATTGCCCAATTCATTATAGTCCTTCCATTATCAATTGCAGAACACAGTTATGTGGGGAATCATCAATATTTAATATATACGCACGGTACTCATGCCAAATTAAGAAACGAAAAATAATGTTTACTCCCCTTATACAAAGCGGTAAATATTATACGAACCATCAGTTGTTTACCAATGAAAACATCGAATCGTAAACTTGAATGCACTGTATTGGCCGAAGGTTTACGGAAGGCAGTCTGCGCAGTCTGGAGTACTGTCGTGCGGTGTGTTTTGTATGTGTGGTTGGTTTAATTTAAATTTCTTTTAATAAATATAAATATGGCGTTCTTTAGACCATGGGCGAATGAAGAAAATAAAATTGCACAGTGTAGTGAGATTAAAGACAGGTATGACTTTAACGATAAGGATTTAGTTATACAAACACAACAAGTTATTTTAAATATATTCGAATGTTTAAAAAAGGAAAATATTCAGCAGTCTGATAATGCGTTCATAATAACAATTGCTGAATTAACTAAAGTAAATAAATTTTCCGTTTATCCGGTAGTCACGAAAGGGGTTGCTGTGGGTTATTCATAAAACCGAAAAACATGTGAAGAAAAACTGAAATCAGTTGATAGAGCTACCCAAGATTTTATACGAAAGACAAAATAGTTTATATAACAGGGTTCCGACATTGGAAGTGATACAGCAAAAGGTGGCAGATTTTCCACGATACACTTATACCAGTTTGGAAACATTGCGTCAAGTTTTGTCAGCATGTGGTTTTAAACACAAAAAATTGAATAAACAGATGGCAATCACCGAATCGTCAAGGATATTTCAATGGCGACAAGATTATTTGCGTCAGATAAAAGGCTACAGAAGTTCTAATAGACACATAATTTATCTAGATGAAACATGGTTTGACAGTCACGATGTAGTAAATTTCGATTGGGTTGGCAGTAGTAAAAATTGCTGTTTGAATGGGCCATGTTCTAAAGGGAAACGCATTTTAATAGTACACGCTGGAAGCAAAGACGGTTTCGTGCCTAATGCTTTATTATCTGCTAAACAAATTAAAAACTGTGCAACTGATTATCATGAAAATATGACAGCAGAATTATTTGAAAAACGGTTTAATGAACAGCTTTTACCTTACATTCCACCACAGTCAGTAATCGTTATAAACAACGCATCCTACCACTCGCGGCAACTCGTTAAAATAGCAAATAGTAGCAGTAAAAAAGCTCAAATTTTAGCTTTTATGTCTGAATAAAATATTTCTATTCCTGCCAGTGATAGTAAAAAAGGACCAACAAACAAAGAAGTGCTTACTGTTATTAAAGGTATAAAGATAGAAAAAATGTATTATATTGACAAGCTGTGCAAACTCTTCTGAGACTACCTCCTCACTATTGCATATTTAACCCTATAGAGTTAATATTGGCAAACTTAAAATCAGAATTACGAAAATGTAATCAGTCTCCAGAACTAAGTAAAGAAGTTGTAGAACTCGTAAAGAAAGTTCTAGCAGCAGACCGCCAAGAGCTTTGGAAAAACTGTGTTGAACATGTTATCAAAGAAGAAGATGAGTATGTAGTATTACCCTCTTTACAACCCATCATAATTCAACCAAATGATGACTCTAGTTCAGAGGATTTAGACTGCCATGATTATTTATAAAGATACTTTAGAATTGAATTGTTTTTTTTTCTTTTGTTTTATTTGCAAAGAATTTATTTTCCTTTATGGTTTTTTCTATGAAATTTCGTTTTCCAGAAAAAGAACGAATGGGGTACAAAACGGGTTCAGTTCACGTCTGGTACCCTGTTTAAACCAGGCAGGTACACTTTACTCGCTTTTTTACGTTTTATAATTTAATATTCAGTTGCAGCAAGTTAACGAGCTATAATGATTTTTTTTAAGTCCAAGTAAGATTACAATTAAGTGCATCTGTTTAAATAAGGGCGTATAATAACGTCCAATTTATAATTATTCGATTTTCTTTTAACGAATATTTTCTTGCATATGATATATATTAAAAGTATTAATAAAATAAATTTATAAAATGAGGTAGGTATCTACGCCTATGGCAGATCAAACAAAATTATCGGTAAAGGTTCCGAACGAGTTTTTATGATCTGCAATTGATAATGGAAGAACTATACTACCTTAATACTTCACATGTTTGTCGCTATTTTGGCATCACTAAAGATTTTATATCATTTTTGCTAATTTTTATTTACTTATAACTTTCTATTTTATTTTACTATAATTTATTGTTTATTGATATTTCATTTAAATTTCTACCCGACAGTATACTACAAATCAGAATAATATGAAAAAATTAATCAAGTTGATTCGACTATCTCCAGTCTTTATAAAGAAAATCATATTAGTTAATTCCTACTAACATCTTTATCTTTAAGTATCCTACTCAGTGTCAATTAGGCTATTCATCAGAACTAGTTTTAACGATAATTCAAAAGACATGCTACTCCAACATCCTGTTTTTGCCGTGTGAAATCGAGCTGAATATTCCAGACCAATTATTAAGAAACAGAAAAAATGCCCATCAATTTTATCAAACAATTTCGATAAAATCTTCCTAAAGCTTTTTCCTCTCGTCTGGAGATGAACATGAAGCATCGTTCTTTTGAAAAAAAAGTACCGAGAAATTATCTTTGAATTAAATCTGAGCGGAAATAGGCGGGATGTGGCTACCACTAACGGTCAAGATCAGTGGCGTATTCACGCGAAGACAATTTATTTAATTAATTAAGGAAAAACGTGAAGGTCACACAAAGGTAATTCCAAAAACAAAATTATTCAAAAATGAAATTCTCTGGGACAGAATTTTTCAATTAATTTGTTTTCACTTTTTTCATTATTTCATAGGGTTAATTTTGTAAAATCTATTAGGAGAAAACCGGTTAATTGGTAATTTTTGTTTTCATGATAAGGGCTAAAGTTCATTATTTTCAACATTAATTTTTTTTGTTTATTTCACTGCAAATGATGCAATGCATTGTTTTTTCTTCTGCGTTATCTTTTATTTTAAGATGATTTAGTTTCTACTTTCATTATTATTTTCAATATTTATAATATTGTTACGCAGCACCCTGCAGTAGCCTGCGGCTATCATAGGAAACGTACAGATAGAAAAAGAAGTGGAATGTTACTCATCACTCTACAGTGTGATGCGGTCGTCATAAGTAAAAGTACAGGTAAAAGAATGTTCCAGAAATGTCCAGAAATGTCATTACCCGTCAAGAACATTCTAGATGACAGGTCGAGAAGGTTCGAGAACGTCAAGAAAGCTATATAAGTCGACGACCTGACGTCAGAGTTTTAGTTTTATGATAGACGTTATACGTGAATGTTATCAGTTGTAAAGTTATTGTCAAAGTTGAATTATAGTTATTGTAATAGTTGAATTCAAATAAATTGTGATACAAAAAACCAGCGTAACATTGGTGACAGCGGTGGGATCTAAACTAAAAGTTCATGGTAAATACAAGATCTACCGAGTACGAAGCAGAAATGGACACTTCAGCCCACCAGCATGGTTTTTGAAGATGGAAGAGGAAAAGGAACGGCGTAGGAAGGAAGAAGAGGAGGAGAGAGTGAGGAGAGAAGAGAAAAGGGAAAGTCGTAGGAAGGTAGAAGAGAGACGCAGGATGGATGAAGAAAAAGAGAAAGAAGAGAGGCGTAGACAAGAAGCGAGGGAAATTATAAATGGTTTACTGCAAATACAAGAAAACTTTAAGCAAGAGGTAGGTCAGCTAAATAGCCGAGTAGATCTCTTAACACAACAACAAGATAAGTTAGAACATCAACAAGAACAGGCCAGAGTAGAGTTGGAAAGCTAAATTAGAGAGTTAGAAAAAATAATTCGTAGTCAAGCTTACGTAAGAAACATTGAGGCTGAAAACACTACCTCATCTTCATCCATAACCGAACCAAGCCACATTCGAATCCCAGTCTCACAAAACCAGAACAACAAGACCCTAAAACCACCCACGTTTGATGGTCAAACAACATGGGAAACATATCGACTCCAATTTGAAGCTGCAGCTAGAGCCAATGACTGGACCGAGAAAGAGATGGCGGCTTCATTGATAGTGTCATTGCGAGGTCAGGCAGCAACTATTTTGCAGTTACTTCCCCAAGGAGAACCCAGTTACTCATCTCTCGTCCAAGCTTTGGAGACAAGATATGGCCAGCAGTATTTGAAACAGGTATTCCAAAGTCAGCTTAGAGTTCGTAGTCAGAAACACAATGAAAGTCTACAAGAATTCGAAGCCGATATAAAGAGATTACTGCATCTGGCCTATCCACAGGCACCTAAAGATTTCTTAGAGCAAATCGGCAAACAAGCATTCATTGATGGACTACAGGATGTGGAAATGCAGCAGGCTCTTCGGCTACAACACCATAAGACCCTGAGTGAGACACTTATTGCAGCCCAGGAATACGAAGCAGCAAAAACTATATCTAGATCTTCTCGCTCAAAATTGAGAGAAATTCGATTTCAAGAAAGCGAAGAGGCTACCACTAGTACTATCCCTCAACCTACCCTCACACAAATCTTAAATATCCTACAAAGTATGCAACGAAATAGTCGAAATGAGAGCAGAAGATGCTTTAATTGCGGAAGAATCGGACACCTTCAAAGAACATGTCGAAGCAGGGCTCGCTCTATGAATCGAGAATCGAAGAATGATGCTAGAAATTCACCTGAATCAACCTCCCGAAGCCCGTCACGAAGTACAAGAAATAATTATAGCAGATATGCCTCACGGAGAAGCCGGTCACCCACTCCTAGCCGGCTTTCTAACAATAATCAGGCAAACGAATAAAGGTCGACACTACGGGGCAGGCGTCGGCTGTAACAGAGGGCCCCAAAATTCGCACTCACACCTTAAATAAAAACGAACAAAATCTATTGGTATATCGATAACCAAGAAGGCACCTTTGTCCTTGATACTGGTGCAACTAAGTTTTTCATTCGAACAGGGATCCTGCATCGAAAGCCACGACCAACTCGAAGAAGCTTAGTTTTGGAAACAGCTACAGGGCACACTACTCCTGTTCTAAGCGAGATATCAGCAACCGTATAGATTGCTAATACCCTGATAGAATACTTATTTCTGGTGGCCGATATTAAAGATCAGTGTGTCCTGGGTATGGACATTATGCCAAATAAGTTCATCATCGACCTTCAAAACAAGATCTTGGTAATTGGAAACAAGGAAATTATGCTAAATTCGGAAGAAAAGACTCAACCGATAAAGGTCCTAGTAGAAGAAGACATAGAAGTACCCCAAAATTCTGAAGCTGTCGTCACACGGTTTATATGTGTGCATTGTGGAAAGTGAAGAATCTGTGAGTGACGGAATTCTGGTAGCTAGATGTCTTGTTAACGTTGATAAAATAATTCCAGTAAGGGTTGCCAATTTATCGAAGAGACCATTCAAACTGAAGAAGGGACAAGAATTAGGGCTCTGTACACCGGTGGAAAACATAATCAAGTTCGAAAACCGTTCCACTGGGAAAGCCACCACAAGTACCTCAGTTGACGCCAGCTTTGTAAAACAGCTAGTTAAAAATTACGACCACCTGACACCTGAAGAACTTAGAAAAGTCAAAGAATTTATCAATTCCAACTATGACATTTTCGAAACAGGAAAATCTACGGGGCGTACCAGTCTTCAGCATAGAATTTATACAGGCGATGCAAGACTAATACGACAAGCACCTAGAAGACTCCCATTTGCTAAACAAAAAGAAGTAGCAAATATGATACAGGACATGATGGATGCAAATATCATTGAAGAAGCTTCTGGTCCCTGGTGCTCACTGTTATCTTAGTAACTAAGAAAGACGAATCTACTCGTTTCTGTGTAGACTATAGAAGATTAAATCAGATAACACAAAAAGACAGCTATCCACTCCCCCGAATAGACGACACACTAAACACTTTATCAGGTGCAAAATGGTTTTCCATGCTAGACTTGAAGAGCGGATACTGGCAAGTAGAGGTACATCCTGACGATCGAGACAAAACTGCTTTCTCAACTGGCAGCGGATTATACAGATTCCAGGTTCTCCCGTTTGGTCTCTGTAATGCCCTAGCAGCCTTTGAACGTCTAATGGAAATGGTTTTGAAAGGATTAACCTGGAAAACTTGTCAAGTGTATTTCGATGACATATTGATTATATCAAAAACTTTTGATGAACATCTAACAAATTTTAGTGAAGTATTAAGAAATGCCAATTTAAAGCTTAATCACAATAAATGTTCACTATTCCAATCGGAAGCTTATTCTTTGGGACACATAGTTGGGCGCCGTGCTATCCCAAGAACAAGAGGGGGAAGAGAAAGTAATCGCTTACTTTAGTAAGACCTTGGGAAAAGCAGAGAAGAATTATTGCCTCACCAGGAAAGAACTATTAGCTATTGTCAAAGCCCTTAAACACTTCCATACTTACCTTTTTAACAGAAGTTTTATCATTAGAAGTAACCATAGTGCCTTGCAGTGGCTGATGAGTTTTAAAAAACCTGAGGGACAAGTTGCTAGATGGATAGAAAGACTGCAACAATATAACTTTAAGATAGTGCATCGAAAGGGACGTCTCCATAGCAACGCAGATATTCTCTCCAGGCGACCCTGTTTAGAACGACAATGCCGGTACTGTAAAAGGCTTGAAGAACGGGAGGAGCTGGTTGAAGAAGTTAGTCTACAGGCGACCACTATCAAGCCAGAGGATGACGAAGACAAAATCACCATTGAAAGCCTAAGAAATTCTCAAAAGAAATACAATGACTTGAAGGTTGTCCGAGAATGGCTCAGAAATGGAGTCAGACCTACATGGCAAGAGATAGCCAAATATAGTGGAACCATTAAAGGGTAATGGACTCAGTGGGATTTCCTGTATCTTCACGATGGCCTATTGCACTGGAAATGGGAGAGCCCCGATGGAGTACATGTAGTCCGCCAAGTGATTCTGCCGAAATCACAGGTCAGAAATATATTGGAGAAGCTTCATAGCAGTCGTTCAGGAGGACACTTTGGTACTAAAAGGACACTTGCACGAGTTCGGGAAAGATTTTATTGGGTCAATTGCCGACGGGATGTAGAAGATTGGTACAAGGAATGTGATCTCTGTAATGGCAGAAAAGAGCCCAAAACAAGAAGTAGAGGTAAAATGGCACAGTACCTTTTCGGAGAGCCTTTCAAACGGATCGCCATTGATATCCTCGGACCACTTCCCTTATCAGAAAGGGGAAACAAATACTTGGTGGTTGTTACCTATAGCTTGTGCAGTTTGAAGTTTGATATCATCTAATGTAACTTCTTCCTTTTTTGTTGCATCAAAATATTTAAAAACATTGTATATTACTTCACGACTTTGTCCGTTAATAACAGATCTGCGCTTTTTTTCACCCACAACAGAAGACATTATCAAAAATAGAACCAGTCACTTTAACCAAAAGACAGAAACAAGAAACAAACAATGATCTAGTCGTTACGCTACTGACCTTAAGAAAGGACAAGGTTCAAATTGTGAATGGGCGTGGTAATTTTTAAGTAAACCAACTTGAGCATTTGCGCTGGTTCTTTAGATTTGGCGTTTACTGTATCAAACATAATTTACTAAACAAAAATAAAAATATTTTTGCATTTGAAAATAAAATATGAATTAAAAGTAAGACGAAAATGTAATTCAAAAAGATTAAAAAAATACCAACGCAAATTAGATAGAATAAGGGACCAATTATTATAATTATTCAGTTAGTAATTTCTGTTTTAAATGATTTATTCGAGAGTTTTGCTGGTTTAACAAGACCTAATTGTGTTTGGTATCAATATTTGTAAATATATAAAAATAAAAGGACACCTAAAATTTTATCTAAAATCCTAACAAAGTAAATGGACTATATATTTAATTAATTAGTATAGTTTTTGTAAACCATTTTCATGGTCTTTGATTTTCTAATATCTAATATCACAAAAGATAAGATCAAAGCGCTAGATGTTCTTGCAATATGGAGAAAGTGTGTGTAAACTATATTGCATGTCTTAAACTGTGTCATTGTTTTGACTTATTAGCCAATTTTCCAAGGTCAATAATACTTTTTAATAGTAATTATAAGTGTGTAATTACTGATCAACTAATAGAACGGACGTGACAACTCTTTTTCTCTTAATTAACTATCGTTTTTAGTTACTAAATTAATTTTAAAATACTTTAACCATAGACATCATATTATCTAAGATAGACTCGCCCTACACACTGTATACCCAATACACCTTCTGTCCGCATGTTTTACCAGGGGGTCGATTCTCGACTCGAAGGAATATTTTCCTATAGGAATTTTTGACATTTTTATATACATCGAAAATTTATGACATTTTCCTACATATAGGAAAGTGTCACAAATTCCTATAGGAAAAGGTTCCTACAAGTCGAGAATCGACCCCCTGACGGGGAAAGGGGAATCGTACGTCGCACATTGACGTAGTGTTTCGGGAGGGTTTACATATATTTTTAGTAAAAATTATTTAATGACCAAATCAATAACCTATGGGTCTTCGGAATCAAAGGTAAATTTAAAGAAAACATATTCAATTTATACAGGGCATTCAAAAAGTCATTTTATATATTTTCTTATCGTTTAAAATAGTAGGTAGCTCAAAGTGGAAGAACATTTTTGTTAATATTTTATTATATATATATATATATATATATATATATATATATATATATATATATATATATATATATATATATATATATATATTATAATAATATCAATAACAAAACAATAATAATATTATTAAAATAATTAGAATGAACTAAAATAACAAGAATACACCCTGTAGAGGAAAAAAAAATATAAATGAAGAAAAAATGTCACATAAAAATTATGAAGGGTTGTCAAATTTTTTGAAATTAAAAAAAAAAAGGATGTCAGAAATTTGTAAAAAGGAATAATATTGTAAATTGAAAGATATATTAAAACATTTAAATAAGCAAACTTTAAAAATATACGTTGTAAAGAACTATATAAGATTTGTTAGAAAAAGAAAGAAGAGGAAAGAATAAATTGAATAGACGATTGAAATAGCGAGTAAGCAGCAGTGATACAAGGACGGTATCCGGTATTAATAAACATTTTATTTATTTTTTGTGCAAATAACTGACTGAAATTGAAAGTTGTAAATATAGTTTTAGTTTAGATTTAATAATATTTTGGAGTAATGAGCTCAATCAATGATAATTATTGTTTTTTTTTGTAATTTTCATTGAAAATAGTTACATTTTTTTTTATGAGTAAGTAGGTTTAGTAGGGGTAGCGTTATTCCAATTCTTACAGATATTAGAACATCTGTTATTTGTTCAGTTTTTTTTTTTGGTTCTGTTAAAATTAAACAATAATTTAATTTTGTAAAGTTTGTTTATCTAAGCATTTAATAGTTCAGTTTATAAATTATTATAATTATTCTTGAACCGACACCAATGAGAGAAAGAGAACCTGCTCTTAAAAAGTATATTTAGAAGGCTAGCCGAGGTAGGTTAAGTTTATTGGGTATTTTTAAATTGTGAGACTATAGAAACCATAACAAATGGCACCCTAAACGTGGAGCGAGTTTTTTTTGAAACGTGGGTACTAGATTTCAATTTGGGTAAAATAATTTAAAGTGGGGTAATCTGTTTTTATGGAAACTAGATCTAAAACTAAGAAAAAGATGGAAAAACATCAATTAGAACAGGGATCACAAGGGGAAGCAGGACTAGAAGTAAGGCATACTTCTGACAATTTAGTGGAAGAACAGCCAAATTATGGGGAAAATAGCTTTGAAAGGGGAAACAATAACATTGAAGAAACAGGAGGAACTGAAGATGGACAAAGAAATAGTATGAGACAAAGAAGTTATAGCGAACCTGGTATGAATATAGAACAAGGAGATGTAGTTACACGAATGGATCAAGGATTTAACATAAACATGTTCTATGACATGTTGGTCAAGAAATTTGATGAACATAGTAAGAAGCTGGACACAATGGAAAATAAAATGGAAAATAAAATTGACACAATGGAAAATAAAATTAAAAATCTGATGGAAGAAAGCAACAAAAAGTTGGAAGAAAGTTTAAAAAAGGAAATTTATGAAACAAGAAGAAAGATAGAAGAAAATAAGGTGGTAGTTGAACGTAAATTTGCAGAACAGGAAAAGAGAATAGAAGAGATTAAAAAGAAGTCTGTACAAGAAATAGAAACCAAAATTAAAATCACAGAGAAGAAATTAGAAACCAGAATTGACTCAAAAATTGATGAAGTAGAAAAACAAATCATGGGAAGTATACAGGGGGAAATTAAAAGTCAATTAGATGGGAATATTATGGAATATCAGAATAGTTTGGGAAATTTAGGGAAAATAGTTAGGGATCAAGGGGATTGTATTGAAAACATTAAAATTAGTTTGGGGGATGAATTTGAACAGGTAAAAAGGCAAATAAAGAATAATGAGGGGCATAATAGGGAGAAGTTAGTGATGCATGAACATAAATTATTAGAACTTTCAGGAAAAATTGAGACTGAAAAAAGGGAAATCATGAATGTGTGTCAGAAAAATGTTGAAGATATTAAAAGAATTGAGGGAAATATTTGCCAAGGGGGGATTACCAATGTAGTTCAATTGGGAAGTCAAGAAGGGGGTATTAAATTTGACGGGGATATTAGAAAACTTCACCCGAAAGTGTTTGTTAATATAATTAAAAACAGAATTAAAAATATAATAGATTTTGAAGATGCAAAAATAATAATAAGAAATATGTTGTTAGGGCATCCTTTACTATGGTTTTGCAATAAAGAAGTGGACATTCATAATATTAGAGAGTTTGAACAACATTTTATACAATATTTTTGGGGGGAATTGCAACAATCGATTTTTAGAGAGAAATTATATTTTGGAAGGTTTAATTACAATTTAAATAACAATTTAAACGCTTATGCAATGCACCTATATAACATAGCTGAACATCTGGATCCTAAAATGCGACATGATGAAATAATTCTTTACATTTCTAGACATTTTAGACAGGATGTGTCTGAAACCATATCCTTACATAATATTAAAACTTTGGAAGGTCTGTCAAGCTACTTACAGAGAGTTGAAAGAATAACTACCAATTTTAAGGGAAATAATTTTATTGAAAATGAACAAAATCGAGGGAATTATGGATATAATAATAAGAAGGAAAATTATGATAACAGAAATAATGGAAACTATAATCAATTTAATCAGAACAGGGATAATAGTAATAATGGGAATTATAATCAATTTAGAAATGACAGAAACCATGGTCAGGGCAATCAAAATAGAGGTAACGAAAATTTTGCACAAAGGTATTTAGGGAGAAATAATAATAATTTTGGACAAAATGAACAAAATAGGGGAGATTTAAATAGGAGAAATGATAGGAATTTTAGATCAGGACACGGAAATAGAAACTATAATGGGAATAACTTTAATTATAATAATCGCCCGATTTATAGGAACAATAATTATGTAGATTATAATCAAAATAGGAGACAAGCAAATGATGATCATGGAAAAAATCATGAAAATCAAAATTCAAGGAGGTTAAATCATATTCGATTAGATCCATTACTAGAAAATGCCAGTTCTCCCGGAACGAGTAGGGAACAGGATTTTGTATAAAGCGCGTCCAAATGGATAGACAACATTCTTATTTATGATATTTTTTTTAAGTTATCTAGTTATTAATAAAATAGGAAGTTGAGAATTTTGAAAAATAAGATTTTATTAATGTCTGAATTTGGAAAAAGAATGAAATAAGAATATGAAATAAGAATTTTTTCAATTATTTGAGCAAATAATATCATCTAATACAGAGTGTTTTTTTTTAAAGAAAGTTGGTTATAACAAGTTGGATATCAAATTTTATAGAAGGTTGAATTTAAAGAAATCTTATTTTGAAAAACATAGATAATAATTGTAAAAGAAAGCTGAAAAGATATTATGAAATAGTAAATGGAATAATAATAAATAAATATGAATTATAAAATGAGTTTATATGATATAATGCTATTGAAAATAAAATATTATAGTAGGATAAATAAATAAAATTAGAAAGAACAGACTATGGCATAAGAAAAGGAAATGATATAAAAAGTTAAGGCAATTGAAGTTTGTGTTTAAAAAAATAAAACTATCTAAATTTGAAATTTGATCATGTTTAACAAATGAAAAGAAGATCACTCTGTGTAAGATTTTTCTATGAATATTAAAATTGTAAAGAATAATTTTCTTTAATTAAAACAAATACATTTTCCAGAATTCTAACAAATAAAAATGATTAGAATCAAAATAGAATTAATAGTAAGGTATTTTAGTTTGAGATTTTGTAGTTGTATTACATAAGCAAAGGGTTGATATTTTAATGCAGGATTATAAGTAAAGAATTAAAATTGTAATTTTTTTCTCTAAACAAACATGAATGTTTGCATCAAAGAAAAAAATTAAAATTTGGGGATTTTATAATAATATCAATAACAAAACAATAATAATAATATTAAAATAATTAGAATGAACTAAAATAACAAGAATACACCCTGTAGAGGAAAAAAAAAATATAAATGAGGAAAAAATGTCACATAAAAATTATGAAGGGTTGTCAAATTTTTTGAAATTAAAAAAAAAAAGGATGTCAGAAATTTGTAAAAAGGAATAATATTGTAAATTGAAAGATATATTAAAACATTTAAATAAGCAAACTTTAAAAATATACGTTGTAAAGAACTATATAAGATTTGTTAGAAAAAGAAAGAAGAGGAAAGAATAAATTGAATAGACGATTGAAATAGCGAGTAAGCAGCAGTGATACAAGGACGGTATCCGGTATTTATAAACATTTTATTTATTTTTTGTGCAAATAACTGACTGAAATTGAAAGTTGTAAATATAGTTTTAGTTTAGATTTAATAATATTTTGGAGTAATGAGCTCAATCAATGATAATTATTGTTTTTTTTTGTAATTTTCATTGAAAATAGTTACATTTTTTTTTATGAGTAAGTAGGTTTAGTAGGGGTAGCGTTATTCCAATTCTTACAGATATTAGAACATCTGTTATTTGTTCAGTTTTTTTTTTTTGGTTCTGTTAAAATTAAACAATAATTTAATTTTGTAAAGTTTGTTTATCTAAGCATTTAATAGTTCAGTTTATAAATTATTATAATTATTCTTGAACCGACACCAATGAGAGAAAGAGAACCTGCTCTTAAAAAGTATATTTAGAAGGCTAGCCGAGGTAGGTTAAGTTTATTGGGTATTTTTAAATTGTGAGACTATAGAAACCATAACAATATATATATATATATATATATATATATATATATATATATATATATATATATATATATTTTAAATACATGAAGAGCAAAGAGCAAGTAAAAATATAAAGCCATTTATTATTATATTTACATGGGTACTCTGAAAACCTTTTATACAGGTCGAAAAAAGAATAATTATATTGCCGGACTATCTTTTTTTATGAAATAAAAAGCTATTAAAAACAGAATAATTTTATTTCAGGTACATAAATATACAAATATGATCTTTCTATTACATACCATTTGGGTTGCATGTCACGACACCTATTTTTAGAATTATTTGTGTAATGATATAATAACTCATTTAGGACAGCAATCAGCAATGATTTTATAATATCTGGACAAGGCTAAAACACATTAGCTTAAGATTATCAAGAGATACTTTATTTCTAATTTGTCCGAATAGAAAAAACAATAAAGGAAGCTTCTTTTGTGACATTTCGAATGTCATTTTACTATCAATGGTTACTCCTACAAACACTCTTGGTGAAGAATCTGCTTAATAGATTTATTTAGTGTTATAAGATAACTGATATTTTGTAAAGCATATTTTGGAATAAAAGACAAAATAGCTATTTGTGTATTAAGAACAGAAAGTAGCACCTTTGACAGTTGAGACAGAAAGTCTGTCGAAGAGAAAAGATATATTTTATATTTATTCAAAAAGGAGGAGAAATACAATATCAAAACTGTTAAATCATTTTCAGTATTTGTGTTTTTCACCTAATTTCACGGGTATAATCAGCTGTACTACATTAAAAGCTAGGTATCTAGTACGGTTTTTAAGCTCAATGCGCTAGTTCAGTGTGATGTCATTTTGGTTTCACTGACATTTAATTCTAACCAAACTTTTAACAGAAACATCAATAAATTTGACATATACGTTTTTACTGTTTTTATTTTATTTCAAAATATTGTTTACAGGTCATAAAAAATAGTTTAAAGGTACATAATTGGTAACTAAATGATTGTATATTTGATACATGCTATCTACTTACTTTAGGAATATATTAATAAAAGTGAAAAAAACGATATAATTTAGGTAAACAAAACGAACAAAACGCACTCAAAAAATCTACTGTCACTTTAATTGTCAGTGGAACCATAATTACATCATCACTGAACTAGCGCATCGATGAAGAGACAAATTTTAAACGAAATGGCTTATTTTGAAATGGCAAATTTGAGACTTGTACGGTTTTCGAACTCACTGATTCAATTGCAGAACACTGTTTGCAGTGAATCTTTTTCTTTAAGGATTTTAATATAAAACCAGAAATATAAGCAACTATATCCTGAATGTATTCGCTCAGAAAATATATAGATAGGTAATTATGGTCACGAAGCTCATTTGTAAATTCCAAATTTTCTTTAGTGTCTGATTCGTAACACTATTTTAAATTTAACGCAATTTGGCTACTAGTTTTGCTACAATCCAAGATGCTGGTGCCATCTAAAGCAATTGCATTGGCAGTTTTATTTGACTTTATTTCATTATGAATTAATAATTTTTTATAACAATTTTGAAACAATCTCCATCTGAGATTGTTATTGAAGCATCTGTTACGAACTGCACTAACAAAAAAGGATTTTTTTTTCTTCATTTTTCGCCTATTCAACTACCTCTCCCAAAATTCTGTAAAATGTGATGATTACTGTATAATTTTAGAGCTTACATATAATAAAAATACCCATAATAAATACTGTACTTATTTGATAGGTATAGCATTATGTTTTAAGATGTGTCTACTACTTAAATTTTTATAAATATCTGTCATACAAAAATGGTCAGAACATATACTAAGGCTTCTTTCATTTTCATAATGTTTTCCTCCACCAAGCATAGATTTTGCAGCCAAATTCTACGTTGAATAATTTCTCTAGGAAACCTGATCAGAAAATATAGAACATTATTATTTAAATAAACAATGCTAGTGCTAAATGCCTTTACACTGTGAAATTAATTAAGCCTTATTCCCTGTATATGCCTACGTCTATGCTAACATATTCTTATTTATGAAATGACCGAATAACATTCTTATTCTGCGTATTTCGGCACACTATACATTTCCTCCCCATCGTAAAAGTCCTTAATAAAAAGTTCAGGGTTTAAATTATTCTTGAAAACTACAAAAAACCACAAAAATTACAATAAAATGTGATCTGTCACTTTGACAACATCAGCAAAATGTCTTAGGTTGCCAAAGTTAAATGATTTATACCAAAATGTTTAATATTCACATATGATACACATGTAAAAAGAGCTACTTAAAAGTCTTAAGTGATTGCAATTAATAAAAAACTCATATTGATGCTTTCAATTCTTTATTTCCTTTTTTATTAGATTGTATTAAAGGTAATAGTAACTTTTTAAATAAAAATTTAATGTTTGATATTTGATGAAAGAGATCTGACAACATAGGAAGAGCGTACCGTCAAAAAAAAGGTGCGGACAAGTGTAATGTATACAAGGCGTATCTATTATCCGATATCTTTGACTTTAACTCAATTAGATAAATGCAAAGGTCAGGGGATGAAAAAAAAGTTAAAATTTCTTAATATAAGGCTAATATATCAATTGTGTCCTAATTGTGCACTTATAAATCAAGCCATGTATAAGTAAAAATACAAATTTGTGTTCTCTAAAAGTTATAGAAATATATAAATATGCAATTTCAGATAATTGCAACAGGTCCCAAGGATAGTGCCGGACATGCCGATTATGTAAACCGTTAATTATTTCCTGTTCTCATAATTTCTTTTTAAACAGTTTTTCTTCAGTTTCCTTTTTCGGACAGTACCTATTCATTCAATGTAAAATATATGCAATAAGCCTTTTCATGTAATAGATACTGTCGTTATCCAAGAGACTTTTTAAATTTGCAATGCTCAAAAACACTCTACCACTCTCTAAAAGAGATAAAAACATAGGATGAGGAGAAGTGTATGACTATTTTGTAAATGTTGCTTACGTGGTAAAACATAAATTTTGAGAATTATTTATATAAAAACAAATTATGACCAACAATCTTATATATAAAGGATTGTAAATGTATAATGTAAGACAATTACTGCAAAAATGTTTAGCTATTTTTAAAACTTTATAAACAAGCTTGTACCTCATGAATATCGTTACCATACTGGCCGATTTAAACACATCCCCAACTAGCCATTCATAAAAGTGTATTTGTTGTGAAGTTCTCATCGTCATCTATTGTATAGTACAGGAGACATTGACGATTTTCGGTATTTATTTTCCCAGTCAGCAAGCACGAATAGAGAATTGTAGGATTAGCAATTCTAAGCAAAATTCATATATATTTAGAGGGGGGATCCGATGGGCTGAGGCCGAAAATGCGTCAAAACATACGAGAACACGGCCCTTTTTTTCCATTGATAAAAATAGTTTTAGTACTAAAAGATGTACTGAAGTTAAGTAAAAAAATAGTCTGATTAATCTGTATGGATAATATATTTGGCAAGTGCATAAAATACACTTTCAAACGAGTTATGTACACAATTATTTCTACAACCACAATTATTTAAAGAATGTTCCAGGTGTTTTGTATATTAAAGTGTACGCATAGGACACATAAATAAAATCTTATATCACAATGTTTCACCTAACCAGTTGGTTTATTTATAGAAATTAAACATAATAATTGAAGATATTACAGAAGAAAATAGGAAAATAAATTAGATTTCCTTTTACACTTTTATATAATAATTGTTTTATTTAGAATTCACGAATCACTTATTAATTATAATTATTGTTAGTTTCGTTATGTCAAATCATTTATGTGTGAGGAAAATACAGTGAACTGTGGAACGCCAATATCGTTGGATGCGCGTGGTAGAAATGGTCCTATAATACTGCTAAAAACATAGCTAAATTTTCATGGAAACACTGTACTTTTGACATTTGCGATACTCCGACGCATATGCATTATTGATGTAATCTCATGATTTTACAGTAATAGTTTTTGCAATTTTAGTGTGATTTTTAGGTTATTATGGTTATTCATTTTATTTGGTTCTGATCTTTTGCGCTTTTAGAGTATTTGTCTTTTGTATAGTTTTTAATTTGAATTTTAATATTGTGGTCTATTTATATTTGACTGCTGCTTTTCGACTAGTGCTTTATTCTTTTTGTGTTAAAATAAACTTTATAACCATTAAGTACATGCTTCTAGTTGATATCTACCTAATCGTCATCGGGTGCTTGCAACAATGGGAAAAAGTGTATGGTTTTTTTGGTGTAAAGTTAGACGCCTTCATTTTTCAGGTAAGTTATTTGTAGTTATTTTTTACTTAAAAGGATAGCAATACGTCCTGGTTCGGGGTGTGACTTTTGGGTTTTAGCTATCTGAGCCAAATTGTCGGCTAAGTGTCCTCTTTTAGGACACCCAGAACCGAAAACTATATAGGTATATTATATGTTTTTTTTAAATTATTTTTTAATATGTATGCAGCTTGGATGAGGGCTTTAGGAAGAGATCCTAAGACTGAACACTGACTGCTATAAATGCCGTTTTTAGAGCACATTTCATAGTAAGTGATTTCATTCTAGCAGCAATGAGGAAACGTTTAAAAAACATGCTGTACCAGCTATTACTTTAAGACCTCGTCTCTTTAAGTTATTATTACTTCATTCTAATGCATATATTAAAATGGTTTTTAACTTATGTCCTTATGATTAAAAGATGTTGGTATTTTAGTTATGTTATAATAGAAATATATGATACTTTGTATTGACTGACCTACTGGCCACTGGTCATTCCACTTTTACTCCCTTTTTTCATAAATTATCAAATTATTTAAAAACAAATACATACCTAGCTATTTTCTGTAAATTACATTAAAATTTTAGTATTAATACTTTACTAATAAAACTTTAGTTAATTTGTCTTATATATATATACACAACGGAAGAGTTAATTGGATTTTCTCCTTGTTGAGTTTCAAAAATAGTAATTTAACATGATTTAAAAACAAATACATGAAATGGGCAAAATAGGCCTGCAGAGGCACTTTGTAAACAATCTCACTTGTATCGATGTGACGTAATGCGCGAATTCAATCTGGCTTACTTTTGTTAATTGATTGGCGTTCCATTTTAAATATACAGTTCACCAGGAATAGATTATTTAAATATACACGGACCGGGAAAACAAGTACGAAAAAATTCACTGGCTCCTGAACTAGTACTGTATCGCGAAGGAATTTTTATGAATGAAACAATATACGACCCTCCGCAATTGCGGTCTACTCTACTTCCGCTGTTGTCAGACATTATTTTTTTTTGGACAATTTAAAGACCTAACAGTAATTCAAGCAAACACAATAACATTACTACAGTTAAAAACATCGCAAACTTGGCATCAATATTTTAATTTTATCCAAATATTGCATTTCTGTCGAGGATCATCCGCGTTGACTTCAGAAATTGTGTAATCTGTATTGGTTATATATATATATCTATAGTTAAAAGCACGTAAACTTGGCATCAATGTTCAATCCGATTATTGAGTTTTTACCGCGGACACCACCGTTCATTCTTCAAAATTTTTGTAAATAATACTATCTGTCTTGGTTATATATCTATGGATTTAAAGCATCTGAAAGATCTGTCGGTCAAATAGGTGCTAATTCTCAAGCTACATTGAAATAAAAACTTTTTTATCATGTAAAACTTAAAAAAGTGTATAAATTGGATGCGGAAAAATAATTGAGATTTTTTGGTAATAATGACAAAAATGAGAAAAAAGAAAAAACAAAAAAGGAAAAAAAAATTAGGAAAAGGAAAAATAATAGAAAAAGAAAAAAAAAAGAAAAAGATGTGCTACACCTACCAACTGTATCTTATATTCAGTATGCCTTTATAATTTATTATTGAAAAAGGGTAAACTATTGATGAGGATGGTAGTACTAATAAAAATATGAAAAAAAAAATTACAATAGGACACTAAAGCTAACAACGACTAAAACTTTAAAACGCAAATTATTTTACTTGTGTATTTCAGGCCAGTTGTTTTTAATAAATAGGCATTGAAATTTTATTAATTGCATTTTTTGTCCAATGAATATAAAAATAAAAACATTGCGTCCGGTTTCGAAGTTTAAAACTTCATCTTCTGGCACGCCTAGTGGGTAAGAGAAAAAATGAAATCGCTGAATTTCTATTGGTAGCAACATGAAACAATGATTTAGTTTAAAAATACGTGTGGCACTCGGGGACTGCCGCGGTAAAGCTATTGCATAACATTTTTTATCATCTCGTGCAATTATAATTCTTTAATTATTTTATTTATGCAGTATTTTTTTTTTATATTCATTCAAGTTTTTTCTTTGATATTAATTCAAGTTACACTTTTTGAGCGTGGTGACCGATAAGAAAACAAATTTTTTTCTTTTATTGAATAAATGAGAAGTTAATATTGTTTAAAATATTTTTATTATCTTACAATAATGCAGGTTATTCAGGAATTTTTATCATTGAAACTATAGGTTTATGGTAACTAAAATAAGAAACATAAATATCTGAAAAATACCACGTCAATGGTGGTCCCATATTTTGTTGTGGATTCTTGTGGATCATTATTCAATTTTTCCGAAATTGTGTCTAAAAGAGATAGAATCAGTTATGAGCAGTTAGCAGCTAGTCTAGACGCATACGTCTAGTCGCAAGCACACAAACACCATGACGAACTGAAACGACGTTAGACGGTGTACGGCTCTCA
The DNA here is from genome assembly GCA_927349885.1 of Psylliodes chrysocephalus. Classification (NCBI taxonomy): domain Eukaryota; kingdom Metazoa; phylum Arthropoda; class Insecta; order Coleoptera; family Chrysomelidae; genus Psylliodes; species Psylliodes chrysocephalus. The sequence continues at coordinate 69,207,557 of OV651814.1, forward strand.
ACGCCGCACCGCTGTGCCGGTTTGAGTGGGGGTGTTAGGTTTAGTTTCGATACGGAATTTCTTTTTCGATTTTACGATATAAAATAATAGCCATAGCAAACAAGAATAGAATAAGTAATGTCGTGGAACATAAAATAGGACAATACCAATGTGGTTGTAGATAAAATAGATCAGTTATCGATCAGGTATTTATATTACAACAAATAATAGATAATAGTCTGGAATAAAACTTACCATTATATGTGATTTTCATCGATTTTAAACAAGCTTACGATAAGATAAAATGAGAAAAAATATATAGGGCGATGCAACAATTAGGAATACAGGAAAACCTCATAAGATTAGTAAAATGACACTTACTGGAACAGATTATAAAGTGCTTGTTAACGGTCAAACATCAGACAAATTTAAAGTTGATAAAGGACTGAAACAGGGAGATTCACTATCCACGACATTATTTAACATAATTTTAGACTCTGCAGTAAGACAAAGTGGAATTCAAACAAAAGGTACGATATATAATCAAAGAAGTTAATTGATGGCCTATGCAGATGATTTGGTAATCCAAGCAAGAAAAAGAGAAAATTTAGAAATAACAACAAAGAAGTTAGAGAAAGCTGCAAAAGCAATGGGGATAATAATCAATGAAGTAAAAACAAAATTTATGTTACTAGAAAAAATGCCAGGAAACATACAGAATAGAGAATTAAGAATAGACAGTGAAGGATCAAAGTACAAGTTTGAAAAAGTGACCAAATTAAGCTATTTAGGAGTCACAATAAGCGATAATGGTGAAGAAACAGAAGAAGTAGAAGAACGAATAGCCAACGAAATAAAATGTACCGGAGGAATGCTTCATCCCCTTAGATCCCAGAATTTATCAGTTACGGAAGCAAGGTATGGAAAATATACAAAAAAGAAAAAACTCATTGGAAATATCCGATCGAAAAGTACTTAAAAAGATATATGGCGGAAAGAAAGTAGATGGCAAAGAAGAACAAACGTTAAAATAAATAAATTTTATAGAGAAACCTCTATAACAAATGTAGCCAGGGCACAGCAAATAAGGTGGTTAGGACATGTAGCGAGACTAGCAGATAAAAGACCAACAAAGCAAGTATTACCAGGAGGAATAACCGGAAGGAAAAGAAGGGGACGGCCATGGACTGAATGGTTACAGTTGGTAGAAAGATACCTAAACGAGATGGGTATAAGGGATTGGCGTAGAAAAATAGGAAAAAAAAGAGAATGAAGGAAAACAGGCTACGAAGCCATGAATTACTTTGAGCCCAACCTATCTACTTATAATGTATCTGTTTATAGAAATTTTGTATGTATTTATCCAAAATTAATTCTACAAATAAAGATTATTATATTATATTACAATTATTATACTAATAATATTAATATTTATTTATTCTTACTAAAAAAAGTTAACCATAAAAATGTACTAAGTGGAAATGGATTAACTGAAACGATTGCTAATGCAATGAGAAAGGTTATAAAAGAATTGAAATAAATATTGATAAAATGTTGAAAAAATAATCAATAGAAGCAATAAAAAAACTAGAAAAACTCACTATAATCTCTTATCCTCTAGAGGAGAAACTACAAATTACAATAACTATAAAGGCGAAAAACGAATTGAACATTTTTTAATGAACAGCTGTTGTTACGTACATCTGGTATTCTTGTCAGGGTTAAAATAATTTAAAATTAAACGTCACGCGACAAAAACAATTGTTTTAAAATACAAGGGTTTGTAAATTAAACTTAAAATGCGTCATATTTATGATATGTTTTGAATCACATCAACATTCCGCTACGAAATAATGCAATCCAATCTCAGATACCCAAGAGGGAAAAAAATTATTAAAAAACTAAAAATCTACCAATAATCAGTTAAAAAAATATAAAAATAAAAAAATTGTTGGGGCGCTTTTGCCGGGGCGCATTTGACCAGAGCGCAATTGTAGGATACTATTTTTAACATGTCTCTTGTAGAGAGTGGCTAAAACTAAGTTTATTATAAAAGGTATTTTTATTAATTTATTGGCAAATAACGGGCAAGTAACCAGATGGCTTTGTCGTACTTTTTGACCAGTGAATATTTTTGAATTAAAAATTTAAAAACCAAAAAAATTGCAAATAAAGTGGAAAAATAAAATGAAATTTTAAAAAAGTACTAGTATTAAGTTAAAAAAATGTTTATTAATGTAAACTCTATGAATAAATTCCTACATTTACAATGATATATCAATTTTATCCTTTTTCCCAATAAAATGCTTTTGTATAGAGTTGGAGTTCCTATACAAAAGCTTCTATATAAAAGCTTTTTATTAGAAATTACAAGAAAATCTTTTCTCAAGAGCACGAATTTTGAACTTTGTCTCCCTACAATATTTTTTCTCAAGATTAGTAATTTCCTTAGAGGTTTTACTAATAATAATTTTTTTTAACGTAATACTCATATTTTTCTTCAAATTTATTATTGTGCCACATTATTTGTTGTTTTTTAGGTTTTTTAGGTTTTAATTTCAAAACATTTTATTAGTCAAAAAGTAGAACATAGCCATCTAGTTACTATATCCATTATTTGTTAATAAAAATACCTTTTGCCATGAGCTACAATTTTAACCACTCTTTACTATAGGACACCATATATTAAAAATAATATATATTTTATCTTAGTGTGCATGTAACTGGGAAACACAAAAACTTTTTCATAATATTATTTTGCACAATAATTACAGATAATAATTGTTAGTTGCGGATTTTTCTTTCATTTTGACATTATAACCAGTTTAAATACAACGGGGTGTATTAAAATATCGTCGGTACAATGCTAAAACACGAATGTAAAAATTTGTCATTTTTCGTCTAACTTCTTCAGCAGACGTGTTAATCCTGAAATTTATCAATACCAAAGTCACGAATGTGCCTTGAAAGTCCAACCCTCTGGTAAGGAGATACTTAATGCTGAAAATTATTTTCAAGTTTATAACTTCACCACTAGAGGGCCTAGTTCGTATTAGCAATGATAAACATTCTCTTTATTTTTAAAAATATCACAGTGTTTCGGCTGCATTGTTTAAAATTACCCTTAATAAGATATAGTATTTATCTATTTTTGTAAAACATTAAATATTTCTATTTATTAACAATGTTTTTTTTTTCTGGTAAGAATCGTTATATTTACGAAAAATGAGAGGAAGTAAGTAAGTATATCTAACCCTACAATATAGTAGAAAATAAATTCCCAACCAAAATAGGTAATCGACCAGTATTTTATAGAAAACAGTATTCATGATAAAAATGTCGTTGTAAATCAGAATATAGTTTATTTCAACCTATTTAATTGTAAAAATTTTAAAAATCTAGAATAAAATTCCTTATAGAGGCTTGTCTAAAAAATATTCTACATTCGGCCAGGAAAAATATATTATATACACGACAGAATAGGGACTTTAATCCCCTTTAAAGTGGGCCCCTTGCGCGTCACTATAGAACATACTTCTGAAAGTCTTTTTTTGGAATGGGTTTCAACTTCTTTGGCGCGTTTTGCATTATCTCTTGTCTACTCTGAAAATAGGATCCTTTCAATGTCGACTTCAATTTTGGAAACAATCAGAAGTCGCAAGAAGCCACATCTGAAGGTTGGGGACGTTGCAGAACATCGAGAATATTATTTTTTGCTCACAAAGTCTGTATTACGTGCGATGAATAAGATGAAACGGAATGAGATAGAACTGACTGTTTTTCACCATCCAGAGGTCTAGTCTTTTGCGCCGAACTGCATCATGGAATCAGCGGAGAATTTCATGATAGTACTCTTTTTTCACTACTTGACCTTCCTCACCAATGTCCAGTCAGTTTTGACTCAGTTTTAACCACTCCTTAATTTGTGTTACTCCCATTGCATCGTCTCCAAATACATGCTGAATTCTTTAAGAATTACCAAGTTGTGGACAAAATTTCATGCAGTGCCGATGGTTAACTCGTTCAGTCTTCGGTTTAAAGTCGGATACTTTTTAGACAGGCCTGTATAATATAAAAAATAAAGATATAATTAAGGCAACTTAATAAATAAATGCAAATTCTAAGTATAATATGGAAAACTTTTTAAAAAACCGGTTTTTCTACCTCTTGCCTCGATGCAACCACGAATTTGTCTGCCATGCTTTCTATGAGATTGTCGAATTCTCCTGAGAAAGGTTCCCCCATTCTTCAAGAACTGCTTGAATTAGTTGTTCTGTGTTTTTTGGATTGTTTCGATTAGCTCTAACTCTCCTTTTTAACATATCCCACAAATGCTCAATGGGATTAAGGTCGGATGAACAAGCAGGTCAGTCTAATACTAACACCTTTCATCTCTAAGACATTTTTGGTGACTCTGCTAGTATACGGTAAGGCAATAAGTCGTATTTAAAGTTTATTTCAGTTCTGTATGGCTAATATACGACTGTAGCAATATTTTTATAAACAGTTTTCTCGAAAACCGTTGCTCCATTCAATTTGTAACAGGAGTACCTGTTTTGTGTAAAAAGAGAACGTAGTTTTGAAAATGTATTCAGGTTTTATAGAAAAATAATATCAAACCAGTTATTAATAAAAAATAACCTTATCCCATCACAAAAACACTTTAATTTAAGCTATCAATTTTTTAGGTAAATAATAAAAGAAGTATTTCAGTCTGTACGAATTGAACATTTTTTTATTTACATTCAGCTGAGTGCCTTCGGTTTATAAAGCCATCATCAAATCCTTACTAAGAGGGATTATAACTTAACAAATAATAAAAGACAATGTAATTACAAAACTAACGTCTGGACACCATCACATGGAATCCAATATTGAATAAAAACATTTGCAGCTTATAATTCTTACAAATGAATCACAAAAGGGTTGGTTAAGGTTCCCAAAACCTCATTAAATCTATTAATTAGACAAATTATTAATAATTAAAATGAAATTATAATTAGAAGTATAGGTCATCGCCTGACATAAGACATATTAAACTGACTTTGACAAATGACAATGACAAAATGACAAATAGAGAGGATTGTTCAAGAGTGGTTCTGGAGTCAATCGGGTTCGGTCATAAGATATCATCAGAATAAATAATGTGAGATGAGTAGAAGGGTTAGCTAGGCTTCTAAGGTATGATCTATACAGAGGTTCGAAGAAACCAAAGCATCTTTTTTGGTTTATGATACAACTCAATTTGAAGGGTAGGAAAAAGGGCTCTGACTCTAAAGCTATACTAGACCACAGACTTTAAATTAGATAGAGGTGGCTAGACCATGATCCATGCATGGCAAGTAGTCGAAGAATTAAGGGTAAATTGGAGAGAAAGAAGGAACAGACAACGTTTTTTGTTCAAAAAGTGAAAATGTAATTTAGTAAAGACTAGGCAGCAAGAAAGTTAATCAGAAACACGTATATTCGTTTTTTATGACACAACTGTGGGCTGGGACCTATTCTATAACTGGGTATGATGATAAGTATGGTCCCTTAGAGTAGGCTCGAAAACTATTACTGAGGTTACAATAATTAACAAGAAACAGACACATATTTATTACAAAATTGAAAAACTAAAAAAATAAAAAATACAGAATTAAATTTACAAAATTAAAATGTCAATTTTTTATAGGTGTTACCTAAATATTACAATGTTAAATGAATTAAGAAATTAAATTAATTGAATTAATTATTACTAAACTAAATATGTGACTGGTAAGAAATTAAAATAAATTTAGAGGATCCTAATTTAATTGTAATTCCCAAAGAGTTTTAAATAAAGGGTTAAAATTGCCGTTTAGATAAATAATTTATTTGATTATTTAAACAGTTACCCTATCATTAAGGACAACCCTGTATAATAATTTAATTTTACTAAATTTATATTAACTGATCCGTCTCTTATTTTAAACAGTCCATGACAGTAAATGTGGTCTAACTTCCTTCAGAATTTCTTACACTGTACCAAAGTGACTGCATTTACCAAAAACTGTAATTTCGATATCATTGATCAAATCGAGAACTTTCTGGAACAGCCTATCTACCAAATTTAAGTAGTAAACTGTTTGAGACCACTGGCGATGTGGGATCATTAGATGGGATTTTGGAGGTTAACTTATTCTTTTGAATATTATTGGTAATCGGAAAAGAGAGGCCATAAGAAACCCAACTAAGGCAGAGTGGGACTGAACGTATTAGAGAATGATCGGACGCCTCAAAAATGTTTCACACGACAATATATGGTTTATCCCATCAGCAGTACAGAACAGTTTCGAATTTATCTGCGCATGAGCAGTACGATTTAACTGTTCCATTTTTCGCACTACTCATGCGCAGATAAATTCCAAACGGTATTGTACTGCTGTTGAAACAAACCTATTTTAATCTTCCATCATCTGAGTTACATATCATTAATTTTAATTTTAACCAATTTAACGCAAGTAATTAATTGGTTAAATTAAATACTATTAACATCTACGACACTTTCTGATAATCACCTGCATATATATCAATTAAAAATAAGTTCCAAATATGCCTAATAAATCAGTTAAGGTCAAGATAACACTCAGCGTAAATAGTAAAAAGTCCCGCTAGTATATTCACGTTCTTCGGCCGTCTTTGATAGTTTCTTGAAATCCAAAACGTGTGCCGAGTGACAACTCTGCGAGGAAATGAAGAAGTCGATGGCCATTCCACGATTTGTTCAATTCTGTGCCGAGGTTGCGGCAGGGCAGGTGTTAGCCAATCGCGCGAAAAAGTCAAAAACTTAAAAATTAGAAAATATGGATATGTCTAGAAAAATCAAATAAACTTGTTACAGTCAGTACATTTGTATATTTTTTCTCTACAATATAGCATATTGTGATAATTTGTTGTAGAAAGTTCCAAGTAATCGTAAAAAATGTATTGTACAGTTATTATTCACAATATATAGTAAAATGTCCCTCTACTCAAAAGAAATATTCTACAAATTTTTATATATTCGCTATTAATTGTAAGAATTTAAATTAAAAATATATTGCTTTTTATGAAAATATATAGTAGGCAATCTATTCAAAATAAGAGTAGGATATTTTGTTGCAACTAATAATGTTTTGTATCTAAATGAATAGCACAAATTCAAACAAATTTTATGACTGTTTCAATAACATTTATAATAATACTTCATAAATTATAGTAATTTAAAACTAAAAAACTGCTGAAGTGCCTTTGAAACATTTAAAATTGCCACAATTAAATAAAAATCCACATGTTTTATTATTTTAATAAAAAAAATAACAGCAATAACAGCTTCACCTGGTTCTGAATTGGCTTCTCTTTATCTGAAAAATATGAAAGAAAAATTAATACTGAACTGCACATACTCATAGAACAGGACTATTACCTTCTAAGTAAAAAAGTATGCAGAAGCGCCAACTCTTGTTTATCTTCGGGATAGCTATACCATGATGTGGGTCAAAAAAAGTGATCACCTCTCTCCGAAAATCCAATAATGTATTGATGTGTTTTGCTTACTAAGCAATTACGGGAAGAAATTAATTTCATGTTCCAGTTTATCCGCGGCCCCGTGATTATTTTTGATGGGGCTCTGGTTCCCGGACCCCTTCATGTAAGTATGCCACAATGTAAAAGAAAAACATATCCTTATTAATTTGTAATATAAGGCCAGAAAATGTAATATCCAGCTTTAGAGTTCATAGACCAATTTACATACATAATATAAATAGGGCCTTAGAAGCCAATCTGATGGACTGTATTATCATTCTAAAATTTATTTGTAGATTGATTCCTATAATCACTTTCTCTGTTGTCTTGTTTCACTAGTAATAACTAAAAGTCTGATGATGAGGCATTTAATTCAAAGTTCACATGTGTTTGGCACTTTGTATTAACATTAAACCATTTTAAAATTTAACGAAATATCACAAACAACTTTTAACTGATAAAAAGAAGCTTCACAAGTACAAGTACGAACTAGCTATATGAGAGATTGTTGCATAGAACATGGCATAATGCCTCGAGTTATGTATATGTGTTAGTTCTTGTAAGAAAGCTTGAAGAATTCTGTCCACACGATAGGGCTGACAGAATGAACAAAGTGAGAAATGTAATTTGGCTAACCGATATGAATCGACGAACGAGAAATGTTGTTTGTGAGGAGCACGAATGCATTCTAGCACGCGCAAGGTGGCAACATTTATTTATGCCTTTTCTCCCCTCTGTGGTTTTCAGACGCTTGGTATGTGAATTTTAGTAGCATCACTTGATTACATCGAAAATTGTTACTGCCATTAAATTCAAACTGTTTGTCTATATGTGCAAGACAGGTGTAGGGAGAGGCATATAACCTTAAATGGTTATATATGGTAATATATGGTAATATATGGTAATATATGGTAATATATGGTAATATATGGTAATATATGGTAATATATAATAATATATGGTAATATATGGTTATATATGGTAATATATGGTAATATATAGTAATGTATAGTAATATATGGTAATATATGGTAATATATGGTAATATATGGTAATATATGGTAATATATGGTAATATATGGTAATATATGGTAATATATGGTAATATATGGTAATATATGGTATTATATAGTAATATATGGTTATATATGGTAATATACGATTATATCTGGTAATATATGGTTATATGGTAAAATATGGGTATATATGGTTATATATGGCTATATAAGGTTATATATGGTTATGTATGGTTATATATTGTAACGATCAATAAAATCTATAAGTTGAAATTAAAGAAAATTAACGCAAAATCATGTATAATTAAGAAATAATTGAAGTTATGAATCACCTGGTATATCAAACCGCAAAGTAACAATAATTAACAAATAATGTGCATCATTTTTAGTCAAATGAATTAGTTTGACCAGAAGAAAAGACGAAATAAGTCTCAAATAATGAGAATAATTATGAATAAAATAATAATACATACAAAAATTTTTACTAATAACGTAATACTTACAATTTTGCTTTAACAGGTTTGTGAAGTACAAATAAAACAATAATTTGCAACCTGTAAATGAATCCTTGAGAATATTGCATACAAATAAGACTGATCTCACTGGTAGTATCATAGTATCAGTCAAGCCGTTAAAAAAATCCACAGGAAACAGTTTTCTCCAAATAAGTGCAGGAAATCTACAAAGAATAAAGTTTATAACATTAAATAATTAGGAAAAAAATGATAAATAGATAGAAGCATGTAGGTTAACGATCAATAAACAAATTAAACTAATAAACTCAACTTAATAAGAGAAAATTAAGAAACTTTATGCCTGACAACAAAACACATATTTTATTGAGTTTGTAAATACTTGTAAATAGTTTTAAGAAGTAGAATAAGTGTTTAAATGATTCATTTACATTTAAAAAAGTGATAACAAAACAAGAAACACTTTTATTAGTGGAAGCCAAGAAAAAGACAATACTTTTGTTTCCCCCTGTATATAACCTGACATTTTAATTATTAAATTTAAGACATCAACTTACTTGACAAAAGTGACTTGATTAGGGAATATGTGAGAGTTTTCGGTTCGGTTTCCATGGAAACTGTTTGAACAATTGGGACGGTGTGGTGGAATAAAGGAAAAAATCAGAATTTAAAAAAATCTCTTCTGAAAATTGGGTAGAAAATTACCTATTTTCCATTCTACAAGTGATTTTCGTTGCAAAATCACATCACAGAGTCTAGTTTTTCCTTCACAAACGTTGCTGTGGTGCTTTGAACCAGAAAGGGCACACATTTCTACAAGACTGGACATAGGATTCTCCAAGCTGTGCATAAAAGTGATATTCTTGCGCTAAAACATTAAAAATGAGATCTCAGGTAACAAGAACTTAAATATTTTGCAAAATATTAACAATATGAAAGGCCTATAAACTTTGATAAAAGTTCTATTTTTAAAAAGAATTGAATCTTAATTTTAGTAGTGAATATTTTTTTTTTATAATGAATTTTAACATTTAACTTGAACGATAAATAAATATCTCCTTATTTGAGCAATTTAGATTTTGTTAAAATCAAATTGAACGAAATAGACAGCTCAAGTAAGAAATTTATATGTCATTCGGAATTTTAATTTAAATAGAAAAGAAATCATATGGTTTCGTCTCGCAGCTAAAAGTAATCAAAATGAATAATTTAAAATCTAAATATTAACAGTGAATCAACTAGCTATTACTACGAACCTTGTGAATGAAACCTAATGATTTCTTGGAAGAATCTTATAAAATATTTTATTGTTGTCAGGTACAAACAAAATATTAAAATGTACTTATCTGGTATAACCTCAAATTTCCGTGCCTCGTAAATTATTTTTTAATACACTTTAATATTTAATTGTTCCTTGTGTTTCGGCAGAACTTGCTAGATTGCGTTTGTTTCTTCCTTATAAATAAATTTTCTTTGTTTGCACTCATATTCGCTTTTCTTTTGGTTTAAACTTTACACAAGCATAAATAACAAGTGACCATATTGGTAAAATCGGACGAGCTCGTATCGCAGCGCCGTCTGGCGTGAAACAAATAAATATCTGCAACCACAGAGTCGGACCTACCCCTGAGAAATATTTAGTAATTGTGGATGATGAATGGTTTTATAAAACAAATATTTTAATAATTCGATTTAAATTAAAACAAGTGATTTGAATTTAATTAATTTTGTTATTCTAACAATGGCGCCCAACAACCGGTTTATAGCAACTCTTGCTAGAATAAGACCATATTCACTCTCGTAACCGCCACAATATGGTTATATTAAATGTGTTCTTAATAATTCGTATTAGCTATCAATTTTTTAATTATCAACTGATTGATCATTTTGGTACCCAGAACAAGCTTGATGTACTTTTGTAAATGTTGGATGTATTTCCAACAATACCGATCTTGGTAGAATATTCAATCGATGGTATTTTTTGTACAAAATAAATCTATTTAGGTTACTTTATATTAGTTATCTTAATTCAAATTGTTCAGAAATATTAATTAAAATAATTATATACTAAAATATGATGCATTATTTATTATTAGAATTCTCTTAAACCATCATTGCTTATGTTGTATGCATATATACAGTGCGGTCTGTATGCATGAAATAAATGTATTCTTAGGTTATTATGTATTTTTAAAATCTGAAGTAGATCTATTTTTATTCTAAATTTGATCACTTATAGCATAAAAATATTACCCCCTCATGTATACCCTCTGAATTTTCATAATTATATATAAGAAAGGCGCTCGTGTGGTACCTCTTATAAATGATTTTATTTCTCTGTTCATAAATATAAAGTTATTTTAAACTGAGAAAATTTATTTTGAAAATGTTAAATTTTGATAAAATCTATATCACAAAATTTAACGTAGAATGAAGCAATGAATGATACATAATATTCAAAGTGTATTTTTAAATTTATTTTAAAATTAATTCTTTGATTCATCTACGTAAAATTTCGTGATGGAGAGATTATCAAAATTTTACATTTTCAAAATAAATTTCTGTTAACATTGCTAAAGAGGGAATTAAAATCTCTTTCAAAAAAGGTGCGACACCCTTTATAATTTAAAATTTTTGAGGTGGTGCTTATTTTTTAGATGGGGTGTAAGAGAGGGTAATATTTTCAGACTATAAATTGTCAAATTATTAAAAAAAAAAATCACGCTTTAATAGAAAAACAAACTAAAAAGTAGAAAATAATTTTCAATAAATTTAAATTAAGAATATTGTGATTAAAAAAAAATTATTTTATTTTAGAAAATCGTGGGGTGCTTTTTAAGATATTTCCATAATGACTCTATTTTTACCAATTTAAAAAAAAATTGCGGATCAGATATCGTCTCCTCTTGTATATATTGTAAATGATTGCATCGAAAAAGGGATATGGCCTGAGGCACTCAAACACTCTGTGGTCATACCGCTATACAAAAATGATGAAAGAACAACAGTTAGCAATTACAGACCCATATCATTGATAAGTCATATAGCAAAAATATTGGAAAAATTATTACAAAATAGACTAACATCTTTTATATCCAAATATAAATTGTTATTGGATAAGCAATACGGTTTCAAAGCAAAAACTTCTACTGTAGACGCAATACTCGACCTAACAAAAAAGCCCATGAATCTCTTAAAAAAGGAATGCCTTGCTTATGAAGAGAGAAATAAAAGCCTTCGACACTGTAAGCCATCCTCTATTAATCCAAACTCTTGAAGAGTCAGGGATCAGAGAAAGTTAATTAGATATATTTAAGAGCTGTTTAAACTCGCGAAAGCAAGTGGTAAAAATAGGTGACAAAATAAGCGACGAAGCAATCATTACATATGGAATTCCACAGGGTACGATATTAGGACCAATATTATTTAATTTGTATGTTAACGACTTATTCAGCTTAAGAATTAAGAACAAGAGGTGAAATAAAAGGATATGCAGATGACGCAGCCATATATGAAGCGCCTTCTTGAAAAGAAATAAAAGAAAAAGTTGATAAAAAAGTAAAAATTATAAAAGATTGGTTCAAATATAAACTTCTGACCATAAATTTTAGCAAAACAAAATTTTTATGTTTTAGTTGTAGCGCTTCTGGATTAATAGATATAAAACAAATTAACATTGAAATTGGTGGTAGCACATATGGCATTCAGTTTGTAACAGAAATGAAATATCTAGGAATATTACTAGATCAACATCTAAGATGGGATAGACATATTAACTACGTTATAAAAAAATTGCAAAAAGTGATATATAGCTTTAAGTGCTTAAAAGAATACCTACCCTAACGAGAATTAAAACCTTTATATTATTTACTTGTGAAGAGTCATCTTAGATACGGAATACCAATCTGGGAAGCAGCAGCTCTTATTCACATAAATCCTCTGGAAATTCTCCAAAAAAGATTCATAAAAATAATGTCGAAACCTCGTAGGTATCCTACTGATGATCTTTATAAAATATCCGAAATTATGAACTTACGACAATTTCTCTACTTTAATATATGCTTAAAATACCATCATAGTAATAACAGAGGACCTTATCCGGACCATCAGTACCATACTAGGCAGAATGAACTTCATACCTATCAATTTATAAAAAAGTCATTATCACAAAAAGCATTTTCTTACATTGGAACTTAATTGTATAACTCATTTCCTAGAAAAATAAAATTAATAAATAATAAAATTAATTTAAAAAAAAACATTTGAATGAATTTTTAAGAAATACTAACAGAACATTTATTATTAATATAATAGAAATTAGGGAATAATCTATTTACACATTCATTTACTATTTTTACTTACTCCTCCAGTTTTACTTACTTTTTCATAACAGTACCAATTTGAAGTATTTTAAATATTTTTTTGTTGCATCCAATCCTCGGACTGATCACAAAAACTGCAAATGATCAAAAGTAATCATTTTTAGTTTTAGTTCTAGTTTTTAGTTAGATGTATTTATTCACCCTTTCTATTTGTACGTTTTTAACATTTTTATTTCTTCGAAACAAGTGTTTATTAACACTTGTCGATTTTTTACTTTATTTATGTATTTTTTAACTTCACGTACCTTTTTTATATGTATTTATTCACCGTAAAAAATATATATAAAGTCTAAATATACCTATTACCTATCTATTAGTTTCAAATGGGTTATTTGATAAATTGGCCATTCTTTATCACTAATAGTATTACTGATATCATTAATTATGTATACCTCCAACACGAGAATTTACCAATATATTACCACTAATAGGAAATATTCAAGAGTTAAATTCAGTAAACCGACCCTGCATACCGTAGTACGCTAAACAGATGACACTTGGTACCGTTGCTTTCGTACATTTCTCAGTACTACTCGTAAAAGAGATCTGCCTTCCAATGAATAAAAAAAATGTTTTGTTATGCTCTTGATTATGGTTCGTCCCTAATTGTCAATTAGTTTCTTGCAGGTATATAGCATGCCTAATATATATTTATGACCCCTGGGCGTCCCGTGGACTTAATTACGTATGCACAGGAATACCTGATGGGCTTAAAGTACGTGGAAGTAAAATTATTACCTGTTTGTAGATGATATAAAACAATTAAGAAGGCGTAGGCGCTTTCTATTGTTTTTTTTATGTTTGCTTGTTCGTCTGATCAAAATTTGATACGAAACATTTTAAATAATAGTGGGTGTGTTTAAAAAAGAAAACCGGATAACTTTGAGATTAGAAATTGGCGCGTTGAACTAGCCAGAACCTTTTTAAACACTAATTGGTTAATTGTCTGAAATAAAATAATGTTTTAAAGAAAATATACGCAATCTCTATTTTTCTCTTTTGGCGGAAACAATTGTAAACATTGTTATGTCATATGTTTTTATGTCATCCATGAATTTTGTCATCTGTAATTCGAGAATCTTAGAATGGTCTGATTTTTATTGTATTCAAATATTATTTCCTGTCATCTGCTATTCCAACGGATGACTTTTACTTTACCGCACACCTAACCTTGAATTCTTCATATTAGTCCTAGATATGCGTCGTAACAGCTATTTCTCGGTCTACAAAGTATATGGATGAAGACAAGTGGCATGTTAGAATTGAAGACACTTATGAACTATGGAAACTTCATTGACACCAAATGATTGTTTTAGAATGTAGCTTATTTATAAAACAATATAGGTATTTATTTAAACTAATTGCTATTAAGACAATTATAAATACAAATTTTAAACCCTAAGTATCATGTACCGGGCGAATCGAGACTATGGATTGTCTGTTTTTAAGGATTATATGTTTAGATATATATTTTTAGTTAAACAAAATTCTCCACAAGTTTGTTCTTAGTCTCTTATATTAAATACAAATTAATGTATATATCAGTCTACAGAGTGTTCTAGATAGACTGAGAAAAAGAAGGAAAAGTTTTTTATTGTCACCTCTTTAAAAAATGGTGGGGTTTATAAAAGGTTTTGCTTGTTTCAAAACTAATAATAATTATTCAAAGAGCAGTTGAATATATTTTTGCTTTAGTGAAATAATGACAAAAATGTAAAAACAAAAATAATATTTCACTATAGCAGAGAGATACTCAACTTCTGTTTGAATTAATATTTTTAAAACAAGAAACAACATTCATAAAGAATAACATTTTCTCTAAAAGTCGAAAAAAAGTTTTTGGTCTCTTCAGTTTATCCGGGAATACCATGTATTTAATAAAAAATTATATCAATATATTTTAACTTTAGGGTAAATTTTAATTTTTTTCTTCTTTTTCACACTTCTTTTTAACATGTGCTCGTTCTTTCCAAGTGGAACTAGCAAAATTGGCTATTCTCATTTGCCTTACAGGACCCACTTACGTACGCAGAACATTCGGACAATATTTAGCCTGTTTTAGCCAATACTTAGCTAGCAGAAAACCACTCTAAAAGGAGGTTAAGTTCTATAAAAATATTTATAAAAATTATTATTCTCCTATGAGTTTTCCTATTGTATATTATATACATAAGTGTTTCTTTTTTTTTTGTTTCGTTACTAAATCTCGTCTAAAGGGTTTTCTCTCCTTTCACAATGATCTTCAAAATTCTATTATCTTGAGTGTTAAAGCAACTTGTTCTCTTTGGCACTTTTACTGTTGTGTTTATATTCATTGATTTGTCTCTTTGTGTTGTAGGCATATCATTTGCCTTTGCATTGCTCTTCGTATACAAATAATTGACATCTACCCGCAAACTAGAACAACTTTAAAGAAGAGCATGTCTCAACATAACAGGAGCCATAAAAACTTACACCAACCAGAGCCCTAGAAGTCATTCTTAGTCTCAGTTCCCTTGTTATTTACTTCAAGGAGCCTCTGATAATGACACGCCTCCGCACGGTTGTAATAGAACCTGATGTAGACGTTGTTTTGGCAGAGGGCTGCTGTATACGCTCCCAAAACAAGGTTCAGGATGTGGAATATACTTCAGATCCATAAACCTAAATATAAAATGGACTGTGAGCAATAGTGCCAGTGTAGTCCAAACCGAACGGATGGGTATTCTCATAGCAGCAAAAGATATCGCCAGAAACAATATAACTGGAAGAAACATGCTCATCTATACATATAGCAGACAAGCACTTCTCATCCTGAACAGATCACGAGTTTATTCATGGTTATTTCTATCATAAGACATAAGAATGTCACGAAGCTTTGGCCGAAGTAACCATCAACAATGTGATAACCTTAAGATGGATAAAAGGTCACGCAACATCTATTGGTAACCATCTTGTTGATTCATTAGCCCAGAAGGCAGTCAACCAAATACTTTTTGGACCTAGCCCTTCCATTGGCCTGACAACGTCGATAGTGACAGACCTAATTAAAGAATATTTTCTTGTAAAATTGAAGGAACGGTATGAACAAGAAAGTGCAAAATTGCCAGGGAGCTAATAAGTTATCTTGAAAACACTACATCAAAAAAATACTTGACTATGGTAAGACAGAATTTGCGTCTGATCACAGGCATTCTGACTAGTCATTGCTAAGTACGGAAGCATCTTCATATCATGGGGCTGCCAGAATTCGTACTCTGTAGGAGGTGCAACAAGAAGATGAGAACATTGAGCATAGGTAATTTAGTCTGGTTTTTATGAATTAACTTCTTAAATCCTGTCAATGTCAAACTGATTTTTCTATCGATTCTGGGGTACATAGTGTATTATTATTTCTTTATTTTATGTAACACTTCTGGAGTCTTGGTCATGATCTTTGTTTTTTCATTTATTTATTTGTAAACCTATTTTTTGGTTTCATTTTTCGGTGTCTATATTTTTCAAGTGATCATGTAAGCGACACCATATAGTATTTTATCGTGTATATTTAAATGCCATTTACTATTCATTAATATAAGTGTGACGAAAGTTCAATTTATTTTTAGTTTATTTATTTAAAAACACTATTTACAATTTATTTCAGACGTAATATTTAATTTATATAATACTTAGACACTAACTAACAATTCTAATTTATTTCTTTCACTTAACTTTTCAATACAATGTTCTATATTAAACTGTTTATAATCAACTAAACTCGGCGCTGATACGTCGGCTATTTATATTAGTCCAACTCCGCTACTGGAAGACGCTAGAGGCTCTCGAACATTCCAATTCTATGACTAAACGGCACTCCCCGCCTTTCCAGCTGTTTCTAGTGCATCATCGGCAGGCATTCCGTCGTTTCTTGTATATTCGAGACGCGCTCCTATTGTTTTCACACCTTAGCGTTGCTTCGATCACGAGTCGGTTGCGTGCTTAGACAGAGTTGGACTTAGGAATTCATGACATAAGCAAAGCAGATCCGAAGGTTTGATATTATCAGTACTGCTTATTATCATGTGAGGCTATACCGGCTGTACCGGTTGTACTGGGTAAAAAATATAAACTGCTGGCCACTCGAACTTACACATAGAGATTTTTAGGCAAAATTTAAAGTTCAATATTTTCAATAGGAATGCAAATTTTTAAGCGCGGCTTGCAGATTTTAAGAGCTAGTTTTTTTCGGATTATGCTGCATGACGCATATTTATCGTAGGACCATAGGTTTATTATATACGGGGTCAATGAAGTCATGCAAAAAATCAAAAAGTTTGTATGAGTGAAATTTCCGCAAACATTTTTTTGTCGTTGCAATATGGTTCGTTGCTAAGGTAACATCAATATCTCTATATATTTTTGTCAGTTTTTGGATTAAGGCCCTTAGGCCTTGTACACACTACTAAATATAAAATTTGGGTAGCAAAATGTTTAAAATGCTATAACTTAAAATTGGTTTGACGGTTCTTGATGGTTTTTGCGGATTTGGAATCCTTATTTCACGTAATGTTTCTGTGGTATAAGTATTTATTTTGAGTATTGAAATTTACACATTATACCGGATCGATAATAGACAATGACGTAGCGGCAAGAACAAGTTTTTTACATTATATTATACAAGATTGGTTAACAACGGCCAAAAGTCAATTCTTACAAATTTGTAATTCTAAATCTAATTTAAAGGTTTCTGCAATTCCAAAAAACACGGTGTACTGTAATAACAAATATTAGGTATGTATGGATAGGGATACTTAGTGGTAATTGGTATTGTTAATTTTTAATATATGAAAAAAAAAATTAGCCTGAAAAACATAAATTGTCTGTTCATTAATTTTTCAAATGCTTATTTTGAAATATGGACCTGTAGTGGACAAAGAACTCTGAGAGTTCTGTACAGAACAGTGAGAAGGATATTAAATAAAAACAGCTTTAGGTAAAAATTTATTTTTACAAAAACTGAAATATTGCCAAACCTTAACGCTACGTTTTTGTCTATTATCGACCCGGTATAATGTGTAAATTTCAACCCTCATACAAAATGCTTAGACCATATAAAATCTACGTGAAATAAGGATTCCAGATCCGCAAAAATCATCAAAAACCTTCAATTCAATGTCAAGATATAGCATCTTAAAAATTTTGCTACCGAAATTTAGTAGTGTGTACAAGACCTAAGGGCCTTAATCTAAAAACCTACAAAAACGTCTAGAGATATTGATGTTACCTTAGTAACAAACCATATTGTAACGACCAAAAAAAATTTTGCGGAAATTTAACGTATACAAACTTTTTGATTTTTAGCATGAGTTTATTGATCACCCTGTGTTTAATAAACCTATAGTCCTACGATAAATATACGTCATGAAGCTTAATATGAAAAAACTAGCTCTTAAAATCTGCAAGCCTCGTTCAAAAATTTGCATTCCTGTTGAAAATATTGAACTTCAAATTTTATTATTATTAAACGTCCAAAAAATTAATAAATATAATTTGCATTATAATAACTTTCTCATAACAACACATACGTTCAAGTATATTTCGATACATGAAAAAAAAAAAAAAACACTATAAAAAAGAGCGCTGCCTTTGGGTTAATTAATTGGCTTTAGGCCTATTCGTGGGCCAAAAAGCAGACAAAAGGCTTTTGCTGCTGGCCTAAATTAGGGACATAATGTGTCACCGGAACAAATAGGTTAGGATAGTTTCTCTCCTTAAATATGCCATTTTAATAATTAATTATTTTACTCCAGAGTTGTGATATTTATATTTGTTTTTGCTTTCTATTTTTAGAGTCTGGGGGATCTGTTATACCAAATAATATGTCAATTTGATAATTATGCCTATATATACTTTTTTATTTTTGTTTTAACTAGGTTTGTCACGAATTTTAGAGAGTGAGACTTCTTAAGATTTTTCTTTTCTTGTCTTATTTTAACTATTTTTTACATGTAAATGAAAAACATGAAACATGAAAGAAATTAGCTAGTTCGGCCCGTGATAAGATGTCTAAAGAATGCTCTCACATTGTTATTTTTGGTCTTTTTTATTACAGCTATAATCTCTATTATAGTGGTGACAGCGGTGTTTTTTAATGGTGGAAATTAATTTTTACAGGAATCCCTGAAAAATAAAGCTTCATATATTAAATTTTAAACAAAAAAGTTAAAAGAAACGTAAATTGTTACAATTAGATATAAGTGTTGATTTGGTAAAAAAGGCTTTTAAAATGTAGAATACTTTTATTTATTTTAAATACCGTTGTAGTAGATAACATTTTATAAACGATTTATATTTTTATTATAAAATTAATAAGTTCTATAATTTTCATAAACATAGACATAAATAATCTACCATATTTCTAACACTATTTTATTATAGAAACATTATGCAAATGAGATGAGAATCTTCTTAATTACATCTGACAAGTTAATGGCTTTAACAGGTAACCATAATACTATAGAATATTACATTATACGATACCTACCGACCAAGTCCTATATTATCAGATTACAACAAAATAAATCTGTCTATCACGTATATCATTTTATTCAGTTTTAATTGGATCAAATATAATTATGGATATATCTTGAAAACCATAAAATATAAATTATTATGCAAAGCATAGATGTAAACGCTGAAATATCTTATGCTTCTCAGTCAAAAAGCGGTAATTGTTATACCAGCAGCATTCCAAGAGTTTGTTTTATTTATAAAAAAAGTATGCTTAGGTATCTCTGGTATGCATTCATTTTAATTTACAAGATTGTTATGTTCGTAATATTTTGTTTACATAGAATAGTAATTATTGGAAAAGTTTTATTACTTGGAAGTCACTTTATTAATTCCTTAGAGGGGTATATTTTTGTTTGTGCTAATCAGGCATTATAATAGTTATTTATGCAACAAGTGCAAAAAGTAAGTGTTTATTGCACGCGACGTGAAATTGTGACAACACGTCGTGTGCAATAAACACTTTTTGCACGAGTTGCATGCAATATGTTTTCTACGTTCATGCAAAAACCAAAAAATGTTTTATAGAACTGCGTTTGTATTAAACAAATCAAAGTAGCCGTAATCGTGTACTTTTGTTTGAGGCATTTATTTACGTTTGTGTTAATAATTTGTAATGACATTTTTAATAAAATACATTTTTTTATTAATTAATTTATTAAATGATTGAAAATAATATAAAATATGCAATTGTTTTTAAAATGTAACACAGAAAATGAAAATGGACTAAATATTTGGCGTTGATCTGAATATTTATGTTTGTCATGATCATAAAACGCTGTAGTAAAATGACAGATGAGTGCAATAAAAAAATTTTCTACTACCGTGCGTAAAGTACGTACTTTACACACTCCACGAAATGTGTAAAGTTGTACTTTTTTTCACTAGTGCGTAAAGTAAAACTCTTTACGCACTAGTTAAAAAAAGTAAAATTTTACAAAATTTGTACATAACAACAAAATATAACGTTTTATTTGATATTAATATTTTTTTGCTATCTCCTTCTAAGACAAATAAATAAATTATTTTTGCTTATATCTATTTAGTGTCCAACAAATTATCAACAGTTTATTTTAATTATAATTTTCTCTAAATGTCATCGATTTAATTAAAAGTAAACATACAGTGGATGTCGATTTTGGTAAAAGTAAATTGGCCGTGGCTGTGTGGATTAGAAGAACTGTCAATCTCTAAACTTGTAATTAGTACCTACCTTATAACAAAACACGACAAAAGTATACTTAAGTTCAAGATTAGATTCTAAAGCCAATTTAGCATTTTTTTAAACTCAATCAAGTTTGAGAAGGTAAAAAGTTTTACTTTTTAATGTTTGTTTACTTAAATTCAAATTTTATTTGCAGTTTATTATATCTGTCATAATCGATATGGATTCAAATTTATCTAGCGATAGCGAATTTGATAATACTCCCCCAGATATCTTATGCAGTGCACAAAAGGCTACTGAAAATTTATTGCCATAAAAATCTGCATATATTTATCAGCAAAAATACAATGCATTTATAGAATGGTGTAGGAAGAATAAGGTGACAAAATATTCGGAAAACGTTATTTTAGCATATTTCTCTGATGAATTGAAGAATTGCAAAGCTTCTACCCTATGGTCGATTTATTCTATGCTTAAAAGCACCTTAAAATATAAAAACAACGTTGATATTTCGAAATTCAACAAGTTAATAGCGTTTCTCAAACAAAAAAATAAAGGTTATAAACCAAAAAAATCCAAAATTTTTAAACGAGAAGATCTAATTAATTTTCTGTTGAAAGGCTCCAGATTCCAAGTTTTTAATGATCAAAGTAAGTAAATACCTCAGTAAATGCTTGAATGCTCAGTATAAAATTAAAATATTCTGTAAAGTTTTGCAACGAGATGTGTGTTCGTATGGTGTGTTGCCTAACAAAATCAGTTGCTGTCCTAACAGGCCACCGGGGTTGTTAGGCAGCACATTATACCTAAAACTTTTATATTTTTTACAATAGCGTTTATTTGGAGTTTTGCATGCGCAACGTCAAGATATTTCCTAATGTTTAATAAATTATTTGTAACATTACAATATGTTATTTTTTAGGTAGCTTTTATAATTGGAATTGCGGGAGCTTGTCGCCGGGTAGAATTATGTAAAATGACAATTAACGATGTGGAAGATAAACAAACAGTGTATAATGTCAAAGTATCAGAAACCAAAAATGGAATAGAACGCATTTTTACGATTTTAAATCCAAATATTTCTGCAGTTGATTATTTATCTTTTATAAAAAAATATACCTCATTAAGACCATCAAATATAAATTGTAACAGATTTTTTTTTAAATTCGCAAATGGAAAATATTCTAAACAGCCTTTAGGGATAAATACTTTTGGTAAAATGCCAAGTGTTATAGCAACATATCTAAACTTGCCCAATCCAACGGCTTTTACAGGACACTGCTTTAGGAGGTCTTCAGCCACTATGCTGGCAAATTCTGGAGGAGACCTTCTAACGGTCAAAAAACATGGAGGATGGAAATCATCTGCTGTTGCAGAAGGCTACGTAGACAGCACAATAACACAAAAAAACAAAATTTCTAATAAAATTTTGATGGATGACAGTATGCCATCCACTTCCAAACAAAGCTACAATTTTACCGTTGACAACTCTAATGAAAAATTAGTGGAACCACTCGACAGTGAAACTAGAGTTACACAAAATATTTCAACCTCTTTACTTGAAAAGGCCAAATCCATACCACTGGAAGCTCAAAATAGGGCTACAGAAGTAATATCACAACATTTTTCAAATTCTGTGCTGGAAAAGGCCAAAACCTTAAGTTTTGGTAATTACAATAATTGCACATTCAATATTAATATTCATAAGAGTTAAAAACCTATTTTTTAAATATTTCTTCATTTGTTAGTCATTTTGTTCTGTAAGAATTATAAATTTCCAATAAATTTATTTCTGTTGCTGTGTACAATTTTTGGCAAATTTTACTTTTTTCACTAGTGCGTAAAGTAAAGTACTTTTTTTCACTAGTGAACTTTTATATTTCTAATATTAGTGGATTATGTGTACGATAGTAAAAAAAATATTGTATGCCACTTGCATAAATAACTATTATTGCACTAGTGCAATAAAGACCCAGTTTTTTCACTAAATATAGTTCAATAAAGTTTTGTTTTTTGCATAAACGTAGAAAAAATAGTTTAATGTTGTATTTTGTCACTGCCGTACAATCACAATCACTAAACTAAACTATCTATAAACAACGAATAAAAAACTAAAACACCAAATCGGTATCATATAAAAATTCATTATATAACGAAAAACTGCGACTAGTTTCGACCTATAAGGTAATCAACATGTCTAAAATATAAAAACGCCAAAATTTAAAAGTGTGGGGGAAGAAAAAAGTTGTTAACAACTAACTTTCAAGGTCTACAGAAGGAACCATTATGATCTCAGACACATGTGGAACAGTTTTGAAATTTTTTGAGTAGGCAATAACACCCAATCAAGAGAAAATAGCAGATCCAATAGCGAGTCTTGCAATGGTCGAACCTGGTGTTGATAACTTCGGCAAGTCAATTGCAAGATACAAACAAAAATTACTAAGATTTGATGATTTCGCTCCAATATAAATAATAAAATGAAAACTTTAGTGTTATATATAAAATAACTATAATTACAAAATATTTTATACTCATTTAGATATATTATTTACAAACTCCTGAATAAATAAATTATTATGGGAATAAAGGAAAAAGATAGAGTTGTGGAGTATTTGTAGAGAGAAATAGGAAAACCAAAAATTTTCAAAAGAGTGGGAAAATATCTATTACTAATATTACTTATACACTTATAGACCAATATGCTTAGCCTACATCAGCTTTAAAAGTTACACAAGAATAATAAAGAAATATGATAGACAATTTTGTGTCTTAGTTGATCATGACCTGAATGTCCCATTATAAAAGAACCTTTTTGGCTTCGAGAAGCATATGATTACATATTCGCAATTTGCATAATTTTACAGAACTGAAACAAATTTAAAATATTAAAAAATTGTGTTCCTTTATCTCGAATCGATTTAGATTTAGCAGACAAACATATTTAAAACTTTATAGGAACTTAAGAAACTACGAAAAGAAATTTGAATTTCGTATAAACTGGTGACAATAATATATCTTTCGAATTTCCAAATCTGTCAATTGTTTTGAAGATACTTTTAGTATTGCCTGTTTCGGTTGTCAGTGTAAAGCGATCGTTTTTACAACTGAAAATTAATTAAGAACGTCAACTACACAACACAAGCTTATTTTCAATCGAATATCGGAAATATGAAAATTTTCACACAGAAAAAATCTTATTAAAATATTTTTCGACAAAAAAGAAATTATATTTAGGATTTTTTCTTTGTTAACTTTGACAATACTTGTTTTTGTAGCTTCGTATTTTATGTTTTTGAACTTTTCTTTAACAAAAACCTGCAAAATTTAGTTTGCACGCCAGCAGCAAACATCATAGAGACGGCACTGCCTTTAATCATACTAATCAAATGAAATATGTATATCTGAGCTTTAAAATGAAATCTGTTATTTGTTTATATATACTTACATTGTTTTACATATATCACTAGAGATTTTTTAACATTAAGGGGTCTATTCTGTAACAATTCCTTTATATTTAATGGCCTTTAAAAATATTTTTTTCTTTACTTCTGTGATTATTTAAACGGATCTTTAAAATACATTAAAGAACTATCTTAAAGAAATCTGTTTAAGTAATGACAGAAGTAAATTAACGAATACGAAAATATTTTAAAGGCCGCCAATATTTTTAAAGGCCGTTAAATATAAAGGAATTGTTACAGAATAGACCCCAATGTCCCTTAACCATGGTAATTATAAGGTGTTTCCACTTAAAAAACGAAAATAAATATACAGAAAAATAAACAGAAAAACAAAAAATAACAAAAAAATAACAAAAAATAACAAACAAATAACAAAAAACAGAAAATAACAAAGAAAACAACAAAAAACAACAAAAAATAGAAAAAACAAAAAATTACAAAGAAAAAGAAAACGACAAATAATAACAAATAATTACAGATAATACCAAATATTAACAAATAATAATAAACAATAACAATAAATACAAAATATCAAAAATAACAAAAATAAAAAAAAAACAAAAAATTAAAAATAACAAAAAATAACAAAAAATAACAAAAAAATAACAAAAAATAACAAAAAATAACAAAAAATAACAAAAAATAACAAAAAATAATAAAATAGAATAAAAAATAACAAAAATTAAAAAACAAAGAAAAAACAAAAAACAACAAAATATAATAAAAAATAACAAAAATTAAAAAAACAAAGAAAAACAAAAATTGCGAAAATCGACAAGGGTAAAAATTTACAGCAAAATAATGGCAATTCATTTTTAACAAAATTTTATTTAACTATATTATTTTTCAAAAAACTTATGTACCAACTGCAGCAAAATATTTACTGTCTCCTCGATTTTTCATTCTTTGAAGTCACATCCTCTTTCTTAACAACCGAACTACACCACTGTATTAACTACGAACTGCCCTGAATCACCTACACGGAAAAAACATCACTGTTAGCGACAAGTAAAATGTTTACTTAAAGTGAGTAAAACGAGATTACTGAAAATATTCACTTGTGATTAGTTAAAAGTTTAATTAGTTTTTAGACGACTTACAGTAAACTATTGATGTACAGTTACTAATTTTATTTATGTGGGTATTAATTGTGTATCTTACTGCTAGTGAAGTTTTTACTGTAGTAGGTTTTTTGATGCATTTAAAGCTATTAGAGTCTATTTCTACAATAGAAAGACCTGCTGTTTGACGAAGGTTAACGAATTTAAACTCAAACTCAACAACATAATTTTGAGAAAAACAGTAAATAATTATTTCTCTCTTAAATTTTTGCTTGTACGTAGATTTATGATCTTTAATTATTTATCAGCTCTAAAACATTATTTATCATTACTATTATAATTATGTAGAAAGTACTTACTAGATTTTTTTTAACCTTCATTAGGGCTCAGTGACTATATATACTAATTACATTTATAAAAATTTGAGTATCCAGGTATTTTAAAATAACATCAACTGTTACAAAAATATGAAAAAGTACAATATAAAAATATTAAAAAATATTACTGTCAAAAATACACGATGTCAAAAAAAACATAAGGTACTTACAATAAAACTATTGCCCAATTAATCCTAAGCACAAGAGAGCCATCTCCTTCTCATCAAAATGAATATTCGACAGGTTTTTGACTCTATCAAAAAATTTAAAAAACATTTTTCAACTGCATGAGTGATTCGATCAAGATTGAGAGAGAGAGTTGAAATTTAACAGAATTACCAACAAACTTAACAAACTGATTAAAGATAAAAAAGATTCAGATCTCAATAAAATGCGACAAAACAATAATCAAATTTCTAAATTCAAATTTTTGAGAGGGATTTGCTGGGGTTGTCTATCAAGCTGGATTCCATCATTGAATACTTAGCTTCAATCTTTAATAAATATTAAATCAGAAAGGATACTTTTCATAAACTTTATGCCTACAAAAAACAGCTAAACAAACATCAAAACTTGCAAGTCCATCACCAACAAAAACTTTTAAAACACATCAAAACTAAGATAGTCAACAACAAATTAATCATATCGAAAGCTGATAAAGGCAATTGTTTAGTAATTCTTAATCAAGTTGACTACTTAAATAAAGTAAATACCTTTTTGACAGAAAATAACTTTAATACCTTGGCTAATAACCCTTACAACACTTTCATTAGAGGAACTAAATTTTTACTTAAGTTAAACAAAGATTTTTTAGCAGAATTTCAAGCCTCAAATTGCTTGGTACCATCCAATCCAATCATGCCTCGCTTGTATGGACTTCCAAAGATCCACAAGACGGACATACCCATTAGGCCAGTTGTAAGTTTCATCAACACTCCAGTTGCAAAAATCACCACTTTTATATGCAACTAAATTCATGATCTCACACAATTTAAACCAGCCAACTCGGTAAGTAATAGCTTAGAATTTTGTAATATAATCAAAAACTTCAACATCCCTGACAACTGCACCATGGTTTCTTTCAATGTTAGCAACCTGTACACCTCGGTCCCAAGGTTTGAGACCATGCCTTTGGTTCGGGAGGTTTTGAGAAGTTCAAACATTTCTGTCAATAACACAACCATCGTTTTACAATTTTTAAACCTGTTCTTATCACAAAATTTCTTTACTTTTAACAACATCACCCACGAACAACCGGATGGCCTTATTATGGGTTGTGGCCTATCTCCTCTAATCGCTGATAACTTCATGAATCATCTAGAAACCAGTTTCATTATTCCACAACATAAAAATATTTTAATCTACCACAGATATGTGGATGACATTTTTTGCCTAATAAATGGTAATGCCAACACGGCTTTTAATATTTTAAATTCAATCAACACTATCCATCCCAATATAAAATTCACTCTGGAAGCCGAAAAAGAATGTTGTTTAAACTTTTTGGACCTTTCTGTCCACAGGCAGGGTAACAAATTTGAATTTAGAATATACAGAAAATCCACCCAAACAGATCACGTGATACACTATTCTTCAAATCACGCTCTCCAACACAAAATGTCTGCTTTCTATTGCTATATTCATATACTTCTATCAATCCCTTTAAAAAAACTAAATATCTTCAAGAATTAAATATACTTAAACAAATTGCATTTAACAACGGGTATGACCCGGACATAATTCAATTTCTAATCACCAAAATTAAATTCAAGAAAATTCAAAAATTAGCCTACCCTAATTTGAGTCAGATTAATAATTTTTACATATCAATCCCCTTCTGGGAAAATAACTTAGCTAAGAGCATCTCAAAAATTTTTGCTAACAACGTAGATAACATTAAGGTATCTTTTAAATCAGTTAATAAATTAGTCAACACAAAAGACAAAACGAATTTGTTAGACAAGAGTGGAGTATACAGGTTGCAATGTAGCGATTGCGTGTCAGTTATATTGGCAGAACTTGCAGATCTTTGGGAGTCCGGATCGGCGAGCACATCAAGAAGCCGGACACATCTGCATTTGGACATCACTTGAGGTTCAATCAACATAATTTTAGCCCAACAAAAAACTCAAAATTTTTAGTCAACACAAAAAAAAATTTCAACTGATTAGATTTTCATGAAGATGTTGAAATTACCCTTGAAAGAGACAACAATATCCTCTATCTCAACACTCAAGTAAACCTTAACAGACATTTCATACCACTCCATAGACAACTCAATTAACCCTCTATGATGATGTAAGTCCGAGTAGCCTAATACCAGCCTTTGAGAGCCATCCCCTTCTAAACTCGATTTCACTCATCAGATCCTACCTTTGGGACCATGGTACTTTTATAATAAAAAAAAAATGTTTTTCTCTATTTTGTCTCATTCCAACCATGAGTACGCTTGTTGAGTGATTCATAATTTTTAGGACTAAACATCAGATTCACATCGCGGGTTAAGTTGTGCCATCTTGGGTTCTCTGAAAAAAGTTCTGCAGAGCCCGGGCTGGCACATCAGAATCACGCGAGTGATATTTTTGTTTTGTCTTAACATTAAAGGGACCATTAAAAAGATCAATTAATATTAAACATTTATTTAAATTTAACTAACAAATAAATCAAATTTGAAAAATTTTCTTTAAATTCAATACTAACAAATTTTGATTTCCTTTAACCACCTCCAGTCAATCGAATCACACTGAGGTGAATTACCCTCCTCTCTTGACATTTGACAGGTCAACGTCTTTAAGTGTCGCTTGTCACCGCTGTCATATGGACAACGTTAAACAATAATGAATGTATAAAGAAATTTAAATTTGAAAATATTACTAATAGTAATAATTATGATTTAACAAGTTGTGAATATCCTGAAATATCTCAATTTGGGAGCGAGGATGACTAAGAACTTGTTGGATATGTTTGTGGACAGTAGGTAGACTTTTTTACAATTATAATGCAGAAAGAAACCTTCAGTTTTTTTCCTTTGGCCTTTTGCGTTTAACCTTTTTCATATTAACTAATGTATTCTAAATTTAAATTTCAATATATTTTCCACAGTCACACTCTATTTGTACATTTTTTTGTTAACTTGTTTTCAACTGTACTCATTACGAATAATGAAGGTGGTATAATTCCTTAGTTCCACACAAGCTAACTGGCTTCTGGAGATTAGATATGATTTTTTAGGGGCTTATCCCACACTCACTGTTCCCAAGGGCGGAGGTAATTTGTCCACAAAATATTTAAAGCTGCTAATCCTATAGGTAATTTGCCCACAGCAAGTAAAAGGTCATCTTAATCCTGTTGGTATTTTGCCCAAATTTATTTCTAACTGAATAAATCATAATAGATATATCTTTCATTTATTATTTTTTATATATTATCGAAAAGTAAAAACACATTATTAATTAAACTAAAAATTATATTAAACACTAATTTTTATTATTATAAAAAAGTAAGTATACATAAGTTATATTATATTTTTTATATATTTATATTTTATTTACATATTTTTCAACTGGGAGGGATAAATGTGATACAAATTTTATATACTCTAATCTGCTGATTTGCTGCAGATCAAATCGCTGTATAAATTTTTCTAAACACTGAATTTTTTGTTTTACACTTTTGTCTTTGATTTTCTTAGTTATACTTAAGCTTTGTATTGTGACATACGTGTCGATTTGAAAGTCTTTAAACTTTTCTATAAAAATATATACAGAAGGATGTGTACAGTAGAATGAAGAATTAAACCTTGAATGAAACGACTCACAGGCATTTGTAGTTCTTGTAATTGAAGCTGTTTTTTCTGCCCATATACTTGGAGGAAATGAAGAATTTTCTTCAATATATGTTTCTAATAGGTAATCGGCATACCTATCGAGAACGGCATTTTCTGGTTTACTTGCCATTAAGTCAAACACAAAACAGTCTCCAACTTCATCGGCGTTTAAATATGTCAACCCAAATGATGTTTTAAGCCATTTTCCGGTATCATACTAAAAGTTCAGGACCAATTGTAAATACAGTGGCATTACAAGCATTTGTTTTTCTTTGGGAGCATCTCCAAGAAACTTCTCCACTTTTCATTTCTCTATCTTTGGCAAACGTAAAATTCTCCAAAAGGAGTACATCTTTCCCGCGTGTGCTTTTAATCAATGTAGCTGACATTATAGAAATAATTATTGTTTATAAACACTCGAATTACAATCATCAACGCATAAAAACTGACTGAAATATAAACAGTAAACACCCAAAGTAAGTACCTATTAGAATTATTAATAATCAGGTAGGTACCTATTTGTGGGCGGATGTAATTTGCGGGTTTAGGTACCTGAATGCTACTGTGGGCTAAATACCAGTAAGATTAACGCACCCCTTTACTTACACAGGTAGAAAACAGAGATTTGTGGGCAAAAAGGACCCGCCGGTTCCCAATACTGGGTTATGTCACTCTGTTTGTTATCTTTTAATTGTTAATTTGTTCAAAATTACCTTATATATATAATTTTAACTTTTGACTTAAAAGTCTTACTCAGATTTTATTTTTACACATATTTATAAATTGCAAGTTTTTATCCACAATTTTTGTAGATAAGCACTGATGATTAATTAAAAAGTTTTGCACGAAATACAAGTCTTTTCTTTTGAATCTAAACTACGTGCACAGCTGTCAACCTTTTTTGGTTATTTTAATTTATTATTTTTTGGTAAATAATTTATTTAGCACTGGTTTTACGTGTATAAATATCATCCACCGTGCTTTTAACCATTGAAAATTACAATGAACTTAGAAAAATTTCAGATGTCATTGTTGTCGTTACTGCATACAATTTATTAATTGAAATGTATTAGTATAAAAATACACTGATATTTATTCTAAACAGAGTTGATTAACAACACAAATTAAATATTTAAAGTCGCTTGAAACAAGCATGTTTAAATTTTCTAGTTTCCTATCATTTTCGCAATTTAGAGTTATTTCCAAAGTTCACTGGAATGTTTGACTAATATCTCACCATAATTATGCTTTTAACAGCTACCTAAATAATAATACAAATTAAAACTTACAACACTGTCCATGCTTTCTCAACTTCGATGATATCTTTGTAAAAACAATTAGTTTAAAGAAACAAAATACCGTAAAAAAGGATTTTAACGAGACAACCAACTACTTGTAATTAAGGAAAACGGTGACATTTTATCGTTCCGCAATTATTAAAATAATTGTCATGAATTTGTTTGCTATTGCCTGATGGTTTCGTACACACAATGATTTACTATTGGAAAGTGAAAAAATCTTGCGTGCTTTTATGAAATTTTATTGCTTTTTGTAAAATCTAGAACAAATTCATTAGATGTTGTTGATCTAGGTTTAAAATGCAAAATTGGCATGGATGAAAATTTTACTTTCTTCACTAATTATCAGTTTTCGGTTTAATTATTAGTTATGTGGAATACTAAACTAAAACTAATTGCTTTTTATTAGATAATGTTCAGTTAGTTGTAAAAAAAGACAATGAATTAGAGTTGAAAGCTGTAATTACAAAATTCTCTCGGTGAAATTAATATCGCTATTCTTTACTAATGACAGTAATAAGACGAATGGAAGATTGATTCGATATGAAATTGATTAACAAAATAACAACGTGTTAAAAATTTAAATACCTATTTCATTAAATTTTAATATTACATTTAACTAATTTGGGTATAAATGGTTAATATTTTATTGATATTAAAATTAAAAATCTTCAAACATGACTTAATTTAAAATGACACGCACAATTTTTCTTTTCAAGTATTTGTTAAAAATTTTTTTTGAATTTAATACTAATAATTTTTCTTTAAGAACTTTATTTAATTTAAATGCATTATAATAAAGGACCCCACACACCACTAATGGAAAAGTGGTGACCTATTAAATGTCATAAATATTTTTCTTAGCCTCTTAAGCAATAGTGTCCATGGGACCATTCAAATCCTATAACTGGTTTTTAAGATACAGGGTGTCAAACTTAAGAAATACCACTTATTTGATAACGTTTATTTCAGGAGAAAGCTAATCGATTATAATTTGTTGTTGCAAAATCTTATTGTAACATCTTTCGGCATTTAACGAATATAAAAAGGGGTCAAAAATTATTTTCCTTTACAGGGTGGCCACAAATAAGTAAGGACATGGTTTTGGTAAATACTTTTATTGTTCTAGAAGGTGAAAATATTTACTAAAAAATAAATTATTGCTATACATATCATGCCTGATGATATTAATAAAGATATTAGGAGGCATTTATACAGGATGATTCGTTAATATCGATATAGGCCAATATATTTTTTATAAGTATTAATGTGAAACGCAGTATTTTTACGGGACATGTGTAGTAATAATTCTTTTTATTTTTGTTTTTAGTACATATTTTTATTCTAAAACAATAAAACTGATTATCAAAAACATGTCCCTACTTATTTGTGGCCCACCCTGCAATAGAAAATAATTATAAATTATAATCGATTAGCTTTCTCCTGAAATAACCGTTATCAAATAAGTGGTATTTCTTAAGTTTAACACGTTGTATCTCAAAAACCATTCCTAGGAGTTAAATGGTCTCATAGATACTATTACTTAAGAGGTCGAAAACTTCAACATATCAAAAATTTATGACATTTAACAGGTCGCCACTTTTTCATAAGCGGTGTGCGGGGTCCTTCACAGGCAAAATGTAGCACTACACTACATTCGTATAACAAAAATAAAACCCTTTGAAGATCCCCTGTTGGTTGCAAATTGGTATATTAACCATTTACTTCCCTCGATAATATAATCGTGACAACGTCACCCTCGGAGATTATTTTCGATCTTCACCTTTCGGTAACTCTAGATTACGAAAAACATGTTTCCCAATTTAGTCGGTCTGCCCGTCGTCGTTTGTCTATCTCTTGGCGCAATAGCTTAAAAAATAAAATTTAGTTTGCAAATAAGGCTTCTGTCTGGCTCAAAACCAGTTATAACAGATCAGAAAGTTATATAATGGGTGAACGACTTAAAAAAATATTTTTAGTCGCCAGATTTCGACTGTTTTTACTATGTATTTCTATATCGAAAGAACGTCTGGGTAAACACTTTATTAATTTTAAGTAATAAGTATAAAAAAATATAGAAAATGATCTTATCACATAACAAAAAGATAGCTGCAACCCACCAAACACAAAGTACTTTTATGAATAAAACAAATTTACAACTTGGTCTAGAAAAGTAAATGCGCTATTGCCAAACATAAAATTTCTTCCGATGATTTAAATTCAAACAGTATTGCAAGCTAATGTATTTACATTACTACTGCCAAAAACGTCGTAAACTTGGAATTAATGTTCAATCAGTTATTGTGTTTCTGCCGCGGACGCCAACGTTGAGGCTTCAGAAATTTTGTACATAATCTTATCTGTCTTGAATATATATCTATGGTTACAAATCAGGCGGCAGATTTCTATGTAGATGACATTCAGAAACTTCCTCGCACGATATGATAAGTGCCTTATTATTGGTGCCAGTCATAATAAAAAATTAAATAAATCTTAGGCTGACAATCTATGACATGTCAAAATAAAATTGTCGAGAAAAGGTATTTCTATAATATGGTAACAATGTTTTTATATTTGTCTAAAGTCAAACAGTTGAGTTGAGTTTTTTTTTATTTTGACATATAAAGTGATATTTTCTGCATTCACAGCCAGTATCAAAATGATCTATTTTATGTAACCAGTTATATAAAGTTAAACATTTTTTAATTGGTTACGAAAAATTCATGGTGTCACCAGTTGCGAAGAGAAAACAAAAAAAAATTATTTTGTTGTTTTTAAATTAATATACCTATGCATTTTATTAATAGTTTATATCAAAAGAAGAAAGTTTGGCTATATAAAAATAGATTTTGTTACTGAACTTGCAATTCGTCTCTGTTTTTCATTAAAAACCAGCACAAAATAATCAAAACACTGTTTCATTCAATAAACGACAAAATAACCAACTTTTTTAAAAACTAACAAGATTTAACAAGAAAACTACCCAACAACAAGCGACTGAGAATAATTATTATATGATTTTCAAGGGTAATACCACAAGACGTGAGAATTAATTAAAAACATTTTGTTGTTTCTTTGGAAATTATGGCATTTTAAGGAGATTTTGTTACGTGCATAATTTGTATGGAAATGTCAAATTCTCACCCCGCATAATATTTGGAAAGATTATTTAAAATTAAAAACAGAAATGTTATATACATCTGCTTTGTTTCCATAAGATGAAGTCGATTTTCTCTTTAAAATATATATTTCAACAATTAAACGATTCATGTCTATTTTTCGTCACCTTTTTGACAAATTTTACATTGATGTTTCGCATAAATCATTGATAGGTTCGTTATTCTGGTAATGAATTAAATTTTTTAAATCCAACCTTCTGACATACTTCATATTGATGTTTTACATAAATCATTGTAATGTTTTTTTGATAATTAATTTATTTTTTAATTACAATAGGGCTTGACAGGTACTGTGTTGATTGGCGTGTGTTGGAATAAAAGATTATTGTTATTGTTTGATATATTATAGTTGTAAATAATCTAAAATAAATATGCTCACGGAAATTATGCAACTAACAAAGATATTTTTTAAAATTTTTTAAGTGAATGTAATTTCTTTCCCAACAATTTTCCAAATATTAATTTTCTCAATACCAAAAATTTATGGTTAGTAATTTTTGCCAATCAAATATTTTTATCAAAATTATAAAAAATCTTTTATGTAGCATGTTACATGAATGGCTATTATTTGTATCATATTTAAATTTTTTTATTATACATTACTAATATGATATTTTATTACATGGTTTCATGAGAATTTAAGTGATTATTGTGGAGCCTCCACATACGAATATGCCGCTCTTTATACAGCATACTACTTATTATTTTACTTTTGTTGAAAGGCTATAATTTTATTGAATATAAGAGAAATATAGAACTCATAACTCATTACTATAAAAAATCAGAGACTGGAACTAGAATTAAAAGATGCTTACTGTATTTAAACATTAACCTATACTTTTAAAATTATTGAAAAATATTTATTAGCTTTCCTTACCCTACATTTTCAATCCACCTGTTCTTATAATTATTATTATTAATTTACATAAATGATACATTCACGTTGTAATTGATATGATTAAGAACAACTAAACTAAATATAAACATCGTTTACTTATTAATTTACCGCCTTTTACATTTTCTCTGAAACTATTTGCACATTTAAAGTGACAGGAAACAGCTCTTTTCCTTTCCGTCTAATTGTCAAATACAGTTAATTTTTTAACCGGATACATTATGTTCCCGTCATGAAAAAATTCTCTATACAGAATGATTATAAAAATTCACAAACTTAAATTGTTCTACGTTTTGTTTATAGTAAAAAAGTTTAAATGTTTTACTATTTTAAGAAGGATGGTGACAAGAGTTTCCAAACGAAAAGTCTAACAACTTTACGAGTTTAAAGTAGCGAATAACTAGTAAATCAGAGTTCATAATTTTTCATTTTAATTTTTTAATCCGCTTTTCATATGATCAGAATAAAAAAGGAGTGCAGTAGAAGTGGGGGCATAACGTCTAAAAAAAGGCCAAAACCGACCAAACGGCCATTTGTCTACTAATGTACTGTTTAAACGTAAACAATTATAATGAAATTAATTTTTTTAGCGATAAAAGTCGATTGGAGTTTGAATCTGAATTGATTTGATTTTGAGAGGCCCAGATATACACTATCCAATTTCAAACACTTTGCAATTATACGCCTTTGTACAAGTGCATCGTGGTCAACGGCCATCGGGCCGTCGCGAGTCGAGCCAAATAAACTGGCAACGTTATGATTCTGTATAAATAAAAATTTTCTTGGTTTATTCGGTCGTTTTTATATTCTATTGTTTAGCACAGTACTACATATGTTTCGGATATGTTGATATTATTCGTTTCCTGCTCGCACTGATGCTAAATTTTTGTAGTATCCACAATCACTTATACTTATACTTATACTTATACTTATACTTATACTTATACTTATACTTATACTTATACTTATACTTATACTTATACTTATACTTATACTTATACTTATACTTATACTTATACTTATACTTATACTTATACTTATACTTATACTTATACTTATACTTATACTTATACTTATACTTATACTTATACTTATACTTATACTTATACTTATACTTATACTTATACTTATACTTATACTTATACTTATACTTATACTTATACTTATACTTATACTTATACTTATACTTATACTTATACTTATACTTATACTTATACTTATACTTATACTTATACTTATACTTATACTTATACTTATACTTATACTTATACTTATACTTATACTTATACTTATACTTATACTTATACTTATACTTATACTTATACTTATACTTATACTTATACTTATACTTATACTTATACTTATACTTATACTTATACTTATACTTATACTTATACTTATACTTATACTTATACTTATACTTATACTTATACTTATACTTATACTTATACTTATACTTATACTTATACTTATACTTATACTTATACTTATACTTATACTTATACTTATACTTATACTTATACTTATACTTATACTTATACTTATACTTATACTTATACTTATACTTATACTTATACTTATACTTATACTTATACTTATACTTATACTTATACTTATACTTATACTTATACTTATACTTATACTTATACTTATACTTATACTTATACTTATACTTATACTTATACTTATACTTATACTTATACTTATACTTATACTTATACTTATACTTATACTTATACTTATACTTATACTTATACTTATACTTATACTTATACTTATACTTATACTTATACTTATACTTATACTTATACTTATACTTATACTTATACTTATACTTATACTTATACTTATACTTATACTTATACTTATACTTATACTTATACTTATACTTATACTTATACTTATACTTATACTTATACTTATACTTATACTTATACTTATACTTATACTTATACTTATACTTATACTTATACTTATACTTATACTTATACTTATACTTATACTTATACTTATACTTATACTTATACTTATACTTATACTTATACTTATACTTATACTTATACTTATACTTATACTTATACTTATACTTATACTTATACTTATACTTATACTTATACTTATACTTATACTTATACTTATACTTATACTTATACTTATACTTATACTTATACTTATACTTATACTTATACTTATACTTATACTTATACTTATACTTATACTTATACTTATACTTATACTTATACTTATACTTATACTTATACTTATACTTATACTTATACTTATACTTATACTTATACTTATACTTATACTTATACTTATACTTATACTTATACTTATACTTATACTTATACTTATACTTATACTTATACTTATACTTATACTTATATTAATATAACTTGATGCTAGCCGGGAAGGCTAGCCGCGAGATTGGTGGGCATCGACGTTTTCGCAACGGCTAAGGCGGGTTTCTGCATTTCATTCGTGAACGTCCGTTCGAAAAAGGACGTTTTGAGTTCTGTAGAAATATATATGTCACTTTATTTAAAATGGAACGGTCGCTAGGGACATCTGTTCGCTAGATACCTTCGTTCAGTATTTAAAACGTGCGTTTCGAAATAAACGTCCGTTCGCTTTAAATATATTGAGCCAAATGAGTCGTTTTATGCAAACGTGCAATTGTACTGCATCGGCAGATAGACCAAGAATGCAGTGGGGGATATTTGTGTTTGGAAACAGGTTGTTATTTATGTGTTTATAAAATAACACAATTTGTCAATAATAATGAGGAGAGCCGCTTCAAATAGATTAGGGTGATAGAATGGGGGTCCCAAGGATGAAACAAACAAAAAACAAACTATGTCGCGCGATATATACTTAAAAAACAATGTTGTTTTTTAAATAAAAAAATTATGTTTTAAACCCAGTGTTCAGGAAAAATATTTTTTTAAGGTGTTTATTTATTTTTTTGATTAGTTATTGTATTAGAAAGAAAACGTGTAATTATATTTACTTTTGAAGGAAATTAGTAGGCAATTTAATATATCAAAATTCAAAGTCGTTTTAAGAGTTTTTTTAACTGAATTTCTAAAGACATGTTTACAACCTTACAGATACACTTCATGAACGGTTTTTAATATTCAATAATCAATGCCATGAATTATATATATTTTTTTTAAGTTACGTTTAAGGCAACCTCTGCATGTATGGCAGATTTTTATGGGTTAACGCCAGCCTACAAAAATAACTAATATTTCCCTGAAAACTTTGGTTTAATTGATTATTATGAACTTGCAAATT
The DNA here is from genome assembly GCA_927349885.1 of Psylliodes chrysocephalus. NCBI lineage: Eukaryota > Metazoa > Arthropoda > Insecta > Coleoptera > Chrysomelidae > Psylliodes > Psylliodes chrysocephalus. Next base: position 69,246,024 of record OV651814.1, read on the forward strand.
ATTACTTAACCAAAGCGGTGTCAAAGTTAATGTTTACTATGACTATACATGAACCATTAAGTAATAATATGAAAGTGAAATGAAACATAAACAGCTATAAAACTTATTTTTAAAGTACCCATTATGTATGATGTACACAAAAGACATGACAATTATAATTTTGGCCGTTTAATATCCTTTTAACTGAAAATTTGTAACGTAATACTTGATATTTTATCTATTTGTTATAATGTGTTTATGCTCAATTGATTTTGGGCGTAGGTTAGGTTATTAAATAACTCGAATAACTTTGAAAAAGGAGTTGGGCAACACTATATTTAAAACTTACTATACTTGACTTTAGATTAGTGATAAAAATATAGAAAATCACTAACCACTAACAAATTATATTTAAACCAAGTTTTAGATAAGGTAGTAGCAAATTCTAATTCACATAGTTTTACTAATTTCAAATTTAAGATGATTTATTTTAAAACACTTATCTGTTCTTAAAACGAGGTAATATAAGGAATGTTATTGCATGATACATCTTCAGGCAACTTCAAAGGGATTCGGTATCCTTATTCTTAATTCTGGAACTTGAATGATATCGTGAAATTTGGTATTCTAAATTAAACTCGAACGTCTAGATCTTCTATAGATGAACCAAACCAAAGTCTTTAGATTGTAACAAACTTATAGGTATAAAAACCATAAAACTTCTTTAAAAGAATTCAAAACTTCTAGATTTAAATCCACATAAACTGTCTTAAAAGAAATTCAAAACTTCCAGATATAAATCCACATAAACTGTCTTAAAAGGAATTTAAAACTTCTAGATATAAATCCGCATAAACCGTCTAGATATAGCCATGCTAAAAAGAAAGGGAAATGTTATGACAGGAAATAGGAAATTTGAACAGGATTTAGATAAAATGCTTTAACGATTAAATGAACACTTTAAAACTATTAAATGAATAATTTCACAGAGACTAAAATTAACATAAAACGAAAAATCTTATTTAACATATTTAAAAATAGTAAAGCATAATATCTTATTCCAAACAAAATAGTATATAATTTTATATAAAACCATGTGTTATGTACAAAATTTGACATTTTATTTTTAAGAAATTCTTGTACAAAATATATATTTTCAACAATATATCACAGTATTAAAACTTACCTTATAAAATCAGATGGAATTTACGATAGATAAAAATTATTTAGTACCTCAGATGACTAAGATATATTAAAATTCAAATCAACTTGATTCGTTGACAAATTCAAATCAAATGAAATACGAACTTTTGACACAAGGCATAAACGACAAATGACATTTGAGTAGAGATGTTTGTATCAAAATAACGAATAACGGTTTCAACCGTTACAAATTAGGCGCAAATATAATGTATATAACAAAATTTGGAGAATGTTTAACATTTCTCAATATTTGATTTCTCGGAATTATATTACTACATATAAATTAAAAAGGGGTTCTTTTAAAAGGTGATAGGATCAAGGAATTTTTTTGGTAGCAGAATTATGGTTACAATCTATAGGTATTTTTGAAATTGTATCGTTATGATAGAAATCTTTCTTCTCTTCTTGAGAAATGTTGAATGGGCTGTGATGTGTTGATTTTAAGATATTACCGTTTCTTTTAATAATTTCTATTTCTTTCGTCTTCCCAAATTACATATTATATTATTTTTGGTAATTTACTGGCTTTCGTTTATTGTGTATACATAAAATTTGTTATTTGTTTTGTACTATTTTATTCGCTTTCTTTCTTGTTCAGTAGTGTTTTTGACTAACGATTATTCATAGAAAGGAATGTTGTATTTATTAGGTTTACTTTTATTTATTTATCAGTTTTTATATGTTTGGTTTTTAATTTTTTCTACAGGTTTTGCGTCAATAGTTTTAAATAATTAGTAATTTTTTTGTGTGTCTTCAGAAGTCTATTCATAACTAAATTGAATGAATATTTTACTTTATTGCGGATTAAGAGTTTATTATTTTTCACTATGAAAATAAAGCCAGGGTTTAAGAAAGTAATGATGATTTTTTCCTAATAGTGCATGGTCAACAAAAAATGCAAATCATTTAGGTAAATGCAATCAAAAACTGTAGTGTTACTATTATCGTCACCTTTTTTTTCCTAAATTTTTCGAATCATCCTCTAAGTTCTACCATAAGTAAACAAATAACTGTTAACGAACAAATCTTTTCCAAAAGTTAAAACGTCATTTAGATTAATATCGGTTTACGATGTTTTCCCATAATTATCTCAATCCTAATCGTCTCTTTAAGAGTCCATTGTTGTTTTAAGAATTTTTCTCACATTTTAAACTTTTAACAGACAAAAGAATTTTATTAGAGTATGTACTGCAATCTTTCTCAAGTTCGTCTGTCATAAATACCAATTGTTGACTTTATAAAATGATTGCGAACACGTTTTATCTCTTTCTAGAATTATGGATATGGATATGCATATCACCAAAATTCATAAATATTATTATACCATAATCGTATTATTATAATTAATATTAAATGAGAAAGAACACTTGCACTTTAACATTTCACATGTATTAGAAAAGTTTAAAAATGAGCATGGGCAACCCTTTAGAGATTATTTTCGTTTGATATTTTTAAATTTTTAAAAATAAATAGTGTAATAAAAAATGGAAAATCATTTTTGATACAGTGATAACTAGTTGAGTTATTTAAAATGATCTATAATACTATGCCTATTTAATATACGTATTATTTTTGTTTTATTAACATCAAACTTGACCACTAGGACAACCCTATCTTTACTAACTTTTTCAGGGGAAAAGAACCAAAACTGAAGGTTTGTTCCAACAACGATCCTAAATCAGTCATTGGCACCAGGATTCTGCACAGTATATAATTTGGAGTACTAATATTCTACTGCGCAGAATCCTGGTGGCAATAACTAGTTTCTGATCATTGTTGTAACATACTTTAAAACATATCTCATTTCCAAAAACAAGACCGTTACTGATCACAAAACAAGACATATAATGTCGAATTTATAAGGAGTGAGGGCACACTATACCCAATAAGTAAGCTCTTCTTAGATTTGACAGACTCAATCTAACTTACACAAACAACAGTGGATTAATACCACATCTAATTTGCATCGTAGAGATAGTTCCGAGATTTGTAACAAATTCTGACTTATCATAGGTCAAAAATTTAAAACTTACTCCCACATCAAAATCGATAGTGTAACCCACACAACTCCCGACGAAAAAGTCCTAGCTCACAAAAAACACCTCGAATCCATGTTCAGAACCCCTGAAAATCCCTACTTTGATGACCAATTCCGACACGTGACCGAACTTAACGTCTTTCAGATGTGTGTTGTTCCAGCCCCACCTTTGGATGTCGAAAATACACTTATTGTCCCATTTACCCTCCAAGATATCCGATATGCCGGTCAATCAGGCAAAAACAGTACCTCTGAGCCCGACTCTATACATAGAAGAACGCTGAAACATCTTCTTGAAACCATTTTCCCCATACTCACTCTACTCCTAAACGCCTGTCTCTCCTCCTACTTTCGACTTGACTGGAAATCCGCAAACACCATTTTAATTTCCAAATTGGACAAGAACCCAAAATCCTTAGATTCATACCATCCTATCTCTCTCATATCAGTACTGGGTAAACTCCTTGAACTTCTGCTCAAGGAAATAATCTGAGACTTTTGTGAAAAACGAAACATAATCCCACAATCCCAACATAGTTTTGAACCTCATCACTCCACACAGAACGCAATCACCTCTCTTTACTATACTGCGGTCACTGCAGTAAATTCTTAACAAATATCATCAGCCGTTCTTCTAGCCTGGCATGCTGGATTACTCAAAAAAATCAAGAACATAGGTCTCCCTCCCAGTATCTCCAAACTCATTCACTCATACCTCACTGACAGAATAATAACGGTAAAATTGTCAATGCTCTGTCAACCCATTCACTCCACTTGCTAGGACAACTCAGGGCTCCGTTCTGGCCTCTCTTCTATACATTAAATACACCCACGACATTCCACCTCCAAAGAACCCATCGTCAAAATGTCTTTTTTACGCCGACGATACAGCTCTGCTTTCTGTAGCAAAAAATTTTGACCAACTAAGTACTCGAACCCAAAATCTTTTACTATTCTCGCTGGTGTAGCAAATGGAGGGTCTTACTTAATCCAAGAAAAACATAAATTATCATCTTTAAACATCCGAACTCAAATAGAGCCACCCAGATCCCCCAACACGTCAATGTAAATATCCTGTTGACTATTTGGGAGTGTGATTCTTTCGTACACTCAACTGGTCCTCTGATGTCCAATGCTCTCTTTACATGATGCGAAAGCAAGACGGTCTCCTTTGAGCTTTGGGTGGACGATTTGGGCGATGCAACACTTTAATTTACACTTATAATTCTTTTATCCCTCTAGTTGCCGAGTACAGAGCAGCATCTTACGGCGAACTTTCAACAAATCTTGCCCAAAAATTCACCACACTCGAGAGACGTATACTCCGACGATGCCAATATCTTCCCTTTCGCTCTCCCAGTGAAAGAGTTTTCGAAAACATCTTCAGCACCCCCACTCTCACACGTTTCCAAATTCTCAGAAAACAATACGTCTCTCGCACTTTGAAAAGCTCAAATACACATTCCCAAAACACTATACAAACCCCTTGGCTCCCACGCCGCCTCCTGCTATTTCGAAAACCGAATAAAACTCCCACAACCTAACTTAAAACTACTTTTAGACTGCCAAGCCCTCCCACTTACCGCTGAACTCCAGGATCTATTGAACTCAACCTCACTATCAATCAGATAAACCCTTTCCAATCATATAATTAGCCATATCATATTATTGTACAGTATCGTGATTAAGGTTTTCGTGGTTTCCCCAAATCAAATTGCCCACCTTATACTATGGACTTGTCCATATAGTTGGAGAGCTAGTAACACAAATTTCATTAAGTGTTTGATGCACTTTGAAATTTTGTAATTTGAAATCATTTCGGTGGAAAAGCAGATATACGTGTGTTGTCTAGACCCACCCCTGGACACCAGGTACTGCGCCTAATAGAAAGGGGTCGTAAAATATGACCCAAAAAAGTCAACTTTGGGGTTAATTTATTAATTATAAACCCTCTCAAAAGTGTCTGCCTAAATTACTAGTATTTCTAGAATTACTCAAACTTTCAATTGTTGTTTGTTGACCTCTGAATCAAACACTTTTTTTGGGTCATATTTTACGATCCCTTTCTATTATGCGCAGTAACTAGTGTCCCGGGGTGGCTCTAGCCAACACAGGTATATCTGCTTTTCCATTCAAATGATTTCAAATTACAAAATTTCAAAGTGCATCAAACACTTAATGGAATGTGTGTTACTAGCTCTTGGACTAATATACAGGGTATAACTGAATAAGTGTAAAACATTTAAAGGGGTTATTCCTCATCAAAAAAAAAAAAAGGATCTTTTATATGAAGAAACTTCATTGGAGCATCCCTTGTTAAGATACAGCCCCTTAAAGGGGGTACATAAAATTTGTTTAACTAGCACTAAACAAGTTACAATATTGAAATTAACCTATCGTATTTTACTATCAAAAAGACACTTAGTCAGTAATTTATTTGGTTTACCCCATAATTGTAAGGGGTGGAAAATGCAACCCCTAAAATTTCGTTTCAACGTAAATTTTTGTCTTATTATTTGTTTACCATTTAAAAATTTATTTCCGATAGCCTGTTTCATTTTAAACAAAAAATGTCTCCTGAATTTTTTGCCCAAAATAAACCAGTTCGCAGAAAAAAAATATTTTACGAACAACTACAGAGATACATCGTCATAAATGCGAACTGGCATAATTTTTTACTGTGAACTGGTTTATTTTGGGCAAAAAATTCAAGAGACATTTTTTGTTTAAAATGAAACAGGCTATCGGAAATAAATTTTTAAATGGTAAACAAATAATAAGACAAAAAGTTACGTTGGAACGAAATTTTAAGGGTTGCCTTTTCCACCCCTTACAATTACTGGCTAAGTGTCTTTTTGATAGTAGAATATGACAGGTTAATTTCAATATTGTAACTTGTTTAGTGCTTGTGAAAAAAATTGTTAAACAAATTTTATGTACCCCTTTAAGGGGCTGTATCTTAACAAGGGATGCTCCAATGAAGTTTCTTTATATAAAAGGTCCTATCTTTTTTTCGATGAGGAATCACCCCCTTAAATGTTTTACACTTATTTAGTTACACCCTGTATAAGATTGGAACTAGCAAAATTGACGATATTATTTTGGGAACACAACCTAACACACAGGTCCCACACTTAGGAAAAATACTTAGCTAGGTTACTATTGTAATCAGAACAAATCACCCTGAACATGAGGATAACTCCTATAGCAGGGTATTACGAAAAATAAAATGGTAAAAACTTATAAAAAGTCAATATTAAACAGACATGTCTGCCATGGTGTCACTGTACGCAGTTAATGTTACTCATCTTAGTGTCGAATTTTTAAATTTTTAATTTTTTTTTTAGATAAATATTTAACATGTAAATAACTATATTAAAGTAAAGTAAACTTATTCACCATACCCAAACAGCTCAATAAAAGCACATGGCAATTAGAATTCAACTTTTTAATATTTTTTAATATTTGACTAATCAATTAATGTCATCAGTAAAGACCGGACATTTTAATCGCGTTCAAATAATTGGTTTTAATCACATAGGCGTCTCATTCTGGGTTCGCTATTTAAGACGGCAGACAGTGCGGCAGATTCTAATACTATCAGGACAAACCTCTTTTTTTTATTAAAACAAGATAAAAAAAGTGTACTGATATATACATAGACATTAAAACTAATACAAAAAAGTGAGATTTTTTTTTATCGTGTACCTATATTCTTTGTCTTTTGAATCATTTTCATTAAACAAATTTAATGTTTTCTTCTCACCAACGCCGAGGATATGTAGGATATTTTACAAAAGTTTTTAGTAACCTCAGATCCTTTAATTTGTGGCCTGAGAAATTTTCCTTAAAAAAAAATAACTTTTTTGATGAAGATGTTAAACTTTTCATAAGCGAGTTTAAGGTGTAGTAATGTAAACGATATTCTGTATGATATTTTTTTTATTATTATCTCTTATATAATTACAAAATATCTATTCCTCAATATTTTGGCGTGGTACACTACTCTCCTGCCTAAAATGAGGATCGAGGACCCCAGCTGTCTCCCCCGAATTTGTTATTTCCTCCAGAAAATTGGAAATTTCTAGCCTTAGCTGGTCCCGATTCATTGTTGGAGAAATTGCATCGGGGCCAAATATTAGGACTCTACGAGCGTTTGGACTAAGACGCTGTAGAGAGGGCCTAAAATGAATGTCAAATAGGCCCATCATATGTTGTCTTATACTTTCTCGATCCATTGTCGGTTAGTTGCCGGTGATATTTTTATTCAAATAAAGTCAATCCTTATATTATATTTATGAATATTTTGGCTTTTATCGATACCGTACATACCGATTTTTTGTAACAAAAAATTTATGTTTTTATTTCCTGTGGATATTATGGTACTTATACACGATGAGACAATAAAATAAATGTCTGTTAAATTTCTGTAATGTATGTATTAATTCAATTGCTCACTCTATATAGGTATCTGTTGGTTGAAAAAATGTAAAAAGATAACAAAGAGTCGATAAACAGGAGATTTGAGAAGAAAGTGTCTTGTAAAAATATCACTAGATTTTTCCAATGAGTATATTTGTTTAGTTCAAAGGGAAAAGTGATAGAAACTGGAAACGTAAATATGGAAAATTTATTATCGGACTTTGATTGTTTTCGTCGTTTTAATGACAACAAATTATACTGCCGCAATTGTGATCAGGTGTTAGTTTTTAATGGAAAGTCAAGTATGACACAACATGTGAAAACACAAAAACACATGCAATCTTTAGAGGGATGTCCAGACAAAATCTTTTATGAAGATTTATGCAACGCATTTGTTTCTGCAAATATTCCATTAACAAAATTAAATAATACAATTTTCAAAAATTTTCTTTGTAAATATACTAAACGTAAAATACCGGATGAATCCACAATTAGAAAACATTATATTCAAAATCAGTACGATAAAGCAATGAAGGCAATAAAAACGAAAATTTCCAGCAAATATATTTGGGTTAGTGCAGATGAAACGACTGACATAAAGGGTAGATGTGTTGTTAATGTTGTTGTAGGATTATTAAGTGCTGAAAATACTTCACAACAGTATTTAGTTTCTAGTGTGTTTCGTGAAACTGTGAACGCTGAAATGATTTATGAAATAGTGAAACGTGGATTGAACAATGTAATTGATAATGACGTTTCAAAAGTTTTATTGTTTATTTCAGACGCGGCAAGTGTAATGTTGAAAACAGGGAAACTATTACAAGAACATTTTCCAAACATGCTGCATGTAACTTGCCTTGCTCACGCGTTACACCGAGTTTGTGAGTTTATCCGTGACAGCTTTCCAGACATTAATTCGTTGATTAGCTGTTTTAAAAAAATTTTGTTAAAAGCACCGTCCCGAGTTTCTTTATATAAAGAAATATGTCCGAATATCCCCCTACCTCCACAACCAGTTATTACACGATGGGGAACTTGGTTACAGGCTGTGTTATTTTTTTCGGAGCATTTCGACAGACTAAAAGTATTTATTTCCAACTTATCAGAGGACGCTCTCTCTATCACTCAGTGTAAAGGTTTAATAACAAAAACAACTTTGCAGTCGGAGTTAAATTTTCTTGCGACTTATTTTTCGTGTCTCCCAGAAACTATAAAATTCCTTGAAACCCGTAACTTACAATTATCGGTTGCTATGGAAAAATTTGAATCGACATTGTTACACTTAAAAAACGTAAAGTGGCCCTTACAAGATAAATTTAACCATAAAATAGATTGTGTTATTAAAAGAAATCCAAATTTACAGACTCTGAAACAAATCTCCCTGAACAATTTTAACGATTATGAAACTGCTTTAAAATATTGTGATTTTGTTCCACATTTTTCATTTGCTCCTGTAACGAGTTGTGACGTAGAACGATCGTTTTCTAGGTTTAAAGATTTATTGACTTCTAAAAGAAGTAATTTCACTGAAGACAATTTAGAAAAATATGCAGTCATACAAACATATTTTTCAAATGAAGAAGATTGATATTAATTTGTATTGTATATATTGTATATAATTGTATATTTGCTACTTTAGGATAAAGAGTGTATATTGGAACACTCTAAACATAAAACTAATGATGGTGTATCCTCGTTGATATATTTATTAGTCAATAATATATTAACAGAAAAAGCCAACAACATTATCCCACAACACAATAAAAAAATAAATAATAATATCATTTGTAATTATATAATAATATCCAACCAAATTTGAACTAAAATTTAATAAAATAATTATTGCAATGTAAATGTAATAATAAGCCCGCCCCAAATGTTACGCCCGGGCGATAAAAATCCAATATCTTATCTACTGTGTCGACCAGTTCAGTAAATAACTTGTTTTATTCAAAATGTATTATTCAAATCGAAGGTCCGCTCTTACCGTTACTTCGCTGATAAGAATAAATTAAATTGTCCGGTCTTTAGTCATCAGTAAAGACCGGACAATTTAATTTATTCTTATCAGCGAAGTAACGGTAAGAGCGGACCTTCGATTTGAATAATACATTCTGAATAAAACAAGTTATTTACTGAACTGGTCGACACAGTAGATAAGATATTGGATTTTTATCGCCCGGGCGTAACATTTGGGGCGGGCTTATTATTACATTTACATTGCAATAATTATTTTATTAAATTTTAGTTCAAATTTGGTTGGATATTATTATATAATTACAAATGATATTATTATCTATTTTTTTATTGTGTTGTGGGATAATGTTGTTGGCTTTTTCTGTTAATATATTATTGACTAATAAATATATCAACGAGGATACACCATCATTAGTTTTATGTTTAGAGTGTTCCAATATACACTCTTTATCCTAAAGTAGCAAATATACAATTATATACAATATATACAATACAAATTAATATCAATCTTCTTCATTTGAAAAATATGTTTGTATGACTGCATATTTTTCTAAATTGTCTTCAGTGAAATTACTTCTTTTAGAAGTCAATAAATCTTTAAACCTAGAAAACGATCGTTCTACGTCACAACTCGTTACAGGAGCAAATGAAAAATGTGGAACAAAATCACAATATTTTAAAGCAGTTTCATAATCGTTAAAATTGTTCAGGGAGATTTGTTTCAGAGTCTGTAAATTTGGATTTCTTTTAATAACACAATCTATTTTATGGTTAAATTTATCTTGTAAGGGCCACTTTACGTTTTTTAAGTGTAACAATGTCGATTCAAATTTTTCCATAGCAACCGATAATTGTAAGTTACGGGTTTCAAGGAATTTTATAGTTTCTGGGAGACACGAAAAATAAGTCGCAAGAAAATTTAACTCCGACTGCAAAGTTGTTTTTGTTATTAAACCTTTACACTGAGTGATAGAGAGAGCATCCTCTGATAAGTTGGAAATAAATACTTTTAGTCTGTCGAAATGCTCCGAAAAAAAGAACACAGCCTGTAACCAAGTTCCCCATCGTGTAATAACTGGTTGTGGAGGTAGGGGGATATTCGGACATATTTCTTTATATAAAGAAACTCGGGACGGTGCTTTTAACAAAATTTTTTTAAAACAGCTAATCAACGAATTAATGTCTGGAAAGCTGTCACGGATAAACTCACAAACTCGGTGTAACGCGTGAGCAAGGCAAGTTACATGCAGCATGTTTGGAAAATGTTCTTGTAATAGTTTCCCTGTTTTCAACATTACACTTGCCGCGTCTGAAATAAACAATAAAACTTTTGAAACGTCATTATCAATTACATTGTTCAATCCACGTTTCACTATTTCATAAATCATTTCAGCGTTCACAGTTTCACGAAACACACTAGAAACTAAATACTGTTGTGAAGTATTTTCAGCACTTAATAATCCTACAACAACATTAACAACACATCTACCCTTTATGTCAGTCGTTTCATCTGCACTAACCCAAATATATTTGCTGGAAATTTTCGTTTTTATTGCCGTCATTGCTTTATCGTACTGATTTTGAATATAATGTTTTCTAATTGTGGATTCATCCGGTATTTTACGTTTAGTATATTTACAAAGAAAATTTTTGAAAATTGTATTATTTAATTTTGTTAATGGAATATTTGCAGAAACAAATGCGTTGCATAAATCTTCATAAAAGATTTTGTCTGGACATCCCTCTAAAGATTGCATGTGTTTTTGTGTTTTCACATGTTGTGTCATACTTGACTTTCCATTAAAAACTAACACCTGATCACAATTGCGGCAGTATAATTTGTTGTCATTAAAACGACGAAAACAATCAAAGTCCGATAATAAATTTTCCATATTTACGTTTCCAGTTTCTATCACTTTTCCCTTTGAACTAAACAAATATACTCATTGGAAAAATCTAGTGATATTTTTACAAGACACTTTCTTCTCAAATCTCCTGTTTATCGACTCTTTGTTATCTTTTTACATTTTTTCAACCAACAGATACCTATATAGAGTGAGCAATTGAATTAATACATACATTACAGAAATTTAACAGACATTTATTTTATTGTCTCATCGTGTATAAGTACCATAATATCCACAGGAAATAAAAACATAAATTTTTTGTTACAAAAAATCGGTATGTACGGTATCGATAAAAGCCAAAATATTCATAAATATAATATAAGGATTGACTTTATTTGAATAAAAATATCACCGGCAACTAACCGACAATGGATCGAGAAAGTATAAGACAACATATGATGGGCCTATTTGACATTCATTTTAGGCCCTCTCTACAGCGTCTTAGTCCAAACGCTCGTAGAGTCCTAATATTTGGCCCCGATGCAATTTCTCCAACAATGAATCGGGACCAGCTAAGGCTAGAAATTTCCAATTTTCTGGAGGAAATAACAAATTCGGGGGAGGCAGCTGGGGTCCTCGATCCTCATTTTAGGCAGGAGAGTAGTGTACCACGCCAAAATATTGAGGAATAGATATTTTGTAATTATATAAGAGATAATAATAAAAAAAATATCATACAGAATATCGTTTACATTACTACACCTTAAACTCGCTTATGAAAAGTTTAACATCTTCATCAAAAAAGTTATTTTTTTTTTAAGGAAAATTTCTCAGGCCACAAATTAAAGGATCTGAGGTTACTAAAAACTTTTGTAAAATATCCTACATATCCTCGGCGTTGGTGAGAAGAAAACATTAAATTTGTTTAATGAAAATGATTCAAAAGACAAAGAATATAGGTACACGATAAAAAAAAATCTCACTTTTTTGTATTAGTTTTAATGTCTATGTATATATCAGTACACTTTTTTTATCTTGTTTTAATAAAAAAAAGAGGTTTGTCCTGATAGTATTAGAATCTGCCGCACTGTCTGCCGTCTTAAATAGCGAACCCAGAATGAGACGCCTATGTGATTAAAACCAATTATTTGAACGCGATTAAAATGTCCGGTCTTTAGTCATCAGACATAATAGAAAAACTAATACAAATTATAAACTGGATTTAAGAAGGTGTCCAGGTAAAAGTACATATTAATAGAATTAGATTGGATCCATTTATAATGAAGAAATTAATAAAACAATAGTTCTAAGCCCAAGGTTGTATCCATTTAACCAGCCAAAATTTTTTTAAACATACACGGTGTTACGGTTTTAAAAATGATAGTCTTTAATTTTCAAATGTTATTTTATACCTACTAATAAATGATTAAAATCATTGCTTTAATAAATATTTAATCAAATATGGGTTACCTGTTACCTTTTTGTATCATATCTTTTATAATTTAGAATCAGATATATTTTTGTAATTTGAAATTATTTATTAATGTGAAACCATGTTAACATATTTTCCCTTTCGTTTTTATTTGCAAATGTCATATTTCATCTTTATTCGACATTCGACAGATTTGTTTGACATTAATTATCACAAAACACTCATTTTTAAGAAATAATCTTCTTTTCTTCTTTCCTAAAAATTAATCAGGTTATCCACTTTAGAAATTATAGAAGTCCCTGGCACTTACCTGCGCAATTTGTCTCTTATCAATTTAAAAGTTTTTGCCTCTTTTTTTTTCTTATCTTTCTTTTGGGCTTTGGAATTGAAGCATGTGCTTTGTATTCGCGATTTTTCGGATTTTCGCCTGAAATAATAAAGAAAACTAAATAGAAAACCAATATTAAGTATTCATGAGAATCAAACTCACTTGCAGAGGATTTTGTTGATTTTCTATAAAAAAATCTCTCATAGGCCACCCGCTATCTCTTCGGTAAGTACAGCCTTCTTGATTTCTATTCATTTAATTCACATATATTTTCTTTCTTGTAGGCCTTTTTCTTCTTTTTTCTTTTGTTCTTCTTTTCTTGTATTATTTTACGACTCTTTATATATCAATTTCCTTGGATTTTGGAGTTCCCTCTCATCGAATCTTCAGATTTGGACCTGTCGATTGTAGTCAAACAGCGCGCAGCGCTCAGAGAATCACCAAGCCACACATCGTAGGGCTTCGCTCAGTATTCGGAACCTCTACTAGCCTGAATTACTCCTACCTGGCTAGAAGCTAAATGTTTTATTCCACCGTAGTACGAGGCACGATACCGTGACGTCACTATTCGGACCTAGTGCAAGTAAGACGTTTCCTTTTTATTTTGATCTGCAGTCATTGGTTCAAATCAAATGTGTATGGGACCCTAAAACTGAAGTTATACTTATAAATATTATTATTTAACATTTATTCATATATGTTTAGTATAGAAATAAGGTTATTCTGCATATGGGAACTAATTGGTACCAATTGGGGCAACTCTGATGTATTAGTATTACTGGCATAGGTAAATATTGAATTTAAAATTTAGAGCCATTCAACTAATAATTCAAATAACTCATATATATTTAAAATTGTTGTATATATTTATGTATCATACTCACCCCACTCTACCGATTATTGATGAACTAAATTTTGAGCTAGCACCATTTATGTTGATGTTGAAACTAATAAAAACCGTATTAGTAAAACCATCACATTTGTTTCCCCTATTTTTGTTAGAAGGCCAACTAAGGCAAGTTTTTCCTTTTATTTTTTTTCTAACAACGGGCACATTGGCTTCTGCTCCAGCACGTGTATAAATATTCATCTTTTTAATAGTTTTTCCTTTTCTCACCTTTTTTAGACAAATAATCAAAATATATTAACAAAAGTGATCATTAGGCTAATGACTAACCTTAAGTTATCCTAATCGACAATACGGTTTTTTTTAAAGATGAATTGCAAGCAGGATTGGACTAGGATCCATGGGGTCGATCAGGGTGACTAACGAACACAGAATAGGTAGACCATGGTATGAGAGATTTTTAAAGGTCGAGTAGAATTGCTGACCAGTTTAACCTAATTTTAAAGTTTAGGCTTACGTTTTTGGAAAAATTATTGAAAGGCGTCATAGATCGATGGTTTTTTAAGAAACAGAAGGTTTAATAAATTGAACATACGGTAAATATTGCAGTGTGAAACAAGCTGATCGCTGGTATTTCCGAATTTGTTACAGCCGAAATAGTAGTTTGTGCAACAAGAGTGGATGGCCATATCGTACAAAATTTGAGCACGACGCCGTAGGCCAAGTGCTTAATGGTCTAAGTGCAATGTGGACAATCCACTCGAGTTGAACAGTATATTTTTTCTACGACCCACTAACGAAAATTTACAAATTAAAAAAAGTATTTTAGGTTATTAAGACAAAATAACTAATTTTAGAATCGTTTACGACTTTCATTAATTTTTAAAATAAAATAAAAGAAAAAAAAGAAAACACTTTTTCCCCATTTGAGAATCGAACTCCAATCTTCAGTGTGGAAGGCAAGAACGCTCACCACATGACCACCTAGTCTTTTAATTTTGTTGCTTTAATACTCGTAATTAAATTGACTTCATATAGTTTTATTTAAATTAACAGAAATGCTATTTTTTATCGATTCTGCACAAGAATAACCCATTTTAATGTATATTTAATCTGAATATCTAAAAAATATCTGACAATTGGTTTGACAGTGTTCTCACTTCCTAGAATGGATATGAAATATATTCGTTCAGGTAAAGCCAATATCATACTTTTTCGTTTTGTAATCTATGTGTAGATAAGATAATATCCATGTAGGTGTAGAAAAGATATATAGTCGAAGTCGCCTAGTGTAGTAACTGTCTCAAAGATTAGAGTCTTGTATTCAGATATTTTTTAAAGCGAGAGGGTAGCATGCATGCCTGAATGTTGCTAATGGTATTTTACTTTTCTGATAAGTCAGAGTTATGTGCCACACTTCATTAGGGATGACTGGGCGCAGAAAAATATAGCGTGTTTTATAGTTATTAATGTTATAAGGCCGATAAATAGCAAATAACGGCCAATCTGAAGTTTGTGATCCGAGGCGATAGCCGAGGATCATAAACAGCCAAGGCCGTTATTTGCTGTTATCGGCCGTGTTTCGTTCAAGATTTTTCGTCATACTGCTACAAAAACAAAACACCTAATTTAAGAACAAATTTTATTAAACGTAACTCTTAAAAGATAGGTACGGAATAAAACAATTTATTCCTTATTGTAATGGATGTGGAAATTGAATTCGCAATTGGTGTTATTTGAAATCTGCAACCCGTCCCAAGGATATTTAGATTTTACAGAGGAAGATGTTTCTGAAGAATGTGAACTATTTGCAGTACTTGAAGATGCAATATTCTCCGGATTATTTGGAAAAAGTTGTTTTGTTATTTTCATTCTTTTAGAAACCGATTTTTCTATGTAAGTTTCCGCCACCGTTGATGATTCCCATCCTCCCAGTTCTTTTAATGACAGTAAGTCACCACCATTTTCTACGAGCATAGTTGCTGATGTTCTACGAAATGAATGTCCTGTATAAAGTTCGGGATTTTCAAGTTTTAAAAAGGTGGCAATTTTCTTAGGAACGCTTCCGAAGGTATGTATGCCGACGACTTGCTGCACACATTTGCCATTCCTATAACCAACGAAAAATCTCTGATTTTTGAAACTAGGAGGACGCAGATTACTGTATTTCTTGTATAAACCATATGCATCAAATGGAAGTCCTGTTTTTGGGATAAGAAAATTTCTGTCTTTTTTATTCTTAGTATTTTTTAGTGATACGAGGATGTTTTTCTCTGTATCTTCGAAACTGTTAATGGTGAGAGACGTAAGTTCACTTCTCCTGCAAGCTCCTAGAATACCGAGCACTAACACAACCTTTTCCAGCCAGGTATGATCATCCGCGTCCAGCAAAAATTTAAGTATATCATTTTCCGATAGAACCTTGGCTTTCTTTGGGGTATAACCTTCATTTTTGCGCCTCAGGAACAAGAATAGTTTACCGAATCTACAAACAAACATAATTTCGATGAGTATATAGTTAGTTCAATGTTGGCGGATAGTATAGTAATTTACCTTGATATGTCAATGTTTTCATGTATTCTTAACGCAAGTTTCAGCATTGATATTTTTGTCCACAGTGATGTAGGAGAATACGTTTCAGACATTCCTTTTGCATAAGCTAGCAGTACTTCTTCACTTACACTATGTTTGTTTTTATTCTGATGCCACTTCACGAAGTTGTCGTATTCCTGCTGATATCTTTGTTGGGTTGTATTCGGAAATACATTTTTGGTTGCCGCAGCTGCTTCTTCCAGTACATCGGAGGGAATATCGTTTTCGAAAATTTCTCCCATCTTTGATCTTTTCCGCTCTATAATCACTCAACAAGAAACAGTACTGTCAAACTTACAATGTTTGTATAGTATATTGATGTGGTTGCTAGGCAACTTTAGATTGTTGTGATTGTTGTAGGTGGTGCGCGGCCGTTATTTTATTTAACGGCCGGCGGCCGTTAAATGCACCTTTTCGATATCAATTTCGCTCATATTATGGTAAGATAATAGTACAGTATGACGAAAAAATCATTGCAGTATTATTTTCATGAGGCTTTCCAATTTTCTTTAGGTCTTTTTTTGAAGTCTAAAATGCATTCGTCTACACTAATATTGTTGTCTAAATACTGTTCAGAGTCAATGCTTTGCTTGGCTAGGTTGTCAAATATTTTGTTGAACTGTCGGTCGGCATGTGATTTTAAGCGCCTATAGGTACTTAATATTGAAGTTTTGTTTTTAGAACTTGACTGTAAGAATGTTCAAGCTGATTATGTAGAAATTGTTGTAGGTGATTGTCATGTCTATTGGACGTGATATGCTTGTAATCTCTATCGATTTATTTAGAGGCGTCTGTGTAGATATCATGATATGGGTATTTTGACACGTAGAGATTAAGTGTAATATTACTGACTTCTGGAATCCTCTACTTTGTATGATAGTAATGAACAGGTTACTGAAAACCATAACACAAAGAATACCAAATCTATAGACAAATGTAGTAGAATTCACAAAAATAAGACCTATAAGAGTTAGCTAGTCTACTTTATGCAGATAATCTAGTGCTCATGTCGGATATTAAGAATAAAATACAAAAACTACTTAATATATAGATAGAATAAATAGAAAAATTAAGCATAGAGATTAATGAAGCGAAAAGCAAAACGTTGTATAATATTAAAAACATGTAACAATACGACGACGAGTTTCTAGTAACGTACAGCAGACATTTAAAGAAGTTTTCACTATAAAATATAAAATATAATGGAGAAACATAGAAACATAAAAACATAGAAATAGTTCAGATTTAAAGGAAGCCAACAACATTTACCATTAGCTAAATAGGACAATATTTGAAAAAAGAGGATAAACAATAAAAACCAGCTCAATATATAAGATACAATAAGCTGCCCGACTATTCTACATGAAAGTGAAAATCTGGATACTTTGACGATAATACAAATCAAAACGAATTTCAGCGGAAATATTGTCTAAAGATAACAGAGAATATTGTAAATAAATAAATAAATAAATAAATAAATAAATAAATAAATAAATAAAAGAAAAACTAAAACAAGATTCAATACAACGAACCGAAACAAGCAGCTGGTATGGTTTGGCTATAAAAAATGACTATATAATAACCGATAACCAATGAGAAATGAAAATAAAGAGCAGAAGAAAAAGACGAGCAACAGAACATATAAAGGATATTGCAAACTTAAGTCCCGGAAAAGAGATGACAATGGAGGAAAGGATCAGCATCGCGATAGATAGGAAGACATAGATGAAGTGAGTCAAGTAGGCAGATGCCCGTGAGGGTAAGAATCATACTCGTGAAAAAAAGATTTAAAGAAAGATCAAAAGACAATAAAAAAACTATGCAGTTTTAATTTTAAGTGAATTTTCTTAAAAGCTGTGTTGTTTATAGTCATACTAAACACGTCATAAGAATATCATATTGTAAGTTTAATTACTAGGTCTCCTCAGCCGTACGGTCTTTCGTATACAAACTGTATTCTCGGCCTAGCATTGGTACATAAATAACTATTTTTGCTTTTAGCATATATCTTCCAGAGTAATAAGGAATTGAATTAGATGTAATTCTCTATAGAAAAATGCTTCATGATTGTCAAGATAATTTTTTTGTGCTATCTTTTGTAGGAGATGTAAAGCAGTCAGTCCCGAGTTCATGAATGGTGAGCTCGTTAAAGATAACTACATTAAATAGATTAATAAAAAAAGCTCTTTAACATGGATCTTATATTTTATATTAAAGTCTATATTTAAATTCAAACTCAGTACCTATTTCAGCTCTAAATGAATGGGCTTCCGTAATAATAAACCTTATATAAAACATTTTAAAGACAATACTTTCGTTTTTGGACGGTACATCGCACCATGTTATTACCATTTTATGACCACTGTAATAATGAATAAAAGATCTGTTATATCTCCTGAGTGCCATATTATTGCATCATCGTTAAATAACATAGAGGATATGAAAATATTAAGGATCTATAAAGCAGTAACAGAGATGGCTCAAAGCAGATTCTTGAGATACGTCCATAAGAGTGATTTGTTATTCATGATTTGTTTTAATTATCTGATTACTGATTATATCTCTAAGGGCAGTTTTTTAGTTTTTATATACTTCGGACCTCTCTATGCTACACCCTAATCCGTTTGTAGCCTGTGGCCTATTGTATTACTTTCATTCACTAATTCACTCTTACATTCATCGTCATTCATTCCACGTCGTCGATGGTTAAACGCTAGTCACCAAAGTCACATGGTGGAACTTTCCAGCGGTTTACTCATCCACGACGTAACCGAAGAGTTCACAACTTAACTGTTGCGAGAATGTGGATGCATACTCGCGGCTAGCCTCGCCGGCCTTTCCTCCCTAAGGGTGTAAAGCGGGGTTTGAATTTATCACTTAGATTTAAAAAATAAAGAAAACCTAATTAATGTGGCCAGTGAGTCATTTAATTACTAGCAGTAACTCATGCTTTCAAATCTCCAATCAGCAAAAATTGAACTAGTATTCATTGTATCCAATCAAGTAAAAAAATAAGCATAATTTATTATTTAAAAATTTACCGATAGTAGATACTAATTACGTACTAAATAACAAACAAGATTCGCAACAAATGAAGTCATAAAGTAAAACTGTCTAACTAATGGATTTCAATTTCAAATAATGAATCTGAATTCTCTTTAGCAAAATCATGATAAAGTACTCAACTCCACACCTACATACTTAGTAATAAGTAAACTCTCATTATGCTGAACAAACAGAAATTGAATAATCGTGACACTATCATAATTTTCATCGTCTTCACTATCAACACCTCCACGCAAATTACTATGATTTCCAAATTTAACAACCACCAAAGTCTAAAATATTTCTAAAATTGCAGGAAGTGAAAGAGAAACTATAAATTGCAGTTTTTCAATTTTAACTTTCATTTTAGTACACGAGCTTCGCGAATTTTTGATAATAATGCGAAATTATAAATTAAGGGAGAGTGAAAGATAACAATCACCAGGGGTCAAATGACATATGAAAGATGATGGAAAGGTTTAATTCTGAAGATGCGCTACACTAATGTGTATCATTAGAGATTTGTTACTGAAAGCTGTAAAACACGATTTTACAATTTTTGAACTATAATTCTATAGAATTTGATAAACAAATTCATAAATAATTTCCTGTCATAATTTCCGTCTACTTATGAGTATAATAATCGAAATAACCATGACATGAACACTTTTGTAATAAAAATAACTACTAGATGGTCTATATATTAGTACAATTTAATGCCTCTTTGGCTTTAATTAACGTTTAGAAATCTACAATAATTGTTATTTTATTGACAATAAAGTTTTTTTAAATGTCAATCTGTTTAATTTTAAATTTTTAGAAATTCATAAAAAATTTATTATCCAATGTAATTTTTATTACAGAAAATATTATAATTAGTGAAAATACGTTATATTTTTGTGATAAAATATTTTTGAAACATGGTTTGCAGAAAAATGTCCAATTACCTTTTATTTGTGGGGGATTTATAATATAGCCGATCTTTAAATTGTATATTTACCATATAGTAAAATCTTCCATTTTTCCGAAAATATAACGAATTTTGTTACTACAAACTTCCTTCATCGATTTTAAATAGACATATGACATAACAAAATGAGAAAAACTTTATAGTGCTTTACCATTTTAAGTAATTTCCAACGAATGCTGTTTTACTCGTATCGTGTATTCGCAGGATGTTTAAAAAGTTGATTACTTATTTTTAATGTCTTTATTTGGATTTGACGATTCAATATGTTTAAAAAATAATATCTTGCCGAATTTCCATTTTTGTCATCTAGAAAATTGGAAGTATGTATCTGTTTTCTAAATGATCAGACTCCTCGTACCCTAACAAAATAAATATTCACTAATTTGTTATTCGTTATTGTAAATAAAAATTAAGCAATTGATTTTATATTATTGTGGTAGTAACATTTATATAAATAGAATTTGTAAATATGAGTAAAGCTTTTTAGAACTTTAAGCAAGGTACCGTCAAACGGGGTGACTAAGGACGGAATTGACAGTGTATTATAAATAATTCACAATAGTATCAATCTATATGAAAATTATAGGCACTATCATCTTTCTACATATTTTCGCAACACGTTCACACATTAGAAGAAAAAAAAATTGATTTATAGATATATTTTTTTTTAAATTCAAAAAGTGTCCCGATTCACCCCGTCTGTGGGGTTACTCAGGACATGCGTTTATTCTGCAGTGAAAAAAGAGTGAAAACATTGTCTCACCTACTCTGGTTGAGATGGGACAAAAATCACATTTTAAAAAATGCATTTATCTACTCATTATCATTGAAAATCTAAGAAAATGATGAAAATACATCTAAAGAATAATTTTTATGGAGAGAAAATACAGTAAAAACAATTTTTTCGATATAAACTTATCGTCTACCCAGTCTTTTAAATTTTTATCAATTTTTTGTGTTCACATAACATCGAAATTTGACAACCCCTCTCCGAAGTTGCACTTGTTGTGGAAGTTTCTTAATAATTTGAGAGATATCCACAACAGATTCATCAGGGACTTATGGAAAAATTAAGGTATTTTTCACTTTAAAGCTTTCTCTTAAAAAAGTTATGCACAGTTGTCCATCATTGTTTTCTAAGATTTTACCTACAAAATTCCTAGAAAACTTTCCCTCTGTAAATCATCTGTTTCCAAATCTTTCATGCTTTCTACATATGGTGAATTTTTTGCTTCTCCTTCTGATTCGGTGTCATTTATACTTTCTTCGGAAATTTCGCTGCCATTAGAATCCGAATCATTTTCGGGCTCAAAATTAGATATTATTGATTGGCACACCACACTTTAACCAGGTGAGTTTTCAGAAAATCAGTCAGTGTTTCAGTCCAAGTCTTCTGAGATTCTTTTTCGTTGACAATTTCTGAAAGTAAACGCTTCAAAACTTGTTCTCTGTTAAGTGGAATAATGCCACAATTACGAAAACCAGCCTTAATGTTATCTTCCAATTTGTCTGCAATATTTAACAAAGCATTTCTCAATAATCCTGGAAATTCTGGTTTTGGGATAACTCCTCTATTTTTCTTCTTTCACTCGCCCAGAGTTTTTCTTCACGATTGCTTAACAGGCTTGAAAACTGCAGTGTCAAGCGGTTGTGTGAGATGCGTAGATGGAAGATGTAAAATGAATCTGATGTTATTTTTTTTGACATTCCATGATGTCATTTTGGGAGACATGGCTTGCCAGATTGTTACCAATAACAATCTTCGGCCCTTGAAGTCTTCTGAAGTAAGCTAATGCTATTGTTAAAAAATCATTCTTCAAATTGGTTTGAAACAAACCATCCACTTTAAGTATTTCCAAATGGCCCATCTTTCACCCAGTTTTGATAAAGATGCTCTGATTTGAATATCACATATAGGGGTAACATTTCATCAGATCTGCTGGTGGCAAACATGACAGATGTCGATGTTTTACTTGAGTCAAGAATACGGTCTACATGTTTGCTGGACCTACGAATTACGACTCGCTGACGGTTAGGGCCATCAGTAAAGTTTGTCTCGTCGTAATTAACGATATGCGAAGGAGGAACATTTTCTAGAGATATGTTCAATTCATCAAATTATGAATTGATGATTATCTATCAATTGCAGCCCTTGCTAGTTTTATATTTTCCGAAAGTCTTAGAGCTAAATTATTTTTGTGGCGAAACAGAAAAGATTTCATCCAGTCCGGCCCTGGCAAGTTATTGGTAAATTTTCCAAAGCTTACCCCTTTTATCATAATACTGTTTTACCAAAATACGCACGTACATTGGTTCTAATGGGAATCCCCAATCGATAAGATACGTCAAAGAACTAACAATTTTGTTTTCTTCAACGTTCGTTGTGGCTAATTGTCCACCAGGTTTTTTTACATTCCTATTTTTCACATGCTGATTTATTGTATTTTAAGGTATTCCGTATTTAATCTTCAGATTTCTATAGCTGGTTCCTTTTTCCGGCCTTTCTTGAACAGCTTCCTGCAGATTTGTGTTCTCATAATTCTGATATGGCCTAAAACCAAGCCTCTTGATATATTTTCGGGCATGTCCCGAGTCACCCTGAAAAGAACCTGAGACTAGATTTCCAAGGATAAAAAAAAAATTAAATTTACCAGCATAAAAAAATCTTAAGATAACATTGAGAACGTGTCAACTGAGCGAACAAAACAAATTTCATAGCAAATATCACTTACCTTCCAATAAGACCACAATAATTTATCGACTTTACGAAAACACCTTTTTCTCTGTCGCTCTAATGTCTAATTTTTTTCGCAAGAACGAAATGTTATGCAGCTGTGGCAAATGAGACACTAACAACTAATCAGTAAACACGACTCGCTGCCCAGCTCATGCGTCTCCCCTACAATTTTTTTTTCAGAAATGGCATACACTTGTACCAAGTCAACCGGCTTTCCCGAGTTACCCCGTTTGACAGTAATAATTATCCAAAAGTAATTAGACATTTAATTTTAGAAAAAAAAAAAGAAACATTGGACATCAGTCTCTAACATCAGCTGATAAAACTGATAACACTTTATATTGGTATTATTAAAAAGTTTAAAGTTTTTAGATCTACAACGTAAAAGACATTAAAACAAAATAATACTCTTTCGTACAATAATAATGTGAATCTCCCGTTCTTCTTTATGACTAAGCGTGATATTTACCTCATGAGACGTACTTAAAGGTGTTAATTTTGTTACTCTTCTCTTGTTATTACATAATTAACGGTCTAGCGGCATTTTATATGTCTTCTAAAGCATATTACAGCTTCATTGACGAGACAATTGTATGCCTTTATAATTATTGTAAATTATTCGAAAAAGCAGGTTCATTATAACAAATAATTGGATGCTCCGTTGTAAGTAACGAACGAAAGTGTGTCAATAAACAAATAACCGAGCAAATAACAAAATAATTCCTTGGTGGTTTAAGTAAAATCTATTATTAGTTCTAGGATTTCTGAAGTTTAAGATTTATACTTACTTACTGAGTGAGTATATTAAACCAACTCATTATTATAACTAAACTATAATTATAAAACCTTTTAGGAGGGATGGGATGATGCCTTTGCAAAGTCTGAAATGCTCGTCTGAATTTATTAGAATTTATATTTACACACTAATACACTCGTCTAATTCTTCACCCATGTATAGTTTGTAAACCATTTCCAGTTATTTATTTAAATGCAGTTGACCTCAAGTATGCTCTTCCTGTCTCAAGAGGCGACATAAGATTAGGGACATTTATATGCAAATCTATGGAAAAGTTATCAACAAATTTGAAAAAAGGACTTTTTGAGACAGTCACTATGTGGACATAGAGAATACAAAATAGACCCAAACAGACATAAATACAATGAAGCTGAAATTTTCAGGTTTCGATCTGTAAACATATGTGAAAAAAACTGGCTAGTTTAACTTCAAATATATATAATAACAAAAATACAAAATGTGTACCACATATATTATTAAATTGCTTAAGTTGTAAAGCGACTCCTTTTGGTCATCAGGCCATCATCATGATTACAATACAAATAAAATTTATGTGTAAGGAGAAAACAGATTATATAAAAAACAAAAATTGCTTACACCACCTCGATAAAGTCTACGGATATTTTTACAAAATCAATTTCTTTTTTCTTGACTTGATTTAGAAAAACAATAATAAATGTGTGACAGTTTTGACCAACAGCGCCTGTAAATGGGTGTACGATGGATTTAATAATAGTATCCAGATACTGCTGAGCTGTTAGGAAACAACTTAAAAAAACGAGCTCGATTCTGCCGCCTATAATTACTCCGCCCCATACCATTACTGTACCACTTCTATATCTGTACACTTCCTGAACATGTCTTAAACGTTCCACATTTCCAGATCCAAACCTCGATTTGTCTGTAAATAAAACTAGCCCAATCATGTACAGCACAATTTTGATATTTTTGATACCAGTGCAGTCTTGTAGCGCGATTGCCCCTCGAAAGAAGTTGACATCTGAGTGGTCGTCGACTAAAGGGATTGGCTTCATGTGCTGTAATTGTAGGTTGCCTTCTAGCAGTTAAACTTAAAAATCTATCTTGAGTTACAGTTGTAGAGAGTCCATGTCCTAGATGTTGCTTGGCAGGACTACCAGTTTCATTAAAACGGCTTCATAATTCACTTTTGACACTTTTTGAAACCCATCCGCTCAATTACTTCAGTTTGCCGCATGGCAGCTTTAAGAAGGCCTACCGCTTGATTCGTTTCATCTAAAGATAGATGTCGTCATTCCATGGTAAAACACAATATTTAAAATTTACCTATTAAACAACACCTTTATAGAATGACTGAATTCGAAACAACTAGAAAATTTATCGAAGTCTAAGATTTGTACTTTTTCATCTCTCTTTTTGTTACCTTTTTTTACGGTTTTTTCAATCAAGTGATATATGGTAGGATTCTGGGAAACATTCTATAAGCTGCAGAATCTGTAAGGTATAATAATTTCATGTAATTTTTTTACAGATTTTAGCTTACAGATCTTATAGAATGTCTCAGAATCGACCCAAGAGTTATCGTTGTTAAAACAAAGTCTGGAATACAGGAGAACCTCCAGTTTATTAAACAATTGGTGTTTTAATGACAGTGCTAATATTTTTTTAAAAATGTCATATTAGTTTTTTTAATTTGTCAATTAGAAAGAAAGTTGTATCTTTAATATAGTATATTACATTACGGGAGTGGCAGTGACATTTTTCAGACGAGGAAAATATTGTCGCACGAGGCACAAAAGTGACTGTCGCACGAGTGTTGAAAATGACTTTTCACACAAGTGATGTACAATATTTTTCCTACGGCCACAAAACAATTTCATCAAAAAATGTAAAACCAGGTTATTATTATATTAATTAAAATGTATTTAAAAAAATAATCAACAATAATTGTATTTATTCAATTTTCATATTTTTCGAAACAAAAATAAAAAAACAAAAATAAATTCTGCAACCACCAAGTATTGAACGCGGGCCCGCGGACCCGTCGTATAAGCCAAAGTTCAAATTGCAACTACCCTACAACCTGAGCTAATAGGTCTTATGTCAAATGCATTTTTAATTCGATTTTAAGTTTAAACAGATTAAAAAGCCAAAATAAAATTATTTTAATAATTATTTAAAATAAGTATGTAGGTTCTAAGTTAATCGTCAATTTTAATAATTAATTCATCACATCGATTTTACTGTTAATATGGACATTATATAAATCAAAATAGAAATGATGCGTTTGACATTATGTGAAAAAAAAAAAATTTAAAATCAGGAAATTAGGCTAAGGAGATTTAATCAAAATGTGAAAGATCCTAGGTTTTGTTTTATTTGCTTTACTGATTTTGAAAAGGCTTTGCGGATGGTAATTTTCGTCAAAATTAAAAACATTGTAATTCCATGTACCTAAATACATAGAATAATAAATATTAATATTAGATACAAATTAAGTAAGTTATACTGCGAGTGCGAAAAAGTCACTTTTCCATGAGTAATGAACATTATGTTTTCTCTGACAAGATTTCATAAAAAAAGTAAAATCAGGAAATTTGGATTTGCCTTACTGATCTTAAAAATGCTTTACTTATGGTTTCGTCGAAATTAAAGACATAATTCCATGTAAAGACACTTTCATAGAATAATAAAGATTAATATTAGATACAAAAATATATTTAAATAAAATAATAATGGTTTTCACTAGTTTATTTTTAAAAATACAACAAATAATAATATGAACAACAATTTTTTTTAATTTAATGAGAAAAAACTTTGTTTTCTTTTTACAATCAATTTTTGTTTGAATCGTTGTAAATATTAAAAGTATAATTATTATTGCTACAAATTATAAATTGTATTGGTGACTGTAAATGTGTGTGAGAGAGATTCATTTCTATATCCTTGTTGCTTTGAGAAAATGTATGGTTTGTATTAAATATTGTGCTTGATGTTGATAGTTGTTGTTGTTGTTGTTGTTGTTGTTGTTGTTGTTGTTGTTGTTGTTGTTGTTGTTGTTGTTGTTGTTGTTGTTGTTGTTGTTGTTGTTGTTGTTGTTGTTGTTGTTGTTGTTGTTGTTGTTGTTGTTGTGAAATAATATTTTGTACTTGTAGCTTAAAACACTTCTTCTGATGTCCCACGTACAGCTTCCATAAGTTTGGTTGCAATATTCATTCTATTTGTTGTAGAGTCGTCTATATACCTCCGTGCCTTTTAAGGCTAGTGATATCTTCTCCTGCGTCTATCAGTATTGTGGCAAATGATCGCCGAAAACGACTGGTATAAGATTCTGAATTATTAGGTTTTAAAAATTTTGCTACTGTGGTAGGTACGTTACCTATTTTGTTTATACCTACTACTTGCTTGGTACATTTTTGGTTTTGGTAATTGAGAAAAAAACGATTTTCATGTGTAAATGGTCTTAGACTTGCATATGTCTTGTATTTATCATAGAATAAATCTGTAATATTGAATTTTCGATCGACCCCATTTTTGGTATTCTTAATTTTAATTATAGCTGCAGAACTCAAATCTTCTATGTCATCCACAGTAATTCGGACTAACTCTTGTTTGCGACATGCTTCTGATATTCCAAAAATTAAAACTACCTAAAAAGTAATATGTACCTACTTAAGTATTAAGAAAACAGCTAAAATGTAATATTTTAAATTAACCTTTGTTAATAAAAATTGTTCTTGTTATGAAATCGTTGATTTGTTGGGTGGTTAAAACCGCCGATTTCTTAGGTTTATATCCATCATTTTTTCTTTTTAAAAATGCTTTTAATTTAAGATATTTTGAAATATCTATATTGTGGTTTATACATGGTGCGGCACCGAAAACGAAACATACAAAACAAAACAAAATTTCAGACAAAGATTTGAGAAAAATTTATATTCGTGTATGGAAGTTAATGGACAACACTTTGAGCATTTACTTTGAAGTAATTTAGGTTTTAATTATGGGAGTTGTTCTAAATTTTTCAATTTAATTTTTATGTTCACTTTTCTATTATTTTTTTAATTTTTATTATGAATTGTCTATTAAATGAGTTTCACTTTCAAATGAAGTATCATTATTTAAAATACGGAAACTTTCCCCGCAAGATGGCGCCAAAATCAAAAGTTACGTAATGAACTGTCACATAGTCAAATTCCTGTTCAATGATGTGTCACATTTTGTACTTTCCCTATTTCAATTTCATTGGTATTAGTGGCAGAGTGGTGGGGAGGGATGGTGGGTAGTTGAGGATATGATCGAAAGATGACCTCTTTGAAATAAAAATCGACCTCTTTTTGCTTTTTCTCCAAAAAAAATGTGTCTTCAAGATATGCGATCTGTTTCGTTTTCGGTGCCGCACCCTGTATATAAAGTAGTGCGCAATATAGAATATTGTGTCCACAATGTATTAGGTTTTAATTTATTGGATAATTCATCAATGTAAACCAGAAGAACTTTTTCTGAAAAAGAACTTTTAATTTCCTACCGTCTTCTTCAATCTATAAATTGGTCATATTAGTATGAGAGACCACTGCAAATTTCGACCGTCATCTGATAACGAAATAAAATATGCTCCAAAAGCATGTAACAACATTGTAGTTTACCAAATTGCACCTGTGCCAATCCCTAACCTGAGCAAAGTGGTTAAAAAAAATTATTTTATATTCAAAAAATCACATAAAATATGACAGCGACAATTATATTTTCCCTGAAAATTACAATCCTAATTCGTTGTGAACCTAGCTTTTAAACCTGAATTATTAATATTTTTACCTACCTTTTAAACCATGTTTATGTATGAAAGGAAGAAGGATGGCATTGTATAAACCATTTGCAGAGATAGTCAATAATAATTATAAAATCTTGTTAGACAATTATTTTAAACCATAATCATAGTAGTTTTTTTGTCGTTTCTATGGCAACCTGTGAAAATGAATCACAACAATAGGCATACAAATAAATGTTTAAATCAGCGAACATTGATTCATATTTTTAATGATATTTACCTACTAATCGTGGATAGATGTTTTTGTGCGATGTTAAGAGGAAGAAAATGTTTCCCTTTAACGATATATATCAAGATATATTTAAATAATATTTTCTGGAAAACTTTAAGGGCAAACAAAATTAGCGCTGTCATGCCTTATGTGATTTTTTTAATATAAAATAATTTTTTTAAGCCACTTTGCTCAGGATTGGGATTGGCACAGGTGCCATTTAGAAAAGTACAATATTTTTCCATGCTTTTGGGGTATATTTCATTTCGTTATCAGATGACGGTAAAAATTTGCAGTGGGCTCTTGGGCTATATGCACGTTCATATCTTTCTCTAGACTTTGTTGGTAGTATTTTGTGAGACGTGATTTGTGCAGCCTCGGCAATTTCTGGTGGGGTACAATCACTACCGATGTCAGTTTCCATCATGCTCTATATAACACTTTACTTAAATATTAAATATGATCTGCTAACTATACCTATTGGTACTTTACAAAAGGAATTCTCCTTTTCTAACGTTTTTTTTCTTGCACCTTAATTTATTTTTTTTTCTTTGTAGTTCTTGGATTTTTAGGTGCTAGTGAGAAATGAAATTCGTGTATGTGTGGGTAAAGCTTTCGGCACTGATTAGTGCCTTCTTCAGTAGTTTTTTTATTTTTAAATTATTATTTTTGGCATTAAAGCCTTGTTTTTTTTTTAAAAAAGAAAAAATTATTTTTTTTAAGTTAACATTTATTTTTTTTAATTACGTTTTTGGCTTACCTCTAGTTCAAAGTTGGGGTGTGTCGTTATAATTATTAAAATAAGTTTAAAATCTTTTTTTTATTATTATATGTTTATTTTCACTATCCTTGTCGTGTACGTTGATATGGTGCTTTGATGTCCGTTCAAGTGTATGGGTGTTAGCACCCCCTTTTTTCTCTTACGGACCCTCATAGAGGTCCGGATTCAAAATATTTAATTTGGTTTTTTAAACGTTTTCGTTTTTAGTGGTTTATCGACCATGCGGTTTCTTCGAAACTGATAGACTTGACAATTGACAGGATTGACAGGTATATGTTTGACATATTGTAATTTGTCGTTTATTTTTTTTTTCCTGAATTAGGGCATGGATATGTTATAGTGGTAAAACTTTCCTAAGTAATGTCTACACTCACATATGGTTTACCCTTACATTTAAACATCTTTTATTTTTATCACATTTTAAATAAATTATCTTGTTTTCCTTGTCCGCCTTATAACATCATCCTTTTTACATAGTTACCTAATAGCAATATACATTTTTTGCCTATCCTTTGTGTCACTACTGCATAATATTCGTATTTCTCCTGATGTGAAACTAAATGAATTATTAAAGTCGATAACGTTAGAAGTTTAAAAGTTGATATCGCAGTTTAATCAGCACGTCTAATAATTAATTTACCTAGTAGTTTTCAAATTAGTTATCATTATTATAATGATGATGATGGAATTCCAAGCAATAAAAGGATCAAATCAATTTAAAGTCAAGGATTTCAAGAAAATGATTTAATAGAACATTATTTACTGTTAGTTGGTCTTTTTAGCGGTTTATATTATTTATTTCAGATAAAGTACTAAGCAAATTTGTTTTTGTTACATTTTTTACTCTTAATGAGTATGTAAGGTGGGCCACTTCAGTTTCTAGTATAATTTTTAATAAATCTGTTTATACAGAAAAAAGTGTATCAACGTGTTCTAATTGTGAATGGCAACATTTATACTATTCTGTTGCTGTTCATGCATGTAATAGCACCATCATTGTATAAGGCCAAAACAAATCGCTTTGTTGACATGTATATACGTTTTTCTTTAACTTGTTTTCTAGCTTTCCAATGTCCAAATTTGTTGATGAAAATAGCCGAAAAAGATAATTTTTTGATACCTCTATGGCTTCATTAAAACGCCTAACTCTTATTTTTTCTTGAACAAGGCGAAAGAAAAGTGATAAGAAAAATAAATAAGGAAAAGAAAGTCGATCAAGACTAGTACGGATGCCTAACAAATAAAAGTCTACAGGTTATTCCTTTGAGAATGGGATATAGGACAACTGAAGATTTTCTGGTTCAAAGTGAGGCGATTAAACGAAAAATGTTTAGGATTAAAGTAGAAATTTGAAAAATTATTAATATTGATAATGGTTATAGCCACGTGAGAGGTGGTGTAATTTTAATAACCCAATAATTGTTTTATAAAATAATAAAAATTATACAATACACACGCGTTTCTCGCACAAAAGTTGGTTGGTACCTGAAGCCACTACCATTACGACATGGTCCATTAATTTTTATGTGTTAAAACGGCATTTTCTTGGCTAATCCAGTTTAATACATTATAGTCAAAAACGCAGACAATACCTAATAACTATTAGTTTTAGTACTTTTTAACAACCATTTACCCACCATAACAAGATGGATGAGAATTTACGTAGTAAACAATTAACATTAACTAGGAACAGACGATTTATGTAACATTTGAGAGAAAATTATAATAAATATGCAAAATTAAATGAAGTAAATATAATTTGCACGGAAACGAAGGTTAAAAACCTTCAAAGTTTTTATTGTTTGTAGCTAATTAGGATTTTTTTATTGTTTTATAGTTAGCACTGTAAATTAGAAGTTTGTTTTTGTCGTATCAAACTCTGTTTTTTTTTTGACAGAGGCAAATAGTTTTATTAGCGGTTCTATAACATATTGGTATCTTTCGATAAGTAATTTCAAAATTAATTCGAGAGACGCTAAAATGGTGGTTCCCACCTTATCGAGACTGAGGCCCACAAGGCTAAACTCGTAGCGTAACAAGAACGAGAAATGATTTAACTTGGAACGAAAGACCGAAAGCCGATAGTACTATTAAGACGTTGAATTTTTTGGTTTGTGAAGCAGTGGCATTAATTAGGTTAAACCATGTGATAATTTCCATAATCCTTGATTTTTAAAACCATTCTATATCGCCTTTTGATTAGGGTTTACAAACTTGTTTGAGCAATTTATCCAATAATAATTGGCCCCATTACCTCTTAAGCCTGCTTATGTAGAATATTTGGGCTCCTTACTTCGCCTGTTTATATAATATTAATAAAAGACAGAAGGATGAGTATTGCAACTATGTTAAAAGAAATAAATTGGCTTTCAATTCAGTACATGACTGATATTTATTTATAAAATAAAAATGACATAGTACCATCGCATCAGATCTATTGGAAAAAATTTAATATAATTCGAAATATCAACTTTCATGTATGGCAAGCCATCACTAAAAGTTCCCCAAATTCAATTTTTATTAAAGGTTTAAAAAATTTAATAGACTGCCTACAGAAATTAAAAAAAAAAGAACAATAAATGTATTTAAAAGTAACCTCAAACAATACTTGATAAATAAACAGAACCGATATACGAGTACTTTCTTGTGATAATACTCTTTAAACCTGCCCTTTTTAAGTATTTCCCTTAATTTATTGTTATTTTACCACTCGTTTTACCCGAATTTATTATAAATTATTTCCATTTTGAGATCATATACTTTATTTTAAAAAATTACTTGATGTTATAATAATACTACTTACTATGTTTAAATTATTAATAGTTTTGCGACGATAGGTTATAGCAACTTATAGGCAAACATTTTTGTATATATGAGGGAACTCATATTTGCATCTTCGGATATTTGGCTTACTAATAATATTAATACATTGTTTGTTTATATGTTACATACAAATAACGTTAGAATGACATAAATCCTGAATGATTAAATACAATAAAAACATATTTATGAGCTCAGGTATAAGCGTATACATTGTGACAGGCTTGTCATCACAAAGTCGATATAAAAAAACTGATCATAGTAACTTCGCAAAACTTCTACAGGGGACTAACAAACTCAAATCAAAGACAATAAGAAAAAATTAGAGAAATTAACGGAGGAAATATTAAATTACAAGGTGATTCACAGAAAAAATCAATTTTCGTAATTTTCTACCTTATATACCCTTTGAATCACCCTGTATCTAATTCGTAAATTATGTATTTTTGAAAATGGTTCAATGTCGACTACTGACTTGTATTACAAAATATGTAAAATTGTATTAAAAGTAACCTGAAGAGTCGATCAACTTTTTGACTCACCCTGTATAAAATATTTGTATACCTTCTTATAATAAGTCCAACTAAAGTTAATTCAGAACAAATATTATTATTTTCATATTCCCACTGTAAAGTAGAATACACAGCATCAATAATTTTTTTTGGTGATTTTTAAATCACCCTGTATCAAATAATACTTTTTCTACACAAAGCAATATTATTTGATGTTATCAGAATACTATTACAGCAAAAAATCCTTAATATATTGAGCAAATTACATTTTAATACCTTTTAAAAAATTGCCATTTTTCAACTTCATCACCCTGTATGTTGCAAACGGGCCATAAGATTGAGTTGTGCACATGGACACTATTGTTAAGGAAGTAAATTTCTCCAACATACCAAAAATTCAGGCATATTAACCGGAACCCATTTCTCCATGGGCCGGCTTCCTGGTCCTTTATGACTAGAAGTTTACTAATTATTATTTACAATTCGCTGGTTGAATATGTCATCCAAAATCGTATAATAAAAATTTTCTACAAAAAACCAGCATTACATCCTACCTTTGTATAAGAACATTATATTATTTATCTTGCTGTACCTTTATGGAAAACCTGAATTGAGATATACTACAAATTATTTGCAATAAATATCAAAAGAAGTAGGTATACATTCTTAAATAATTTGACATTTAAGAGCCATTTACACATCACAGTTAACATTTTGATACTTGACAGGCACAGCCAAGCATTATTCTGATTTTTGCGAAATAAAATGGCCGGTTAATTATTCTATGGGGTTGCGACAGAGAGCCAATAAATTTGAAGAAGGTGTTTTTGTGGCTAGGGGCTAAATAGTAGTATGCTTAAGTTAGCACCACCATAAAAAAGTAATTTTTAAGAAATTGCTTTTATATTTTTCATAAATTGGCAGGCTTGGCTACTAATTTCGAATAAAAATAGCCTCCAAAATGGCTATGATTGCAAATATGAATGTAGCAACACGCCTTAGAAATTTCACTTTTACTATCAACAGTTGTTGTTTGACAGGTCGTTAGAGAATGTTTGCAATTTATGGAATTTTAAGACTGTTAGGAATGTTGACTTAGAAATAATTGAAATTCCTAAAATTGTAACATAAGAAATACATGTGCGGATTTTAAGAAAATTGATTATAAAGTAGTTAGGATGAACCGAAAATTCTGAAAATCAATAGGGTTCTAAGTTAGAAGTAATTATTCAAGAAAATCAAAACCGCAAGTCAATCAGAACTTTCGTTCTAGAGTTATCGTGCCGGCATACATACACACAGACGACCAGACGAAACATTTTTTTGTATTTTCGGACTAATCGGACACATAAAAAAAAGTTTTAAGAAATGGGGGTAAGAACATTTTTTCGTCTGCACGAATGCAATACTGAGACACCATAGGAAAGGCCTCAGTAATTTCTAAAAGTTTTAACAGTATACTTAATTAATTTTAAAATCATTGCTTATCTACCATAATTATGATACTTATAGTCTAAGATCCGAAATAAGGTCGACCTTCACCCATCTGTTTAATGGATGAAACTTTCTTTTTATTAAATTATATGTTTTTAAATATACCACAAATGGATTGCCTAAGAAAATTCGGTCCAGACTATTTATTTTCTTAAAGTAAAAAAAACGACACCCTGTAAAGTATTCCCCAAATGCTTTGACTGTGCCCAAACTTTAATCAGCTCATCGCAGGATAGATTAAAGTTTAAGTTTAAAATTTGGTGTTTTTCTCTTTATCAGTTTTTGAGTTATCTTCAAAATTCAAAATTTGTACTTTTCACCAAATATCTCAAATTAGGTCCATTTTAGGAAAATGATGTATAGAAACAAAGTAATGAAGAATGACATCGTAAACAACTTTTATTATGATTCCCATACTTTCCTTATCTGTATACAGAGAGGAAAGTAAAAAATGGCCGTGACCGTATTTTCTTAGGCAACCCATTTGCGGTAACAGATGGGTGAAGGTCGACCTTACTTACGGATCCTGGACTATTAGGACCTATATAATTTTATAATTTCACAAAAAAACAATAATTATATGATATTTTAAAATTACTTTTAAAAAAACGCATAATTTTAGACTTAGATTTACAAATGATAGGATTTGAAAGTGTGTATTCCTCTAAAACAGATAATCGCAAACTATTTTGGACAAGAGACCCCTTCTCCAAAATGAACTGATACTTCAGACCCCCATTGCCAAATTACTTTAAAAATCTTATCTCTAGTTTTTTTCTGTTGATGCAAAATACTTACCAATTTAAAAACGTTGCGGTTGGTTAAGTGAATAAACTTGACATCAATGTCTCATCAAAATTTAACAAAATAAATAAACATAAAATTCAGTAAATATCAAGTATAATTGTTAATAATTATAATTTTCGTAAAAGTAATTATCCAAACTTATACCAAATGATTTCTAATATTGATTGGACGTTTTTAGATGCATTTCAAAATGCTAATGATGCATGTACGTACTGTTACGGAAAAATTTATAATGAGCTCGATAGGTGTGTGCCCAAAACCACTGTAGAGTCTTCTACAATTTACCCACCTTGGTTTAATTATAATATTATTAGTCTCATTCGTAAAAAAGCAAAGTACCATCGTCTATGTAAGAAAAATAGTGACCCATCTGCGTACATAGAGTTTGCTAAGTTAAATGCTCAAATCAAACTAGATGTAGATAAGTCTTATAAAGAATTTGGTAAGTCTGCAAAATCAAATATTATCACGAATCCTACTAGTTTCTGGGCTTTTTTGAATAGGACGAAGGTTTTAATTCCGTACCTAATAATATGAGTTATAATAATATTATTTTAGATAATCCTAATTCTATTGTAAATGGTTTTGCCGAACACTCTCAACAATCGTTCATTCAGTCGTCGGATCCATATTTTACAGCTGATAATACACAACAATTTACTTGTCTTTCTATTAATAATTTCAGTAAAGAAGACTTGTACTGTATACTTTAAAGAAAGTAAAAGCAAAGAAAACTAGAGGTCCTGATGATATTCCGGCTTTTCTAATTAAAGACTGTGCACATGCCTATCCTCTAATGATGTTGTTAAATATATGTCTTAAAACATCTAACATTCCAGATATGTGGAAGACCTCAGAAGTGTGTCCTATAATCAGAAGGACGATAGGAATGATGTAATCAATTGTAGACCAATATCTGTAATTTGTAACTTTTCGAAGGTGTTCGATGTTTTATTGTATCGAGGTATTAATTTGCACGTCAGCGGTAAAATTTCGTCACATCAACATGGTTTTGTATAACAACGTTCAACACTAACTAATCTTGTTAACGTAATACAAATCATTGTCGAGAATATTGACAGTAAGAAGCAAACCGACGTCGTATACACAGATTTTACTAGGGCGTTTGACACATTGGATCACGGAGGAACATTGCTCACTAAATTAAAATTATTCGGATTTCATGATTCCCTCCTAAAACTATTTACATCTTATCTTCAAAGCCGTAAACAGTATGTGTATATAATGGCTTCAAATCAATTGAGTATATCGCAAAATCAGGAGTTCCACAGGGTTCGAACCTCGGCCCTTTATGATTATATTATTTATTAACGATGTTACTGGTATAAGTGATGTTAATTGTATGTCATATGCCGACGATATAAAATTGTGTTTGACCATTGCTCACAGATCCGACTGCGAACGATTTCAAGCTAATATTGATAGAGTGGAAAACTGGTGTCTGATAAACAATTTAGCGCTTAATGCCGCGAAATGTTTTGTCATGTCATATGGTCTTAGCGCTAATCCTATAATATTTGATTACATCATTAACAACACTATCCTTCAAAGACAAACAACTATTACAGATTGAGGTGTTACGTTCGATAGAGAATTATCTTTTGGTCGGCATATAAATACTATTATATCCGCTGCTTCTCGTCTTTACGGATTTGTTGTACCCTCAACTATGGATTCGTAAGCTCAAAACTTGAGTATGCATCTATAGTTTGGAATCTATTTTATCAACTTTATATTAACAACTTAGAACAGGTCCAAAGACGATTTTTAAAACTGTTAAGTTTCAAAATTGATGGTGTCTACCCTGCGAGCGGAACGCCTCATAATTCTCTTTTTAAAGACACGCAGTTAATAGCTTATCAGCTTATCAGTTTCCATTTAAGTTACTAACTGATAAAATTGATACTTCCGCCATATTAGAAAGGATTAACTTTCATGTTCCTCGATTTTCGGCAAGGTGTGCATGCACTTTTTACCTTCCAGTGTCTAGAACAAATGTATTAAAAAGGTCTCCCATTTATGTAATGTGTGAATGTTCTAACGAAATGTGCAATAATTTAGACATCTTTAATTGTACTGTAAGTAAAATTGGAAATCATTGACTTTTATATTAGCTTGTAACTCTTGTTCTTATTGTAACCTACTTACTTTTGAATTTTGTTGTTCAGATTGTGAATATTTTGTTTTCTTGTAATCCTGTTCTTTAATTAGGTTTCCTGTTGAACAGTGTGTGTTAAATAAATAAATAATTATTACGTAAAAATACTTAAGTAGGTAATTATTTAATAACAAAAACAATAAAATCGCAAAGTAAAGTTAAAAAAATAAAAAATTCAGTGTGATTTTTGAACCTGGTGATTTTTCACCAATCTAGCTAAATCTGGTTTAATAGTGGTGAGTTGCAACCTTAAATCTCCGCGTTTGTTGATTTTGAAACGGTTTCTTTGTTTTGTCAAAATGTTTGTAACCACACTAAAGCATTTTTCGACTAGGA
Source organism: Psylliodes chrysocephalus (assembly GCA_927349885.1). NCBI lineage: Eukaryota > Metazoa > Arthropoda > Insecta > Coleoptera > Chrysomelidae > Psylliodes > Psylliodes chrysocephalus. The sequence goes on from OV651814.1 coordinate 69,284,184, forward strand.
TATTGTGTTTCAATGTTGCGATGCAACCAGAACTTCTGATAGCCTTGTTTGAACTTCTGCTTAAGCTCCTCGTGCGTCTGTGCAGATGATGATTAACTCTTCTTGCATTATCATACTGGCTTCCTCCATTGCTATGACATTATACGGATTTATGATCCTTTGAATAATTTATAAAATAAAGAATAAAATAAAGAATTCATCGTTCTCTTCACAAAAAAAAGGTTTCACATGCATATGTCTGATATGGACCCTTTGAGGCTCCTTTACGGACTATTTTTCGACAATAATAACGTTTTAATAATGTATAAAACACTTTCATAAGTCATAAACTTATGAATAACTACTTAGATAAACTTTAAATAAATTTAAAAAAACACAAACTGTATTCTTACAGTTCAAACAGAATAGCACTTCATCACTGAATAATAATTATCCATAATTATCTGGTTGTAAAAATAATAAAAAGTTTGTATATAACTGTACTATCGAGTATATTTTTCTTTACTTCGTTCGCAGTATGTTTCAGTTGTGACTACAATGCTGTCATTAAAAGCGACTCCGAATTAAAACATCCATAGGCGTATTAAAATTTTTTGAAGAGATAAAATTTTTATTGAATTGAGTTTTTGATTTTACAAAACGGTTTACACTTGATTCGATTTCTAGAAATACAGGCTGTCGGTAAAAGGTCTTTACAAAAACATACCACATATTCCTTAGACCAAAATAAGTCGATTTAAGTAAAATTACCTAAGTACAAAGTTGCTTCGTTTGGGCTCCAGAGGGCCTTGAATTTACAATTTTTAAATCGTTTTTCCCATATAAATTTAAAACGGAATATGCGATTTTGCTGAAATTTGGTATATTGGTAGAGTTTTATGTGGCAAAAAAATGGTATTAAAATTTTGTCCGATAATAATACATAGGCGTTGAACTTGATTTTTTAAATAATTGCACCTTTAAAAATTCTACGCCAATAGAAGACAAGGAGTTTGAGTATTAAATTTAGATTGCGCAACTCATTTACTTTGAAAAAGGTACTCTTGATAAGTCTCGATTACTCTCATGGTTTTGACGAAATTTGCATTTTAGTAATTTTAGTACATAAACAATAATTATTAAAATACAAACTTTGTCAAAACCATGAGAGTAAATCGAGTGTTATCAAGGGTACTTTTTTGTAGTAAATGAGTACCCAATCCAAATTTCATACTCAAACCCCTTTTTTGCCATTGGCGTAGAATTTTTAAAGGAGCAATTATTTAAAAAATCAAGTTCTACGCCTATGTATTATTATCGGACAAAATTTTATACAATGAAAAACATAAAAATGTACTTTTTTCATGTCTTCTTTAACACCTCTAATCGAGGCTTTTAACAAAAATACTCGATTCTTGCCATGTACGATTTGCCTGCAATACGTATACAAAAACATTTATTGTTGGTTTCCATAGCTTCATCTAAATAAAAATATTGTCAAGTTTTAACACCTAATCTCTTGTTAACGATTGAAAGTGTTATACCTGACTCAATAATTAAAAAAACAAATGCATGGTTTATTAATATGGCTGTACAATATACCAATGCAAAATATACCGATATGTTACTGACATTAGGATTTTGTGAAGGAAATGCTCGAGAGAGTGTCAGGGTGTACTCTGAAAGGTTTCCAAATCGTCGTGTACCTAGCCACCCAACTTTTGCTGCTGTTGAGAGACGTCTTCAGGAGACCGGTTCCTTTACCCCCAACACTGTTGATAATGGAAAAGAACGTTTTGTAAGGATTCCTGAAGTTGAAGAAGACATTTTAGAACGTGTTGAAGAAGATCCAGAATTAAGCACCAGACGAATTGGAAGGGAACTAGGAGTAAGTAAAGATATCGTTTATAAAGTGCTTAGAAAACAATTGCTATATCCATACCATAAGAAGCCAGTACAAGAATTATCAGTCCATGATCCTCAAATTCGTTTAACTTTTTGTCGATTTGTTAATATGCAAAGAGACAGAGATCCAAACTTTGTCAAGAAGGTTCTCTTTACCGATGAAGCGGGTTTTACAAGAAGAGGTATAACTAATATCCATAATGAACATGATTATGCCATTGAAAATCCGCATGCAATAAAGGTAAACCATTTTCAGCACGAATTCAAAATTAATGTGTGGGCTGGAATAATTGGTAATTTCATTGTTGGTCCTGTCATACTTCCACGAAGAATTACTGGAGAAAATTATTTGGATTTTCTACAAAATACGTTACCAGAATTGTTAGAAAATTTACCTCTCCAACTTCGGAGAGATATGTGGTTTATGCAAGATGGAGCTCCACCACATTTTTCTTTAAACGTTAGAAACCACATGAATGAACAATATCCACACAAATGGATAGGCAGAGGTAATGACGCACCTGTAAACTGGCCACCACGTTCCCCAGACCTAACATTGATGAATTACTTTTTATGGGGATATCTGATATCCACAGTTTACAGGGAACCTGTAGAAAATGAGGAACAACTCTGGCAACGTATTCAAGATGCAATAAACAATCTAAGAGGTGATGAAGAAGTTATGGAAAGGATACATTTTTATTTTCTTCGACGTATAAATCTTTGTATGCGTGAAAATGGTGAACATTTTGAACAATTTTTGTAAAATCTCTATTTTGATTATGTTGTAAATAAATATTTTTGTGAAACCTATACACTCTAAATTATTAAAACAGAAATTTAGCGAAAACCATGAGAGTAATCAAGTCTTATCAAGAGTACCTTTTTTAAAGTAAATGAGTTGCGCAATCTAAATTTCATACTCAAACTTCTTTTCTTCCGTTGGCGTAGAATTTTTAAAGGTGCAATTATTTAAAAAATCAAGTTCTACGCCTATGTATTATTATTGGACAAAATTTTAATACCATTTTTTTTTTCCACATAAAACTCTACCAAAATACCAAATTTCAGCAAAATCGCATATGCCGTTTTAAATTTATATGGGAAAAACGATTTAAAAATTGTAACTTTAAGGCCCTCTGGAGCACAAACGAAGCAACTTTGTACAAAGGTAATTTTACTTAAATCGACTTATTTTGGTCTAAGGAATATGTGGTATGTTTTTGAAAAGACCTTTTACAGACACCCTGTATAATTGTGCGTAAGTACCTCATTTAGTAATAAATTATTATCAAACAACGATTAAAGAGTCATATATTTCGTTGCATCTCCTAATTGAAAAACTTTTTAAATAAGTCAACCTTAGAAAGTTTAAAATATTTTCCAAGTTAACAGCTATTGTTTGAGACTGTTATAAACAAATCAGCTCTGCCATTGGTAAGGACATTTGCGGTACATGCGAGTACTAATTAGGTTTTTAAAACCAGGCATGGATGGCTACGCCTCTTCTGGTCAAACTGCTTCCAATAGCTTCTAGATCATTAGCGAAAATAGTTTAAAATACTCTCATCCACATTTACAAAGCATATTTGTTTAAATATTTGCCTACGTCTAAATACTTAACTATAGAAACGTCAACGTCCATTCAGATAAAATGTAGAGTTGGGAGCAATCATGCTTTTTCAAATGTTGTTTGAACCATTCCAATGATAATTATTAATTTCAAATAAACGAATTTTTCAAATAATTAACAAAATAATATTACAATAGCTGCAATCTATTGTCCACTAAGATACAACCAAAAAAACTAAAATTATTTTGAGTACTTAAAAAAATTTAACTAGGAAAAAAAAATATAAGTGGCAGAGATTTTAACTCCAAAAATACCACCAGGAACCCAATTCTTGAAACCGTAGAACTTATTTCTCCTGAGAATTGATTCTCTAAAAAAAATTCTCTTGAGAACCGCCAGTCCTATTCTTGAATAAGTAGGAATTTAAATTCTAGGGAATTTCAAAAAGTTACGTTTGTCTCTGCTAGTTTCAGATATTTCATGTCCTTAACCAATCAAATATCAGGATTTAATAGTTTTATTTTTATTTTGATAAGATGGCAGCGAGGCAGTGTCAGTGAGTGGGAGATTATTGGTTTTGAGGTTATTTTTTGTTTTATATGTTTTTTGATAAATTTTTGATATTTTGATTTTAAATATTTCAACAATATCATTTAATAATACAAGATGGCTAAAAGGAGCTTCATGAGTGACGTTCAAAAGAAATACCTTTTAGAATTCATCGAGAATGACGAGAAACTTCTAAAAGTAGTTTTCCAATGCGTTTACCCACAAAGAAACGCAAAAAAGATGGCAAGTGGCAAAAAGTAAGTTGTTTTAATGAGTACTATGTATTATGTGATTTATTCAAATTCAATATGATATAATTGTTTCTGTCATCATTTTCAGACAAAAAAATGTAAAAAAAGCAGACATTCTTCAATCATATTTAATGGGAAGAACGTTTAGGTTTAGAATAAAGAAAGAGGGGGATATACTTCAAAATGAAAGAAATTAAAGCAGGAGAGTGTGCTAGGACCGGTTCTTTACTGATTTTACAGCACCGATATCCCTAATAAAACAACCTCTTCATTGCTCTTACATCATCTGTGGCCTGGTATATCACAATGGTTTTTCCATTTATATTATGTAAAAATACCTCTTTTGCCTAGTGATGTATTGCTGCTACTTCTGCCTGGAATACTATCGCATGTTTACCTAAGCTCAGTTATATTATTGTCTTTGGCTTGGCACTATATTTTAATGGTTCCACCATAAAAAGGATAAATCATATAATAGCCTAGAGATTTAAGGTCGTGGGTCCTACACTGCGTACAAAAATTAAAAAAAAAAAAATATTAATTTAAATTATTTGATCTAAATAAAAAATAAATATAGTTTAAAAAAACTAATAAACACGCTTTTAGAGCATATCAAACTAAAAAGTTAAAAATAATTTTTTTAACACGCTTTTATTCAAATAAGCTTAAAACAATAATAAATGGAAAATACTAGTATTATTGTGAAAAAAGCGTCGGGCGCTCGATGTACGAAAAAGGACAAAGCGCCCCACGCTTTTTTCATAATAATACTAGTATTTTCCATTTATTATTGTTTAAAGCTTATTTGAATAAAAGCGTGTTAATTATTTTCAATTTTTTAGTTTGATATGCTATAAAAGCAAGTTTTTTAGTTTTTTTAAACTATATTTATTTTTCACTTTTTAGTTTGATCCTAAATGCACTCATGTAAAGCTAAAACTCTATTATTCACCGGGACCTAGAGTTTGTCAATTAATCAAGAATACTTAACTTGTGAATGTCGAGGCAATCCAGCTTTTACACAAAACAAACCACGTAAGAACATTCAGGAAGGCTAAACTGCTTAAGTTAATCTAATAAAATGGAGGCGGGGGATAAAAAATCTCTCCTAGGCGGTAAATGCGCTATAGACAGACGACTTTAAAACTAAAAAAAAAGTAAGAGCGGCTGGTTTGGGTCAGAAGCTATGCAATAAACCTGGATTATCTGGCCACGATCTTCTAAGCAGAAATATTTGCTATAAAATTGGGAAGCAGAGAGTTCTCTAATTTTCTCCCTGCTAACAAGACCATAAAATATTTTCTGATAATCAGGCATCCATCAAGGCTCTAAGCTCCAATTGAGTTGACTCAAAACTGGTTTACAACTGTATAAATGAAACGCCTAAATGCAAAATCAGATATATCCGTCATAAGTGAAAAAATCGCAAAAAACTGTAATTTTTACAATTATGACTTAAATTTAGTGCTTTCAGGAAGGTACTCTTGTAAAATGGAACTAAATTCTTTGTTATATGCTTTGGAATAAAGTAGTTGATATATGTATTCCTATCTCGCTTATTTTGCGATGGACGCCTTCTTTTGGAAACCCTTATGGTGCAGTATGACATATGCATCTTGATCCTTCTTGATGCGAGACTTGTAATATTTAGCATGAAAATGGGTTATGTCGAGATAAGATAAGGAAAAGCATTTAAAACTCGGTAGCTTCTTAGCTGCATATCTAATATACGAGTCATTTTGTAACCTAAAAACTTTACGCAAGAAAATAAACAAATTTACATTTTCTCTGATGCAATATTCCTTTTTCACATTTTTTTATTTTCAACTTTTTTTCTGGCTAAATTGGGGGTTCTTTCAGTTGGGGAACTCATATTTACAACTTTACAGCTACAAAAACCATAAGAATATATTGAAGAACAAAACGCCTAAGCAATCCTCTCCTCACACTGTTTACAATAAAACTAATTATATTGATTTAACCAGCAACGACGTGACCGCAAACTGGATATAACTGTTTATGATTGTTTTGAAATATTCCGCATGAAGTCCATATGTACAATATCTTTGTCCATATTTCTCGTACATCGAGCGCCCGACGCTTTTTTCACAATAATAGTAGTATTTTCCATTTATTATTGTTTTAAGCTTATTTGAATAAAAGCGTGTTAATTATTTTTAATTTTTTACTTTGATATGCTCTAAAAGCGTGTTTTTTAGTTTTTTTAAACTATATTTATTTTTCACTTTTTAGTTTGATGAATTATAAAAGCGTGTTTTTTAGTAGTTTAAACTATATTTATTTTTTACTTTTTAGTTCGATTAATTATTAAAAAAAAAAATTGTAAGTTGAAATTGCTGAAAAAAAATATTTTTTTTTCAGCCGTGGGGATTAGAACCCGCGCCTTAGACCGCTGTGCCAACGACCGAACTTGACTTAGTGGGATATACTGACAGTAATAAGCCACTTTAGTCTAAAGGAGAGTTACAAACATACATATATACAGGTGAAGCTAACATAAGCGTGTTAAAATCATATTTCACTCTTATTTCTTCTGTATTGTTAATTCAAAGTTATCTGTCTACTAAACACCTACCTCCTGTTCTTCTGTCTGGCCATCTCTTACTATTATATCCTACCTTCTCCTGTTATTCCTCCTTCTGCTTCTGCACGTTTTTATGTTTCAAGGTAGTAATTTCAATTTTTAATATCTTGTATATCATCTAAATCATCTATATCTAAATCAAAAGACAATAGTTTTCCAAAATCCATTGATACAAGACGGAAACATGACATCAAAAGCCAAATGAAAGAATCATGACAAACTTTCATGGGTGTACCTATATACCAGTTGTAAGACTTATATTGTTGAACTTCGTTTTCATCTTTGTCAATATTCTAAGTTTTAATATCCCGATATTTATATCTTCTGTACGTCTATGAAAAAGCTGACTGACCTTACCGTTAAGTATAAAGTAAGAAATTAAAACCTATTCAACAGTAGACATTGTGGTTTCTTTAATTCTTTTATTGATTTTGTTAAAGGAACTATAGTTAAATTTAATGAAAATGATGTTTGAATGTATTAATCATAATATTGAATTTAAAAATCGATTATATAATTTTGTTTCATATAATTTGATATTTTAATACATTGTTAGATTGATTTTAAAATTTATCGTGTGTAACTGAAATTTGGTGGTACTTTTTGGGAGACATATTTATTTAAAATTCTTGCCACCTAAAGTACCTAATACATTTGTGATTAAGTAATTGACAATTAGATAAGGCATCCGGAAGCATATTTTACATACTAGATATAGAGCTGCAATTTAAAATTATGGTTAAAGTTAATCATGTCAACACATATGGATGTATCGTGTCTTCTAGAAGAATCATTAATTTAATTTATTGACCAATAAACAATAACAGTGGCTCTCTCGAACAATTTATTAGCAATTTAGAATAATCTCTAGTGTCACATCGTCAGATATTATCGCCCAGAGTAAGGTTCGATGTGAATTCAACCATCTCATCATCACTGAACTAATTCAAATGGCAAGAATAAATTCTAACTTGAATAAATTAAGACAATTTTTATTTTACGAAAAATCTGTGAGTTAATAAGGGCCTGCTGCTTGAATTGCGATTTGAGAATAATGTCTACTTCTTCTTTATTTCTATCTTAAGTGTCTCATTTTCAATTTACTTGAAGATTCCAATTCGAATTATAAAAAGTGCTCCACCAAAAATAATCTTAAAGTATGCAAGATAGATATACGAGTCATATCTGTGATAACTAAGCATGCTTCTTAATTAAATCCAAACTATACGTGAAAAGAAGAAGAACTGTAAGCTCCGTACATTTTTTCAAGGCTACTTTGGAGACGCCCTCTACCTACTGCGACCCAGCCGAATCAATTGTGGCGGCTCATTTTTTATAGTTTACCGTACATGATTGATTTGGGTTGAGTTGAGTTGAGTAAATTCAAAGATTTAAAACCTAGTTTTTTTTAAAGCGGAGCAGTTACGTAGAATGTGCTCTGCAAATTCGTCTTTCCACACTATAGAATCAACAGTCCAAGGTTTTCTGAAGACCAATTCTTCTTATGAGATAATTTAGAAGACAATGTCCTGTCATTAGTCCCGTGAGAATACGTAGACATTTCGTACTCTATTTCCAAATCAGAGCAGAGGTGGTATAAACGCCTTTGAATGAGTTTGCTGTTTATCCTATGAACTCAGATTTAATTCCTCTTGTAGCAAGTGGGTCGCCTTTTTCCTTGCTGCCACACTGCTGTGTCTCGGAACCCAGAACAAAGTAACTTTGTTCCGAGCACCGAGACACTCATGGACATTTGAGGCGCCTAGATACAAAACAAGATATTTCCAATTTTCAAATTTTTGCGGGAAATGTATCGATATTTTAAATGTGACAATACCGCATCGATTGCAAGTCTAACCAACATTTAAAGTAAGATACTTTCCATACTTAACCGTGATAAAATATTTGGCCGAAGTTCAAAATAAATTATATCCAATCATATAAAACATGCAAATGCATATATCCAATAACGTGCACAATCAGATATTGTCCATATGGTCTTCATGCGGAATATTTCAAAACAATCATAAACAGTTATATCCAGTTTGCGGTCACGTCGTTGCTGGTTAAATCAATATTATTAGTTTTATTGTAAACAGTGTGAGGAGAGGATCGCTTAGGCGTTTTGTTGTTCAATATATTCTTATGGTTTTTGTAGCTGTAAAGTTGTAAATATGAGTGCCTCAACTAAAAGAACCCCCGATTTAGCCAGAAAAAAAAGTTGAAAATAAAAAAATGTGAAAAAGGAATCTTGTATCAGAGTAAATATAAATTTGTTTATTTTCTTGCGTAAAGTTTTTAGGTTACAAAATGACTCGTATTTTAGATATGCAGCTAAGAAGCCACCGAGTTTTAAATGCTCTTCCTTATCTAATCTCGACATAAACCATTTTAAATATTACAAGTCTCGCATCAAGAAAGATCAAGATGCATATGTCATAAAATACTGCACCATAAGGTTTCCCAAAAGAAGGCGTCCATAGCAAAATAAGCGAGATAGGAATACATATATCCACTACTTTATTTCAAAGCATGTAACAAAGAATTTAGTTTCATTTTACAAGAGTACCTTCCTGAAAGCACTAAATTTAAGTCATAATTGTAAAAATTACAGTTTTTTGCGATTTTTTCACTTATGACGGATATATCTGATTTTGCATTTAGGCGCCTCATTTATACAGTTGTAAACCAGTTTTGAGTCAACTCGATTGGAGCTCAGGGCCTTGATGGATGCCTGATTATCAGAAAATATTTTTATGGTCTTATTAGCAGGGAGAAAATTAGTGAACTCTCTCCTTCCCAATTTTATAGCATTTATTTCTGCTTAGAAGATCGTGGTCAGATAACTCAGGTTTATTGCATAGCTTCTGGCCCAAACCAGCCGCTCTTACTTCTTTTTTAGTTTTAAAGTCGTCTGTCTATAGCGCATTTACCGCCTAGGAGAGATTTTTTATCCCCCGCCTCCATTTTATTAGATTAACTTAAGCAGTTTAGTCTTCCTGAATGTTCTTACTTGGTTTGTTTTGTGTAAAAGCTGGATTGCCTCGACATTCACAAGTTAAGTATTCTTGAATAATTGACAAACTCTAGGTCCCGGTGAATAATAGAGTTTTAGCTTTACATGAGTGCATTTAGGATGTTCGTTGGTATCTTGTTCTATTGTTGTTGGATAACTTTTATATTGCTTTTGCTGGCAAAATCCCAAAGCAGTTATTTACATATGTTCAAACAGGTTCCAGGATTTGCTTGCAAAGAAGTAATTTTTCAAATTTAGACAACTTAGATTTCTTCCTGGTAGTCAGCGAATTTTCTATATTCCATTTAAATTTCTTTTTATTGTTTTGACATGTAGTCTTCAGGGAACTCTAGCGTCTAGACTCATATTTAAGTATTGTATTGATCTAAAAAATGCGTAAAAGCTGTGGCACGAATCATCCCTATTCTGTTGTTGGTGGATGAGCAAAAGAGGTAACATGGAGTGATGGAGTGGCATAAAAACAGATGGAAACCTCCAAGAAGCAACATAGGCATACAAAGCTGGAAATATGGTAGCAGGAGTGATCCAAAGTGAAGGTCGTGGCACATTGGACAAGTGTGAGAACCGACATACTAACTAATTTCTAATGCACTGTACGGGACTTTATGGCCTTTATGAAGCGGTTTATTAGGAGCGCGCCTATAACAGGGTTAACCCAAGTAAAAAAAACTACATCACAAATTTCTAAGCTCATGTAACTGACACCACCCCACTTCCCAGTGGCTGTAGTTTAAGAAGTATTCTTTAACAATCAGTGGTTATTTAGCTATCAGATTGTATAGATCTGTCTCAATTTGCCATTATATAGTTTTATTTGGGTGATATAAACCCCACCATATACCTACTTCACGTATGTGCTTTATGAACCATTAGGCGATCTTAATACTAGTATACACAGAAGGTAATTGGATATTTTGTTCCCATATTTTGTGAAAAAATAAATATTTTTTTTGTATATTTTTTAAAGTAATAAAAAAATAATGACTTTCAAGATGACAAAATCTTTGTCTCTTATGTTTCTGAGAAAGGCAACGTAATTTTAGTATCATTAAACCTTCACAATGACAGTGCCATTGATAAATGTACCAAAAAAGCAAAAATTAAGAGATTAACTTTAAAAAATGAGGATTTGATATTGCTAATAAGCCGATGGCTGTCTCTAAAAACCTCTCAACGACAACCAGCAGGTTTTTGATAACTTTAACGGCAGGTTCCTACATGTCTCTGAAGAATGGACAATGGGCCTAGTGAGCACTAAGTGATATGTAGCAACCCACCTTCTTTCACGTCACAGATGCAGATGATGTATCGCAAAATAGCAGAAGGTAGCTATTGACAATCTTTTTAACTCTTGAATATTTCCTGTATTGAAGAAGACGACCGATTTAAAACAAGTGAAACAAAAAAACCTTGGCAGATTTGGTGTATGCCCTGAGGGCAGATATCGCAAGTGTCATAAATTGTATTGGCTATATGACATAGTTTGGTTCTTGGAACATTTATTGGTTTATTGTGAAAATATGTTCTAAAATTATTTTTGCTTCCTATAATGTTTGATTTTTTATTGTTACCTATTTCATTTTTAGTTGTATAATAGTATAATCTTCAACGAGCATATAATGATGGCTACTATTCACAACAATAGCCATATTCTATGCGAGTTGAAGACTATACTTTCTCCACGACTATTATAGACTATTATACAGGGTGATCTTAAAATCTAAAAATGTTATATAGTGGAGGCAAGAGTCGGGATTTTGGTAAAAAATAACAAATAAAAGATTAAGTAACTAAGTAAGCGTAGTGTTTTAAAGAGATTTTTATTGTTAAATAAATTAGTTGACTACATTGAAAACAGAGGTAGGTACTTAAAAAACTATGAAAATTAAAGTTAAGCAACGATATTTCTTGTATTTATGAACAATTCATGTGAACTTAAAAATTCAAAATGTGTAAAATATATACAGTTTTAACGCTAATAATAAATTTTTATATGCACCAATATTTATTGTTATATTGGAATAATTCGTGAAATTTAGCGGTGTTGCGTTGAAATCAAGGTTTACATTTTTATTCACGGAGTTAACATATGCAGAGGATAATGCTGGTAAGAGGTTGCTTAAGCTTGTTGGCTGAATGGAGTCTACAATTTTATTGGATGTATTTATTTTATTTTTAAATGAATTATCTATGTATCCTTTTGCCACAGCGGTGCTTTTCCAAACCTGATGCCTTTTTAAAGCTGTAATATCTCCTCTCCACCAGCATCAATCAGAAAAGTGGTAGACGATCTTCGGAAACTATGTCCGGTATATTTCTCCGGGTTTGGCGATTCCAAAAAAGTAGCTATTTGTTTTTCCATTGCTGCAAATTTATTTCAATTCTTTAAATGGTGCATTTTTCTTTTTGGCAATTCAAGGAAAATGAAGATATTGTAACTTGTGACGGGCGAAGTTCTGCATATTTCTTATAAATTTGGTAAAAATGTCCAGTCACTGTAAAATTTCTAACAATTTTTGTTTTTGTTTTAGGATTTGTAACTAATATAGTTCACCCAAGGTCTTGAATATCTTCAACATTCATTGAATGCATTTCGTTTACCCGACAAGCACCCATTAAGCCCATAATCAATGCAATCTTAAAAATTCATCTTATTAGTAATAATTAGTTAACAGTATAATATACTCGTATTATCAATGGTTATAAAGGTAAAGGTATTATTGTCTATTGAACCAAAATCTTAAAACACAGAGTAATAGTTTTACAGTAGCTAGAGTCACAGATTAACCACAACAGATGCGAAACCCGGCAAAAGATCAAAGGATTTTGAAATGAGATTTCTATGACCTTGGACCTTTAAATGGGTATGGCATAGGTGTTGCCAATTTTAATTATTTTCAATCAGTCTTACTAAATATGATTTTTTTCTAAACATGCTTTTTGGATGCCAGGGTTGGTTTACGTAACTAATGTATAGTAGCAGCATTAGTATGTTAAAAAAGTTATCAATAGGAGTTTCATTTTTAAACATTTTAATAGAAAAAGAATATGATTTGTATTAATATTTTCAAAATTTTATTATAGGTAAAAAGTTATAACAAGCAACGAATTATAATGTAAAGGTTTTAAAACTTTATTAAGCGGGCTTTGTTAGACATAAAATCAAGTTAAAGACCTCCGTTTTCTCTTTAATGTGTTGAAATAAATATATTGGCAATTAATGGCCTATTGATGGAAAGTTAACGGGAAATTGGAGGCCTTTTATCAAATTAATACTGACTGCTAATAAAAGCCATGTGCCAGGTACAATTCGATAGTGCCTCTTTGACCAGCAGTACTGTTTGAAGTATATAAAACCGAATGCATTCCAATATACCTAGAATATTGTAGACACTTTATTTAATTCAGCTATATAATATATAATAAAGATAAAATGTCTTCTAAAAAATGTATTTCCATAAAATAATCTAAATTAATAACATGTATGAGCAAGAAATTACAATGAATAGTGAGTATCATCAATCCCAAACTGGCCTCATGTCCACTCGTTGAGTATGTAGCAAGTGATCATCGGTGTCTTCATCTATGAACGCGGGACGGAACCCTCCTGGACTGTTGGAGGGTTGGGTCTGCGGCAGCTAAAAGCCTTTTGACTTTTACCTGGCTCTCACCCATTCATCAACCAACATAATGCTGGGCCACTATTAAAAGGACAAAAGTATTCTTTTATTTTTTAATCCTCGCATTCATTTTTGCTTCAATTACAGCAAAAGACCAGCAATATTCCGGCAATTCATTGTTTGTTGGGATACAATATAAACTCATCACTAACAAGTATACCAATACAACTTTTTTAAATAATTGAGGTTTGAATACTTATTGTATACAACCCTATTAGCAGGAAATTACAATTCTATCGCATGTAGCCACAAACCTAATAAAACAAATATTGAACAAATAGTTTGGTAGGTTGATACTTCTGAACTGAAAATGCAAAATATTTATCAAATTCTTCGTGAATTAATTAATTAATGAAGAATCAGATCTAAAGCACTCAATAAGACATTACTTAAAATACATACCTTTCTTTTTTTTGCTGACGAATACGAAGACGAATAAATATATTTAAAAAGAAGTCATTAGAAAAATGTTGACAAGGGTGTTTAAATCCTTGAACTGTATTAATAACCTTCACCTGGCATGCTCATCCTGAGTAACATACCTGGACTCGTGGGGTACGTACGAACCGCAGTGATAAAAATCTTTGTAAAAATTGAAATATTGATTATTTTGTCTCAAAAAAATTTAGAGATTCTCTTTAGATACCACTTTAAACTCTAGAATAGTTCGAATTGAAAAAAGATCAACGTTCATAAAAAATCCGGAAAATTTAAAAGCTTGAAAAAAAAAATGCGTTTTTAACAAAAAAAAACTTTTTGTTTTTCGATAAAAAGGCCTGAAATTTTAGCTGTATTCTTCTGTTACATCACTATAAAAGAATAATAATTGTTTTCAGGGGTCTTTAAAAAGTATTTATTTTGAGAGCGCTATCCCACTGGCCTAGGTATAAAAGTATATCCCTTGACTACCGATAGATGTCGTTACGAGTTTCGATTTCGAAGATTTAGATATCGAAAATCAACGAGAAAGAGCGTGGGGTATGTACGTACCCCACGAGGCCAGGTGAAGGTTAAACAAATTATTTCCAAGTGTGGGACAAGGTAAGAATTTTCCATATTTTTTAAAAACTGCAATATTCCAACTGATAAATGTACTCACAAAAACATTCGGTTGGTGTTTTTAGACTTTCAAATAATAACCTTTCAAATGCATAAAAATATTGTTGCTATCTAAAACGAAAGTTGCAGTAGAGAAACGTTCATACGTTTACAGCTATAAATTCGAAGACATTTTATAAGTGCCCAAATGCCACCACGACGTATATTCTTCGTTTCACTCATGATTTATCTACAGAAGAAGACTTAGACACAAATACACAATATTTTTGTCCAAAAATGCACACAACGCAAAGCGTCACGACCAATCCTGATTATCCTGAATGTCACAGAAATGTCATCTCACTTACAGCATCCTAAGAAAGGTTGTCACATAAAAAATTAAAATTTCACGAGTTTTTTAAAGTGTCATTGATTGTCATTGATAAATGTATTGTATAAACCTTTAAATGGTTTTGTATTATTTTTGTTTAGCGGATTTTAATTATACGTTCTTTGTATGTAACGTCTGGGGTAACCACATACTAAAAAATCAAAGTAAGTGGGGGTAACTAAAAAATGTATGTACATTTTCATTTGACTTAAATTCCATTGTCACAAAACATCAGAAAATTTAGGAGCATCGGCAACTTTGCATAATGAAATAATTTTTGCCTTCGGAACTACGCGAGTGGAAACGAGTTGCTACGAGGAACCTTAAATGGGTATGGCCATTTATCTCTCTCTTAATTTTGATGTTCTTTGTCAACTTTCGCATCTGGGTAATCTGTGCTAGAGTCACATTTTTCGTAAAAGTTGAAAAATAATAGACTAGTTTGTCTCAATTTTCTCTGATTCGAGACTTGTTCCCGACTCAGGATTCATGTGCAGTGTCCAGTCCTGGCAGCATTAAATGAGTTATCAATGGTTTTTTTTTTTTCGGACCAAGCCATACCCAACTTTTTTGGTTTTGAGGTTGTTATCTAAATGAGCATATTAACTACCTATTCAAAACTAACCGGTAGTATTGTAGTACCAACCGTATTTTTTTAAATTTAAATATATTAATACCTTAAAAAAATAAAAAAAATAAAAAAAATAAAAAAAATAAAAAAAATAAAAAAAATAAAAAAAAGACGAACGCACTCGGGATCGAACCCGAATCGTTTACGTGGCAGTACAAAACGCTAACCGCTACACCAACCAAGCTACACGTTGAATTTTGTCTTATCATATAAATATGGTAGGTGCATTATTGGATTAAGAATGATAAAATAAATTGATATTATTCGACGGGATTGGACTTCAATCTTAAGTCAGGACTTTTCTGAATTTTCTACGAACTATCAAAAGAAACTCATTAGTAATTAAAATAAAATCTTTTGTCAAACTGAAAAATTTGTTTTATTTCTTATGACTGTAGGTAGATACCTACTATAAATTATATAAAAATATTTCTTCGTTACTAAATAAATATTATCTGGAGCTTTTTCTATACATTTATTTATCTGTTCTAGAGTAAGTGTATTAGATTTTTTTGCAGTAAATTTTGTCGATTTGCGCTTAAGAAACGCATTTAATTTAGAATATTTACTAATATTAATATCATTGTTTATAATAAGAGTGTTTTCTAACATTGAATAGTCTTTCCATTATGTTGAAGGCTTGTATTTCTTCGAACATTCTGTAAAATATGCCAGTAGAATATTTTCTAAAAAGGAGATGGCTTTGTTATCAATTCGCCACTTCATAAATATTTTGTACGCTGTTTAATATATTTTTGCTGATTTTTCGGGTAAAAGTTTATGAATTGTTTGTTGTGCCATCTCTAATAACTGGGGTGAATGTCATTATCAATTCCAAATTTTTTAGAATCCATTATTTTGTTTAAAAAACTTCGTAATAATTCTAATATCTAAAACACGGTCAGTTTAAATCAAATTTATTGATGTTTATGTCAATTCACGGAAGTCATAGCACACCTTTGATTATGATGATGATGTATTAGCGAATTTCTAGCATAAATATGATGATATATTATTTTGTAGTTTCTGATTGGTTGATTTTATTATTTCACTAGTTAAAGAATACTAAAACTTAAAATGTATTAAGAATCAACTTATGAGAAGCTTTTTTACCTAGATTCTAGATATACCTATGCATAGACCAATAATCGCATTGCTTTCAGTATATATTATCTCAATAAAAGTAATCAAAGATACTATTATATTATTATTATTTTTAGTTTTCAACTATAATCTTTGCCAATATTATTCGTTCTTCGGAAAAAGTTCTCAAATATGTTTTTATCCACTTAAAAAAATCCAACTTAAAAATAAAAAATTTGTGGCACTAAAATTCTACGTTTCCAAAAGATTTCTCACAGGTGCATAATATACATAATAACTAATAATAACAAAGACTAAAACATATTATTTCTTCGCTTTAAATAGAAAATAGTAATGAACTCATAAATAATACTTTTAATCCAATAATTCGATTCCATGTTTAGCCTTGCATGTTAATTGGGATTCCATCATGATTTCCTCACAATACTACTATTTATACAGATTAACGACAGTCAAACAGTTACAGTTATGACCGGCATTCTGCATACTTGTATATATTATGGATGAAAATCAGGCTAAAAAATCACACAAGAAGATTGATTCACCAGAGAACTATTTGCATATTCTACCGTGCATTGTAGATGTCAGTATATCGATTCTTTTTTTTTTTTTTTGAATAGTAACTATTGTAGTTTGATTCTGTTTCTATATCTATTATATTAACAGTAGATATGATCTGATATGATCTAGTTTTATCGCGGTAGATATATGTTTATTTTATGACAGGTGTATATTTATTGTCAGGTCCGTAATAAGAAACTTTGGATATACAATCTAGTGTATTTAGTGATTGCGATATGGAATAATTTTTACTTTTCGGAAATATCATACACTACGTTTTATTACAATGGGCCAAAGACCAACTGCAGATTCCTTGGTCCAAAAATATAACATTTTACCTTATTATTATTATTATTATTAATTGTACCAGACCACCATTTATCACCAATTTAATCCTAATCTAGAGGGACTAAAAGCATACATCTAAGAAATCCTCTTTAGTACTTTCTATTTTATTTCTATTTACACCATTTTACTAGATCTGGCTTCAAAAAACTTTCACTTTTAACTAGAATATGATCTGAATATTTGTCCTCTTCAGTTCTCTTTCTGTTTGATGCTGGTAAAGTCTAGTTTCATGTTTTTTGTCATATCTCTGGATTTCTTCTTTAGCGACCTTTATATTATTAAAGTCTCTATATAAATATGGTTTTCGAATATACCAGAGGTGATATCATCTCTGATCTTCTGCCAATCAAACAGTACATTGTTTAATATTTCGCATCTAGTTCTTTTATTTTCTTCTTAAGCTTATTGCTCTTTCCATTTAAGCTTATGCCTAAGTAGTCCAATTAAATAACGAAAAAAAGCCCCTTCGAGCTTTCATTGATTTGTAATTATATGAAACAAAAAGGACCTTGTGTATTTTAATGTGATCTTTCCGAAAAAAAGAAAAAATTAGGAAAAACCGGGTTTTCCAGAATTTTCCATTGTAAAAATGCTAATTATCTGGGCAAATATCATTCCGATAGTGATAATAAATGCACCATTTGAAAGAGGAGGCAAAAATAGTTCGGAAATTCATTGCACAGGTAGTTTTAATGGCGAATTTCTCGCCGCCAGAAGTGCTTTTACCAAAAAGTCGTTTCTTCGTTTTTTTGATCAGAACCATGGACATGAAATTTGCGATGAATTTGTGGCGAAATTATAAATGTTAGACATATGTGCCCATGAGAGAAGTTGCGTATTTTTTTGTTGGCTCTCAAATAAAATAAGTCCTGCGCCGAAATCTGCCATAATTTTTCGGGAATTCGCAGGAAACCGGAAGGCATAGTTTTTTTTTATTTTTTTCCCATATGATTTTTTGCGGGTTTCCGAAAACATCTAACAAAAAAAATATATTTGAAAAATCTAACTTCGCCATCGAAAAAAGCACAAAAAAATACACAAAAAGGTATACTTTAAAAATGTTAGGAAATTAATCCTAAGCCTGAGTATAACTTCCAACTTGGTGATAAGCTTGCTTTTTGTTCTCTATCTGGTTTTTAGTTATTTACAAGAAAACTTGAAATGGGAGAAGATATATATGCATGACAAAAATACGTAATTTCTAGTTACGTTCCGAACTTTTTGAAAAAAATTGCAAAACATTTTTTTCTTAATTTCTCGTACTTTTTTCTTAATTAACTCGAAAACTAATTATCTGAATAGAAAACTGTTTTCATCAGATGATAGAGAAACAAAAAAAGACACGAAAAACTGTGGCATATACATTTTTTCTAGCTTCCACTGTTTTCTGAGCGCACGTGTGCAAAGATCGGTAATTCTCGCGAGAATTGAAGCTACTCGAATTTTCTGGCAATTGAAAGAGAAAGTAAGCTTGTTTCTCATTAAACTTAAAAAAAAAGTTTTGAGCCATTGGGTGCATTTTTGGCATTTTTGTGCCACTTCAAACTTTAGAAAAAAAAATTATTTTTTTTTAGGGAAAAAAATTTATTTAATTGTTTTATATCTTAGCCAATTATGGTTCGATGTAGGTGAAATTCACACACACATAAGACTTCACATTTGAGAGTAAGCTTTGTAAGTGGCATTAAAAAAATTCAAATAGTTTGGCCGTTATAGGCAAACAATGAAATTAGGACCGCGGTACACTTTGCCCTTCCGCCATATGCCCAATTTTGGGATTTCTCTTGCCCCCTTCTAGAAATCACTAGGCACATCCCTTAAGTTTAAAACGCATTTTTGTTTTTTCAAATATCTTAATTTTCACCAATGTTATGAAGAATGTAGTGTTTGAACATTTAACAAATTCAATTTTTCGACCTTCATCGCCTCAAAATACTAAACAAATTTCAATCGTCCATACCGCGAGAACGGTGCATGAGATCAAAATTTCTCAAGAGACATAAAAATTAGCATTTTTCCTAAGCTTTCAAATGTCGTAAACTGCGTTTTAAAAATATTGATTTATTTCCGACATGCGCCTGCGCAAAATTGAAAAATTGACAAAATACAAAATTTCGGCACTTTCGAAAAACTGCTACATTTTGTTTTGCCTTTTTTCGAAAAGATCACCTCAAAATACATAGAATCCATTTTGTTTCATCTAATTACAATTTAATGTAAGCTCGAAACCCGTAATTTAATTCGATTATAAGTTAATTTCTAGACACTTTGGAGAATTTTCATGCGGTACCTGGAATCGTAATAGATACGTTATTTTGGTTGTTTTTATTTGTGAAATTTATATTTTGAGATTTTATATTCTGCTGAATTCGTTAGTGGGCTTTTTGTAATTTTTCAATGGCTTCAATTATTGAATTTGCTCCTATTGCTAAAACATCAGTGAAATTAGCAAACGTAGCGGTTTTGACATTAATCATTTCTAGTATATTGTAGATAAATAGTAGATACAGACGAAGAACGTTTTCTTGAATAACTTCAATTTTGTTTTATTTTTAAACACTCTATAAGGGGCGTTTACTAATATAACAATCTGATCAAAAAATGATCAATGAGTAATTTTGTTTTAATCTAACTTATCTAACTTAACTTAGGTTCAAATCTTAAAAACTAAAGTGTTACTCCCTAGTATACTTTAGGGTTTGATAACTTAATTACACTAAACCACACAATGCTTTGTTTTGTTATTAACAGAATGACCTAGTTAACTCAAAATGTTTTATTTCTTTAAGTCTCTTTGTTAGGACCGTGTTGTCAAGAAGCTGGATCGCATCAACGTTAATTTGTTGGTGGAGCCGTTGTTCGTGACTCCTAGCAAATCTGGTGATAGTCTGGTCAACAGTGTCTATCGAAAGATCTTAATAAAGGTCGCTGTTTCTAATGTTCCAAGGAGCATCGACAATATTACTCAACACTTTGTTATGTAATCTCTGGATTATTAGAATTGTTAGCACAATACCAGAGCTGAGTACCATAGGTCCAAATGGGTTTAAATAAAATAATTTAGTTATATGTAGAAAGGCTGGAATGCCTACCAAGTAACCAATACATTTTATATCTAACCCTTGTCTTTTCTTTTTAACAAGGACCTTTCAGCAAAGTCTTGCATCTTCTGTAATACCTAGATATTTTGCTGAGGTAGCATAAGGGATATGAGTATTATTTAAATTAATTTGTATTCGTTGACTATTATTGTTAGTAAAATTAATATTAGCAGATTTGGTTTCGTTTAGTTTATTACGCAATCTTTTGGGCCAGTTATTTTTTTGATTTGATTAACTAATGTTTGTAGTTTATGTGCAGCCTCTTCGTGACCTTTGCCTATTGCTAGGATAGCAGTATCATTTGGCAACTACGTCAACAAATTGAAGAAGTTTAGCAATAACTGCACATTGATATCATTTTCCATTCTAGAGTTATAAGCTGCTACAATGTGTACCTTTGTAGTAGAACACCCTGTAGTTTTTAAAATATTGGTATACATTTTATTTTTAATGCTGGTACAAACTATTAACTAACGGTCAATTAAAAAAAAACAAAAGCTAGTGTTCCCGTTATTTTACTGAGACAGAGAGCATAGAATTATTAGAGGACCAACCAAAGTATTTACCAAACAAAAAATGTATATTTATTGGAAAATGGTTTTATTCAGATTGACAATAATCAAGTATTTTAGAATTAAATTTTTTTAAATTAGAAATAATCAACTCAAAACTTTATTGGCAAAACAGAGAGAGTGATCCTAGGATCCCGTTTTCCAAATAAGGTGAACATCCAATGCAATTGGAAACAAGTGCAAACACCAAACAGCTATACGATAAGTAAGACCTGAATATTACGCCAAACTCTCTAACTTCTTCATTCAGTAGCTGTCTGGACTCTGTACTGGTTTCTCACTTTATTTGAAGGATTTATTCTATTATCATCATCACTTCTTTTTACCACTGTGTTCAGCTGACTTGATTAGCCCTAGTTTTTATTTTTCTTTAAACATTTTCCAATTTTATGATGTCTGATGAGTTTTCCTTTCTCCTTTAAAAGTATTGGTTTAAAATAACATTTAAATAATATTTTTTTTTTAATTAGTAAATACGGCTTTTCGTTAGTACAGCCTCCTTGTTTCTCCAATTTTTGCAACTTATTTATCGTATTTTTAAATTAATAGCTATTTGTGTATTAGGAGCGAAAAGTGACACTTTGCGTATTAAGACAGAAAGTTGCAATCTATCGAAAGCGGCAACGAACTTTTCTAAATACAATTATTTTTTTTGCTAATCTAAACTACGTGCATACAGCCGTGTAACCTATTTTGGTTTCTTTAAAATAATAAAGAACTGTTTTGTTTATTTCTTTATTTGAAAAAAATAAAGTACTATAAAATATTTTTTGTTTGCAGACAACTACTAGACTCTGGAGGAAGAATGGTACCAAAACCTGACGAAGCTATCAATACCGAAAGGTATTCAAAATTGGAAGATACAGGAAGGGTGAGTAATAATATTTCCTTTTTTTCTTCTAGTCTAGTGTGTTGGTGGTTCGCTAAAAAGCTTAAAGGCCTGTTAGGTAGATGGCAACAGTAATAATATGTTTGTTTTAAATATATAGACTCTAGAGGGTTATTGCAAGTTCACTTATGGATGCGGTCAGCGACATTGGTATCAGTTGGAAGTTTTTTAATATTAAATATTATTTAACTTCATCATCATCTAACCTTCTAAAATGATAATTTTTAATGCATCTTCCATATTATGTATTATTGTAGACAACAAAAAAGATGAACTGTAATTACATTTTTTTTAAATGAAGTTAGAAATATGTATAAGGAAAAGGACTCTAATGTCAAAACTTCAGATTTGCAATAAGTCTTATTTTAGCATGAAATTTATTTGCTTCTAATTACGTTGTCACTATTAGTGGCTGACGTTATAGAAATTTGCAATATCTCTCTATTATCACAGTTGCTCCATTATCAGATTTACCCCTACTTCACCTTATTAAATGTCATTAATATTGTAAACGTTTTGATCAATGGATTTTATGAGCTCTTACTGGATCACTAAAATACTATTGCTATTCTCCTTTTACCTTAAAAATCTAAATGTATAGTTGTGCTATTGTTTGAATAAACGTTTTATGCATATTTTTGTCAGGAAAAACAGCGACCGCCAATCTACAACCCTGAAGATTATGCTTTCTTGTTGAAAAAATGGGGAAAGAAATCTGGCCTTGGCATCATATCCCTTTATTCTTCTTCAAGTGTATCCGACCTGGACAGTAATCATTCCCAAAGAAGTACCTTCCGAGATTATAGGAATCCAATGCTGAGTTCGTCAGGCATGGAAATGACTCTAAGACAATTTGGGACTGTTTCAGAATTATTAGCAAAACTGAAATGTGATCTTCGTTCGGCATATCCTAGGTAAGTCAATATACTTGCGTATACCTTCTATCACTTGATATGTTCGATCTGATAAATAGAATTTTTAAATTCTTCTATCAAATAATATTTTTAATCATCAATTTATTTTATTTTAGATGTAATATAAATGGTACTTAATACTTAAGAGCAAACCAAACACCTTAAAAATTTAAACGTCCTTCTAAGCCTTTATTTTCTTTAAGTATAGGTATCTATTGATATTATGACTTCTCCATATGCCTTTCTAGTTTTCATTTTTTCAATGAGGTCTCTTGTGCAAATAGTTTAGGAATCCTTGTTCTAAAGATTTCTATGTTAATTCATCTCCTGATCTCTGAACGCTTGTAGTTTGATAACCATGGAAAATTTGATTTTAGAATTTGTCTTTGCTTGAAATGAATTCAGATATGAACTATTTAAGTTTGTATAGTACGTCATGCAACACCATATATGGGTGTCCGGAAAGTCAACGATAATACTGAAAGGGATGATGGACCAACTCGTAAGCTTCCAGAAAAACACAATATGACCTTAGTAAAAAATCGATGGTTTTCGAGAAATTGCCACTTTAATAAAATTCGTTAAAATCGTCCCTTTCGATCAGATTTTCGAGTGTCACTACTAAAAAATATATAATTCTTAGATTCTTATTTAGGTTTTGCAACTGTGAGTAGCCATTTCATTAAGCAAAGACCAACATTGAACCAAAAGTTCAAAATACTCAATAAGAAATCTTATTTTACAGAGAAATAATTTATTTTTATTTTCCATCAGTCAAGTTTAACACCTCATACTGTACAAAAAAGATTTACACTAACCTGGCTAGTGATTTGAAAAGTTTGCTCCTTTAATGTACTTTTAAAAACTACCCATTGTTCTATTAAACAGTTTACTGTTATTGACTTACAGTAAAAGATATTCCTAATTTACCTTGAGAACATTAATAACATTAATTAAGTCATGTTACAAAAAAGTTTTATTTCTCTTACCAAAAATTAAACAAAAATCAACAGCCTAGACTAGGAGGCCATGAAATAAGTGTTATTGCCATAGCAACAAGCAAAAAACATTTTTGTTGTTATTTTGTTACTGTACTGTCAATAAATTTTGCTTGTAAGTATCTAGACTGGTATGTTACCTTTTGATTCGGATTTGATTGTATTAGAAATCAAATGAAGTGACCTGACTTTCCTGTGGACTTTGTGTTGATTGAACTATTTGTGTTGGTAATTGAACTGTTTAATATGCCGCTGCCGTATACCGCCCAGGAATATGCAAACATGCATCTCATTTATGAAAAATGCAGAGGAAATGGTCTAGCGGCAGCTAACCTTTATCGGGAAATATATCCAAATTTGGCACAATATCCTGATTATCGTGTGTTTACCAATGTTCGTCACGCTCCCGTTCGAGGGGGAAGACCCCGCATTGATTACGATGATCAAGTTTTAGAAGAAATTGAAAACGATCCGACTACTTCGGCGCGAAAAATAGAAAAACGAACAGGAATACCCAAATCGACAGTAAACTAGATCACTAGGAGATATCAATATCACCCATATCACGTGCAACATGTACAAGCCCTGCTGCCTCAGGATTACAAACAACGCGTACGCTTTTGCCGCAGATTGTTGCAAAAAAATATAGAGGACCTGAACTTTATAAACAATGTACTGTGGTCGAATGAGAGTACACTTAAAAAGGATGGCTTTATGAACATGCACAATTTGCATTCTTATGCGTTGGAAAATCCCCACTCCATTCGAGAAGAAAGGTCCCAGTACCGTTTCAAAGTAAACCTGTGGACTGGTATCCTAAACGGACATGTGATTGGTACATTTGAATTACCAGAAAATCTAAACTGGCAAGCTTATTTATATTTTTGTCAAACCCACCTACCGCTTCTTTTGGAAGATGTTCCTTTGGCTGCACGCCGAAGAATGTGGTTTCAATATGATGGCTGCCCAGCACATTATGCACGTCAAGTTCATGCGTATTTAAATCAAACCTACCCCCACAGATGGATCGGCCCCCCAGGTCTCCAGACCTAAACTCCCTAAATTTTTTTACTGGAGTTGTATAAAAGAGAAGGTTAATGCAAGACCAATAAGTAATATTGATGAATTACATCAGCAAATAACTGACGCAGCCCAAGAGATAAACTTGGCAAGAAATGGAAGATGGATAAAGAGGACCCTTTTAAAAAGACGCCGCGCCTGCATTCGCGTTAGGGGTGGTCACTTTGAACATATTGTTTGATTTTTTTATTTTTCTTAAGATAAATACATTTTTTTCTAACATGATTTAATTTTGTTTAATTTTTAGAATGTTCTCATAAGGTAAATTAGGTATATCCTTCACTGTAAGTCAATAACAGTAAACTGTTTATTAGAATAATGGATAGTTTTTAAAAGTACATTAAATGAGCAAACTTTTTAAATCACTAGCCAGGTTAGTGTAGACCTTTTTTTGTACAGTATGAGGTGTTAAACTTGAGTGATGGAAAATAAAAATAAATTATTTCTCTGTAAAATAAGATTTCTTAATGAATATTTTGAACTTTTGTTTCAATGTTGGTCTTTGTTTAATGAAATGGCTATTCACAGTTGCAGAACCTAAATCAGAATCTAAGAATTATACATTGTTTTAGGAGTAAAACTCGATTTTAACGAATTTTATTAAAGTGACAATATCTGGAAAACCATTTTTATTATATTTTTCTGAAAGCTTATAAGTTGGTCCATCACCCCTTTCAGTAATATCGTTGACTTTCCGGACACTCTGTATAATTGAAAATATTACATAAATTACAGTTTTTTAATTAAAATATTTTTATGTAGATAACCATATTACAGAAAAAGTATAGTAGGTAAGGTAAACCTGCAAAACTCAGATTTGAAGCAATTATATTGGAATATCTAGTCCAATTTTCAATAAAATGGATAAAACAACTTGTAGGTATACATCTAAGATCTAAAGAGATAACATTTATTATTATTATCATACTTAAGTACCGCTTGCGTTTGGAGTAAAAGCAGTAAAAGTAACACGATGGAATTGCAAGATTTATTAATTTATCAACTATTAATATCGCATCGGTGGTTCAGTGGTAGAATGCTCGCCTGCCACGCGGGCGGCCCGGGTTCGATTCCCGGCCGATGCAAATTTTTTTATGTTTCACATTTATATTTTTTTTATATCTTGTTATCTTTTCGTTTTATTTTTATTTAGATAATAAACATGAAGGAGTTGTTTATAATAAATATTTGGTTTTTGTTACTAATTTCAGTTTATTCTAAATGCCGTTTAGTATCTAATTATAAATTCTAATCTGATGATGGCTTATATATTAGCAATGAGTTACACAATTGTTGTAATACGCTAAATTAGTGATGACGTATTTACGGTTCCACTGAAAGTATTTTTTTGAGTACGTTGTTCGTTTTGTTTACCTAAATTATATTGTTATATTTCTAAAGTAGATAACATGCATCAATTACATAATCATTTAATAACCAATTAAATAGGTATTGTTAAAAGTGTGGTTATGATTATTAATTGTCAGTGGAACCAAAATTTCGTCATACTTTTTTTGGTGTATAGTTATAAAAATGTAATTACAATGACATAGGCCCATATATACAAATATGAGGGTAGAGAAACATTGAATTTTTTGAAAACCTTGGAAAGTATTTAGTTTGAAAAATTTTAAAAGGAATTCAACAGAAAAGATCACTTACACGCTATTCTGTAATAAATTTATGAAAATTTTCTGCTTTTTGTTTTAATAAATCTTTAGTAGTTTTCAAATTGGAGAATTCCGACCTTTTTTTTAAACGTCTCTGTAAAGTATTGTAGAATATACCCAGTAGGATAATCTTATGGACACTTGATTTGATTGCGATGAAGACGACATGTAGATGGTACCACTCTTATGGTCTCCAAGTCAGGTCTTTAGGTCGTGTTGTATGTTTTTTAGTTATAATTGCAAATTATTGCAAATGTTACAGGTAAAGGGTATTTCAAGGTCACTAGAATTTGTTTACAGCGAAATAATTAATAAACGCAATAAACCTGTTTTTGTTTTGGGAAAGATTCAATGGGTTGAGTGGAATTTTTATGTAATAGGGGACATTGTTCTCTATGTTACGATACGATTGTGGTTTTGGACGCACAGAAAATTAGTCGGTTAATTATTTATATGTGAGTTTGTCGCTGTTATTTTTTTGTTTTTTCACTTTATATACAGGGTGATCCATTAGTGTGAAAAAGTCCAATATATCCGCCATTATTAGAGATATAAAAAAATATTTTCACAAAACGGTAGACTACATTAAACTACATATTTTAAAATTATTTTTGAATATACAGTGCGTTTAATAACTAATAACTTAATAACTAATTAGAACAGTTGTTCAAAGTGGCCTCTCATAATATTTATGCAGGCCTGAAGACGGTTTTCAAAGTTCCGACTCACATTTCTAAGCATTTCCACAGTAACACTTTAAAATGCTTCTCTTACTCGTATTTTCATATCATTTACTGTAGTTGGAGGTATTTTATACACTAGAGCCTTAACGTAGCCCCAGAAAAAAGTCAATTTTTGTTAAATCTGGTGACCAACGGATTGGCCCGCCTCTTCCCATCCATCTTCCTGGAAATTGATCTGCAAGTTCGCCATTTACAAGAGCGTTATTGTGAGCAGGAACACTATCATGTAAATACCACATTTTTCGGCGTACTTCAAGAGGAAGATCTTCAAGCAATATTGCTAAAGAATTCACTAGAAAGTCCTATCACGTACTCACCGATAATGCCACCCCAAACATTTAAAGACTACCTTTCCTGACTGTGAGTAATTATATGTTATGGATTAGAAGTGGAATAATAACGAAAGTTGTGCCTATTGACACAGCCATTTCGATGAAAAGTTGCCTCATCTCCAAAAAGCACGTACTCAAAAAAATCTATTCGTTCAGTAATTTTTTGTTGTGACCATTCACAAAAAAATTACCCTCTGTTCAAAATCCATAATAGTAAGTTCTTGATGTAGTTGCATATGATACGGGTGCATTTTATTTTTGGAAAGTATTCTTTGTACTTATGTATAACTTATTTCCTGTTCTCTTGAAATATTTCCTATACGGATTTTCGGTAACTGCTTACAAAATATTTAGTTCATTTTTCTCTTTAGTAACAGTTTTTGTTCTATCAATTTTCTCATATGAAACTGACCCTGTTCAGTTAAATCGATCTATCAGTTTTTCGAACATTGTTTATTTGGCGTTCTTACGCTCTGGAAATCGTTCTTTATAAACTCTAGTTGCTAACAAAGAGTTTTTATTGCATTCTCCCAAAATCCATACCATATCAACTAATTTTTCACGACTATAATCCATATTAAAGAACTGACGAGACTTTGTAGAAAACAAATATTGCAACACTAATGACATTAATAATAACAAACTGTCAGTATTGGGGGTTTTCAAAGCCAACTTAAAAAAAAATTAATAAACAAAAAAGTTAGTAGGTTTCATTTGTAGTTTGTGGTTGCAATGTTTATTTCTTTTTCTATTAAATGTATAAGTGACATTACATATTGTCAGAAATTTACTTAGTCGATAACAAATAATTCCTTCAGGTTAAATTCAATTAATTACTAATGATAAATAAAATGTACACCGAGAAAAATATCTAATAACCGTTAGTCGATATCAAATAACCCTTAATAGATATATGGATACTATACGTGACAGCAAAAAGATCAACTTGTCATTATTAGTTTGATCTTGCTGAAATGATCGAATAACCGTTAGTCAATGGTCGAATAACCCTTAATCATTCTGCAATTGCGCAGTTTATTCTTTTACCGTATAGCCCTTATACAGTAACATACTTATAGTTATTCGACAGAAACATACACATCGAATAACCACAAGTAAACGATTAAATAGCACCAAGCTAGTGATAAAATATCCAAATTAGTAGAGGATCTAATAACGTCAATTTTACAATAGATCAATCACAAATAATTCATCAAATAACCACTAGCTGGTTATATAATATGCGTAATAAAAATAGAGAAATAGCAACAGGTAGATGCTCTCATAACCTTAGCTAGAAAATTAAATAATCACAGACAAGTGCTCAAATAACCTTAGGTAGAAAATAAAGTGGCAACCAATAGGTTATCAAATAATTCTTTCCATATATGGAAAGGGGGTATTGTGGGGGGGAAAAGGTTATCAAATAAAATAAAAATATGAAAAAAAAAATTATTTTAATGAACAAAAACAAAACAATTCGGAATTCATGATTCAAATAAGCAACAAATTTGTTCAATTATAAAAAACCAGGTGATCCAGATAAGTGTTCTTTTATTTTAACGAAAAACCGGTTAATAACCTTATACATTTTTTGATTGGTTTCAAGAGGCAAATCTTTTAGGCTTATTTATTTTCAACATCCATAAATTTGGGTTACCTACCTAAAATGCAAGATTATCCATATTTTATTTTAACCTTAAAATTCCAGAATTTACAGTTGTCGAACCATTATTCAACTAAAAGAATTTTCATGAATAAGTAGGTAGGATAGCTGGCCAACTACAATAATTATTTTTAGAATTAAAGAGTTAAAATAAAATTTAAAAAATGGCACATGAATCAACTTTTATTTTTAATCTGAACATCTTTCCCTATATGTTGGAAAGTAACAAAGACATTTTATTATTATTTAAAATTTCTATCAAGTAAAACAAAACATAACTGTTATTGCAAATCACGAACTACAAATGAAAAATGAAAGTGTTTGTGCATTTAAGCCGCTCTAACAAATATATAAAATATTCCCAAATTTTTTCATATAAAATGGAATTTGTTTAATAACTACTAATTTTTCTTACCTTCAAAAGCCTTCAAATGTCTTCAAATATTCACCAAATCCCCATTTCCTCAGGATAGAGTTAATATCCATATCCAGTTTTTTGTACTTTTTCACTACTTTTATATTGAATAAATATAACCAACTTTGGCATCTCGTCTTATCTTTATTTGTCTATACATCAAGGCCATAACTCTGTCTCTTTTCTTTCTTGGCCGGAAACGTCAGAATTTCCAACGGTGCCGGTTGTAAAATTTGCAAAAGTAACTAATAAAGTGTAGTAACAAATAAATTGCAATAGAAAAATATAATTTTTTACATCAAATTACCTATGAAATACGAACAAACTTTTCTATGTTGGGGGCAATTTAGTAACCAAAATACAGTAGTAGTAGTATGGTAGTAGGACTTCTCGCGGAGATTATTTACTGTCGATGGGTTCATATGTATTTTTAAAATCAGCATTTTTAGTTTATAATTATTAGATACTTCATGTGGAAGTGCATTCTATCTTTGGAAATATATTATTATTTAATATGGTATAAAACATTCTATGATTTATTTAGTCTTCTTATAATATTTAACTAAATATGTGGCAACGTCACTCAACCTGGCGTACAGCCCGATAATCGGTATAGAAGATACCAATAGTAGTTAAAAAAATAACCTTAATTGTATGTTGTTATTACTACTAGTAGATGGTGGTATTAACATTTTAAAGATAACTGCAAGTTTTTTTTTAGAATTATTTTTATTCAATGCCAACTAACGGTTATTCCTGAATTATTAGCAAATTGATTAAATAACTGCTAAATAATTGTAAACTAAAGATAAATGTTTATCTAATAAGGGTAATACAATGGTCACAGAAAGATCAATAAAATAATGGCAGGTTTTTTAAAAACTTGCTATTGTTAGATATTGAATAACGACAAGTCAAAAATCTTAGGTAGATACTTGTATAAGCCGAATTTTCTCAGTGTATTTCCAATCAATTATTTTCTGATTTATCGTTTTTACTACACTAAAATTTAAAAATCTCTAAAAACTATTAACTTTTGGTATAGGTGATGCTTAAGTCAAATTAAAGTATAATTAGGATACTTTTGATATAAAATACAGGGTGAACCATTTAAAAAAATTGAAAAAATTATGTATTTGTGTTTTGACTCACCCTGTACAGATTTGATGCGAATTGAAAAAAGTAGTATCTCCGGATAAAATTTGACCATGATCGAAAAATTGTGGTAGAAAAAAAATTGGTTGTCAATTGTTTTTTTTTATGATATAGGTCATTGAATTCAGTACAATTTTCATACAAAAGTGATTATATCCTGCAAAACACCCTGTATAAACCAATAATAATTTATATTTTTAGAATGGGAAAAGCGAGGGTAATTCAAATATAAAATAAAATACAGGGTGATCCAATAAAAAGAACATAAGTTGGTTCCTGAGAGAAGTTATTATTCAAAAATAATTTTAAAATATGTATTTTAATGCTGTCTCCGTTCTGTGAAAATATTTTTTTTATATCTCTAATAATGGCAGAGATATTGGACTTTTTCACACTAATGGCTCACTCTGATATATAAAGTATATAGGGTCTCACATTGAGAATGGGACATGAACAACTGAAGATTCTCTGGTTCAAAATGAGGTGAATAAACGGAAAAAACATATTAAGATAAATTGTTTAGAAATACAGGCTGTTAAGTTGAAAATTGAAAAATTAATAACGGGTAGGTATAATTTTATTATTCAATATAATTTTACTAAAATCGAAAAATGTATTTGGTGTCATAAGATACACCTTAAAAAGAAGAAAAATAAGTTAAATAAACTTTGCCAGTGGCGGTTGCCGAACGTCCTGATTTTAACGAGTTTAATGGATAAAATATTTATTCGGAAATTGGGAACATTAGAAAATTCTTTTAAAAGTAGGAAAACAGTATTAATCACTTATTTTTCATATACATATACCTATTTAATCATTTTTTCATCATATTATTAAGATTTTATTTGGTTTCGATGTTGAGAATATTATACTCATACACTAAAACTGCATTTTATTATGTGTTATTTTCTGTTTTTAAATTTTATTGTTCTGTTTTAAAAATTGTGTATAAAAATTGAGTCCTAATTTTTTAACAGCCTTTTGCTTAGTATACTCGATTTTTTTTAGACATTCCAACCTAGCAACCCTAAGTGGCGTACATTATGAGTAACACCTTTATCCCTTCTATATATTAGGTATGCCATTGTCCAAATACTAATTTTGTATATATTTTTTAAATATTTTTCAGAAAACTAATGTCAATATTCTTGTTGGAAACATTTAATGTTATTGATTTTCGATATATTCACAATAAAAACAATTGTTAACTAGTAATTTTGTTAAAGGTTGTAATTAAGATTTACTTTGAAAACAAAAAATAAAATAAATTATAGTTAAAATTAATGTTTGGGTAGTTGTGTAACATAAAGTTACTTACCTATGCCGTACGCCACTGTTAAAATTTAACTAACAGATTCTTTATCTCACGACATGACACCAAACACGTTTGCAAATTATATAAAAATTGTACTAAATAATAAAATAATATTTTTTTTTAGTTTTTAACTTTTAATACCAAGTATTTTGAAAATGAGTCACATTTTATGGTAGGGGAGCCAGTGGCACATTTAGGTGTAATATTTGCGCAAGACAAAATTGCAAATTTTTCGTATATTTATTTGTACAAAATGGACATTTTGCTGCAGTCCCTGCAGTGGTGGAGCTATTTTCGACAATAGTTTTTTTAAAACACAGTCATCATTCGCTCCACTGCTGTGAGTCTGCAGCAAAGTATTTTCATCTTCTACAAAACAAAAAAGATAAAAAGTTTGTAAATTTGCCTTGTGCAACTGCAAATGTTTACCAATAAAATGTCAGTGGCTGCCGTACCATTACCTACCTAAGCCTTTTTCGTTTAAACATCTCATTTTGAATCAGATACTTTAGAGTTATGGTTAGTGCATAGAAGAATAGGAAATATATTTTAAAGTTAGTTTTAAGAGCTTTAACAATAAAATAAACAAAACAATTTAAAAATCAATTAAAATCCGTGCTGGAACAAAATATGTAAAAATTGTCGATTTGAAAGTTAATACTCTAAAAAGACAGAAGGATTTTGGTCGATAGCCTATTGGACTAAATATTTAGTTTACTAAATGACAATTATCAATATTATTAATATTACTCTCCTAAAATATCCGTTAATTTAAATTTTATTATGAATTTATGTGTAAATATATTTATAAATTACACTGGGAAATAGTGTTTTTGTGGCCAGGGGGGTTAAGACCCTTCTTTTGGTGAGTTTTACCTAACTGGATCTAGTTTTTGAGATAAAATCAACCACTTATTTAAAAAAAAATGTCAATAATAATAGGATATTTATTTAGTTTAATCAATTTGGTTTGTGCACTAAAAAGCTGGATTCTATAAACAATGAAAAATGGTGATAAATTATAAAGAAGGTTTAAGAGTTTCTTTTATGGTCCAAGTTAGAACATTGTCATTTGTCGTTCGTAGAATTTTGTACTAGACTACTGATTTTGAAAATAAATTTTAACCATTTCGGCACGTTGTTGAACCGTGTAGCATTTCATAATGTAATGTAAAGATTGTCTGAATATGTTGGTCTATCAACTTCGTCTGGAGCTGTTAACAAACATACAGTGTAGTCGAAGGGTTAATCACTCCTAAATATTCGTATGTTTTCACTCGAAGTCACTACAATTTTTCTCTAAACTTCCGAAATTATCATGGAAAATCATGGTCGAAATTATCACCGAAATCACTTCTCTGCACAAAAATATAAATGCAGCAGCTTCAGGATAAAAAGACACCGGAAGAGTGCAAAAAAAGATATAAAATTAAGGGGCAATTTCGGCGAAATTATCGAAATCATATAAAATTTTTTCTTTTAGGTGATTTCCAAAATACGGGTATGTTTTGACATAAGTGGTTTACCCGAGGGTTTACCTCTTCAAAATAGCTATTGAAAACTTCTTTACAAGGTGATTTATTTCAACGCCCTAAGTTAGTCCGGGATATTTCTTACAGTCATGAATAAAAACCAAAATACATTTGGAATTCACTATATCCGTGTCTGCTTATTTTTTTATCTTTTGTTTTCCAGTGTTATGAATTGATTTCTCCCAGATTTATGATTTCCTTGGTCCATAATTCAATTTCTTGCAATTTGTTGATAATTTTGTAGAAAAGCTTGTTTGAATTTTAATAACTTACTATTTTGCTATTTTTAAGGTTAAAAACTTTTCCAGCACCTAGTCGAGAAATAGCCAATTAAAAAACATGTTTAGTACGTTCAGTTACAGGTACTCAGTTTACAGCATCGAGATAGAATGAAGTAGAGACGACATAAATACTATTTTGCAATATAACAGATGGACGAACTTCGAGTGACGGAAGAGTGTAATCAAAATGGCAACTTACAGTCGTACTTTAATTTAGTTAAGTCACTTATTTTATATTTGAAGATTGACGATATGAAAATGTTTCTATATCATTAAATAAAGCTATTTTTAAAAATGCCATTTATTTTCATAAAAACTGACTAGCTCTGCTAGCTCGAGTTTGACATATCACGTAAAAGTGTAATGCAAAGATGCGGAGATTTTTAGTATTTTTATAGCATCTCTTCTTTATTCTATCTCGATGGTTTACACGCAATATCTTCGGAAGCATATTCCTTTTTTGTCTTCTATTTTGAACTTTTCAAGTAATTGCTTGGAATTCTCAATTAATTATTGTTTATTGACATAATTATACATAACCAAAATATTGATCGAAGTCCTTATCACTTTTATCACATCACTTTTATCCATTGTAAATATACTTAGCTAGCACAAAAACATCCCATCTACGTTAATAAACTGCAATTTTAGGCTCTTTAAGCTCGCATGCGATGTACTTTTAATGTAAGCCTAATATCCCTGCAACCACCGAATGTCCGCAACGGCAAGACTTTTATAGCACATCTCACATAGGTTACACAGTAAAGTTTGGAAAACCTCACACTAGCACTTTTACGGTACTTACCCCGAAAGTTGCTCTAAAACTTTCTATAGATGTTATAATGTGAATTAATTAGTTGGAAAACAATCATCAAAAACATGATATATGACAAAAAAAAGTGACAAGTGATAATTGACTTACACTATGGACATAAACATGAACGTTCCGAGTTCAGATTAGATGTTCATAGTTGTTTTCGTGGTTACTTTTTGTAGCAACTTACTTTAAAACGTTGTGTTAACATAACAGGTAGGTTAAATAAGTAAGAAACAAATAGAAGTTTTGCGAGGTTTTTATTTCCCTCAACAACTTCTTATAAACGTTGCATTTACAATGTATAGTAATCTTATTATATTCCCTTAAAGCAACATCGCCGAAAGGCTTGACAACGTTATGTGTTAGTTTGGTACGGTTTTGCCAATTGAAATAAATGTTAATTTTTATGTTTAATTTTTTATGTCTTATATCGTTAATCAGTTATTTTAAAATAAATAAAGATACGTTTTTAACTTAGTAGTAGGGAGTAGGACGCAATTATTTAGTACTAACCACGTTCATCGTCGAAAAGAAGATGTAGATGGCATATTCACAGAAATTCTTAGAAAAAAAGCCAGTCCTATTATACCACCTATCTTAAGTAATGTTACTGAAATTAACAAACATTTTAATTCATCTTCTACTACTCTGAAGTCACATGACCAATTAGCCTTACTTGATCGGTACTATGAAAATATATATGAAAATAAATTCGAGTTTAAATCTGTCTTTTCTGATACAGTTCGAAAATCTCTAAATCGTATAAAAGGTCATGCCGTTGGTTTAGATAACATATCACTGCGCATGATACAGTTAGTAGAAAATTATTTAATCAATCATTTAACATTTATTTTTAATAAAATAATTTCTTCGTCTCATTATCCACTTTCGTGGAAACAGGCTTTTATTATTCCGCTTGATAAATGTAATCAACCTACTAGCTTATCTGACTTGCGTCCTATTAGTATTCTACCAACCCTTTCTAAATCGTTTGAATTTTTACTTAAAGATCAAATTAGTAAATATGTATACGACCAAAATATAATAACTCCAGCTCAATCTGGCTTTAGAATGCACCATAGTACGACCACTGCCCTCTTATCTATCACGGATGACCTTTTTTAAAGCGACAGACCTGGGAAAAGTCACATGTTTGGTTCTCCTTGATTATAGCAAAGCAATTGATACTTTAGATCATCCAACACTTTGCAAAAAACTGAAATTTTTCGGTTTTTCTCATAAATCCGTTTGTCTAATATCAAATTTTCTTAGCAATCGTACTCATAAAGTTATTTTGGAAGCTGATGTATCCAGCAGTCTACCCGTTAGTCAAGGTGTTCCGCAAGGATCCATTCTGGGACCATTGCTGTTTTCACTATATATAGCAGATTTTTTTATAGTTTTGTTAAAAATTGTGTGATCCATCATTATGCAGATGATACCCAGTTATATCACTCGTTTAATAATAAGTGCTTACTTACTGCCCAAAATCTTATTAACGACGATTTAAATGCATTACTTGATATTTCTACAGCTCACATCCTCAAAATAAATTCTAAAAAATCATCCATCATGTTATTTGGCCCCAAAAAATTAAGACAATTAACAATAAACGCATTACAAATTAAATTAGGCATTGCTCTTCTTCAATTCACGAATGAAGGAAAAAACCTAGGTCTCTGGTTAGATTCTGATCTGTTTTAGTAAACATACCTCCACCATATCTCAAAGTTCGTTCAACGTCTTGAGACATGTGTACCTTAACCGAGACCTGCTTTCCACACAACTCAAACTTAAACTTTGTGAATCTCTCATTTTTTCCAAACTCAGTTATTGTGATTCTATCTACGGTCCAGCCCTAGTCCAATCCGATTCCGCTCGTTTACAAAAAATTCAGAATAGCTGTCTACGTTTCGCCTATGGAATTCGAAAATTTGATCATATCTCGAATAAAATGAAAGAATCAGGTTGGTTGACTTTCAATAACTATCGCCTTTTGCATTTATTAACCCAAGTTCACAAAGTTTTACTCATACAGAAACCTGATTATTTAGTTAACAAATTAAAGACATTTTCCAATATTAAAGAATTTCCTACGCGGAATCGAATGACCTTGGTGGTACCGAATCATAAGATGGCTCTATTTAAAAGATGTTTTTCGTATGTTGCATGTAAAGAGTACAATAAACTTACAAATTAATTTAAATCATATAACTTGCCTAATTTCAAGAAACGCCTAAAAGAATATTTGTTCAATAAGCAATGGTCATTAAAAAAATATATTATATAATGCAACGAATTTGGTTTTGAAAATCTGTTTATTTTTTATACTTTTTTTTCTCTATTATATTATATTATATTATATTATATTATATTATATTATATTATATTATATTATATTATATTATATTATATTATATTATAATTATATTATATTATATTATATTATATTATATTATATTATATTATATTATATTATATTATATTATATTATATTATATTATATTATATTATATTATATTATATTATATTATATTATATTATATTATATTATATTATATTATATTATATTATATTATATTATATTATATTATATTATATTATATTATATTATATTATATTATATTATATTATATTATATTATATTATATTATATTATATTATATTATATTATATTATATTATATTATATTATATTATATTATATTATATTATATTATATTATATTATATTATATTATATTATATTATATTATATTATATTATATTATATTATATTATATTATATTATATTATATTATATTATATTATATTATATTATATTATATTATATTATATTATATTATATTATATTATATTATATTATATTATATTATATTATATTATATTATATTATATTATATTATATTATATTATATTATATTATATTATATTATATTATATTATATTATATTATATTATATTATATTATATTATATTATATTATATTATATTATATTATATTATATTATATTATATTATATTATATTATATTATATTATATTATATTATATTATATTATATTATATTATATTATATTATATTATATTATATTATATTATATTATATTATATTATATTATATTATATTATTACATTTCAAAGGTTAAGTTGTAAATCAGCACAAGCTGAACTTTACCTTTTCATCTATCTTATATATGTATATATTTACACTTATACTAAAACTTGATGAATAAAGACGATTTATTATTATATTATTATTATTATAATATCTGTATAGCATTAGAAATTACCTACTTCATAAGAACGTCACTAGATTCCACGCGAGATTGTCTCAAATGCTTTTTACTGTAGTGTTTTCCTACTATATCGTTCCACAGATTCAAAGCTCTCTATATTCTCGATAAACATAATATCGCGAAATATTCCCAATAACGCGCTTATAAATACAAATTTTATAATAGAAAAACCTTAATACATTTTTGCTTTCGCGAGAGGCCCGGTTTTCTCTTCAGACCACACAAAATAGTTATTATTATCAACAGTAAATTTGTAAAAAATTAATCACATAGGTTTATTATAAAATACAAAAAATGCTTTGATGCACCAGTTTAAATCATAATCGTAAACGGCCTATAAAATATGGTAGCTATTAAAAAGCCAAATTACTATATTACGAAACTCATTAATGAACGATTTTAAGACCCAATA
The DNA here is from genome assembly GCA_927349885.1 of Psylliodes chrysocephalus. Taxonomy (NCBI): domain Eukaryota; kingdom Metazoa; phylum Arthropoda; class Insecta; order Coleoptera; family Chrysomelidae; genus Psylliodes; species Psylliodes chrysocephalus. Next base: position 69,323,024 of record OV651814.1, read on the forward strand.
AAGGTTATTATGAAGATACATTTTTCATAAAGATCCCAACCAAGTGGGTTATTGGCATATGATTATTAAATTTCCAGCGTAACGGATCAAATTAAACTAAGGAGCTGCCATAGGCGGCGTAGAGTGGATTAAATAATCTAGAATATTTTTGCAATTTCACTAGGCAGTTTGGCTGTTACAGGTTTAAATTATCGAAAGTTTAAACTAGTAAAGTAATCGTGAAATATTATTATTAAACACAATTAGTAGTATTAAAAACCCCATATTTAGCAGTTGCTTACTTTAGGAAATTCATAAAGGATATAGATATTTTAACTGTTTATTAATTTAAACTAACCTAGTTCATTTGTTTATAATGTTTAGAACAACTTAAGTGACCTTTGAACTCTGCTCTCCTTTAATTTTATGGATATTTTACTATTAGGTATTTTTACACCTGCCTAAAATATTTTGAATCACCAATTAACTCCTAGGTCAGGAAATATGTCTTTTTCACTAGCTACCTTTGTCTTTGTTCTTGGTTGAAATTTGGGCCATGAGGTTCGTAGCTTTCGAATTTTATTCGCATTGGTCAACCTAAAAAAATAAATTAGTAATACTACTTTAGCAGAATAAGTATAAATATTATTAATCTAAGTGGATTTACCCAGTTGAGGATAATTAATGCTTATCTGAAAAGGCCGCTTCTGATCTCCGGTAAGCATTCTTAACATTCCTTGATGATATAAATCTCCATTTCCTATATTATTTCTTTAAGGCCATTAAGTTTCACTATTGAGTCTTACCAATAAGTCTCGCCATTGAGTATTGCTATTGAGATATTATTTGGTACATCTCTACTTTCACAGTAGATCACCGAGCTACATCTTGCCCCAACACCTCTGACAGAATATTGGATAGGTGACTGGAACCTATCCTCTATACCCGGGCCTGTAGATCGTACAACCCAGCTATTGTTTCAAATTATCATTAACAAGTAAAAGCTGTCCAATTTTATTTGTGGACCTGAATATATTCACTGCCATTTAACCTACAAGCGTATTTCATAATAATATTTTAATAAATACGTACTACAATATATCATATTTGTGTGTGAACCTCAGTAGTTCTACAAAGGGGGGTTAAACATATTGGGTTTCTGTTTAATATAATTTACTCATCTAAATTAAACTTACCTTGGTGTTAATATTGTGGTCACTCAGTATCTTATAAATTTTATGAACCCATGCTACTCTCCGACTCAAAATGGCACTATAAATAGACAATCTTCATATTTTGAGCTAGCTGCACACTTCTTTGTTTTGGTTGTTCCTTCGGGATTAAATGGTAATATGGCTAAAATGGTAATATAGCTAAACGTTAACTTCAGTCCATGCAACATTCTGTCGCGAATTTATTCTCAACAGTTTCGACTGCTTTATATTACCTAGTTCATGGAAGCAATACAGTAGCCAACTCTGCCTCCAGAATTAACTTCAGTGGATTTATCTTTGTAGAGCGAAGTAAAGAATCTTATGTGTCAGTTAAGCTTTTATTTATTTGTTATTGTTTAAGTTTGTAATCCATTGAATAGATATAAATGATTTGTGACCTACTAAAACCCGCATTTAAGTTAATTCTCACCAATCATGCTCAAACATTCCACATTAGCAAATAAATATTTTTAATCGAGGTTCTTAATTCATCGTAATATTATTTTTTTTATGTATGTTCTTCGATAATTAACACGGTGTCCGATTTCAATGACTCTTTTTTTAAGAAATGAATCGAGAGTATTTAAAGTGTGTAAATTGAGTTTTATTAATAAAACTGTAAAAATTAGTCTAAGCGCTTTCAGCCTATTAGGCCATCATCAGAGACTCTACAAAAGAGAGAAAAACACTCTTCTTTTTTTGTTCGAAAGGGGGTACTTTAGGGGTGCTCCCATATTAATTTAGTCAAAATCAAATAATTGGGTGCATTAGAAAATCCTCAAACTCTTAACTCTTAATGTATGTTTTGCATTAATTCTTTACCACCTTGTCCAATTTCCATGATTCTGTTTTTGTTAGTAAGGGGGTACCTCAGGGGTGGTCCCATATAAATTTGGTTAAGATAAGGTGACGGCATCTGTACGAATTTGTAGTCGTTTTTTTAAATTACTTTTAATACTTTTCATTTTTTGAAAAAGCCTTGAGTAAAACAAGACTACCTGCGTCACATACTTTGAAAAGTAATTGCTGAGATATCTAAAAAAAAAAACTAAACGCAGCCTTAAAATTGAAACTTTAAAACATAATATTCATTATATTTGAATGGTGTAAAATTAAAAAGAAAATGGAATGATAATTTCATTTCGGACGCCGATGTAGAATTTATAATCAAGGTAATAATTTTTAAGCTATTTTGAATCAACAGTATCTTTATAAAATTATACGGTAGAAGATAATCAAAATAAGAATAGGTTTGTTACTGGTTATTTATAACTAGCACACATGGGTGCTCACGCACGGCACAGAAAGAATATTTCTATAATACGTAGTTAAATTGTTGTTCGTTGCATAATTTTTTCAATTTTGAAACTTTAAATATTGTCTGATTATTATAAAAGTTACAATTTTTAACCGATCCGTAATAATTTTATTAATCATTTTGACGAATAGTATTTTATAAAAGACATTAAAAATGAGACTGAAAATCCTTGAAGATCTACCTCACCGAAAACAGAGGGTTGATCACGTTCTTCTTTAAAATCAATTGATCATAATGTTTTATTGTATAATTTACTATATTAACCTGATTTTTTTTTTAGAAGCGAAAATCTCATTAATTTTACTAGTGTAAATCACCATAGTAGTAGTTAAGACACAATAATTTAGATAAAAATATAATTCATATACATTTCAGTAGTAACTACATACAAACTTTTGATTTGATAGGTTAATTTTTTACAAGTATCACAAGGACATTATTTATCACAAATAGTTAAACCCCTTGGATATTAAAGGCTGCTAGGGCTGTATATTAGAAGATTTTAAAACAGATTTTGTATGGAAAAACACGTATAAATAAGGGAGTTGTCATACATCATTCCACTCCTTCGCCCAATACAATTTAAATACGGAAAGTAACAAGATCATTGAAAAGGTAATTTTATGGGAAATTAAGTAAATATAAATACTAATTGCGATACTTTTGAATTTAGTGACCTCTCGCAATACTAAAACGGTTACCTATTGTAAACCGTGTGTTAAAAGAGAATACGATTAAAGTTTGTGATTTTTAAAGTTGTAGCTCTGCAAGATTTTTTAATTCTTTATATTTATGATTCATTTAGTTGTTTTGTTACATTATTTATTACATACAAATAAAATTGCTGTACAATACGTAATGTAAGTCAGAAGTAAAGCAATGATTAGACATATTACTGTATTTCTTATAACTTTACATTTTCAATAACTTGGTACTTTAAATTATATTAATCAGGATGATGAAGGGAAGGAAAATGACGTATGACAGTTGAGGATATGAAAGAAAAGAGTCCCCTGGGAGTAAAAAATAATTTGTTTTGGAATAAAAAAAAATCTGTTTCGAGGTGTTCTGAAATACAGACGCTAATTACTTCTAATGCACATCATATTATTTTGTATTGAAATTTTTGTTAATGTTATCCAAATTTAGTTTATTCTTTAATGTCGTAGAATATTTTTTCCGATTCAACTTAGGATAACGTTCAAAAATTAGACCTTAATTTGCACCTATAAATAACAAAAAAAAAAAGAATAGAAAACGAATCAATTTATTTTAGATTTTGTTGTACCAAAACGTGAAAATGGTGATGAATACAGAACAAATGTAAATAGAAAAAAAAATGTACATTTTATTTAATTACCTTATACATATTTAAAAACGGTACACCAAACAAAAAAATATAAAATTGCTTCTAGAAATAATCCTCTTGATCACTGACTATCTTGAATGATGTGCAAATGATAAATTATTAAATTTGCAAATAAAAAATCGTTACTGTTGTTCATAAGAATATTGAATTTCATCATAGTAGTTGTTATATAGGCAAGACTGATTGTTTGAAATTGTGGGTGTGCAAACTGGGTTGCAGTCGAAGCCTTGACCCATGCCAGGGACCAGTGTAATCGGCAACTTGGGGAGATTGTCAGCGATCACCGGGATACAATACGGCGCACAACATGGCTGGCATGGAGGGCAAGTTATATTAGATTTCGGCATATTTGGGTTATTTATGGGACAGCAAGCCATCTTTGTAGTTAAATGAAATGAAAATTTTGATTTGTTCAATTTGTCAGTAACATGTCAAACTTTAACTAACTGCCAAAGTATATTAACCGTTGAGTAGCGACATAAAGCGTCGGTGCCTTTGATCTTGGGTGGTGCAAATTTGCTTTCTCTCTCTTTTGACGTTATTGACGGAACGACACAGTAAAACACTGCTCGAATTTTGAACTGGTCTTGAATGTGATGTTTACACTGCTCGACGTAATTTGAAGTAAAATTTTTTTGTAGTTTACAATTATAATAGTCCAGGATCCGTAAGTAGGGTCGACCTTCACCCATCTGTTTAATGGATAAAGCTTATTTTTTATTAAATAAAATATGTTTTTAAATATACTGCAAATGGGTTGCCTAAGAAAATACGGTCACGGCCATTTTTTACTTTCCTTTTTGTGTACAGATAAGTAAAGTAGAGAAATCATGATAAAAGTTGTTTATGATGTCATTGTCTATTATTTTGTTTCTATACATGATTTTCCTTAAATGAACCTAATTCGAGATATTTGAGGAAAAGTGCAAATTTCGAATTTTGAAGACAACTCAAAAACGGATAAAGTGAAAAACACCAAATTTTAAATTTAAGCTTTAATCCATCCTGCGGTGAGCTGACTAAAGGTTGGGCATAGTTGAAGCATCTGGGGAATACTTTACAGGGTGTCGTTTTTTTTACTTTAAGAAAAAAAATAGTCTGGATCATATTTTCTTAGGCAACCCATTTGCGGTATATTTATAAATATATTTTATGTAATAAAAAGAAACTTTCATACATTAAACAGATGGGTGAAGGTTGACCTTACTTCGGATCTTAGACTATAATAAAGGTTTGGTCATTAGGCAGTTTTATATTTATAAGTATTTAACTTATGTAGTAAATATAAAAATATATATCACTATTGATAAATTTCAATTTTTTACCTATGTCCGGATGAGCTATAGACTTGAAAGTTGATAGGTGCACAGGGTTTTGATTTTTGATAACAATAAAAATTATTACTTATGGATCTTCTTATTTATTAATCGAGTTGTTTCAAACTTTAAATTTCGCGTTGTTTAAACATGTCGCTGAATACAATTTTTGACTAATAACGCGCCCCGTTACTCAAAACTTTTAATTCACGTTTAAAGTGTTCGACAGAGGTATCTGATTTGATAAGTTATTCATATAACAATATGGAAGTCAGTGTCAAATCTGATGACATTCCGTCAATCATTCTAATTTTTGATGAACCTTGCTGTAAACTACGAAAGCGTAGAAGGATCACAGTTAAAAATTATGTATAATTGACAGTGATATCTAATAATTAGTGCTACTTTTCACGTACATCTGTCAATTAGGTCTAATTCCCAGTTCTAGCTGTCAATTGCTACTAATTGGCCTTAGGTATATCTGTCAATTAGGCCTGATTCCCAGTTCTGGCTATCGATTAATGCTAATTAATTGACACTTAGACCTAATTGATAGATGTAAATGTAAATTAGCATTAATTGAGAGATGTAAGTGTCAATTAGCATTAAATTAATAGACAGAACTAAGAATTAGCCTAATTGACATATGTAAATGTCAATTAGCAGTGGCACTAATGGAAGATATAACTGTAATTTTTTTTCCGTGGCCCTCTACGCTTTCGTAGTTAACAGCAAAATAGGGGAAAATCTTACTATTCTTATACTTATGAATAAATTTACTTAGGCTTGGGGGTTGTTGAGTTGAGGTCGCTGATTGTGATTTCTGACAAAAAATCAAGGATATCAAAATGGCAGACTTTTCCGTTTAAGAACCGATTTGTCTCAAACTAGAAACTTGGTGGTCTTGATACAATTTTTGATCTAAACATAAAAATATCAAAATGGCGGACTTTCCTAATGAACCGATTGTCCTAAACTTGGGGATGTTTAAGGCCGCCAAATATGAGTTTTAACTTGAATTTAACAAAAATAAAGTTGGCAGAGTTTTGTAATGATGAGCCGATTTGTTTCAAACTTGGATTTAGTATGTTTGAGGTCACTGACTGTGATTTGAGGAATTGAATTGCGAAAACTTATCAAGAAAAAAGTCTTGTAATAATTACGCATAAATGATAATACTGTGATAATGTTGCTATTCAAGTTATCAATAAATTTAATAGACATTAATTAAGGTAAATGATTTTATTAGTCACCAGATCAACAAAATTGCACTAAAAAGTAAATTGAATTATATAATTAAACAAAAAGAATTAGTACTTTTGACAATGGCACATATGTCTTTGAGATAGTGCAGAGATGATGGTTTAAATCAGGCTAAATTACTTGGTACCTACTTGAGTGCGTTAATTAGTTTACGAATATTTTTTAGCAGATATTTGTCAGGTTTACATATTGTTCACTTTTTAGTGCATATTTTTCCATGTTAGTGTTTTGACGACCCTAATGAAATCGTTTATTTTAAAAGATTTTAATTATTTAATTTATTTGGTTCTAATTACATATCCCCGAAAAATTAATGCATTTTTTTAGGCCAATGGAAAAAGAGATTGAAACAACGTGTAAATCTTAAATTATTTATTAAAAAATAGGTATTTAACAGATAAATGTTTCATTCATGCATTAAGTTCTTTAATTTACGTGTACCTTGTTTGCTTTTTATTGAACCGTAACTTTTTAAATCCCTATTCTTAAATTTTAATGTATAAAATATTTGACACCTAATAAATAATTTATACAAAAATAGTTTTGGAAATTATTTACAAGGATGATCAAATGTTATATTTCCAAAGCATGATAAGAGTTTATGAGAAATGTGATCCTTTATAAAGATTTTTTCAAATTGCTCATAAAAAATGTCCAAATTAAATATAAAATTAACAAAATTCTCTGGATGTGTGTGAAGACCCCCAAAATTCCCTTTCGTAGGGTCAAATGCTCTAAAAAGAGTCAATAGATTGTTCAAATCCCAAAAATATTAACAAAAACACAATAAAATGGCACTAATAAATCCACAACAACGAATTCCTATATCAGCTGCCGGACTAAAGTGAAAGGGGTTGTTTACATCTTTAGAAGACGTCTCGCCTCTCTATTTCGCGTCGGCGCACTAGAATTCGGTTCCCCAGCTGTCGTTACTCAACGGTTAATATACTTTGTAACTGCCCTGTGACTCCAGGTCACTAGATATTTGTTAATTTCATTTAAAGGGTGTTTTATTATTTTCTACGTGAAAACAGAAATCCAAATATATTGGATTGAATAGATATTTACGTTTTCTTTATATTAAGTTTGTCCGATATTCACATGTTTGAAAGTTTTTATATTTTCTAATTTTCATACCAAAATAAAAATGACCACTTGCTGAAGAATGAGGCAAACTTAATAAATTAAGAACAAAGTTTGCTAAGTTGGAGAAAACAGTAGGTCTGGCAACACTGATCGTTGCTATCAAATGGTCGTCTGCGGCTGCAGGTCTCCTTACTTCGGTTTTCCCAAAGACATTACAACTAAGAGACCAAATTGTTTACATTTTTATGTGGCAAATCATTATTCCCACCAGATTCTCGTTTATTGCGTCTTTGCCGATTTTATCAGTCTGTCAAAATTATTTAGAGAAATTACTTTCGAAAAATAAAATTTGATGTGTCCTGTAACTATAATTTTATATTATATAAATAAAATTATGTTTTTAATCAAATTATTCTTTGAAGTTTTAATATAAGCTAAATTTTTTATTAAAAAATCAATATTAACACATTCGCGGACACTTATATTTTATGGTATGTGCATAGTTGGATACAAGCGGCATTAAGCCGTCAAAGGCTTAATGCTCTATAGATACATTTTGCGCGATATAACGTCAATTTTGTATATCGAACACATACTTTGATAGTATGTGATATCGAACTATGTAAAGTGTCCCACTAGACACCTGTATGATAAAAATTGTTTGCGAAATGTCATTGATGGGGGGAAAAATTGTGTTCGGCGATAAACAAAGATTTACTTATTGTTAGGAACGGTGTGTGTTAAATACTTGGCTTAGTACGTACGTAAAATAGACAAAAAGCAAGAACAACTACTTAGGTGGTATGATGAGCTTAATACGAAGGATGAAGGGTCAGAATCGGATGCTAAAAGCGCACACGATCCATATAACACCGACGATTCCATAGATGATCATGAATACACTCAAAGTAATTCTTCATATTCCAGCGGTGATTCCAACAAGGGTAAGTGTATATTTTTTTTTGAAGATTCAAGGTAATGTTCTTTTTCTGGAATTTTGTTTGTAGCTGACCGTCTCAAAAGAAACGAATTCAAAATGCAGTTGTAGAGCCCGAACTAGGTAGGCACTATTTTTATGTAATTATGATTAATAATTTATGTTGCAATTTTAAATTGGTAAACAAACATGGTAAGTGCGTCTGCGATCAACTGTGCTCTTAGGCGTAGTCTCATGGTTTATAGGGTATACATACTTTTATTTAAACAACTCTTTTATGCAATTTTATTATATGGTTGTTAAAATGAATAAACTGTTGTTTAATTTAGATTTATAAATTGATTGCAAGTAAACAATTTTCAGATTTCTTAAAGATTCTAGATTTACAAATTATATAATTTAATCCCAGGTAGACAATTTTCAGATTTCCTAAAGATTCTCAAAAAACAAAGTTATGGCTTGAATTCATGCAACAAACAAATTATGAGCTAAAATATCTTAATTTTTTGTATTCACGCTATTTCAAAGCAGATTAAAGCAGATCGAACCTCAAAACCAAGAATAAAACTTCTACCAACAGCTGTTTTAACAATAGAAGTGGTCCGTTTGAAGTATATAAGTAACTAAATTCTTTAATAACTATATCATGTGCCGTTTTTTTCGTATAATAGAAGTTTATTGTATGAATGTGATGCACCCTATATAATTTATTACAAACTTATTTACAAAAACGAACACAAATAGAATTAATAATATCTCAAGTAGGGCAATAAGTAGCATATCGCATGCCTCAAGTTACTGTCTTAGGTCCTATCTTGTTTAATTTTATTTTAAATAATTTGTCGTTTAATTACAGATGAAAATATTGTAAATTTTTCAGACGACACGGTTATTCTGTAAAATACAGAGAACTGGAATTGATTCAAATTATTAATAGAAACAGATTTTATAAAATATTCGAATGGTTTTATTATAAAAACTTGCAAACCTTTGATAAAACTTATGTTGTTCTATTATACAGTTACAAAAAGATGGCCTCTTCCTATAGAAACAATAAAAGGTAACGTGCAGTAGTTTCATAAAAGTATTACAAATGTTAAGGACGGACGCCAATTGAGCACTTTATTACCCTCAGGTAAAATTGATACCGTAGCCGGACACGCCAATTGAGCACCAATGACCAAACAGAGACCGGCCAATTGAGCACTTTATGAGTAGCCAATTGCGCACTTTATTACTAGTTTGTTCATCAACGAATTATCAGGTACATTTTTCTCGGTTAAATAAAAATCAGAATATGGTAGTTGCCATTTATTTATTAAAAAAATATCATGGGGTCAAAACAATTTTTAAGAAGTATTTTTTCGCAGACCTGTGTAATAATAATAATAATAATTTTACAGTAAATAGTATTATAGTTTGTATCTATGAGCAACTAACTTCACAAAATCATATTCTGACAATAGCTTATTAAAAAATCGAATGAAATACTTAATTCCAACCATTGCATAAGTAGCAAGCGATCATCAGTGTCGCCATCTGTAAACGCAGAACGAAGCCCTCCTGGACTGCTAGATCTACGATGTAAAGGCTAAAGATAGTCATTCTAAAAATGTGTAACCTGTATACATTAATATCGTCTTTACTTTTGTGTCCATTTGAGAATTTACATTGGGTATCAAGACCACAATACCAACAGAATTATGTGTTTTAGATTTAAATCATTCAAAGTCGCCATGTCCAAATATTTGAACTATTTTATGGATACAAAATAATTCGTCTGTAAATTCTTCTATACTAAATCGAGTACGGTAGAAATTAAAGGATTTTCCTGTTATGATGAAACACTTGTTTAGGATCAAAATAGTATAAAATAGTTTATAGGCGTTTATAACCAACTCTTCCATAGATGCTTTTGCTCAGATCCGGGAATGTAGTAGGAAAGTTCTACGCATTTTTACGAAACTGATGACAGAACATTGTCGACTAGGTAACCACATGAGAAGGACAAATATCGGACTGTTGATTCTACAGCGTCGAAGACGAATCCGCGGACCATATTCTGAGTACCTGCTCTGCTTTGTAAGGCAACAGATCTTCGGATTCACCTCACTGAAGTCTACCGACTTTAAACAAGTCTCATCCAATTAAACCATGGTCCCTCCTTAAAGACGTCGTGAACTATAATCACCGAATAACTTACCTATTACAGAAGCGAGGTCTTGCGTCGGCACTTTGATGTCGGGGTTGTCACAATTTAAAATGACACTTGGTGACAGTTAACGTTTTTGCCGGTTGTTACACTAGTAAAAATGAACAAGATTTGTATAAATTCGAATTATACACTGAGAAAAGGATTTAAATATCTGTAACAAATTTATTTAGCAAAATGCACTATTTCTTCACTGAATTGAAGGTTAGTGATATAATTAGAAAAATAAGATTTTCCAAAAATTTATTTTGAAGTAAATTGTACTGATCGCTAAACTAAAAAAGGTTTTCACTTAAGGAACCAGAACTCATTGTTGGTAAATCATCAGTTTTTTTAGATAACATTAACTCTTTAACAGAGTGATTCTATTACAATTTATTAATGTATTAATTAATTGTGTACTTTTCTGGAAAACACCTTCAACTATGATATTTGGATCTAGAAAAATAAATTAAACTGACAATAACTGGCACTAAAAATGCAAATATACTTCCCAACTATAATTTTAAAAGCCTTTTGATATGTTAAAATACCATAAACAATCCTTGTTATAAGACTTTCGCCATACTCTCTTATATTAATTTGACAACTCGGTGATTAAATCCGTGATTGTTTGAAATTAAATTTTTGTAAACAAAATTAATCTAGTAGTTGTTCATCGTTGATAGAAAAGCATCACCAATAATTGGTGTAACGATTTATTACACTATTTTACACTAGCACTAACATTCACTGCACTAGCTCAAATGGATTTTCTTTCTTTCGAGTCTTCTGTTGGAGTTGAGTTGATCCTTATGCTTTGCAGTAACCTCTTTATTTCTTCTTTGACTGTTGGCATCTTCATGTCTGTATGAAGATATTCATTTAGATAGAACCAGGGTGCATCAACGATGCATGTTAGGACTTTTTTTGAAAACTTATATCATGGCACATCCTCATAACTGTATGTCATAAATCCAGACTGGCTTTAGGATTTGTTCATAAATCACATGAAGTTGTAGTACACATAAATTTGCATTTTTAGATACATAATTATTAAAACTTTGAATTAAATTGAGATTTGAAGAAAAGTATTGTAGGAAAAAGGTTGTTATAAATAAAACACGTACCCATAATAACTATCAATTTTAATTAATCCAAATTTCGAAAAACACGTAGTACAAAAATAAAATTAATAAAAATCTCAATATGAAAAATACACACAAAAGGCACAAAATTATAGACAAAGGAATATGGCTTAGGTCCTAAAAAATTCAAGGTAAGCGCAAACTGCTTGTATTCATTGGAATTTCTACTAGCTAGAGGCTTTCTGTTCTTAAATTCCGCTTGAGATTTAACTATATCTGCAAATCGTTGGTTTAAAAATGTGTGGTCCAACCAAAAGATATTTTTGGGACTGGCACATGCAATAGAAACAACATTATCTCTTCAATCTTCAAAGTTAGTTATTCTTTTGCTGGGACCTAAAAAAAATATTTGAATTAAAAAAATACATAAACTCAATACTTTTATATTATTTTTAATATCTGGTGTTATAAGAAAATCGTCGTGGGATTTAGTAGTAGATGTTGAGGGCAAAGATTCTTTCCGAACGATCACTGTTTTCATTTGTTGCGGGTGTGTGCCAGAATATTGTCAGAAGTACATTTTAAAATAAACGTTTCCTAGTTGATCCAACTGAAAAACTGCTGGGCTGGAAATGTTTTTCACACAACTGGTGGTTTTTGTGTAATTATTCGCTAGTTATAATAAGCAAGTCTTCTCGATAACAGGCTCTTAACCAAATGGGAACCCTAAAAAATAAAAAATACATTGTCGTAGGTACATAAATATAATTTTATTTAAAAATGATAATAAAATAATTATTTTGATTAAATAGCCAAATAAATAATATACAGTTAACATTGCAACGTTTGAAAAGTACCTCGTTTTACTTATTTTACTCGAAGCTGGTCTTTTAATACATCTGTGGCTTCTCGATGGGATCTGCTCTGTGGTCTTTTAATGCAGAGCTGGTAAGTCAAGTAAGATCTATTTCTTCCAAATTAAATTTTAGGGCTTTTGGAGTAAATTTAATTTATGTGATAATTGACAAAGAAAAAAGCAGAGAACTGTTCTTAACTATACAGTTTACTGCAAAAAAGCAACTGAAGTTGAAGATGTACTTCTGTGAGATGTACAGACAGTTGACAGTTGTCCGTTGTCTCTTGTATCACAGTTTATTCTTTTTCATCTTATTTACATATCTGGTTAAGAACAAAAAATATTTTTAACAAATCTGAGATGAAAATAAGAACATGGTTTATTTTCTAGTGATAGCAGAAAGCGAAAAATACCACAGCTAAAAATGAAGTTTATTTTGCAACTTGCAACAAAAACCAGGAGACGAGGAACCAAATTTGATTTATAAGAAAGGTTTTAGTTTATTTTAATGGCAACCGGAAATGGAAAACACAAACAAATCTATAGCCCTATCAAAATTTAAATTATTTGTTAGGTAGAGCTATCAGTTTTCCTCATATAAATTGCATAATTTATTTTGCATACCTTCCTGGAACTTTGGGAAAAGAAATATAACTAGTATTCGAACCCGTTCGATGTAGACATGGGCGATAAATACATTTCTTTCTTTTAGATTCCATCAGTTCACTAAAAAGTATTTTACTTTAATAAAATAAATAAAATTATGTAAATAGCTCGACACATACTACAAAGAGTCTTCGATTAAAAACAGGTTTACTAAATAATGTCCATAAAATAGACAAACCAATAATTGTTAAAAAGGAAAACACAAACACTAAATTCAAAAAAAAAATCCAAAATTGTAATTTTAACAAAACAATTTATTTCCCTATGAAAACTTATAGAAAATAACTATACTGTTCATGAATAATATGATTTTCCATTAATTTTTTGATAACTAAATTGTTTGTTAATAAACTGAAATATCTCGATTTACTTTACACTTTAGATAAAATATTAGAGAATAGAAAAATTCAATAATATACGCAGTGTTTCGTTTAAAAGAACATGGTGGGTGGCCATGGTTAGGAGAGGGTTCAAGTTACGATTATAATTAAGCAAAGAGTTTCCTTACCTTTAAAATATTTAAAAGTTTATTAAAATTCCCTGTATAAGTTTGACAAAAATAAAAAAACGTATAGATTCATATTTATTGGGTACAATATAAAATGTATACAAGAAAAATATAGTAGTTTCGCAAAAATTTGACAAAACCAACAAATTCAATTTATTTTAGCTTCTCTTGAACAACAATATTATGTGAATGTGGAAATGCCTTTTAAGATAAATAAAGGACATGATCTACAGAAAAATGTACAATTGGTTTAAACTACATTATTTTACATATTTTAAAAAGGTCACAAAATTATTGTTTCATGAATAAAAAAAATGTTCTGGATCCTTGGCTATGTTACCCTTAAAAATGAATGCATAATTATGATAAATGGAAAATTTAGTAAAGCAAATTTCTGATAATATTATACTTATTTTCATCTAAAATATGATTTTAGTTCTTAATAGGTGCAACTTCATCTTCGCTCATTTTAGTAAATCGTTCAATATCTGCAGGGTTATTCCACGCTACTGTTGTTCGCAAGAATCTTGTTTTTCAATCAATAAGTAGTTGTTTAATAAGCAACACTGATTGTATAAAAATGTGTATAAAATATTTCAAACAAAGTGTGAGCAATTTCACAAGAGATTTAATTAAAACAAAAATATCAGTTAGGCTAACACGCAGCTCTAGGACAACAACATGGCATGGAGCATGTGGGACCCATGCAAGCAGGCACAGCACATTGGCCATCAGGACAATCAATACAATGGGGATCGCTAGGATCACATTCAACATATTCTCCAGGAGGTGCATAACTTAGTTTGTTAATAGTGTTGTCTTCCATCCTAAGCTTCGGAGGTATATAACGCGGTTTCTCGGCCCAAGGCATGTTGATTTTCTCTTGTGGCTTCCAGGGTTGATACGACATTTTTTGCACTGTATTACAACTTAGTTTTCCACTAGGTGCAGGAATAGCATTGGTCGGTCTTATGGGAGTAACTCTAGCCTTCTCTACGTCTTGGGGTGTATAAGACATACGATTTACAGTTTTGTCGCTCAATGGACACTCGGAAGAGAATAAATTTGTTGCAGGTTTCACAGGCTCTGTTCTGATAAATGGCTTAGGTACATAGTCGTGTTTGGCTGTTGTGATATCTTGCATTGGTCCCTCTCCAATAAGTTTATGTTCACATGGATAGATTGGACACGTGGGTTTTACTCTGTGAGGCTGGTAAGACATTCTGTTTACTGTGTTGTCGGATATTTTTCCCTCGCCTACGCATAAGTTGTTTTCAGGTATAATTTGAACGGGTTTTTCTGCTTCAACCGGAATGAAGGACTTTCTAAACAAAATAAAACAAAATAAAAATTGTCTCAAATAGATTTTGTTTATTTTTATACAAAATGTAACGACCTGTAATTAAAATTTTTCAATATGTTTTGCCGAACTTATTAAATTGTAAAATTTTAATTTTTCTATTAGTTCGGAGGCAATGGAACAACTTCATTGTTTTTGAAATTATTATGTGTTGGTCTTGGTGGCAATAATTGTCTTATTTTTACTTATTTTCTATTACATGTTGTTTTATTTCTGGTACATTAACTTTGTCTATGTGTTTTACCTAACATTTTTCTTTTCACAGCTTTACATGTTTTTAAGCTATTGCATAGCTTTTATCGCGGGCTTTGAGCGCGGCGACCGAATCAAGAAATTCCGTAACGAAAAAAAACCTAACACCCCCCACTTCGACCGGCACAGCGGTGCAGCGTTAAACAATATTAACCTCTTAATTATTCAATAAAAGAAAATAGAAAAATCAAAAAATCAAAAAATCAAAAAATCAAAAAATCAAAAAATCAAAAAATCGAAAAATCGAAAAATCGAAAAATCGAAAAATCGAAAAATCGAAAAATCGAAAAATCGAAAAATCGAAAAATCGAAAAATCGAAAAATCGAAAAATCGAAAAATCGAAAAATCGAAAAATCGAAAAATCGAAAAATCGAAAAATCAAAAAATCGAAAAATCGAAAAATCGAAAAATCGAAAAATCGAAAAATCGAAAAATCGAAAAATCGAAAAATCAAAAAATCAAAAAATCGAAAAATCGAAAAATCAAAAAATCAAAAAATCGAAAAATCGAAAAATCGAAAAATCGAAAAATCGAAAAATCAAAAAATCAAAAAATCAAAAAATCAAAAAATCAAAAAATCGAAAAATCGAAAAATCGAAAAATCGAAAAATCGAAAAATCGAAAAATCGAAAAATCGAAAAATCGAAAAATCGAAAAATCGAAAAATCGAAAAATCGAAAAATCGAAAAATCGAAAAATCGAAAAATCGAAAAATCGAAAAATCGAAAAATCGAAAAATCGAAAAATCGAAAAATCGAAAAATCGAAAAATCGAAAAATCGAAAAATCGAAAAATCGAAAAATCGAAAAATCCAAAAATCGAAAAATCGAAAAATCAAAAATCGAAAAATCGAAAAATCGAAAAATCGAAAATTCGAAAAATCGAAAAATCGAAAAATCGAAAAATCAAAAAATCAAAAAATCGAAAAATCGAAAAATCGAAAAATCGAAAAATCGAAAAATCGAAAAATCGAAAAATCGAAAAATCGAAAAATCGAAAAATCGAAAAATCGAAAAATCGAAAAATCGAAAAATCGAAAAATCGAAAAATCGAAAAATCGAAAAATCGAAAAATCGAAAAATCGAAAAATCGAAAAATCGAAAAATCGAAAAATCGAAAAATCGAAAAATCGAAAAATCGAAAAATCGAAAAATCTAAAAATCTAAAAATCTAAAAATCTAAAAATCTAAAAATCGAAAAATCGAAAAATCGAAAAATCGAAAAATCGAAAAATCGAAAAATCGATAAATCGATAAATCGATAAATCGAAAATCGAAAAATCGAAAAATCGAAAAATCGAAAAATCGAAAAATCGAAAAATCGAAAAATCGAAAAATCGAAAAATCGAAAAATCGAAAAATCGAAAAATCTAAAAATCTAAAAATCTAAAAATCTAAAAATCTAAAAATCTAAAAATCGAAAAATCGAAAAATCGAAAAATCGAAAAATCGAAAAATCGATAAATCGATAAATCGATAAATCGAAAATCGAAAAATCGAAAAATCGAAAAATCGAAAAATCGAAAAATCGAAAAATCGAAAAATCGAAAAATCGAAAAATCGAAAAATCGAAAAATCGAAAAATCGAAAAATCGAAAAATCGAAAAATCGAAAAATCGAAAAATCGAAAAATCGAAAAAAAGAAAAATCGAAAAATCGAAAAATCGAAAAATCGAAAAATCGAAAAATCGAAAAATCGAAAAATCGAAAAATCGAAAAATCGAAAAATCGAAAAATCGAAAAATCAAAAAATCGAAAAATCGAAAAATCGAAAAATCTAAAAATCTAAAAATCTAAAAATCTAAAAATCTAAAAATCTAAAAATCTAAAAATCTAAAAATCTAAAAATCTAAAAATCTAAAAATCGAAAAATCGAAAAATCGAAAAATCGAAAAATCGATAAATCGAAAAATCGAAAAATCGAAAAATCGAAAAATCGAAAAATCGAAAAATCGAAAAATCGAAAAATCGAAAAATCGAAAAATCGAAAAATCGAAATATCGAAAAATCGAAAAATCGAAAAATCGAAAAATCGAAAAATCGAAAAATCGAAAAATCGAAAAATCGAAAAATCGAAAAATCGAAAAATCGAAAAATCGAAATATCGAAATATCGAAAAATCGAAAAATTGAAAAATCGATAAATCGAAAATCGAAAAATCGAAAAATCGAAAAATCGAAAAATCGAAAAATCGAAAAATCGAAAAATCGAAAAATCGAAAAATCGAAAAATCGAAAAATCGAAAAATCGAAAAAAAGAAAAATCGAAAAATCGAAAAATCGAAAAATCGAAAAATCGAAAAATCGAAAAATCGAAAAATCGAAAAATCGAAAAATCGAAAAATCGAAAAATCGAAAAATCGAAAAATCGAAAAATCGAAAAATCGAAAAATCGAAAAATCGAAAAATCGAAAAATCGAAAAATCGAAAAATCGAAAAATCGAAAAATCGAAAAATCGAAAAATCGAAAAATCGAAAAATCGAAAAATCGAAAAATCGAAAAATCGAAAAATCGAAAAATCGAAAAATCAAAAAATCAAAAAATCGAAAAATCGAAAAATAGAAAAATCGAAAAATCGAAAAATCGAAAAATCGAAAAATCGAAAAATCGAAAAATCGAAAAATCGAAAAATCTAAAAATCTAAAAATCTAAAAATCTAAAAATCTAAAAATCTAAAAATCTAAAAATCGAAAAATCGAAAAATCGAAAAATCGATAAATCGAAAAATCGAAAAATCGAAAAATCGAAAAATCGAAAAATCGAAAAATCGAAAAATCGAAAAATCGAAAAATCGAAAAATCGAAAAATCGAAAAATCGAAAAATCGAAATATCGAAAAATCGAAAAATCGAAAAATCGAAAAATCGAAAAATCGAAAAATCGAAAAATCGAAAAATCGAAAAATCGAAAAATCGAAAAATCGAAAAATCGAAAAATCGAAAAATCGAAATATCGAAATATCGAAAAATCGAAAAATTGAAAAATTGAAAAATCGATAAATCGAAAATCGAAAAATCGAAAAATCGAAAAATCGAAAAATCGAAATATCGAAATATCGAAATATCGAAAAATCGAAATATCGAAATATCGAAAAATCGAAAAATCGAAAAATCGAAAAATCGAAAAATCGAAAAATCGAAAAATCGAAAAATCGAAAAATCGAAAAATCGAAAAATCGAAAAATCGAAAAATCGAAAAATCGAAAAATCGAAAAATCGAAAAATCGAAAAATCGAAAAATCGAAAAATCGAAAAATCGAAAAATCGAAAAATCGAAAAATCGAAAAATCGAAAAATCGAAAAATCGAAAAATCGAAAAATCGAAAAATCGAAAAATCGGAAAATCGAAAAATCGAAAAATCGAAAAATCGAAAAATCGAAAAATCGAAAAATCGAAAAATCGAAAAATCGAAAAATCGAAAAATCGAAAAATCGAAAAATCGAAAAATCGAAAAATCGAAAAATCGAAAAATCGAAAAATCGAAAAATCGAAAAATCGAAAAATCCAAAAATCGAAAAATCGAAAAATCAAAAATCGAAAAATCGAAAAATCGAAAAATCGAAAATTCGAAAAATCGAAAAATCGAAAAATCGAAAAATCAAAAAATCAAAAAATCGAAAAATCGAAAAATCGAAAAATCGAAAAATCGAAAAATCGAAAAATCGAAAAATCGAAAAATCGAAAAATCGAAAAATCGAAAAATCGAAAAATCGAAAAATCGAAAAATCGAAAAATCGAAAAATCGAAAAATCGAAAAATCGAAAAATCGAAAAATCGAAAAATCGAAAAATCGAAAAATCGAAAAATCGAAAAATCGAAAAATCGAAAAATCGAAAAATCGAAAAATCGAAAAATCGAAAAATCGAAAAATCTAAAAATCTAAAAATCTAAAAATCTAAAAATCTAAAAATCGAAAAATCGAAAAATCGAAAAATCGAAAAATCGAAAAATCGAAAAATCGATAAATCGATAAATCGATAAATCGAAAATCGAAAAATCGAAAAATCGAAAAATCGAAAAATCGAAAAATCGAAAAATCGAAAAATCGAAAAATCGAAAAATCGAAAAATCGAAAAATCGAAAAATCGAAAAATCGAAAAATCGAAAAATCGAAAAATCGAAAAAAAGAAAAATCGAAAAATCGAAAAATCGAAAAATCGAAAAATCGAAAAATCGAAAAATCGAAAAATCGAAAAATCGAAAAATCGAAAAATCGAAAAATCGAAAAATCAAAAAATCGAAAAATCGAAAAATCGAAAAATCTAAAAATCTAAAAATCTAAAAATCTAAAAATCTAAAAATCTAAAAATCTAAAAATCTAAAAATCTAAAAATCTAAAAATCTAAAAATCTAAAAATCTAAAAATCTAAAAATCTAAAAATCTAAAAATCTAAAAATCTAAAAATCTAAAAATCTAAAAATCTAAAAATCTAAAAATCTAAAAATCTAAAAATCTAAAAATCTAAAAATCTAAAAATCTAAAAATCTAAAAATCTAAAAATCTAAAAATCTAAAAATCTAAAAATCTAAAAATCTAAAAATCTAAAAATCTAAAAATCGAAAAATCGAAAAATCGAAAAATCGAAAAATCGATAAATCGAAAAATCGAAAAATCGAAAAATCGAAAAATCGAAAAATCGAAAAATCGAAAAATCGAAAAATCGAAAAATCGAAAAATCGAAAAATCGAAAAATCGAAATATCGAAAAATCGAAAAATCGAAAAATCGAAAAATCGAAAAATCGAAAAATCGAAAAATCGAAAAATCGAAAAATCGAAAAATCGAAAAATCGAAAAATCGAAATATCGAAATATCGAAAAATCGAAAAATTGAAAAATCGATAAATCGAAAATCGAAAAATCGAAAAATCGAAAAATCGAAAAATCGAAAAATCGAAAAATCGAAAAATCGAAAAATCGAAAAATCGAAAAAAAGAAAAATCGAAAAATCGAAAAATCGAAAAATCGAAAAATCGAAAAATCGAAAAATCGAAAAATCGAAAAATCGAAAAATCGAAAAATCGAAAAATCGAAAAATCGAAAAATCGAAAAATCGAAAAATCGAAAAATCGAAAAATCGAAAAATCGAAAAATCGAAAAATCGAAAAATCGAAAAATCGAAAAATCGAAAAATCGAAAAATCGAAAAATCGAAAAATCGAAAAATCGAAAAATCGAAAAATCGAAAAATCGAAAAATCGAAAAATCAAAAAATCAAAAAATCGAAAAATCGAAAAATAGAAAAATCGAAAAATCGAAAAATCGAAAAATCGAAAAATCGAAAAATCGAAAAATCGAAAAATCGAAAAATCGAAAAATCGAAAAATCTAAAAATCTAAAAATCTAAAAATCTAAAAATCTAAAAATCTAAAAATCGAAAAATCGAAAAATCGAAAAATCGATAAATCGAAAAATCGAAAAATCGAAAAATCGAAAAATCGAAAAATCGAAAAATCGAAAAATCGAAAAATCGAAAAATCGAAAAATCGAAAAATCGAAAAATCGAAAAATCGAAATATCGAAAAATCGAAAAATCGAAAAATCGAAAAATCGAAAAATCGAAAAATCGAAAAATCGAAAAATCGAAAAATCGAAAAATCGAAAAATCGAAAAATCGAAAAATCGAAATATCGAAATATCGAAAAATCGAAAAATTGAAAAATCGATAAATCGAAAATCGAAAAATCGAAAAATCGAAAAATCGAAATATCGAAATATCGAAATATCGAAAAATCGAAATATCGAAATATCGAAAAATCGAAAAATCGAAAAATCGAAAAATCGAAAAATCGAAAAATCGAAAAATCGAAAAATCGAAAAATCGAAAAATCGAAAAATCGAAAAATCGAAAAATCGAAAAATCGAAAAATCGAAAAATCGAAAAATCGAAAAATCGAAAAATCGAAAAATCGAAAAATCGAAAAATCGAAAAATCGAAAAATCGAAAAATCGAAAAATCGAAAAATCGAAAAATCGAAAAATCGAAAAATCGGAAAATCGAAAAATCGAAAAATCGAAAAATCGAAAAATCGAAAAATCGAAAAATCGAAAAATCGAAATATAACCGTCTAACCTGGAATTGTCTGTAAACCAACTTTCCTCTACCGAAAAAGTGTACTGAATTATTTGCAACCAGATTAAAAAAAATAACCTTCTTTATCCAGTTACTAATATTATATGTTATCGTAAAAGAGATAGGGATCTGCTGCCTTTATTCACTCGGAAAAATAACCTGGTACTCTGTAAAGATATAAAAGGACACTTAGATAAAATAGGTTCGTTAGAATACACTTTAGAAAATTGACGCATTTTTTTTTACCGTTCAGTACGTAGTTTAAAATGTGTGCTTTTACAAATAAAAAATATAGCTCAATTCCTATTGGTCATTCTACTACTATGAAAGAGGCATATAAAAGATTTGCTCTAGTTTTGAAGAAATAAAAATTAAATACAAACAACACAGTGGACAATTTGTGTTGATTTAAAAATGGTAAACTTCCTCCTTGGACAGCAAAGTTGATATACAAAACACCTCTGTTTTTTATGACTTTGGGACACCAGAGCTAAAAATCTGCACTGGATTAACAGATATTGTCCTTTAAGGGATGTAATGGTTCAGGGAAAACAAAACGTAATCAACGAACCTTTGGTTAAGAGAGAAAACATTTTACTACTACCCTTGCATATCAAGTTGCGGCTTATGATGCAATTTGTAAAAGCTTTAAATCGAGATGTTTTAGATACTTGCTAGGGATTAGCATCGAAACACTAAAAGCTGGTATATTTGATGGTCCCTAAATAAGGCAACTTATTGAAGATCCATAATTTACCACATCAATGAATGAGACTGAATCTAACGCTTGGTGGTTTTTTGTTCAAGTAGTTCAAAATTTTCTTGATAATCATAAAGCAGAAACTTACTTATAATTAGTGGCAACTATCCTTTCTATTTTTAATAGTCTCGGTTGTAACATGAGTATATACGTTCACTACTTCCAGAAAACTTAGGTAATTGTTGGTAAAGAACAAAAAAAATATTCTATCAGGGCATTAAAACTAATGCTGGAGCCTTTAGCGAGACAACCCTAGTAAACTCCATGCTAGAAAGTCTTATAAAAGAAAGACGAAATCTGATGTCTGTTTTGGATTCTGCATCCAAAAATTACCCAGGAACAGTTAAAAATCGCGGTCACCAAAATGTATGTTGGCATATTTATTATGTACTACTTCTATATTCTTAGAGACCGAAGGAGTTCTTTACACCTAAAAATGTTACTATAAAAAAAAACAATGTAGCGCAAAGGAAAGACAAAGTTGAGTAAAACATTTAGACATCTAAATAAAACAAATGAACCAGAAATAAAATAAAGTTTATTGTGCAATAGAAAAAAAATAAATTAGTGAAAAAGAAAACGGCGCAACTAATTCAATCAAGACCAACGAGGGCATTTTCGTCCAAATTTTGGACACGTAATAAGAGTTAAAACACAAAAATTTAGGCGAAAGTTTAAAATCGAAAAGGGAACAATTAATGGTTCCACATCCATATTGGAATGGACAAAGAAATTTTAAATCTAAAATAGCAACTAAAGATTTCAGTGTTATTTGTGCTCAAAACTTTGGATACAATGACGTCACTATTCTTATTGAGAAAAATGCTAATAGAAAATTATGAAGAAATCATATTGAACTAACCAATGACGAAAAACTACTAGAGGTCTGTTTTAACAATGATCAGACACCAGTTACTGATACCACGATCGTGCGCAGTATATATTTTGGCGGTCTAAATAGCCTACTGCGAAGAATCCCGGTGTGGATAACTGTTTTCTTATCGTTATTGGAACAAGCCTTAGACTAATCCATTTATTCATAAGTAAGCCCTTCTTTATTGCAATATTCAGATTATGTTTATTATTACGCATCGGCTGCTGCATTAGAAAGAAGGAGACAGCTGCTAATTTGAGTGGGGATGGTTTGTGCAAGTATGTTTATTGTTTATCTGAGGAGCGAACATGCGTTTTACGAATGAATCCCTATTTACGTTCAGTACGATTGTGTATTTACCTGAAAACCACTATATGACTTTAATAATTGAAACGAGGAAAAATACATTAAACTGATAATAAATAATATTAGGATTGCAGATATACTTCCATACTGTAATTTTAAAAGCATTCTGTGCGTTTTTGAGCCTTATGTATGAATTATAACCATAAACAATATTTGTAACAATACTCTCCCATACTTCCTCATAATAATTTGACAACTACGTGGATGACAGCGTAAATGCGATTTTTGTAAATATGATTAGTCTAGTAGTTGTTCTTCGTTGGAACTAGGGAAAAACCTCGAGATAGTAGGCAATAAAAAAGGTAATAAGGATTCATAAAAGAGATGACCAACAAATATGTCTAAATTATAAAGAAATAAAACTTTTTGATATTGCTTAGAAAAAACTATGACCACTTATACAACAAATATCAATGAACATAAAGAATAATGCCTGGATCCCTTATGTTAACTCAGTACACTATCTAGATACTTAATTAAATGCAAGATCTCGTTGGAAAGTCCATGTTAAGAAGAAAGATCAAAAATTAAATATAAAATTCAAGAAAATGTACTGGTTAATTGGTAGAAATTCCAGTCTATCTACATCTACAGAACTGTTTTGTATAAACAAGTCCTTAAACCATTTTGGTCTTATGGCATTCAACTCTGGGGTTGTATCATAACCTATAGATTACTAAAAAAATATTGAGGGACATTGTCTATGCTCCTTGGTATAGTAGAAACAGCGACTTCCATCGAGATCTTCAGATGGATACACCAACATGAAGTTGTTGAGGCGATCCAGCTTCTTGACAACACCAACCTGACAAGAAGTCTCAAGATAGTGAATCCGTTTGATTTAACCAAGAGTAACAATTGCCAGAGCATTGTGGTTTAGAGCCAGTTTTTCAATCACAGTTTAAACTTTCATTCACTTAAACTTGGATCAGATATAGAACTCAGATTACCATCTATAGCGTTTTTTAATAATGTCAGTATCACATTTCAGGTAATCTAAGTTTAATTTATATTGGTACAGTTCATCAAATTTCTAGAGGTGTTCGACTCCCAGACAGAGAACGCGCTACGTGTGACTAAGATAGCTATTGTACAGTCTGCTAAACAAGTTATTTTAAATAGTTTTTAATATTTTTAGGTAATTAAATTTTACAAGTGTGGAATAGTTTAGGGATTAAATTGGTCTGATTGAACTTTCTTAGAACGTTTTTAAAAGCAGCTAAAGATAGTATGTAGAATTGAAAATAATTATTATGCCATAAAAGGTGTTTTGGAATTCCTTCAACCTTTTGAAATTGAGTCAGAAAATATAAATTTTATAGGATAGCGGAAAATACCTATAATTTTTTGTAGGCCTTTGTAAATCGTGGAAATAGTTTATATTTTATTTCTACCTTATTAAGGAAAATGGTACCTATTATTAATAACGGTTGTTTCTGAAACATTACTAAAATTTTCGAAATTTTGTTTTTCTACAAAATAATAAACTATACTATTTAGAAAAAAATTTATTTCTCTTATAATTTTATAAAAAATAATAGGGGAATATTTACATTTCTTGATCTATTAAACAAAACGATAAATTATCTCGACGAATGACACCATGTTCTAGTACGGAAGTTACATTTTTGTTGGTGGTTTCATGGGTTTCATATCAATTTTTTGTAATTGTAGTTTACACGTACATATACCTCTTAACACTTGTTTGCTTTATTAAAAAAAAGTGTTGTTGTGATTTACGTCGAAATAAGTCAAAAACAACTTGAAACCCCATATAAAATCAAAAAGGAGAAACGGAAAAAAATTGAGCCTGTAAATGAACACAACTCAGAAACAAAAATAGCTATCTAATAATAAAAAAATAAAATTTGATTCTTGTGCAGCTTCATCTATATCATTAACTGTTTTTGGTTTTTTAATGGTTTTTCTTGGTGATGAAAATTCCGATATCTCACGGTTATCGATTCTTTTTTTCTCTCCAGAAATGCGGACGACAGTGTTTTTAGATACTCCTGTGGCTGCAGCAACACGATCATTTACATTTTTAAATGGTATTGAAGGTGAATTAAAGTTTCCTTCTCTTCTCATAAACTCTATAACATTGGCTATTATTTCGCGAGATTGACTGTTAATCACGCGGCCTCTTAATTTGCTATTAAACTCCATACTTAGGTTCTATTAAACTGTAATGAGCAAAAAACACAAACGAAAATAAAAGAAATGTTTTAGCGAAATTTACATTTGACATTTACGTCTGAATGAAATAGTGAAATACTTGATGCGCAGAGTGTACTTTCATTGCGTAAATCCGTCGGGATGCCTGTCAGTAGTGCTTTCTCTGTCTAGCCGTCGAAAGCCTCTAGAAATTTGATGAACTGTAGTTCTGAATCGAGATACTTCTGACAAAATTAAATGGTCTATGTCAGTTTGACGTTTTTAAAAACATATTCATTAACAGTGAAGATGAAAAATTGTACGAAATAAAAAAAAAACATGACGGACCGCCAGTTTTTCTAGCAACGAAAAAGAATTGCTGGTAAATGTTAATTGCTCTACTTGCTAGTGGTAATTAAGAAGGATACCGATGCAAAAAATCGTACAGTAAATAGAACCATGACTTTAGGAGTTAAAGTATTATTTCTAGAAAAAAGAATATATGTTATTATAAATGTTATTATCTATAAATACTCCTACTATTTTGTTAATTATGTTAGCCGTTTTATTAGACAATCGAAAACTTGCATATTCTCTTGGGTATATGGTACATTAATATGCATTAAATATGTAGCATTTACACCATCGTCTTTACTTATTACTTCGAACATAAAATGTACAAAAATTGTAAAATATACTTATATTATGTCAGTGTCAAAACATTGATCTTAGTTTAAACGCCCAACTTTGACAGTTCCAATTTTCCGGATAGTTTAAATTAAGTTCAGACGTGAACTACATTTGAAATACACCATCTTTCAATTAAACTCAGTTCATTTGTTAAACTTAGCTTAGTTTCATTAAAAAACTGGCTCTTGTGTTATAGGTTGGTTTAGTATAGTTATCAGACCTTTAGATATACTAGCGATTAGAATTTTTTAATTTTTAAGATAGGTCAGAATAAAATTACCCATTGATCAAATTTTGATCAGATGATAATATTAATAAATGCCTCTTATGGAATGTTTTTTTCATAAAAAAAGCACTTATACAAAAAATAAAAATAACAGAAAATGTTATAGGACAGTGTCAATAACGAAAAAGAAGTACAAATTAGAACTAAAAATGCTTTTTATAGGGTTTAAACAAGCCTTTGATTCAACGAATGGAAACAAAACTGCTGCTGGCCATACAAAAACTAGGAATATTTAAAAGTTAAGGCAAAAACAATGGATACGAGAAACAAAAATTATTAAACCAAAAAAGGAGAAGCTGAAGAATTCACATATAATAAAGAAATTATAAAGTACATTCGCTATTAGCAACTCTTTAGAACCTCTCACTAGAAAAAGTGACAAGGAAAATTTTCCTTGTTCAAGATATTACTAATTTCTTCCACTAATTTTGTAGTGCTGATTAAGAATTCAGACGTAATTTTATCGTATCACATCAGTTTTTAAGTAAACTTGATATCTTGGCTATTTTATATTTTTTAATAAAAAGAAATTTAATTATTGAGTTTTGGCACTCTTTCCTTGAATAGTGCGACCTCTCGTGGGAGAATATATTAGTTGCAACCGCAACGTACTTATTTGAAACGTTAGAGTGTTTATTTGAGAAAATTGTTTACGTTTTACTCTTGATATTTAATGAATGTTATTAGTGATTTGTGATTAAAAAACTTGTAAAAATGTCTTTAAGAAAGTGTCATAATAGTGCGGATACATTTTGTTACATCTGTGGAAACTTTATGACTTCGAAGCAGAAACAGAAAATTAGTGAGTTTGTAGAAAATACGTATAATGCTTATTTTGGTTTTAAAATACAAATAAAATCGTGGACTCTGCAGTTAGTTTGTACTATTTGTGTTGAGCAATTGAGGCAGTGTACAAATTGTAAAAGACAATATCTGCCATTTGGTAGACCTATGATATGGAGAGAGCGGACTAATCATATTGATGATTGTTATTTTTGCTGTACTAATGTCAAAAGGTTTTAATGCTGAAAATAAAAATAAAATAGTCTATGCAAATGTAACATCAGTTACACGTCCGATTCCACACGGCTCAGACATTCTAGTGCCCCTTCCAACCTCAATTTCTGATCTTGGTTCGCCAGAACAAAATCTACAGCGCCAAGAGTCAACAGAAGTTTTTGAACCAATCTTCAATCAGCCACAGAGATTTATTCAAGGTGAATTAAATGATTTGGTTAGAGATTTAAGTTTGTCTAAAAAATCTGCTCAACTTCTGGGGTCTAGACTTCATGCAAAACACCTGTTAGATCCTAATACACATTTTTCTTGGTATAGGAAACGTGAAGAAGAATTTGTAACTTTTTTCAGTGAGGAAGAATCATTGGTTTATTGGAAAAATATTTCGGGTCTCATTGTAAAGTTAGGAGGGCAATATGATCCTGGAGCCTGGAGACTTTTCATAAATTCTTCGAAACGGAGTTTGAAAGGTGTTCTTTTACACAATTCTAATCAGTATGCTTCTGTTCCTTTTGCTCACTCTGTTAATTTAAAAGAGACTTATGAAAATTTGGAGAAAGTACTGGATAAAATTGGATATAAAGAACATGGTTGGCAGCTTTGTGGAGATCTGAAGATTATAACTATGTTGTTAGGCCAACAGTCAGGATACACAAAATATCCTTGTTTTTTGTGTGAGTGGGATAGTAGAGCACGAGGCAAGCACAACATACAAAAACAATGGAATCCTCGTAAAAATCTTAAACCTGGAACCAAAAATATACGAAAAAATTTAATTGATCCTAAAAAAATTTTATTACCTCCACTTCATATTAAACTCGGAATGATGAAACAATTCGTTAAAGCATTGGATAAAGAGAATGCTAGTTTTCAATACTTGTGTCAAAAATTCCCAAGATTATCTGATGCAAAAATAAAAGAAGGAGTGTTCGATGGACCACAAATTAGATCTTTAATGACTGATGAAAGATTCGATACAACAATGAATACTACTGAATTAGAAGCTTGGCTGGCGTTTAAAGATGTTGTCAACAATTTTTTAGGAAATCACAAACACTCTGATTATAAAAATATTGTTGCAAACTTATTGGATAAGTATCAGAAATTGGGCTGTAATATGAGTATAAGAGCTCTTTCACACGGGGATACTGTATGCCAGATACGCGTATCCGAGATACAGAATCGCGGTCGAAAAGTTGGGCTGCTGTATCGAATTCACGCATCTCTACAATCAGTACTAAAATGGTCACAGTGGCGTGCCTAGGTTTGAATTAGAAATGTGCATTATACTGAGGTATATAATACAGTGACCCAAATAAAATGCACATCGTATAGGCTTTTTTTTTGTAAATGCTGTAGATACATTTTGACTTTCCCATCTTCTATTGCCTTAAAAATGATAACGAATGACATGCAAATAAACATACACGTGACCTTATTGAATGTATAAAATCAGTCTACAAATCTATTGATAACACAGAACCAGTGGCAGTAGTATTTCTTGATTTGGCAAAGGCGTTTGACACTGTGAGCCATTCGCAGTTGTTTGATGTCTTGGAAGACGCAGGTATACGAGGGTTGCCACTTAAATTCTTTGAAAGTTACTTATCACATAGAAAACAAGTTGTAAAAATAGAAAATGAACGTAGTACTGAAAAACTGGTGTCATTTGGCGTGCCTCAAGGAACTGTTCTGGGGCCAATACTATTTAATTTATATTTAAATAATATATTTTCTTACAATTCTACAGGCAAATTAATTGGTTTCGCAGACGACACGGCTGTAATATATAATGCAAAAACATGGGGAGATTTAAAAAGTAAAATTGAAAATGATTTAAAAAATATATTCGATATTTTTAATCACAAATTACTAACAGTTAATCATAAAAAAACATATATTGTACCGTTTACTAGCTATAAAAATAATTTACCTGATTATAAGAAAATAATTGTCAACAATATCGATATCTATCTGAAAAACGAAATAAAATATCTTGGAATAAAACTAGATTCGCACTTAAGATGGACTTCTCATTTGTCAGACGTTGCTAAGACGTTAAGATTTTTATTGTATAAATTTAAACAATTAAGAAAAATACTGGATTTATCACATCTGAAAACAGTTTACTACGCACTTGTGGAATCCCGTCTGAGATACGGTATTGCCAGTTGGGGAGGAACCATGCCTGGTCATTTGGAACAAGTAGAAATACTCCAAAGAAAAATATTAAAAGTAATTACTTTTAAGAAAATGAAATATAGCACAGAGCTCCTATTTAAAGAAGTAAATGTAATGAGTTTGAGACAACTGTATATTTTTAGTTTGGTAATTTACCTTTTTAAAAACCGTGCTGACTTAAAAACACTTGACCATCATTATCAAACAAGAAATAAGTCTAAAGATTTTGTACAAACAAAAACAGCTAAAAAAACAATAGGAACTAGGTATTTCCAATTTTTAGCACCACGATTATTTAACTTTCTCCCAGAAATATATAAAATGTATTTAAGAAAATTAAACTCAATATCATCTCTAAAAACTATTTTTAAAAGATACATAAAATCATTAAAGGCCGATGACATTGAAAAAATTCTTGAAATCTAAGAATAATAATATGTATCTAACAAAAAAAAAAAAAAAAAAAAAAAAAAAAAAAAAAAAAAAAAAAAAAAAAAAAAATATGTATACGAAGTGTAAACCTTTTTTACTGGTCAGTGTACCCCATGCTCAACCTTGAAGGTCTTAATGGGTTGCACGGATCAAAAAAAAATTTGTATTATTTTATATTATATGTACATTATATACCCTTTGTAGTAAGTTTACTGTCATTAAGTTTAACAAAAAGTTGCTTATTTTATAATTTTTTACCCATATATAGCCCGTGTCAAGTTTTTATTTTCTACCAATTCAGTTTTGGGTTACTGGAGTTTAGTTGTATAAAATACTTTTTAACAAAAAAACATTTAAAAGAAACGCATCGCGTAAACAGATTAATTTATGCAGGTTAGCGTAAATTCTAGTAACCTTAAAATGAATTGGTAGAAAAAATAAAAAAAAGTTGAAAATTGGTATATGGGTAAAAAATTAGTAACTTTTAGGCATAGGTTTTTTGCTTTTTTTATAAAAAAAGTCAATTTTGACATTAAAAGTCACGTGATTTTCCATTTGCATGTTATTGGTTATCATTTTTGAAGTAACAAAAAATGGCAAAGTCAAAATGTATCTACATCATTTAGAAAAAAAAAATCACATACGATGCGCACTTTATGTGTAACACTGTATATTAAGCAAAAGTAATACCTGTGATATTTTCAATATAGATACGGTTGGTGATGAAATAATATTCCAATTAATACAGTCAAAACTCATAAATCAATTTGGAATCAATTCATGTTTTTTTATCAATTAAAATGTACTAGTTTGACACGCAAATGCATCTGTAGAGTTCATTACTACTAGGAATATAAAAATTCCGTAGTTTAGGCTAATTGTTTATTCGTGAAATAATTTTAAAAAACTCTTCGTGCATCTAATTTAATCCTTTCTCAAATAAATTAAACTATCAAACTAAATGCACTCAGGATACCTACCTACCATTGAAAAATCCTGCGCCTATGATATAATCTCCGGTATCCAGTCAATTCGTCGCGCGACAATTTATCGCGCGACCTTTCAGAGCCGACAATTCATCGCCACGACTTTTCATCGCTACGACAGTTTATCGCTACGACAATTCATCGCCACAAAAATATCGTATTGTATCTATGATTTATACAGTATGTCTGAAAAACAAACAATTTTTTTTGTACCATATTGAATTTTTCTTATAAGTACCAAATAAAATTATTTTTTCGAAAAAATTACAAAATATCTTACTCTAAATTACACAAAAATATGATTTACTTTTTTTCTGCTAATCAAGTAGTTTTTACTAAGAAAAATATAATAAATATCAATAATGTATTATTGATAAGCCAATTTAAAGTGTATAAGCGGCAGTCGCAGGTTCTCAACAGTCCTTTACCTACTATTTAAAAAGGATTATCTTCATTAGCCAATTCGGGTAAGTTACCACATTAGTTAATAATAATAGAAAATTATAATTATCCTTTATTAATCCTTTCAAGGAGAAATTCATAGTGTAATCAATATTTAATTCTAAAAAAGATTATCTTCAATAGCTTGTTTGTGTAAGTTAGTATTTTAGATGCCCTGTTTATAATATACAATATAAGGTTTAAATAAGAAATACCAACGAACTGTATTCATTCTTATTTTGTCTTTGTACGAGTTTACATCATTGTAAAATTTGAAAATGCCGTTACAATTTGTTGACAGCGAAACAGGTCACAAAATGCTTTTATACAATGGCCATACACATTCTAGAGAAAAAATTTCTGGAGAAAAAGGTATTTGGAAATGTTCTCTATATCATAAATGGAGATGTACCGGTCGAATTCATACCATAGGCAATGAAATTGTGAAGAGTACCGAACATAATTATGTGTCAGATAGTGCTGACGCCGAAGTAAGAAGAGCTGTTAAAAAAATTAAAGTTTTAGCTGAACAAAGTGGTTCCACTACTCAACAAATCATTGCAAAGGTTTCCGAGGGTTTATCATCATCGGCTGCAGCCAGATTACCACAAGTGAGTGCAATGAAAAGAACTATTCAACGAAAAAAGGAAAAGACAAGGAATTCCTGCGATTCCAAATTCTCTGCTTCAATTAGTAATTCCACAGGAATATACACTGACAAGCAGTGGTCAGTTATTTTTAATGTACGACAGCGGCCCATCAGAAGATCGAATATTAGTGTTTACAACAGCAAGAAATCTTGACTACATGTTGGAGTGTGAACACTGGTACGGAGATGGAACTTTTTCAACAGCCCCTAATATGTTTTCCCAAATATATGCAATCCATGGTGTCAAATATTCAAATACCATTCCAACAGTATATGAAATTCTGCCAAATAAAAGAGAAGAAAGCTATAGACGTTTATATGCAGCATTAAAAAATTTGAAACCTGAACTTTGTCCTACATCTTTTTTAATGGATTTCGAAAAAGCAGCGATGAATACGGTACGAAGTGAATTCCCTAATACTCAAATTCGTGGATACTTTTTTCATTTTTCTTAGTGTATATGGAGACAAATCCAGAATACCGGATTTCAGAGGCGATATGTGGATGAAGAAGTGTTTTCATCAAATTTGCGACTTCTGGCTGCACTTGCTTATGTTCCTGAAGACGATGTAGAGAGTGCTTTGATTTATTATTGGAAAGTGAATTCTATGCAGAAAACGAGATTTAATAAACTATTTTGAAGACACGTGGATTGGTAGATTAGACAGAAAAGGAAGAAGACGGTTACCAAAATTTCCTATATCTTCTTGGAATTGTTACAATGCAGCCAGAGAGGGAATTGCTAGAACCAGTAATGCAGTTGAAGGATGGCATAACAGTTTCAGTTCAATTGTTTCCATTGCACATCCCAACATTTGGAGGCTAATTAAGGCTTTACAAAAGGAGGAAAGCCTTAACAAATTGAAAATAGAGCAAATTGTGGCAGGTAATGAAATTACTCAAAAAAAAAATTACAAAGATTCTGCACGTCGTTTAAAACTACTTACAGAATCCTACGACGCTCGTAATACCATGGAATATCTTCGAGGAATTGCGCATAATTTTCGAATGCAAGTCTAAATTATTTAATATTATTATATTATATTAATTCAATTTAAAATGTAATAACTATCAACTACAATTTTTTATAATATATTTTTTTTTCAATATACCTACTTGTTTTTTATTACCTATACTAAAAAATATATAAAATAAAATTTTGATTATAATAAAAAAAATAAAATAAACCATAAAATGAATTCTAAAAAATGGCTGGCGACAAATTGTCGTGGCGGTGAATCGTCTTACGGTGAATGTCGGCTCTGAATTTTCGCGCGATGAATTATCGGGCGATGAGTTGACGTAGATCCATAATCTCCGTTGCAAAAGTATCCATGTCTGAAAAGGTCCATATATCGTAATAGTAATTCTGTATGCGGCTACGCATTCAGCGTCCGCGGCTGACGGTGCCGGGATACAAAAATTCCGTATCGTGATACTGTATGCGTCGCCCGTACCGTGTGAATAGGTCCATTTGAATGTATGATCAGCCTGAATCTCGGATACGCGTATCTCGTATACAGTATCTTCGTGTGAAAGCGCTCTAAAACTTCACTTTTTAGATTCACATTTAGATTTTTTTCCTGATAATCTTAGTGATTATAGTGAAGAACAGGGAGAAAGGTTCCACCAAGACATAAAAACTATGGAAACAATATATCAAGGTCGATGGAATGTGAATATGATGGCTGATTACTGCTGGTCACTGAAATGCGATATTACTGATGATATTCACAAAAAAATGACACCCAGGCGTAATTTTATGGCTAAACGTAAAAGATGCCACTCAAAATAATTCTGTTGTAATGATTTTTATTGATATTTTCTTAATAAGTGTTTAAATATATTTATTTGTAACATAATTGATTTTTTCTTAAAATTTCGAAAAAAATTATTTTTCCCTTTTGTAAAAAAACTTGATGTGATAGAGTATATCTGTATGTATTTTTGTGATAAGAATGCTAAGAATTAATGATATTTTTTACTCAAATAGAAACAATGTTCCAAAAATTTTCATTTGATGGCCGGTGAAATTAATAAAGGGACGCTGAGAACATGGGAATGACAAGTCATTGCATACACAGATGATGTAGTGGTTAATTTAAAAAACAAGAAAAAATTTGGAAAAATATCGAACAAAATTAAAGAATCAGGAAAAATTGAGGGACTGCAGTTAAACCAACAAGAACCAAAAATATGAGATTAGATAATAAAGCAGCATCAAGAAGTATTAAATAGCGAAAAAATAATCACTACAAATAAAACCTTCCACGCAAACGAAAATTTATTTAAAGTAAATTACCCACAAAAAAAACACGAAAATATAGATCTACAACACAATCATCTGACCAATATACTACTGTACCCAGCTAAAACAAAGAATATAACAAAAAAATTCAACAAGAGCTGAAAGAAGACATAATAAAATAAAGAAATCCATAGATACAGTGTAGGAAACGTTTTCACAGAAAAAATATAACACTGGTTTTTTAAATATTACAATGGGATCCAAGAGGAAAATAAAGACGTGGAAGACCTAGATCAAGAAAGCTGATTGAAGTGAAAGAAGCTATACGTAGGTGGGTAAATCATTATTAACAAGAAAAAGTGAATTTTTTTAAATTTAATTAATAGTATTTTGCGGACCATCTCATATTGGAAAAATTAATAACTTCTAGTTCTTGGATAAAGTTAAATCAAGTGTTACATGTTAAATTTAAACAAAACATTATAATGTAACTTGTTACCTGTAGATGGTGTTGCCCTCCATCTTCATTTCTGGTGGAATAAATTTTCTTTGGGGAGCGTACGATTTCGGTCTGGCTGGCTGTATGTATTTACACTTTTTCCTCATCATTGGTGGTGGTGGCGGGCAAACTGGAGCATTCAGCGGTACGCAAACTGGATTGCACTCCACATGTTGACCCATACCGGGGACCGGCAGAACAGGCATCTTGGGTAGGTTGTCGGCGATCACCGGGATAGTACACGGTGCGCAACATGGCGGACACGGAGGGCAAGTTATATTAGATCTCGGCATATTAGGGTTATTTGGGGGGCAGCAAGCCATCTTTGCAGTTAAATAAGCGAGGACAAAAAATGAAATGAAAAAATTTTGAGTTGTTCGTTTCAAATTGTCAGTAACATGCCAAACTAATCACTGGCCGCGATCACTAGATGATGTTAATTTCATGTATCTAAAGGGTGTTCTTTTATTTAAATACATCAATATAGAGAAAAAAGATGAAAGATAGATAATAATTTAAGAATAACTAATTTTTCAGTTCATGGACCTCTGGTCAACGCATTTTCAAATTTGCACATACTTTGATTACTATACGGTGCAAAAGAGAGGTCCGACACGCTCAACATAGAGCGCGGCCATTTTTATGCCTTTACCACAGTTTGTAGCTAAAGAATCAGTTCGCTCA
The DNA here is from genome assembly GCA_927349885.1 of Psylliodes chrysocephalus. Taxonomy (NCBI): domain Eukaryota; kingdom Metazoa; phylum Arthropoda; class Insecta; order Coleoptera; family Chrysomelidae; genus Psylliodes; species Psylliodes chrysocephalus. Next base: position 69,358,764 of record OV651814.1, read on the forward strand.
CTCTGCGTGGGCACTTTTGATCTCAATGTTCCAGTTTATACACTGCGCAACTCGGATTATACAATATATGACAACCACCTATAGTAAAACAGCAGTATTTTACGCATCCTGAATTTGTATCCCTGGAGTGGACTTTATTTTGGAACTTTCAACTGTTTCGAGTGAGCTAACTGATTCTTTAGCAATAAACTGTGACTCCAAAAATAATATTTTGTGACACTGACAGCAGCAAGCAAAATATTAAAATTATTGCGCCAAGATGTAGGCAACACGTAATAAGGCATCAAAATGGCGGAGTTTTTTATCTCCTTTTAAAAGGCACTCAGAAAGCTGCGCAGTGCGACCATTCTCCGTATAGTAAGAGAAAATCAAAGTATGTGCAAATTTGCTTTACAAATACGAAGACTATATAGAAGAAGGCCAATCGGCATACCAGGAATGCGATCCCATTTAGATAATATATTGACAGATAGGCTACCACTGCCTAAATCTATACAATGTTGATGTCGCTACAATGTTGCTATAATAAAATGATTTTCTTTTTCTAATGTAGGCTTTCTCGCTCATATTAGAATTTTTAGCAGTAGCGTACGTAAACGGATTGCGTTGGGTTATTTTAAATGTGAAAATAGTTACTGTAAATAGATGAAAAATATAAAATACAGTTCATCAAATTTCTAGAGGCTTTCGACGGCTAGACAGAGAAAGCACTACTGACAGGCATCCCGACGGATTTACGCAATGAAAGTACACTCTGCGCATCAAGTATTTCACTATTTCATTCAGACGTAAATGTCAGATGTAAATTTCGCTAAAACATTTCTTTTATTTTCGTTTGTGTTTTTTGCTCATTACAGTTTAATAGAACCTAAGTATGGAGTTTAATAGCAAATTAAGAGGCCGCGTGATTAACAGTCAATCTCGCGAAATAATAGCCAATGTTATAGAGTTTATGAGAAGAGAAGGAAACTTTAATTCACCTTCAATACCATTTAAAAATGTAAATGATCGTGTTGCTGCAGCCACAGGAGTATCTAAAAACACTGTCGTCCGCATTTCTGGAGAGAAAAAAAGAATCGATAACCGTGAGATATCGGAATTTTCATCACCAAGAAAAACCATTAAAAAACCAAAAACAGTTAATGATATAGATGAAGCTGCACAAGAATCAAATTTTATTTTTTTATTATTAGATATCTATTTTTGTTTCTGAGTTATGTTCATTTACAGGCTCAATTTTTTTCCGTTTCTCCTTTTTGATTTTATATGGGGTTTCAAGTTGTTTTTGACTTATTTCGACGTAAATCACAACAACACACTTTTTTAATAAAGCAAACAAGTGTTAAGAGGTATATGTACGTGTAAACTACAATTACAAAAAATTGATATGAAACCCATGAAACCACCAACAAAAATGTAAAGCTAGCTTCCGTACTAGAACATGGTGTCATTCGTCGAGATAATTTATCGTTTTGTTTAATAGATCAAGAAATGTAAATATTCCCCTGTTATTTTTTATAAAATTATAAGAGAAATAAATTTTTTTCTAAATAGTATAGTTTATTATTTTGTAAAAAAACAAAATTTCGAAAATTTTAGTAATGTTTCAGAAACAACCGTTATTAATAATAGGTACCATTTTCCTTAATAAGGTAGAAATAAAATATAAACTATTTCCACGATTTACAAAGGCCTACAAAAAAATTATAGGTATTTTCCGCTATCCTATAAAATTTATATTTTCTGACTCAATTTCAAAAGGTTGAAGGAATTCCAAAACACCTTTTATGGCATAATAATTATTTTCAATTCTACATACTATCTTTAGCTGCTTTTAAAAACGTTCTAAGATAGTCCAATCAGACCAATTTAATCCCTAAACTATTCCACACTTTTAAAATTTAATTACCTAAAAATATTAAAAACTATTTAAAATAACTTGTTTAGCAGACTGTACAATAGCTATCTTAGTCACACGTAGCGCGTTCTCTGTCTGGGCGTCGAACACCTCTAGAAATTTGATGAACTGTAATATTTAAAAGATAGGTATGTTTGTATTGAACTGAATGAAAATATGATATTATTGTCATGTCAAAAAATATAATAAAAATGCAAAAAATATTTTATTGCTTCTAAAATATTTAGGTTTACAGCAAGGATTTGGAATTCTATAAAATATCTATACCTATTGAAAACATATACAATAGTAGAACCCGAGAATACCGATCAAGGAGAAGCGACAGCTTGGTGTTTTCAGTGTACCGTTTTGTAACGCGCATGTGCGAAACTAAGTTGTATATCACTCAAAATTATATTATCTGTCAAAATCAGTCCAAGTTGTGTTTAGTACGTGAGCAATGTTAAGTGATATTTTTTGGTGTTTGTTTTATGTAGTAATAAGATGAAGATTTTTACACACTTAGGTATTCTAATACAGATATAAAATGTGCCAAAAAAGTTATTAGGAAACTAAGAATTTTATCACATGCATAAATATTAAGTATAATGATTTAATCATTTTTGACATTTTATTTTTCAAATGCAGGTATTGTATTTTGTGAAATATATGTTTTTCTTCTTATAAATAAATTTAATAAACAATGAACTGCAGATTTTATTTATTTTATTTTGAAATTATATTTAAAAAAATATAATAAATTCGCGTGTTTCAATTAGGATTGGTCAAAGTGGGCGAAATCCTTTTATTATGGCTAAATTTTAAGTTACAATGATGTCAATATAAAGATGTTTTGCCCATTCATATTTACATTTATTGAATGAATCATACTGGAGTTGAGTTTGGAAATATTGGTGCATACTTAAATAAGTACTATTTCTAAAAATTCGTCTATGCACACATAGTCCAATGGACGTCCACTTTAGATCTATTTGAGGGTCAGGACGTCCATATCCGGGCATCCAGTGTACGTCCGATTATGCTAATTAAATTGACAGCTGAATATCAATACCCAGAGAACGTCTCTTTTTGGACTTAATTTTAAGTTTAGTAGTATTTTGACGTCCATCTTAGGTCACTATTTATTAAGCCTACCAGATAACACCCATCTATATATACTTCTTTTTTTTAATATAACTGGTCATTAAAAATTGACAAATTAAATCTATTGCATTTCATTCTATCAGCGGAAGTTTGAAATCTTATTCAATTATAACTGTATCTAGTAAAAAGTTTTCAAGTGGTTTCTTGGTCGAGCTCGTCTAGCGATTGAAAGCGTTTAACGATAATGGATGTGTCGTGAGTTCGATTCCTGCTCAGGTCAAGCAATTTTTAATAAAAAATAAATAAATGTTGTATAGCGGTTTGCGAAAATAACAAATTATTAATAATATAAAATAGTGTTTAGTAAGTTGCGGTTCTGTAAAAAAAATGGGGATGCGGTCTCAATGGAAATATAATCCTGGACGCTTTTTGAATGTCCAGTATTCGACGTCCAAATATATTCCAGAATTGGACGTACTCTGAATGGTCAAAAGTGTGCCATTTGTATACTTCACTGGACGTCCATTGGATGTCGGAAGTCCAGAAAAGTCATTTTTGGACGTCTAGACATCCAAAATTGTATATCGAATGGACGTCCAATGGACATATTTGTATTGTCTGGGTGATAGCCAGACCAGGTATTTAATTCTAAATACATAAACCTTAAATGACATCTCGTTTAACTTGGCGAGAAAACATTTGTTTCTACAGAAATGAGTGACAAACTTGAAAGTCCTTTTAATATAATATAAATCTAGAAATTCTAAAAATATGTAAGTACTTTTTAAACCTAAAAGCTTTGAAAATATATGCACATTGCAAATATTTAGTTAATTCTCTCAAACTTAATGTCTTTTTAATTGTTACCTATTTTTTTTGCACCCTTAATTTTATTTACCTTATTTTTACTTAGGGAAAAGGTAATTTAATTTAAATATGGGGCTTTTATTACATTTTTAACAATAAATAAACCAAATATTGAACAAATTTTATAGATAAATTATAAAATAATAAACGTCTTTTACTTTTATAACAAATAATTAATTATTACATAAAGAATTATATTTTGGTGCCGAAATTTCACCATTGCTATTAACCCTAACTACTGCAATGTAATTAAATCACATTGCAACATTTGCGCATGGACTATAACAATAATTTCAGATAATTTACCAAACTATTTCGCTCAGTGTAGAAAATTAGCATGTTTTCTCAGCGTGCTAAGTTGTGTATCAATCAAAGTCATGCTGTGAAAAAGGTACATCCGATATCAAAGGCACCTACAGCTACTGTCGCTTCTCCTTGATCGGTATTCTCGGGTAGAACTGAAGAAATACATATTATTTAAACATGAAAAAATATATATCTAATATCTAAAACAAACCAATATACATTTACTTATTAAGCATAAGTAGAAGTTTTTCAGGATATTAAAAAAAATATACAGTATGTCCCCCTAGGTTGGAATCATATGGAAAACTTTTTTATTATTAATTTTAGGAAAAAAGTTATTCTTCATAAAAAGTGCTGCATTATCTAAAACCTAGAATAGAGTCATCCAATATCAAATTTTTCAAACCGTATACGAGGTTTGTCAAAAAAACGTGAATTTTGCTCATAAGTAAAGTACGTTTATTTTTGACAAAAGGAAAGCGTATAATGTTGATAGTAGAGAAGAGAGAGAAAAAATTATGGATTATTGTAATTAGGTGGATCAATGCAAAATCTAGAAAAAAATCTGATTTTATAGATAGATCGGTGTTATTACATATATAAATATAATTTTTAATTCTAATCAACTTTTATTTATGAAAATTTTCGATTTTGTCAAAAATACGCGTGCTTTACTCTTGAGAAAAATTCATATTTTTTGACAAACCCCGTATACGGCTTGAAAAATTTGATATGTGATGACTGTATTTTAAGTTTTGGGTCATGCAGGACTTTTTATCATGAATAACTTTTTTTTTTCCTAAAATTAATAATAAAAAGTTTTCTATATGATTCCAACCTAGGGGGACATACTGTAAGAATTTTATTTACTTTTCTAATGACCTCGTTTAAAATATAAAAAATTTCGTTTTCTTATTTAAATTAGGTAAATGAATATTCTTATATAACTGATGATAGTTTATATTTTAGACCATGTACAAATATACACTATGCGTCCAAAAACTAATAACAATTTTTTTTTCTTTTCAAATCGGCAATTCTGCACAAATTTTTTGATATTGCATATACTTTTTCACTCATCTTAATTATTGTGTGTAATGTTTTATTTCTGTTTCGTAAGTTTGAAGCAGTACTGTTGGCAACAAAAAAGTCTTCGTAGTAACCGATTTTCTCTAGAGACTTCAATATAAAGTTACCAAAACATCTAGGTTTTCTGAAAAAGTATTCATATACAATTTAATGTATCAGCTGAGATGAAATCCAATATTTGATTTACTTCCTAATTAATGGTGACTCAAATTTTGTTGATGAGAGTTTTAGAGTCATACCTTGAACTTAATATTGAAGTGTATGAGCTACTTTTGTTCAAATTATAACTTCTTTTATTTGTTGGCAAGTTTAATACTCTTAAAGAAGTAGGTACTTGGCCCACAATCAAATGATTTAGTATCTAAGGAAATTACTATACTAAAACATATTATTGGTTCGCCAAATTTATTAAACACAATACGTTCTATTTTTTTAGGTGACATAAGTTCACCACTACACTCTTTCTCCTGCTTTTTTTGTGTAATACAAAGTTCCTAAAAAGTAAAGATACAATTTTTAAAAGTGTTCGATATTATTTAGAAACGTACAAACATAAATATATTTGTCGCGGCAAAGCCGTCCTCAAAAAGTGCCTTGAACAAATGTAATATATTCGTTCAACTTCTAACATTTCAGTCCATTCAAGTGATTCTAACCATAAGTTTCTTAGAATTCGTATTTTAGAACACTAAATATAATAACAATGTAATATTTTTTAATATTCATATTTTATTTTTCTTTTTTCTCCTAAAACGACGCCCATGTTCTTCGTTAAGAAATAATATTAACAAGTGAAACGTAACCTCACTTTCTCTTTTATATTTGAAATCACATAAAACACAAGTTTGTTCCTAGTATAAAATAAACCCTACAAACCATAGTCTCTTTTAACACCACCATACTTGAACAAATTTAAGTAAAAACCACATGATTCTCGATCATATTTTAGTCCTGTGCCGTCGGCTTGACCCTAATGAGATTACAACCTTGTTTTTTTCTCGCTTTACGCCTATTTGCATCTCAAGTTACGCTCCCTTCTACATGTCGTCAGCTGATCCCACCCGATCACAGCCGATCTAGTCTCCCTCTGTGTGACAGGTGTGGATCTTGTCAGTACGCTTTGTGTTTCCTTAGCATAAACAGCTTATTGCATCTCATCTTACAAATAACGTAAAAATACGAAACATCTAGAAGTGATAATCTACTAAAGGTAAATAAACTATGTCTTTTATTAATCTTTTTTATTTATTAGGTACAAATTACAGTAGCTCATAAGTTCGCATTAATAATCATGGAAATTGTTACAATTTTTTTTTAATTTATTGTATTTCTGGCACTCCCTAGGCCAGATATTTTTGATAATTATGAAAACGTTAATCCAGTTTTGTTCAGGTTGCGACAACATTGTCCAACTGGCATATTACACATTGCTACCCGATCGGTGCGCACGCCGGCCCGATCTTGACGGCCGCTGGCTCGATCGGCGCAGACTCCGGCTCGATTGGCACAGCCGTTGGATCTATTGGGGCAGCCGCCGTATTTAAGGTAGTCGCTGTCTCGATTTAAATAAGCCGTCGGCTCGATCGGACCACCTAGCTCCGGTTTAATAGAGGCAGCCGTTGGCTCTATTTGTGCCTTTTTCTCAGCCGATTCGGCCGTGGGCTCACTCAATAGTGGGACGTCGGGTGATGTGTTGCGGGCCCAAGTGTCAACTAAGACAAAGTCGATATTCTCTACCATCCGTTTTTTATTTATTTTCAGATGATATCTGCTATAAAGACACTTGCAGAATTGGCAGCCTCTAAGCTTCCTGAAGGTTGGCAGCGATGGAAAGCTGGTGTTTATACTGGGGTCGATTATGATGTTCAAGTTTTGAATAAAATTAGATTCGGTCTCCCAACAGTAGGACTGGTTCAAGCCTTCCATCCCACAGCAACTAGTCTCTCAGGACGTACGTACAGAGACATGAAAATCAAAATGCTGAGCTGGCCCTTTTGCGTGGGTCTGATAATAGGGCCGTCTAACTTGGCAGCTAGAATAAGAGGAGCGATTGCACATAATGACTTGGTGATTGCTGCCCTTACTAATTTAAAACCGCTTATGATTTCCCGTAAAGAAGCTTCCATTCAACTCTCGGGAGACTTATCCGAAAATGAAAGTATCCAAGGACGAGCTTCAAGTAGCGCAGGTACCTCGGAACGAGCGTCCAGTTTTTTAAATACCCATAGACAAGCGTCCAGAACTTTGGGACTTCCCCAGCGTAATAATGAAAGTTGTATTGATAGATTAGAAAAATCTACTGAGGAACTGAAGATCATGTTCCAATCATTTAAGCCACCTTCTGATAATGAATTCCAGCGAGATAACGAATCTGATCAAGATATGTCTGATACTGAACGGGAGCAGGAAAATATTCCTCCCTTGTTAAATTTGAGAGACGAGGAGGAAGAAGACAATACTGATGAACCATTTAATTTTGACTTTGGTCCTACAACAAAAGAGCAAGAGCCGGCCATACCACCTCCAAAACCCCATATACAAATGCAGGGAATTGAGTGTCTTAGGCTGGGTAAACCTGCGTTTAATAAGGTACGTTATTCAGACGTACAGAAGAAACTGCAAGCTTTCCCGGTGTTTAGCGCTTTAAAAATAAATGAGCAGATTTCCCATATGTGTGCAGCGGATAGATCCTTACAGGATCAGATGGCAAAAATGGATTCGACGCTAGGTATAATCCTACATGGGCTTCTGCTTCAAAGAGAAGCATTTTCTGATTCGATGAATACCCTTATTAATATTTACCCAGTTGTTAAGAAAGATGTTCAACGCCTTTTAGTGGCTTTTGAATCGTCATTTAGATCGCTCTCAGACGATGTTTTACAATATGTGTGTGGCCGTAGGGCGGAAGTTATCGAACAGAGGCGAAGGGCATTTACTCCACGAAATGCTCGAGTAGCATCTTTGTTAGAGTCCATACCACCATCATCCACTCATCCTTTTGAAACAGATTCTCTAGCGGATTTGACTAAACAGTATGGGGATTCCTTTCGTCCCTTTCGTGCCTCTTTCTAAAAGACTCCAAGACGCATCACCTTAAATCAAAATTTTAACAGAAAGGCGAAACCGAGCAAACCATTTTTTAGTGGAAAATTCTCCACCACCAAAACAAATTCGTCTTCACTCGAAAGAAAAGACTACTCCGCAAGAGATTCTGCTACCCGAAAAAGACCATTATTCTCTAACAAAAACGAAAGATCATCATCTAAACGGTCAAAAAAATTTTGACAACCATCAATCGTTCAGGGCTGGGCAGCTAGCAAATTTTATAATGGAATGGAAGAGACTGGGAGCACCAGAACGAATCCTGGAAACAATAAGTGGTTATTCAATTCCATTCGTCAGAAAACCGCTGATGAGGTTTCTCTTACGGGATGTACTACGCAATTTCTCCACGATAGGTATGGACATGGAAATAAAAAATATGATCCAGCAGGGCGTCCTAGAGAAATCAAATTGTTCAACAGGGTTTTTGTCACGAATGTTCCTAGTCATAAAACCAGACGGGTCAATAGGACCTATTTTCAACTTGCGCGCTCTAAACAGATTTCTAAAGCCAAAGAAATTTAATTTAATAAATTATCAAAAGATTCCCTCATTTCTACAGGATAAGGATTTTATGACAAAAATAGATCTCTCGCAGGCATATTTTCACATTACAATCAAAGAAAGATATCGAAAATTTCTTTCAATGGTATACACGAAGGAACAATTTATCATATTACTTGTTTACCCTTCGGCCTATCGAGTGCGCCTCTAGAATTCTCCAGGGTATCAAATTGGGTTGCCGATCAACTTCGAAAGAAAGTAATGAGAGTAGTCGTTTACCTCGACGATTTCCTTCTAGCTCATCAGGATCCCGAAATACTTCGTCTACAAACCGAGCAAGCTATATCGTTTCTAAAAGAGCTGGGGTGGAAAATAAACGAAACAAAGTCAGTGATGATACCTTTAAATCAACAAGAATACTTGGGGCTCAAATGGGATACCTAAGATGGTATAATATGTCTTCCAGAAAAAAAAAGAACTCTATAAGAAAGGACCTACAAAAGATAATAGATCACCAACAGTGGAACTAAGAAATAGCCAAGAGGGTATTGGGAAAAATGAACTTCGCTATGTTCGCAATCCCATTGGGACGATTGCATTCAAGGAATATGCTGAAACTAAGCCTGAATCTCCCAGAGGTCCACCCGAAATTGAATTTCAAGTTATCGAAAGCAGTGAGAGCAGACTGTCAATGGTGGTTAATAAATATGGACAAAACGTCACTGTTGTTTCAAAAGAACCCGGAGATGTTTATTTCGACCGATGCAAGAGATCTAGGTTGGGGAGCCCAAATAGGAAATATATGCCTGAAAGGAACTTGGTCAATGGAGCAAAAAAACTGGCATATCAACTTAAAGGAAATGTTTGCCATACATATACCTCTGCGAAAGCAAGTGAATGCTGTAAAGAACAGAACGGTACTAATTCAATCGGACAATCAAACAGTTGTGGCATATATAAAAGTGAATGCTGTAAAGAACAGAACGGTACTAATTAAATCGGACAATCAAACAGTTGTGGCATATATAAAAAATCAGGAAGGGATGAAATCAGCGAGACTCTTAAAGATGACGTACACTCTTTTGCACTTTGCCCAGAAATGGAATATGAATATCATAGTTCAGTACATTCCAGGGCTGTACAACGATATTGCGGATAACTTGTCGCGAAACACAACACTTCCGGATTGGCATTTGAATCCTGTCATAACGAACAAAATTTTTCACATGTGGGGCAAACCAGAGATAGACCTGTTTGCGACGAATCAGTCGAAAGTAGTAAGGAGATATGTGCCAAGCGGAATTTGTGAATGCATTCAGCAAAATATGGATTTATCACCTGGGTTATATATTTCCACCTCCAAGCCTAATTCCTCGGGTTTTAAATCACCTGAACAAAGCAACAGGTACGTTCATTTTAGTAGTCCCGGACTGGGACAGAGTATTTTGGAGGCCAGATATAAAGACAAGGGCTCCTCCTGATCCAATACCGAACCTGCATCTTTACTTGACGGATGCTCAATCAGGGGAAGTTCTACCTCAGGCCCACAAACTGAACTTGGTTGCTTGGAAGGTACGGGGTGGGAGGCCTTAATAAGATTGGCCTCGTGATGACCAGATTTTGCTTCAAAAATAATGGCGAAAATCATCCCTTCGAACTTATGCTTCACCTTGGAAAGAATGGCGAAAATGGATTAAAAAAAGGATATTAACGTTAATGTTGCAAAACCTGAGTTGGTGGCACAATATCTATCATATCTTTTTCGAGTTAAAAAATACGCTGTAGCAACGATTAAGCTACATAAGTCCGTAATAGCCACGTTTTCCGATCCCATCAAAAGCACTCAAATATCAGAACATCCTCTGGTTAAACGCATTATCAAGGCCATTGAAATTGAAAAACCTGTATCAAATAAAAAGTCGATATTTGATGTGAATAAACTTATATTATGGATGAAGAACTAAGAAATAAATGAAAACAGTATCTTCCAGGTGTCAAGAAGACTGGCACTTATCTTGTTATTAGCATCAGGTCGTAGGATTCACGACTTAACCTTGCTGGAATTAACTAATGAAGGTTTGGTTATAGATGATAAATCGGTAATATTCTGGCCTGGATTTGGTTCCAAGACAGACAAAAGTAGCCAGAGACAATCTGGATGGAAACTGATTAAGAATCCGGATTTGAAATTAGATCCAGTTTACTGGACCAACACCCTAATTAAGGTTTCAGCAACTAGGTGCATGGCTAGAAGTCATCTTATTTTCTTTTTTATCACTACCAGAGGGAAGGTGGGACCGGCTTCCAGAGCGACCATCGCAGGATGGGTGAAAACTGCCTTAGATAGTGTCGGAATAGATTATTCTGCAGGAAGTATTCGGTCGGCGGTCTCTTCATCACGATTTGATAATAAGGTTCCTTTGGATAAAGTTTTGGAAACCGGAAACTGGAAGAATTCAAAGAATTTTATGTAATTGTTTATGTAATAATTTTAATTGGTGTTTGCACATTATCTTTTCACAGTACGCTCTACCGTCGTCAGATTCTAAACACTTCTCGTTAGGGTCAAGCCGACGGCACAGGACTAAAATATATAGCGTTTTTCCCCCGAAGGGTAAAAAACGACATATTTTAGGCCTTGTCTAGGCTTGACCCCGGTAAGCACTTGACGACTTACCTAAAGAAGGTACTGACAAGATCCACACCTGTCACACAGAGGGAGACTAGATGGGCTGTGATCGGGTGTGATCAGCTGACGACATGTAGAAAGGAGCGTAACTTGAGATGCAAATAGGCGTAAAGCGAGAGGAAAACAGGGTTGTAATCTCATTAGGGTCAAGCCTAGGCAAGGCCTAAAATATGTCGTTTTTTACCCTTCGGGGGAAAAACGCTGTATATTATCAAGGCGACACAAACGTTGTTTACTGTCCTCTCTGTACTGCTCTGAGGATCCCATAAAACTAAACCTAATTGAGCTTTTATGAGTTACCGCAGAGGCGCTGCTGTTGTAAGTGATACATGGCTTCTTGCGGGAACTTTACATAATTTTGTTAATATAAGTAAAATAAACGTGTTTATTATTAAATAAAGAGCATACATTACTCTTGTATTTAAATTTAATTATTTTAATTGATAAATTATTTACTATTAATTAATCATAATCAAATTAAACGAAAATTAATGATGATAAATGTGGAAAAGAAGAAATTTGGTAAATACTATTTTTGAGAAATACCTAAATAAGGATGAGGGCAAACTAAAACACAGTTTAACTTAAAATATTTTTTATTTTATTATAATAAACTAGTACATAAGTTATAATTCGATCAGCTACTTCAACAATTTCATCTTCCAGGGAAATAATTCATTCAGTAATATTAACAGCAATAGGTACTATCACTGTATTTGCATGGTGGTTTTTGACTTTTAATAGTATTCAACAAATATAAAAGAAAATTAGGGAATATGCGTAGTATTGCCTAATTTATTAATTTAGTTATCCTCTTTTTATTTTACTAACAGTACCATCAATTAATAACGTCTTTTAATATTTCAAAATATCATCTTCCGAAAAGTATAACTCACAAAAAATATCAGCCCTAGGACTATTCTAAAAGTTTAGGAATCTATAATAAAAATAGGATTACTAAATTGAGGTACAAAAATAATAATAGTTGTAACCTTTTCTAACGTCAGAACTCTTTCTGTTAAGTTGAATTGTTAATATGTATTTGAGCTATTTTTAGGCTATTTTAAACCGTATAAAAATTTGTTATAAAATAAACTACACTCGGTAAGATTAGGTTTGTATCTAGTTTTCAATAGATGTTTTAACTATAAATGTAAAATAACGCGTTCTACACCAGGGAACGAAGCAAATTCTTTTTTTATGTTTTTTGCCATTTATGTTGGGCACTTTTGTTTACAATTTTTGGTACTTTTTCACCAATATTTGTAGAAAAACACTGTTATTTACATTGACAAACAAAGAAAATAAACGTGACTTCTTAACGACCTGTCACCTACAGTTAATTTGACGAGCTTCGCAAAAACAAGAATATAGTTCATTTCATAGCCTTTCAGTTGCACGTCACCACATACTTTGAATTTCTTTTACTATACAGAGAATGGTCGCACTGCGCAGCTTTCTAAGTGCTTTTTAAAAGGAGATAGAAAACTCCGCCATTTTGAACCCTTATTACGTGTTGCCTACATATTGGCGCAATATTTTTAATAGGTGCGTTTTAATCATCTGCTTCTGCTTCGGAATTGTCGGTTTTCTTGTTTTAATCTAACAGGTTAAAACGACTAAACCGACAATTCTGGAAGCAGAAGCGGATGATTAAAACGCACCTAATATTTTGCTTGCTGCTGTCAGTGTCAGTGCATATTATTTTTGAAGTCACAGTTTATTGCTAAATAATCAGTTAGCTCACTCGGGCCAGTTGAAAGTTCCAAAATAACATCCACTCCAGGGATACAAATTCAGGATACGCAGAAGACTGCTGTTTTATTATAGGCGGTTGTCATATATTGTATTATCCGAGTTGCACAGTGTGTAAACTGAAACATTGAGATCCAAAGTGCCGACGCAGAGTGAGCGATCTGATTCTTTAGCTGTAAACTGTGTCACAGGGTTCAAAATGGCCGCGCCCTATGTTGGGCGTGTCGGACCTCTCTCTTGCCTCGTATAGTAATCAAAGTATGTGCACGTCACCAAATATGACGTAATGTCATGTTTTCGGCATGTCTTTGATTACTACATGAAATTTGATGGCGACTCTACAAAATTTTAACAGTTGTCAGGATCGCATTCAGCCAAATAGAAAAAGGCTTTGAAATTAATAAGAATTGTGATATCAAAACATTACAAAATAAAACAAAATGTAATTTTAATTAATATTTATTATCATAAATAATATAACATTAGTAAATAAATTCCTAAAATTAGTTATTATAAGACAACAAGGATCCTTGCCGGATGAAACCTACAATAAGAAATTAGATCTGTTAAAAAATCACATAAGTTTTATTCGATAAACTAATTACTTTGGAAATCATTGAAATTTAACAAAACTGGTAACGTTAAACTTGTAGAGCAACAGCCATTTTTGAATACAATACAATAAACGTTTATTATGTGGAGTGATTCGTTATCCGATTCGTTTAAATCAATGGGTACAGGAGAGATATTACTTGCATCAATTATTTTTGCAGTCTCCCAATATTTATAAATAATTTTTCATGTATGGTCTACATATATCTTCCATTTTTCTGGTGTAATCTACAATTACATAACAATTTTAAACCATAGCATAAGAAATAGCTTTGCATTAAACCTGTTGAAGAGATTCGTTCCAAACACTAATTACAGTACCTGCAGTAATACGTTCTGCCGAAGTTATTTTTGCATCGTAATACCGTTTACACTCAGACCAAACAAGTTCAATTGGATTGAACTGGCAATGATATGGAGGCAGTCTCAACACACGATGGTCATGCAAAAGAGCTAATCTATCTAATCTGTAAAATATGCATTTTTAATATCTTATTAAATTATATCATATCATAACATACCTGTATACTTTATCTGGTACATGTTTTTTGTGAATTTCTAACAATTCGAACTTCATACTAGGCATTGGAAACTGTATATTCCTTTCTTTTAACCAATTAATCAGAGAAACTTTGTTCCAACTTGCATTTGGTATTCTTTCGAGCAACGTTGAATGGTAAGACGCATTGTCCATTGTTATTAATGACGGTTCTTCTAAGCTTGGTAGAAGCTGATATTTAAACCATCTTTTAAAATTATCAGCATTCATTGAATCATGATAATCGCCAGATTTAATACCACTTTTAAATATCAAGCTACAGTCATTAATAAACCCATTTTCAGAATCCGCATGAAGAACAATGTATCGTATACCTTTACCACTCTTCTTTCTGTCTGCCTTATCGGTACCATCTTGTCAGCTTTTGCGAAATCCTCCTTTGCTGAGTATCCAAATTTCATCAAGATATACAGGCTTGAGACGAAGAGAATCACTTTAATTTTTTTTTAAATCTCGTAAAACAATCTTTTTCTTGTAACATGTGACTGTTCCATGAGATATTTTCTGTTAGAAATGTTACAGCTTATCCACTTGAATTTTAATTCTTTTAAAGCCCTACTGAGTGAAGAAACTGATGTATTTATCTTCTAATTTTTTCTTCAACGTATAAAGAGTCACATGCTCACCTACAATAAGAAAAAAATGTTACAAAAAAAAATTATTAAAACTAACCCTTGAAAATAAACTCATAATGACCAAGTAAACAAATTTGTAAGTGAAACGGGAACATAATAACATTGATAAAGATATTTAGAACCTTATACAATCTAACTTGAAAAATATGTATTTAGTACATACCAACCTTGACTAAACATTCTGTATATACAAGTCCTGATACCATATTCATATTTCTTCCAAATATTGGGACCACGGCTAACGCTCACAAAATCGGATATTTTAGCTGAGTATTGCGATCTGCTTGAATACCTTCATTTGCCAATCGCCCTACAGTCGATAGCGATATTCCTAAGGCAGCTGAAACACGCTAAAATTAATTGATCATCAATGAATTTTTACTTAACTTTAAGATGTGAAACTTACTTCATGTACAGCATTAAACGGGCAATAGTTTTACCGGCTTGTTTTTCTAATTGGAAATAAGCAAGCAGTTTTAATACAAACGCTTGCCCTTTTTTCGCTATACCTCGGCATGTTTATAATTATCAAAATAAAAAAATAAATAAAAAATATTATTCCAACTTCTAAAAAATTTGATTAACCACAATAATGGGTGGCTCAGTGGTAGAGTCTCTGTCTGTGGATCCAATGGTCCCAGGTTCGAATCCCACCGTTGGCCGGGATTTTTTTATTTAATTTAAATATTTAAAATTAATTCTGATGCCTTGGTAGGATTCCCCACTCGACCATTCACTGTTGGGTTCTAATTAACAGTGCTGTTCCTGTATCGCTGGGAAACAGTAACAAAGCCTACACAGAACACACATAATTGAGAATTTAAAAAAACACAAACTTGAGACTGGCATATTAGGTATATACACCTAGGCCATAAATCGAAAAAAAAAAACACAATAATTGCAAATGGAACTAATGGAAGTACTGGTCTGATAAAAACTGTCAGACGTACACTTTGACGTTTATCAAAAATAGCTAAAGAGCGTGTTCACGATTTCAATTTGACTATGAGGCCATGACGTATAGCAAACGGCAGCCAATGAAATGCCTCTATTGTGTCAATTGCAGTTATTTAATATCTACGTGTAGATCTCTCATGAATATGTTGCGTCACGACAATTTATAGTGGACGTACCGTTTTTTACATTTCTTTCTACTTAATGCGATAAAGCGAGATAGATGCCGTATGACGTGCAACTAAAAGGCTATGAAATGAACTATAGAAATTTGAGATTTGGCCATTGCCGATTTGACTATTTCTGTCTAGTCTTAATACTCAACTACCTAGAATGAATATAAAATATATTTTTGCTCAATTGAACGCAATAGCATACTTTTTGGTTTTGTAGTTTGTGCGCCACAAGGTCACACACACTTCTAATTGGGCATTCCAAACAAAATATCTGTCCGACGGTAATGACAGGCCACTGACAGGCACATAATAGGTTATGATATGGCAACGCTGTGGTCTTGGTGATTAGTTGTATAGATTGTTCACCATGTTTTGAAAACTACACATATGCCTTGTAGTAAACATGTAGGTAATTATTTATTTTTATATATTCAACGGCTAGAAATTGGTTATAAACACATTTTCGCTAAACCGATTTAAATTAATGAGCACTTGCCAGGCAATATGTCCGCTTGCTGATGACCCGCTTTAAGCAATCTATATAACTATATGTATGTTATGTTATGTTGAGAATGGGATGTTAATACACTGCGACCTAAAAGATCTATTGTGCCTCCTTCTGTCGCCACTGTACTAAGGAAATGTCTCAATGCCTATAGCGACCCTTCCAATCCTATTTTCTCAAGGAAGTGTAGGATTTGAAGTGGCTTCAAGTTAGGTAAATCTCCCTCTTCTATTTGATATCCTCCTAGATATAATGCCCTTGGATTCTGGAGTGCTACACATTCAGTTAGGATGTGAATGGAGATTTTGTCCTCCTCCTCACAGAATCTTCACTCACTATCCTCTACTACTCTCAGTTTACTTAGGTGTCCTTTTAATTGGCAATGCCCGGTAAGGATCCCTGTTACAATACGTAGCCTGTTCTTGCTCAGGCAGATGCAGGCTTCCGATCTTTTCTGGCTATATTTACCCAGAAGTATCTTGGCCTGTCTCAGCCCCAAGAGATTGTTCCAATTATCGGTTCTTCTACTGCCCAATTCTTTTTTAATCTCTCCTAATATTATGTTACTGCTGATACCGCAAAACGGCTCAGGTCCTACAAAGTGTGTTTTAGCCCCTTTCCTTGCAAGAATATCTGCAATCTCGTTACCCTGTACCCCGATGTCCCGGGACCCAAGTGAGAGTAACTCTATTTTTCTCATTCAATTGTTCTAGGCATCTCTAGACCATTTTTGAGCTGATTACGTAAGAGCTCAGCGCTTTGATGGCTGCTTGACTATCGGACATGATAATAATCTCTTGTCTATGATAGTTTCTCTCGATGTTAAACTGGATAAACTTCTCGACGGTGTGCACAGAAAAAAAAAACTTGTATAGATTAGACAAAATACTTAAGCACTATAGGGACAGATAAAACCTTATCCACCTTATCCAAATGTTTTAACTAAAATTGCTTTACCTAATATAAATAATCATATTATCTAATTTATAAAATATTAATTATTACGAATTGATAAACATGTTTGCCCTTAAAAAGAATTTGTTAGTTCTTTCAAATAAAATATTTTATACTCTAGAAAAGAAAATTTGGTATTTGAAAACATACGATTGTGTGACAAAAAAGGGTTTTATTAAAAAATTGTGAGACAATTCACTAAGCTGCATAGAAAAAGTACTAATTTAGCAAAATCGTATGTTGTACTAAATATTTTTATTTTGTTAAATAGAAAATAAATGTGCTGGCATATATAATAGCCTAGTGTGAGGGGACTTATTTACTACCTACATTAGACAAGTATTTTACTAAACCACGAAAAAAGGAATTTGCTAGGGTAGATAAGTACAATTGCATGCTTAGACAAAGTTCTTATGTAGATACAAAATTATTAGTTATAAATGTCCCCCCTCTCTTTAACTTGTTTATTTGATGTTTAGTATACTTACATGTAAATGAAATACAATTATATGGGTATTGTCTGGCCCATATACAGGGTGTCCCATAGATAGTGCAAAAAAATTAACGGCGTATTCTATTGTCAAAAATAAGTAAAAAACTTCGTATGAACATGAGTCGCGAAAAGATGTATTTCTGAGATCAAATGTAAATTTCTAGTTTATAAACGTTAACAGATATAGTTTTGAAATTAGGTACAATTATTGACTTATATATAGGCCTACTGAAATGTGTCTTATTGTTAATCAAATCATACCAGGGACGAGTTAGGTTGAGGGGCCTTAAGTAAAATTTAGGCCTTATTTTTTAATGTGCGATTTTTTGGCGGCAATGGAATTCATGTGTTATTTCGATAGAGAAATTAGAACTTGGGGTGTATCCAAATAACTATTCTCAGAGAAACTAATTATTTATTATTTATTTACAAAAATTATTAGTATGTATAAGAATAGTTATTTGGATGTACCCCAAGATCTAATCTAATTTTTATCGGAAACGGTTCCGGTCTAATATGCTAACTATACAATATTTTATAAAAAAAAATATTGCGACGAATTGAGAACCTCCTCCTTTTTTGAAGTCGGTTAAAAATTCTAATAAAAAGGAAAATAACAGATTAACTAGAAGAGATGATAAAAATGTATTCTTAAAAGAATTGCTGTATTTTACACATAAAATAAAATAAACAAAGATATTACTAAAGAAAAAACAAGAAATTAGGTGTTTATTTAAGTAAGTAATGTACAAAATGAAACAAAAAATTGTGATTTGTTTATAAAACTTCAAACATATAAATATTATTATACAAATAAATTTACTGAGATCTTAAACAATAGTGCAACAAAGAAACATAAAAAATTTATATGGAATATTCATTATTACATTTAATAGCAATTTTCTTAAGGGTTTCAACGACGCACAACTTTTGAGACAATAAAAGAGATTTATATTCATGACTTTTATTGGTTAAAAAAAGAGGTATATCAAATTGATTAAAAGAGATAGAATTTACTTTGAGTGAGGTTGAGCTACTGATTTTTTGCGTCAACAAGATTTGAACCCGGATTTTTTATGGAAATCCTGAACCCAAACTGTATGTCTTTTTGCAGTATTAGACGAATATATTTTGGTTTGTCATTTATCGATTTTTCACTGGAATCAGTTTTATTTTATATTTATTTAACTGAAAAATATAGGTGGGTACTGACAATTTATTTTTCATATATATTAGCCACTAGGTCACGTGGTACAAGTAGTTCAAATAGGCGTGAATTTTCTATCTTTTTTTAATCTTAGCACAATAAAACTGTACAAACGACCTTATTTGATATATTATTAGAAGTATGTGCTGTGCGTAGATAAGCTAATATCCATGCGGCTTTAAAAAAAAAGATTTTTTAAAAGTTAGTTTGAAAATTAGTCTACAGCAGTGTGACAAATCATATTTGGAATAATTATTTTTTTTTTCAATTCAAGCCTAATCAATTAATTAAACAAATTAAGGCTAATTTTAGTTCTGAACTCATGATCATTGCCTTCATGAAAACAAAACAGATCTGAAAAATTGTCAGTTCAATAACTTTTTCAATACCCTCAACCTTGGTCTGAAGTGGTCGCCATTCAAAAATCAAAAGAATATATTTGATAGAGGATTTCATCAAGGACCAAAGAGAAGGCACGTAAGTACTTAAGAAGTACTTGACACATCCGTAATATCAACACCATTCACAACTTTGTTAGGAAAAATATTGTTTATTTAACTAACTAAATATTTGCCAAAAATTTTTTTAGTACTAAAATTGTGGTTTTAATTTCAACCATATACTGGTGATTATCGATTTATTTTGAATGCCGTTGATTAAAAACTTAATAGGTTGGATGACCTTTATACATTTTGTAGTAAAACACCTTTTGTTCAAATTTCTTTCAATATTCTGTATATTTAGCCGGGGGCCTAGTTGTTTTCTAAACAAATACGGTTACCATCTGTTGGCTCCAGGCACAATCCAGTGAGAAGAAAAGAAAATTTAGATATTATTTTATTCTTTCTAAAGCTTTTACTGCATTGTATTTACAGGGTGTCCACAGATATTTGGGGCCCTGCAGGGATTCTCTGATAAACATATAATTATTTTGTTTTCAAATTCGTAATTAGTTTAAAAATAAGGTTTTATAAATGTCTAAAAATTATGGCACAAATTACAAACGTTCTTAATTGAGATTGCAAGAGCCTATTTTGATTTATACTGAATTTTGTTTCTTCATGCTATACCCATAATAAGACAAAGCCATCTAGGGTCTTTTATTAAACAGTAGATACATTATTTATCTGTTACAGTGTACCTTTTATGCTAAACAATGTATGACCAAATTTATTAATCACAGATTTTATATTTATTAATAACCAAATATGGGGAATCTCTTCTTTGTGGTGATTTGATGTGCAATGTTTCTTCTTCGGTGCTTTTAAAAAACTATCTAGAAGTTTTAAAAATTAAAATTAAGACTAATAATAATACCCTTAATTGAGTTTAAGCTATTTTAAAGATATATATGTATCTAGTAAACAAATATCTTGTTGGAACAGGTATCCGAAATAAAAAAAAAAGTTTTAAACAAAAACAAACATAGTGGTATATTTCGGGACACTTTGTGGTGGTATAATGGGACATGATAAAGTTTCAGAATGCAAAGAGGAGGTACTTTGTAAGTTACCAAAACTAAACTAACATGGTAGAACAGAGAAAGCTAAATCATTAGATATTTTAAAATTTTCTCAAAAAGTTACCGAAAAATTTTTCTATTATTATTGAAAAATTGTTTTCGTCTTCCGTTGTAATTACAATTTTTTCAATAAAACAATACGGTATTTTTTACATAAAAACCCAAAATTTAAAATTTTTTTTAATAAAAATTTTCCAAAATGTTCGACCTGAACTGTCATAGATTTGGGAGGATGTAGGCATTTAAAAATAGTTAACAGAAAAGATAAGAAACTGATTTGGGTCACATAATACCTTCTATTTTTTTTAGGTGACATAGGTTTACCAATTCTCTTTTCTTCCTGCTTTGTTTGTGTAATACAAAGTTCCTAAAAAGTAAAGATACAATTTTTAGAAGTTCTCGACATTTCAATCCATTCAGGTGCCTCTAACCATAAGTTTCTTCTAATTCGTATTTATTAGTATGCATATTTTATTTTCATTTCTTCTCCTAAAACGATGCCCATGTTCTTCGGTAAGAAATAATATTAACGAGTGAAACGTACCCTCACTTCCTCTTTTATATTTGAAATTACATAAAACACAAGTCTTTTCCTAGTATAAAATAAACCCTACAAATCAAAGTCACTTTTAACACCACCATACTTACTAAAAATAACTGGAAAAATAAATAAAGAGATATTAATCTATTTCTCTCTAATTAGAATCTTTCATGCGATATTATCAAGGCGACACAAACATTGTTTACTGTCCTCTCTGTATTACTCTGAGGTCAGGCTACGCTACTGTCTAAGTTATGTGTTATTTTGAATTAAGCTAAGTATGGTTTCAATTAACCTATGGGCACTTTGTGTATTCCACTATTTTTAAAATAATTATATTTTAATTCCAAAGCTATTCAAAATTTTATACATTTATCTATTCTAAATCTGAACAAAATTAATTTCCTATCGCTACCTTCTTCTACTACGGTTAATGCTAATTTGCCATGCATCTGATGTTTATTTCTAATCGGTCTACGGACAAACGTAACTTCATCTAATTAGTCAAACAATGTAAAACATTTCTTTGTATGTACATTCGTTCATTTACAATTGAAATTTAATAATTTTATTATATTCAGGGTGTTTGAACTCATCTTTCTGACAATGACCCTAAGACGTGAGGTAATGTTTATTCTTTTTTCGATGTATAGGTATGGACAGATTATATCAGCCCGGGTGCTAAAGGTAATTATGAATAGAAAAACATCAAATATTTACTTACATAACATGGATGATACCTGAATAAACAAAACAAAAAATCATCTAGGTGTAATATTTTTTTAGGACCAAAATATAAAGTTTCTAAAGCAAATACCAGAGAATACATTGAATATTTGAAGACAAGCACAACTCTGAGAGGCCAGGCATCCCGGTATCCCTATTTATGCCTCTGCTGAAACATATTGTCTAGTCGTTTTCATTTTGTAAAATAACTAGTAGTATTTCTTATACAGGGATTTCATTTCAAAACTAGCCACCCAAAATAACTTTTAAAATATCTTTAAAACAAAAAAACAAAAAAACACGTTAATTTATATTTACGGGGGGACACATTCTACAATTATCTGTAACCGTGCAGTTTCATCCTCTAAGCGGTGGTGAATATCACTTCTAAAATTTTAAATAGAAAGGGGTATCATGTGATAGCTCTTCTTAAAGGTATCTTTTTTTCCAATCTTTTGACACATTATTTTTTTAAATCGGATTAATTTTTCACCAAGTTATAACCTAGAAACCGGAAAAATATTGAATTAAAATGCATGAGTATAAATACCGAGATAAAGAAGTTAGCAAAAAGCCTTAAATGTTTTTTGCGTAAGATATTTTTGACCGTAAATTAAAACAATTTATTATTAGCAGATTATTGGTTTCGTTGTGTACTGACAATTTAATTTTGAGAATGGTTTATTCTTTTGCAAGAAAGAATTGAAATAATCTTTATTTATGGTGACGAACAACGCTGTGCACGCAGAACTGCTCGTGTTTTTAATCAGAGACATCCCGATAAAAATGTTGGGCATCAGTATGTGTTGGATTTAGTTCATAAATTTCAAGAAACTGGAAGTGTGTGCAATAAAACTGTAAGGAATCGTAGAGTTTTAACTGAAGATGCACAAGTTGAGATTTTAGGTCATTTTGCCATGGAACCTCATACATCAATACCAAAAGTCTCCAGATTAACAAATATTTCCGTTGGCTCTGTGCATAAAACGTTACGGCTAAATAAATTCTTTCCTTACAAAATACTGCTTTTACAACAGCTTGCTGAGGATGATTATGACAGAAGATTAGAATTTTGCGAATTAATGACTCAAAGGGCAAATGAAGACCATAATTTTATTAAAAATATTTGTTTTAACGACGAGACAGGTTTCTTTTTAAATGGATTTGTCAATAAACATAATTGTAGGTACTGGGACAATACAAATCCACATGTTTTTCGGGAATAGCACAGCCAATATCCTCAGAAAATCAACGTATGGGCCGGAATTCTTGGTAATGAAATTATTGGTCCTATTTTCATGGAGAAAAATTTAATTGGGGAATTGTATTTGAACTTATTAGAAAATCTGATAAATCCTCTTATAACCGAATCCTTAGAAAACCAAATAGATCAAGATGGAAATTTGTTACTAGACGAAGAAAACCTATTTTTTCAACAGGACGGAGCACCTCCACATTATGCCTTGCCTATACGAAATTGGCTTAATGAGACATTTCCAGATAAATGGATCGGAAGAAGGGGCGCTATAGAATGGCCAGCGAGATCACCCGACCTAACGCCCCTTGACTTTTTTTTTATGGCGACATCTAAAAACTGTGGTGTATAAAACTCAACCTCGCAATATTCCTGAACTTAGATGTAGAATAGTGGAGGAGTGTGAGTGGATTACACCAGAGACGCTTCAAAAAGTGCGGGATGAATTCGAGCTGTGACTTTACCATTGCCTTGCCAACAATGGCGGACATTTTGAGCATCTTATTTAAGTACAATGTAATTCTTACGCAAATAAAGTATTAATAATGTAAATACAATGTAAATAATAATTATTTTAATTTAAAAGGTTAAAATGGCATAACTTTGTGAAAAATTATTCCGATTTAAAAACATAATGTGTCAAAAGATTGAAAAAAGAGACCTTTAAGAAGAGCTATCACATGATACCCCTTTCTATTTAAAATTTTAGAAGTGATATTCACCACCGCTTAGGGGATGAAACTGTACGGTTACAGATACTTGTAAAATGTGCTCCTTCGTAAATATAAATTAACGTGTTTTTCTGTTTTTTTGTTTTAAAGATATTTTAAAAGTTATTTTGGGTGGCTAGTTTTGAAATGAAATCCCTGTATATAATGTGCCATTTTTATAAACCCGTTTTCTTTTAAATAAGTTACAATAGGCTTATCATAAAACAAAAAAGTATGTGGGAGATAGTAAATGTTATTTTATTTTGAAATTTTTTATTTTTTTAGAGTTAACACACACCAAGTTTTTTCCAACTCATTTTCGTATTTTTTGCGATGCACACTAAACTACATATTTATTTGTAAACTATAAAATGGCATTTTCTTCTCTTCGTTATTTATGTAATTTTGGAAATATGAAAATGAATAATCTCCAATTCCCACTAAGAAAGTACGATACATACAACCACAAAGTGAAAATATATCAAATATAAATTGAAAAAGCTGAGAATTAAGGAAAACAATAAGTGTATCGAAAAGGGATTGAATATGGAACCTTTGGAATATAGCTCTTCATGCTCTTATCTGTTGAGATATCGAGGCACATGACTTTCGACGCCCGAACTCGTAGATTTGATTCAATCAGAGTTCGACACTTGTCGATGCAAACACACATTCTTATCTCATTTCAGCTCTTTTAATTCTTCTTAAAGCCACCCTTGTGACATCCTGTTACAGTAGATTGGATTATTAATGACTTCAAGAGTAGATCTAGACATTGCCTATACCAAATGTTACCAAAATGAGATATTAGGCGTTCCAACGACCTATCCAAATAGCTACCAGTGGGTTCTGACAGTTCAGATATGGCAACCCTGTGGGCATGTTATCATTAACAGGGTCAATGATACAGTCTGTTCGCTATACTTACGCGGGTTTCGGATTAAAAATGTTATGAGTATTTCCAGGTAAGTACCCGAAAGTTTGACCTGTTTTTTTGCGAAAATATCAACTGGTTAAATGAAATGAAAAATAATGTACAACTTTTTAATTAAATAATAATGGAGAATCTTTTGTATAATTGAGAGCAGAATTAAACTTATTTATTAATGGAGTCTAATGTGACTATTATAAACCTAATAATAATTTTATATTGCACTTCACACAGAAAATATGGTCTATGTATAATAAGAGGGTTATTTAGCTCAAATAAAATATTTTATAACATAAAAATTTGTTCCATGTAGAGAATTTCAAATGAAAAATAAAAAAATTGAACTTGCCAACAAAAATGTCATTATCATCCAAAATATCATAATCGTCATTATCATCACTGTCATCACCATTAATTCTTATTATGATTGGACATATTTCGTTTATTTGTAACGGTTGTAACCGTTTTCGTTATTTAGTCCCAGACATTGTAACGGTTGTAACCGTTTTCGTTATTTTGAAACCACCATCTCTACACAAACGTCAATTGTCGTTTATGCCTTGTGTCAAAACTCGGGTTGTCATTTCGATTTACCTCTGTCATCGAACAAGTTGATTATTGAATTTTAATTATATTTTATCGTGTACATCCGACGTACTAATTATCTTAAATATTTTTAATGATCGTCTGATTTTATAAAGCCTTGCTGTATATAGATGGTTCTATAGAAGTTATATAGATGGTTCAATAGAAACTATATAGATGGTTCAATATAAGCTGTATCTAGATGAATTTTAGAAGAACGTACAAGCTGCATGTTTAGAAATCTGGAAGAACGTATAATCTGCCTGTTTAGAATACATCAAGGAGTTTAGTTTAACCCCCGAAAGAAGTTAACGAGATTTCACTTTACCTTTGAAAATGTAACAAGAAGGCCTCTACAGTCACTCCTTAAGTGTTACCTCTGATACCACAAATAAGTTATAAGAAATCATTTAAATTTGAATTATTCAGTCTCTGTGAATTAGAATTTGTCGCTACCTTATTTAATTATAATATCATAAAGGTTAGTGATTTTTTATATTTTCATCATTAATCGCTTGTCAAGTTTAGATAGTTTAAATATAGTGGCGTCCAACATTCTTTTTCAAAGTGATACGAGTTGTTTAATAACCTGACCCACTCCCCAAATAATAAGAGCTTAAAACACTATAAAAATAGATAAAATAACAAGATCATATTACATATTTTATTTTCACGAGTCCACCAATCTTCTATTAATTTCTCGCACTTGGATATACAGTTCCGCCACACTTCTGGAGTTGCAATTGAAAGTGCTTTTCGCCAAGTTTCCCGAACTGCGTCGTCACTATAACCATTAGGTCTGATATGGTTGTCATAATATTGTTTTGCTATTCCCCATATGTATTCGATTGGACTAAACTGGCAATGATACGGTGGCAGACGTAAAACTTGATGACCGTAACTTTCAATTATCTGATCCACAACAAAAGTTTTTGGTTCTGCGTGTATATTTGCTAAGCGTAATAATTCTGATTTTAATATAAATTGAGGAAATGGTATATGTTCCTTTGTCAACCATTCTTTAATTTTATTAACAGTCCAAGAATTCGTTGGACTTTCGTTTAATACTTCAGAATGGTAAGGTGCTTTGTCTAAAATAATTACGCTGGGCTCACTTAAACCTGGGAGAAGTTTTTCATGCAACCATTTTACAAACATTTCTGTGTTCATATTATCGTGATAGTCACTGGATTTTAATTTAGATGAAAATATTAAATCAGCACCTTCTATAAAACCCGATTTCTCTCCTGCATGTAAAATTATGTGTCGCTTCCCTTCTCCATCAGTATGTTTGATGGACTTTACGTTATCATTTTGCCATATTCTCTTGGTTGCACCCCTAGAAAATATCCATGTTTCGTCTAAATATACAAAATTCGCCCCTTCTTCTTTAAATTTAAAATATTTTCTTGGAAACTTAATTCTCTTGTGCACTACAGAACTTTTTTTACAAAGGGCCTTTCTGTTATCCTCCTTTTGAAATTTGAAACCCAAGTTATGTATCACTTGCCATAGACTTGTTCTGCCAATGTCGTCAAATTTTCTACCTATTAATTCCAAAAGAATTGTATTTAAGGTCACATGTTCCTTGCTGGCCCTCATTCGATAAATGGTATCACGAATTTCAAATTTATTTCCATCTGGAATATCTTTCGTTTTCAATGATGAGCGAGTTTTGAGGTGATCTTCTTTCGGCAGTTCACTATTGTGATTTTGTAATACTCCTCTTAATTTGGTTTCACTAATTCCTAGAGCATCGCATACGCGTTGTTGTACAGACATTACCGATTTTAAAGGACCGCCATTTTCTTTTTCATCCGTAAAATACTTACGTATACTACAAATTAGATTATCTACATCTAACACACGTCTAAGCATTTTTAAAATTTTCACTAAATTTACAATATACATACAATGTCAACACTTGCAAAGAATCAATTCAACTGCAATATTTGTAACAAATTTAGTACCTACCCTAATGTTATTTTAATTTAAATCTGACCATTAGGGCAATTGTACCTAATTTTTTGGGAAGCGGCTTATTGGAACTGGTTGTCAATGACTACTTTGCATAATTTTGTTAATCCGAAACCCGCGTAAGTATAGCGAACAGACTGTACCTATATAGTTATATAGATTGCTTAAAGCGGGTCGTTTGCAAGCGGCCATATTGCCTGGCTAATTTGAATCGGTTTAGCAAAAATGTGTTTTAAAACCAATTTTCAGTCTTTGAATATTAAAAAAAGAATTGTCTACATTTTTACTTCAAGGCATAAGATTGTTTATTTTTAAAACCATGGATAATCAATCTATATGTCTATATCATTGACCTTATCAAACCACCAGGCTTACAGTGTTGCCATATTATAACCTATCATGTGCCTGTCAGTGGCCGGGCAGCCATTTTGTTTGGAATGTCCAATATTTATGCCGTACCTTCAAATATATTATATTTGTATTTCATGATGAATACTGTTTTGATGCATTATAAGAGCTGCCAAAATGATTAAAAAAGAAACATCCCCTAATTTAACAGACAAACATAACCATAAAAATACAATAAACTCCAAAACGAAATTAAATTAAATAAAGAAAATAAAAGTAGAAGTTGCTTTATTGCGATGCCTGTTGTGGTAATAGCCGTTTTTTTGATACCAACTTTGAATATTTTATTTTTCGTTTGTTTTTATTTTACTTTAAATAAATATAAAAAACTAATTTTTTAGAAATTCATTTTAATCTGATATTGTCGCACAAGCCAACCCTGCGCTTTGTTTACTCCTTGCCCGCAGTATGAAGTCTAGCGCTGGCAATATAGAGACAGATGCACCGCTTTTCGAAACTACCAGAAAAAGCGTTACATAGCCTTTGAGTCATAGAGATGGAATTTTTGGACATTCGAGATCGTCTAGAAACTACCAGTACAGAACTGGCTTTATATAAATAGGGAAGGCTGTCTACGGACGGGCAGATTGATTTTAAGTGTTTGACAGAAAATATAAATTGTAATAAATAAATTAGAATTGTGAGTTATAATAGTGCCTATAAATTAACTAGTTTGTAAATAAAATAATTTAATTAAATAAACTATAAATAAATTAAACAAACCTTACAATATCTTTGCGGATATTATATTCACATAAAGCACAATACCGCTTTCGCTAATACTATGTTCTTTTTCATACATATCTCAAGTAAGTTGTTACAGGTTTTACTGCACTGATAATAAATTCTATAATGTAATTTTTTACTGTGATTAAGTTCAAAATTGGCGATGTAACGTGGATCCTATTAATTAAACAATGCAAGAAAATTCAGAAGTAGTTTGACATGTTTTAGGTCCAAAATCTACTTTAAGTGATAATAAGATAAAAAATGTTAGATAATTCAAGAACTTAATCGAGCGCCACCAAGTTATAAGAAAACTAACTGGATTTAAATCCACTGGGTATCGAGTCTGTCTCTGGTGACTTATAGTCGTAGTAACCTGATAGGGTTTTAAGTAAATAAAAGCAGATAATTAAAATTATCACATATACAGAATAGAATGAAAGGCAAATATATGAAATGTTCATGAATTTAGTTTTTTTTTTTAAATGCACAATTTTATGATTTTACAAGTTTTTCACCAATATATTCGTTGTACTTCTCATGAGTTTCGATAGTCTCTCGATGTCCTTCGATGGGTCACTTGTAACTAGCTCAAACTCTGGTGCTTATTGGAGCTAATAGAGATACTGCCTTGTCCTTGGAGTTGGGCCTTGGAGATATTACTCGGTAATTTGAGGTATTGCTTGATTCCTGTAGCTACTACTCGTTTCTTCGAACTACCATGCAAAAAATTTAGAATTACTGGTTAAAAAACCGAGGGTCTTTGAGGTTGATGATACATACCATTGTATGCTCAATAAAGGTTAACTTACTGTCAAAAATAATTCCCAAGTCTTTAAAACTAGTACATCTTATCAAGTTGGTGCCATTAATGTGGTAGTCAAAAATTACCGGTTGTTTTCTACGAGTAAATGATATACAATTAGATTTTTTAATATTTAATGGCAGCAAGTTATGTTCACACCAATTGTACAATGTCACTAGGTTGTCTTGAAGACTAATGGAATCATTGATGAAATTTATTTTTCTGTAAAGTTTACAATCATCAGCATATAAAATAATATGACAATTCAATTTGAGGCAGATGTCATTTATAAAGATTATATATAACAATGGCCCAAGGACTGACCCCTGAGGAACACCAGATACTACAGTTATCTCGGTAGAATTGTTACCATAGTACTCAACTCCTAAGATCCTCCTATAGATAAGAATTAAAAAATTAAATTAAATCTATTGTTAAGCTATACTGTGAAAGTTTCTTAAGAAGAATACCATGGTCTAGTCTATCAAATACTTTGGAAAAATCAGTATAAATGACATCAACCTGACCAGAACCATCTAATTCCTCAGAGATAAACTGTGAAATATTAAACAAGTTAGTAACCGTAGATCTGCCTGAAACAAATCTATGTTGATCCTCCACAATTTGTGAGTTAACAGGCGATGATAAAAACTCGGAAATAATTATTTCAAATACTTTACTGAAATTGCATAAGATAGCAATGGGTCTGTAGTTTTCTGTTATCTCTCATCTTTTTTAAATATCGGGCATATCTTAGCTTGCTTTCAAATTTTAGGAAAAGAACAAGATTTTAAAGCAACATTAAAAATTTTGGTAATAGTTTGGACGGAACTAATTGCATAATCTTTTAAAATGAATGAGGGAATGCCATCTGGTCCAGTGGTCATTTTAGATTTCAAACAGTTTACTTTTTATAAGACAGTATCCTTGCATACATAGGGGATTGACAAAGTACAATAGGTACATTATTAGGTTCTTGAAAATCATCACAATTGTCGAAAGTTGTTCAGCTAATAAAGGCAGATTGGAAAAAATTTGCAAAGAAATTAATTATGTCTACAGAATGTGACATGTAAACACCTTGAAAACTCATTAATTTTGGTAGACTTGATTCATTACGTAAGGTATTTAAGTAATAGCAAAATTGATTATGATTATCAGATAAATTTCTCTCAACATTTTTACAAAATTAGATCGTATTTTCTTTTTTACCTCTCTGTCAATTGTTTTAAATTGCTCATAAAAAGTTACGTTCCCGGTTAATTTATATTTTCGATAGATTTTATTTTTTTAATTTAATTTCCTGAATATATTTCCTGAAAACCGTGCTGGATATGAAGAGTTTTTGATAATTTCTTTAGGAACATGTTCTGAAAATATTTACAGATGCTCACACGCATTATCAACATTTTTTTGCAATATCAAGGAATTACCAATCTACTTTCAGTAGCTCACTATACAATCTCGGAAAATCTGCTTTGCGAAAATTATAAGATGTAGATGATTGTTTCAGGAATTTTTTGTTTGTAGAACAGATTTTAGTTGGGTCTGAAGACCTAGATATATCTAATTTAGTTCTGCTCATTACCAGATCTAAAACACGGTTATTGTTGTTTAGAACAAAGTTATGTTGTTCTACGCCTAGAAATTTCATGAAGTTAATGAAGGACGCTATAAGTCCTGGATAAGTCGATTGATTGTAGTAAGTTTATTATTAAAATCACCCATAATTAAGTCGCCACCGTCACATAAGCAAGGAATATTACAGTGTATCAAATATAATTTCGCAGAATTTTACTGATAATTTAGGTGATATTTAAATAGTAATGATAGAAACAGATGACTTTTCATTAAACAATGACTCAAATTATATCTACGTTGGGTGCAATGTGAGGTATACAGGATACATCTATTTGACAAGATTTAAAGCAAGATTTTACAGCAAGCAAGACACCACCGCTCTTTGCTGCATTAGTAATTTCAAAATTACGATCCTTTCTATAGAGAACATATTTTGTATTAACAATTTCACTATCATAAATATCAGGGCTTAGCGAAGTTTCACTTAAAAAAAAAATATGGCAATCATCTGCCGAAATAAATAAAATTAATATATAAAATACTATATTCCATTACGCGTCCAAAAAATAGTATTTTTTCCGTATGCGTATAATATGTTGTAATGTGAGGCGTAGCCGAATGGTGAAACTAATGATGTCTGACTTTTTAGAACTTTTCTCATATTAGGAACATATTTTCTTTTATTTTCGTATGGGATTTGATTAAGTTTAAACATCTATAGCAAAAGTCTTTCACCGTGATCTGATCATTGTTATCAATTAAAGTACATAGATTTGAAAGAATATTACGAATGTCAATATTAACAAGATATATTTGTAATTTTAAAAAACCGACTTCAAAATCGTGTTGATGCCATCACCACATCTTGACCAATTTTATAGGGGACCAACTCTGAGGTACCCCTTTACTAACAAAAAAGAATCATAGAAATCGGACAAGGTAGTAAAGAATTACCGTTAAACATACATGAAAAATGAAGAATTTGAGGATTTTCTATTCGACCCAATTATTATATTTCGACCAAATTTATGAGAAGCCACTCCTGAAGAAGAAGAAGAAGAAGAAGAAGAAGAAAAAGAAGAAGAAGAAGAATCATTGAAATTGGATACCGTGTTAAAGAATTACGACGAATTGATAACCTTCTTCTTTTTTGTCAGTTAATAAAAGAACTTGCCAACAGTTGTAAACTTTTGAAAGGAAAATGGGCAGAAATGTATAGAAAAATGCCCACGCCCAATAAGAATAAGTTATATAAGAAAACTTATGTCAGAACCCACTTGTAAAAGAACTTCCAGAATTAATACAGACGGCTTTCAACAACAACAAAAGAACCTGTGTTTTGTCACATGTACTATGATATAAGTCAAGAAGTCATAATACAAATATTCTCATTACTGACATATTTCATTTGGCACATATCTTACTCACTGACATTTAATTATAACCAAACTTTTAACAAAAACATCAATAAATTTGACATATACGTTTTTACTGTTTTTATTTTATTTCTAAATATTGTTTACAGGTCATAAAAAATAGTTTAAAGGTATGTTATTGGTAACTAAGCGATTGTATATTTGATACATGCTATCTACTTACTTTAGGAATATATTTATAAAAATGAAAAAAAACGATATAATTTAGGTAAACAAAACAAACAAAACGCACTCAAAAAAATCTACTGTCACTTTAATTGTCAGTGGAACCATAATTACATCATCACTGATCTAGCGCATTGGGGGGTGGGGCAAAATTGCCCATTGTCGTTTATTATAATAAATAATTAAATAGTGGATAAAATACGCTGGCGCCTGTAATATATTATGTGTAAAATCATGAAAAGTAGAATATTGGCTCATAATAAGGTAAACTGAACTATTCATTTTGTTTCAGCTTTGTTCAAGAATTCGTAGCTGATCCCCTAGACGGAGTAAATCTTCTACTAGATCTTCTTCGCGCCATCCAACTCAGCCAGTCGAACAACAGTCAAGTGCAGCAATGTTCGCCAGGTGGCGCCACTTCCAAACTACCACCAGCTCTTCAGCGAAGAACGTTATTGGACGAGCTGTCGTGTCTTCAATGTCTCCACAGTTGCTGCATGCGATACACAGAGGCGGTTAGAAAATTAACCTCCTACTCTGCAGGACTATTCACTTTGGCAATTTGCATAATGAGCAACGTAAATAAATCGAGGATCGTTGCTTTACAGGTAAGAAAAACCGGCAGATTTATAATGGGGAGAATATGCCACAAGGATAAAATAACCGGCTCCAAAAATGAAGAGTTTTATCATTTTATTTTATATCAGATCTTTACCAAATGCACGAGGGTGGTTTGACGAAAGAGTGACTTTTCAGAGGTTGGCAACACTTTCGCTACGGTGATTATATTGGTAGTTTCCGCCCATGTTTCTGATGTCATCTTTATAAATTTTATATAAATGTGACATATAGATTAGTTTTAATACTCATATAAAGAAAACTTTTTTGTTCCATCACGACAATGCGCATGCCCATTCGTTCGATATGGTTGCAGAAAAATTAGCCGAACTGCGTTACGATTTATTGCCTCATCCGCCTTATTCACCAGCTGATCTGGCTCCCTCCGATTACTTTCTGTTCCCAAACTTAAGAAAATGGCGAAAAAATGGTGAAAAGCGATTTCAGACAAATAAAATGGTGATGGCAGAGGCAAACGCGTATTTTGTGGAACTTCCGAAAGATTATTTATTGGATGGATTTAAAAATTTGGAAACTCGCTGGGCTAAGTATGTAGAGGTAAAATGAGTTTCTGTTGAAAAATAAAATATTTTTTTACAGTAAAATAACTTTCAAGTTACTCTTCCGTCAAACCACCCTCGTATATGGTACCACCCCTTTCTAACATAAAATAATTGGACAACGTGGTTATGAATTATCGAAACAGCGAATTCAGAACCTCCTCCTATTTTTGAGGTCGGTTAAAAGGTAGCCATCCATCATGATCCTATGTAATATTAGTATTACCTATAAACATAATATAAATTAAAAAAAAGATCTAAACAAATTCAAAGCAGCTAGTAGTTAAGTATATAAAACATATAAAAAAAATGAAATTTAAAAAAAAATAATAAAAACGTGGTAAGTGCCAACACAAAATTATTAATTTGAAGACACTAAAAGCGTCATATTTACTGTTCTGCTGCTTCTAACATCATTTTGAGCCACTTCTTATACCAGTAGGTTAGTGTAAAAAAAAATTTGCATTGGATTTGTTAGATATCATGTTTTCTGGCAAAAGTACGTATAGAGCTGCTCTTCTTAAGTCATTCAGAGTTTTCCCTTTTTTTTTTTCAAGACATTGGACTCGTTGCATGGAATAAAATCTGCAGAGGTTGTCCTTGATTTCACAACCTTCTGTCCTTCACTGAAACGTTCATTACTATTACTTTTACGAGTTTTTACATTTTGAAAACAACAAACAACAAAACTGAAACCTGTATTATTGTTAACTGACAGTAGAATGGCAAACTTAGAGCACATGGCGACTGACAGTTGTCACCTTTGTAGGGAAATAGATCAAGCACTTAACGGTGGCACCATATTGGGATGTTTATACAAAGCGTGTTATGAAGATTGGCACTTATCACTTTTTTAGGACTTAAACAGTGGTAAATAGCACCGTTCTATGATTCTAACTCGCACTTACCCCCTTTGTTACTTCCACTCTTCAATTTCAGATAACAAGTTGCTTTTTATTTTCCTTTTTCTACATTTTTATGAATCATACCTATTCAATATATTGTTGGCATAAGGCATATATAAGTAACGTGGGAAAGCCTTGGTATAACCCTTAATTTCTACAAGATTGAAATTTTTATGTTTTCAAGTCCAGAAAATGTCTGTTCGTGTGTCTGTATCTATGAATGTGAAAATTTAAGTCAACTCTTTAAAAAAAAACTGTTTAGAAAAAATTTATGTATTTTTACCAAAAAAGTGAGTGCGTTCTAAATATAATACTCGTATATGCTGATCACAATACATATGCTGATTAGGTACCTTTTGGTGGATGTCAGACCGTAGGTGATAATGACAATATATGGTTGAATATGTCGAATGTACATACAGATCTTATAGCAGATTTAAATAAAAAAATTTAAATGGTAACACTGATCGTTTTCAATTTTCTCCTTGAGACGCAAAGGTATATAACATACAGGGTGTAACAAAAAGGTAGGTCTGAAATGGAACCATATATACTGGGCTCAAAAATAACTCTATTGCACGTAACTTACCTTAATGCAAATGTGCACCCAAAAAAGTTACATCCGTTGGAAAGTACAAAAAGAAAATCTATTTTTTCCAATATTTCATGAACTGTTTAACATTTTGTAATGAAAATAGATACATGGCTTTCTTATTATAAGAGCGTCTTTTTAACATAAAACTACGAAGTCTGTACGGCACATAAAATTTTTTAGGGGGTTTTGAAAAAACAAACTTTTAGAGTTAAGTAGGCATTCTCTTTAGACCATAAATTTTACAAATGTTTAACAGAAAATTGTTGTTTAGAATGGAAGCGATTCTTAATAATAAACTGTTGGTTGGGAGACTCAAACGTTGACGACAGTGATATGAATGATGAAATTTTTTCCATAAACTTGGAAATAAATATAAATCAAGATTTTCTATGGACCAAAATCTCTACTTCTGTTCAATGCTATTTTTCAATATATTTTTCATGGAGGAAAAATAAATAATATTTTTAGTCATTATAGAAAATGACAAATAGGATTTCGTAATTTTTCTTTTCCAATCAAAAATAGGTCAAATGTTTGCGGCCTTAATGGATTTGTAGAAAAATTAATTTCTCTCACAGGGGTGATGTGTTTTGTCTACTATAATTTTTCCACTACTGTTTTTACTACTAGCCCCTCTAGTATTTTACGCAATAAGAATTTTTTTTTACAAGTTATGTACATTATTAATAGCCCATTTATTAAATAAGTATTTCAATCTCTCTTCGGTTTTTTATTTTCTATTTGTTTCTCTCTCGTTGTAAGATAATGGAAAATATTAGTCGACTAAAATCACGAGACCGTAGCTGACAACTCAATCTTTTCGTTTAGTTAAGAAATCAAGTAAATTAATTAAAGATAAGTAAATAGGCAAAGAGATCGTACAGGTAAAACTTTTTGTCGTAGTGTAGTTGAAAACTTTTTGTATTATAATTTCTTCTATTCAACTTTATATTATATTAATAATATAGTAATAGTCCATGACGGAACCGGTGTACCTAATTAGTATCTTTAATATCTTTAAATTTTCTATTGTAATTTGGTAGGGCATTAAACTTTGTAGACGGTGAGCTAGCAACCGCAAAGATAGAATGATCTTACTTCCGGTAGGAATTTTGTGAGGTGGTTGGAAGTACAATCAGGAAATGTCATATGCAAGGAATCATTTAAGAACCCCTTTAAAGACACGTCAGATAACTTGAAGTTCGTAGATAAGGTATTTAAATCGTTAGAGGGCTAGGTCACTGATAAAAGGATGTCATTTGCTTTCAAAAGACGAGGCAAGAAACTTATGCAAAAATGAGATGCATTGAAATTTTCTAAATTTTTTATATTTTTTTGTTGTCAACTTTCTCAATAATAATGTTTATGGGCTCTACTCAAACGTATAACTAGTTTTTGATATATAATGGAGCATTAGCATATGCAGATGACCTGGTCATTCTGCAAACAGGAAATTTTAAGAACATACTTTCAGAAAGAATGCAAGTAGATCTAAAAATTATAGAACAGTGGTGCAAGGACCATTCACTGTCTATCAATCCCAAGAAGACCGAAATGTTCCGTTTCATAAGGAAACGAATGAAAATGGAATTAAAACTTCCAGAACTCATTTGACAACAAGTTAACATGGAACTCGCATTTAGAAAACAGAGTCAAACGAGCATACATTGCTAATGGCCAATGCTGCCGAACCGTGGAGCGCATTTGGGGTTTCTCCTCTAAAGTCGTCGCATATGCTAACATACGGTGCAGTTGTCTGAATACCGAAAACCCGAAAATAAACAGGTATCCGTTAACTAGAACAAATTCAAAGAACAACATTTCTCAACATAACAAGAGTCATAAAAACTACACTAACCCTTACAACATATGTTCTAAGCACTAACCAGAGTCATGGATGTCATTCTGTCTCAATCACATACTTTAATCAAAGTATGTGGTCTCAATTTCTTTGATATTTACATCAATGAGGTTGCTTTGTTGACAATGACTCGCCTTCGCACGATTGGAATAGAACCTGACGTAGAATCTGGTAAGGTGAGTAAGTGTACTTTAAGAATGTCACTAAGCTTCGCTTAGTTTTTAACGACTAGCGGTGAAGAAAAGAGCCCATAATCAACATTTTCGTAATGCCGATTTTCTATATTCGATGGAGTAGTCAAAACCAGAGAGAAATTGAGCATATAGTATCATTTTTTTGGCTGTTGTAGTAGGTAATTGTTTTGGTGGATTAAAAGATGATTATTAATGGTTTATTATCTACGATGAGTTTAAACTATCTACCGTAAATATATTTAAAAAGTGTTTTAAAGGACAAGTAAATTGCTATCGAACTAAGAGAGAAAGCCCACTCACGCGACATATTGCGAGCGACCTGCCGCATACGATTTTTTAGGTGCGATTTTTAACAGACAACAAGCAGCGACACAGACGTTTAGTATCAAAATGGAGGTAAAACTAGCAACGATGTTTTATTTTGTTCGTCGGCGGAAAAAATTGAAACGACGTAGGTACTTGGTTCATCCATTATTTATAGACCCTTATCTAAAGGCGCATTTAATTTAATATATAAGGATTTACGTCAGCACGAAGATAAGTTCTTCAAATATTCCAGAATGAGAGTAGTGTCATTTGACGAACTGCTAGCGCAGATTCCCGAACAAATACAAAGACAAAATACACATTTTCGCGATATTATATGCCCGGAAGGAAAACTTTGAGGTGAGGTAAGTTTTATTAATTAATTGAAAACAACATTTAATTACAAAGGTCACAGAACTCAGAACTCTGTAAGTTGTTACTGCAACGAAATATAGGAATTAGTAGATGTAGGGTGGGTAAAGTGACCTTGTGGATTTTATGAATGTATAGATAAAGGATAGCCTACAGATAGTACGGAAGCAGCTAGGTTGTAACCTTCACTTAGTGTTACAAATTTGTTGTTAACAATTTTTTCCCATAATTTCTTCCTAACATTTTTGTCGCTATTTTCTTTCAATTAAGTGTTCAATATTTTAGGTCGGTCTTGAATATTCGGATATAAATTCATCTATATCAATAGCACTGTCAAACATTTTTCACTGGAACTGTAGAAAAGTTAACAGGAAAGTCCAACTCTCGACTAATGTTTTGCACGCGACTTGACGTTTGTATGAGTGATGCTCCATATGTATTAATGATAACGCCGGCCGCGTGCGGCAGAAAACTCGCGGGCTTGTCATTTCTAATTTACAGCCGCGTGCGACCACGCGTTTATGTGCTTTAAGTCATTTAAAAACATCTAACGTTAGCAGCGCGCCATGCCTCGCGATCAGTCGCGCGCGACCTGTCGCGTGAGTGGGCTTTTCCTCTAAGAGGGAAAGCCCACTCATGCGACACGTCGCGCGCGACTGATCGCGAGGCATCGCGCGTGGCAATACTTTAGGTGTTTTTAAACGACTCAAAGCCCATTAACGCGATTCTGTCGCGTGGTCCCAAGCGGCTAAAAAATTAGAAATGTCAAACCCGCGATTTTCCTGCTGTACGCGGCCAGCGTTATCATGTATACGGAGCATCACTCATACAAACGTCAAGTCGCGTGCGAAACTCCAGTTGAGAGTTGCAGTTTCCTGTTAACTTTTCGACAGTTCCAGTGAAAAAATGCCCGACAGTTGTATTGATATAGATGAATTTATATCCGATATTCAAGACCGACCTCAAATATTGAACAGTTAATTGAAATAAAATAGCCTACAAAAATATTTGTTTGGGAATCTGCGCTAGCATTCTGCAATATTTGAAGAACTTATCTTCGTGTTGACGTAAATCCTTATATAATAAATTAAATGCGCCTTTTGCATAAGGGTCTATAAATAATGGATGAACCCAGTACCTACGTCGTTTCAATTTTTTTCGATGACGAACAGAATAAAACAACACCGTTGCTACTTCTTCCACCTCTATTTTGATATTGAACGCCTGTGTCGCTGCTTTTCGTTTGTTAAAAATCGCACCTAAAAAATCGCATGCGGCAGACAGCGCGCGACGTGTCGCGTAAGTGGGTTTTCCCTTTAAGTGTAATTTCTTTCTGCCTTTTATCACAGAATAACCACTATTACAGAAGTGAAGGCTTGCGTCGGCACGTTTGATGTCGGGGTGGCCAAAATTTAAAGTGACACTCGGCGACAGTTGACGTTCTTGCCTGTTGTTACACTGGTAAAAATTATTCTTATAAATTCAAATAATACACTGAGAAAAGGATTTAAATATATGTAACAAACTTATTTAGCAACATCCACTATTTCTTCTCTGAATTGAAGGTTAGTGATATAATTATAAAAATAAGGCTTCACAATAATTTATTTTGAAGTAAATTGTACTGATCGCTGTATTAAAAAAGAGTTTTTACTTGAGGAACCAGACCAAATGCTCATTGTACTTAATTCATCAGTTTTTTTAGATAACATTAACTCTTTAACACAGGGATTCTATTACAAATTATTGATGTATTAATTAATTGTCTACTTTCCTGGAAAACACCTTTAACTATGATAGTTGGATCTAGAAAAATAGATTAAACTGATTGCAAATACTTCCGAACTTTCATTTTGAAAGCCTTTTATGTGTTTTAGAACCTTATGATATGTCAAGAATACCATAAACAGTCCTTGTAATAAGACTTTCGTCATACTCTCTTATAATAATTTGACAACTCGGTGGATAAATCTGTCATTTTTTACAATTCCATTTTTGTAAACAAAATTAATCTAGTAGTCGTTGGTAGAAAAGCATCACCAATAATTGGCGTATCGATTTATTACACTGTTTTACCTAGCACTAGCTCAAATGGTTTTTCTTTCTTTCGAGTCTTCTGTGCAGAGTTGTCCAGTAATTGCAGCACTTCATAAACGCGGGAGTGGAGTCGACCCTCATGTTTTGCAGTAACCTCTTTCTCTTATTTGTCTGTATGAAGATAATCGTTAGATAGAGCCAGGGTGCATCAATGATACATCTTAGGACTTTATTTTGGAAAACTTATATTATGGCACATCCTCGTAGCTGTATTTCATAAATCCAGACTGGACTTAGGATTTGTTTATAAATCATTAAATTTGTTGTACACATAAATTTGCATTTTTAGATGCATAATTATTAGAACTTTGAATTAGATTGAGATTTGAAGAAAAGTACTGTAGGAAAAAGGTTGTTATAAATAAAACAGGTACCTATACTGACTATTAATTTTAATAAAACAAAATACGAAAAACACGTATTACAAAAATACACTACAAAAGGCACAAAATTTTAGACAAAGGAATATGCCCTAGGTCCTACAAAATACAAGGTAAGCGCAAACTGCTTGTATTCATTGGAATGTCTTCTAGCTAGAGGCTTTTTGTTTTTAAATTCCGCTTGAGATTTAACTAATCTGCAAATGGTTGGTTTAAAAATTGTGGCCCAACCGAAGGATATTTTTGGGACTGGTACATGCATTATCAAAATAGAAACAACAATATCTCTTCAATCTTCAAAGTTAGTCATTCTTTTGCTGGGACCTTACAAAAATATTTAAATTAAAAAATTACATAAAAACAACACTTTTATATTATTTTTAATACCTGGTTTACTGAGAAAATCGTCGTGGGATTTAGTAGGGTATAGATTCATTCAGAATGATCAATGTTTTCATTTGTTGTGGGTGTGTGTCAGAATATTGTCAAAAGTACATTTTCAAATAAACGTTTTTGAGTTGATCCAAATGAAAAACTACTGGGCTGGAAATGTTTTTTACACAACTGGTAGCTTTTGTGTAATTATTCACTGGTTATATTAATCAAGTCTTCTCGACTACATGCTCTTAACAACATGGGAATCCTAAAAAATACAAAATACATTGTCATAGGTACATAAATATAATTTGATTTAAAAATGATAATAAAATAATTGTTTTGATTAAATAGCCAAATAAATAACATACAGTTAACATTGCTGCATTTGAAAAGTACCTCGTTTTACTCATTTTACTCGAAGCCTTTCTCGATGGGATCTGCTCCATGGTCTTTAATGCAGAGCTGGTAAGTCAAGTAAGATCGGGACGGTGGTGTAGCGGTCTATCGCGCTTATATTCATTTATAGGCAAGTTTATGAGTCTGAGACTGCTGGGTTTCGAATCCCAGACCAGACCATGTGGATTTTTAATTAAATTGCATGGTTCGGTTTAGGATTTGATGTGTGCCGTATTAATAGAAATTCAATTTCTGTTGATATGACATGCAGATTAAAAAAAAAAAAATTGCCATACATTACC
Source organism: Psylliodes chrysocephalus (assembly GCA_927349885.1). Taxonomy (NCBI): domain Eukaryota; kingdom Metazoa; phylum Arthropoda; class Insecta; order Coleoptera; family Chrysomelidae; genus Psylliodes; species Psylliodes chrysocephalus. The sequence goes on from OV651814.1 coordinate 69,400,504, forward strand.
GTCTCGATGATGGTGGGTGAGGTTTTCCGGGTTTTCCTCACCTGTAAGTCAAATTGCACCATCAATCATCTTTAAGTCGCCCCGGAGCGCCACGGCAAATAATAATAATAGCCGTCCCTTCCCCTACACAAGTCGTTCAGTCGACTTCAGGGGTTGAAATTCACTCGTAAGGGGGTGAATTAGGGAGAGTATTATTATTATTATTATTATTATTATTATCTATTTTCTATTAAATTTTAGAGCTTACGGAGTAAATGTAATTTATGTGACAATGGACAAAGAAAGAAACAGAAAACTATTTTTAACTATACAGTTCACTGGAAAAAAGCAACTGAAGTTGTAGATGTATTTCTGTGAGATGTACAGACAGTCGTCTCTTGTGTCACAGTTTATTCTTTTTCATCTGGTTATTGAGAGCAAAAAATATTTATAAAAAATGCTAGAAGAAAAATACCACAGCTAACAATAAAGTATATTTTGCAACTTGCAACAAAAACCAGGAGAGGAGAAATCAAATTTGATTTAAAAGAAAGGTTTTAGTTTATTCTAATGGAAACCGGAAACACAAACAAATCTATAGCTGTTCTTTTATTCCACATAAGCTCGATTATCAAATGATTAAAAAATATACTAGTTCTACTCCATTCCAGGAGGTACTTTTCAAACGTAGCACATAACGTTGGTAAATTGGGATATCTGGATCAAAATTTAAACTATTTGTTAGGTAGAGCTATCAGTTTTCCTCATTTAAATTGCATAATTTATTTTGCATACCTTTCTGAAACTTTGGGAAATGAAAAATAACTAGTATTCGAATCCGTTCGAGGTAGACATGGGCGATAAACACTTCTTTCTTTGAGATTCCATCAGTTCACTAAAAAATTATTTTGCTTTAATAAAATAAATAAAAATATGTAAATAGCTACAAAAAGTCTTCGATTAAAAACATGTTTACTGAACAATGTTCATAAAATAGACAAAGGAAAGCACTAAACACAGATTTACTCAATAATTGTTAAAAAATATACAAAGGAAAACACTAAAATACACTTAAATTCTTCGAGCATATATATTTCATAGAGTCCGCATTCAATAGGGTTTGTTTACTTTCTGAGGGGAAATGTCAAGACACTATTAACAGTGTCGCATCATTTTTACGGGGTTTTCAATTTGATAAAAACAATCATAAATTACAAATGACTGATCCTGACACATCAAAATAACACTCGCATGTGACATGACAGTTTTGCCGGTTATAAAATTGTGGCCCTGATCATGCGCAAAAAATTTTGGACCCCAAAAATTGACGTGCCTTCGCTTCTGTAAAAGTATTCTGTGCTTTTATAATGATCTGGGTTAGGAGGTAATTGATATGAAAGCACTCCAGATATTTCGTGGAGACTTGCATCTGTGGCAACAATAACTGGATATTCTGGTGTGAATGTGTTGATAGTGTAAGTAACGTGTAAGCTATCTACTATTTTTACTATACGCACCTAAAATAGCTAAAATACTATGACTAATTTAATCTAGTTAACACTCTGGATGTCAATATAATTTTAATTGTTTGTCATTAATACACTTTTATGTTTTAAAGAAGTTAACTTTATTTAAACGCCTCATTGACACAAATGCATAACTTTGTCACTGGAGAGTTTAGCCTTCACTTCCCTAAAAGCCACACTCTTCGTTCAACAAAACTTAGAGCATTTTTTCGAAGTTCATAATTTAACGGATGAATAATTTTTGTAGATTTTTTATAGTACATAGCAAGTTCTAAAAACTGTTGTTCTTAGACATATGAAGTTTATTTTTAACATGACAATTTTATAATAATCACAAAAGTGGGAGTTATTTTATTTTATACAGTTGAATTGCTCGTATTTTAGTAGGCTTGTCTACTAGGGAATGAAAAAAAGGGTAGGTGTTGGCATCGTCCGAGGATATATTTCTCTAGCATACTGAGTTTGTAGGCTAGATACAGAATGATTGAGCTATATTGAACTGCCCCATCTACTCACTTAGTTGCATCAGCCAAAACGACCTTTATAAAGTGTCCTAGAAGTTCGGCTCCCCATCCATCCTATCAAGGGTTCGTTGGTCATCGGAGAACCAATTGAGAATGTGAGAAAATCTTACCCTCAGATACTCTATTTCAATCTCTAAAGAGGCTCTGTTCAACTTTGGAGGATCTCGTAAATAGGGATGTTTAAAAATGATAAATTAAGCATTTTGTGGATTGAGTGAGACTCTGCATCTGCTGCACTAGTGTGTATATTGGTTGAGCAGATTTTGGGTTTAAATATTTAGTCGATCAAAATTTCGGGCTACTAAGAGCGGAGCAGATATTAGCTGAGAATAATCGTAAGTATATACGAGGTAGAGGAGAGGAGCTAGGACTATGAAAGTAATTCCCTAGCCAACTGACGATTTACATACCTTATCTGTAATCTTTAAAGATATAGCCTATATTTTTGAATTTTCTAGAGTATTCCTTGCAGGAGTTCTCAAATAAATCCGTAAAGATGACACTTTCTCATGGTCCCGCCAATCACTTCACAAACTAGAGGCACGATCGTAGTACCTTCTCAGTCGCTAGCTCTTAGACTATTATTTTATTATATCCACCTGTCTGAATCGTAGGGTACGCCGGTTGCACGTGCTTATTCGGAAACCAAAACCGTAAAGATATTGATGGAATTCTCGGTCTATTTTCTTAATTTGCATAATGGTTAGCGTTAACGAGTTGCGGGCTGTGGCTTTGCAGCTTCGGTGAACAATAATTTGCTACACGGGGATGTTCATTAGTTACGGAAAGTAAAAATGAAAGTTTTAATGAGCGACACTGTAAGTAATTTGTTAACAGATATGTTTACGTCGATGAGCTTACGGTTTCGTTGTAGACATACTCATCAATTTTTGAAATAGTTTAAATTATTTTGCATGCTTGAGTTAAACTTTCTTTTATAGTTTTTGTTACGGTTCAAATGGACGAATCGCTGTATTCATGCGTTGTTATGTAAAATGTTCGTTCTGTTAAAACATTTATTTATTCATGAACTTCTGGTTAACGACCAGTTGAAATAAAAGCATCAATACCGTATACAATTATACCTAAGTTTTGCATAAAATTTTTATTTTAAACAATACTACCTATAGTGTTGTTTGTTATGATTCAAAAGATCAATATAATATCGGCCTATCTGAGCTATAAAGATATGATGATAGATAGTATTTAACCCTGTAACGATTGAAAACATAACACACCTACTTTTTATTATGAATATATAACAATGGAAAACAATTAACAACAAATATACCTACTGGGACTTAATTTAATGACACACTGACAAACATTATAATATCCCGATTAAGGTTAACCATTTAAAAAAAAAATACTTGGAATTAACACGTTGATGGACTGTGACGCCAAATGTGACATGCCAAATGTGGCAGGACGCCCTCCGATGTTTAATTTAATATCGCTGATAAACGGAGAAACGTCTACGGACGTCCCAATTCCCATATAAAATGCGAAAGGGGCATGATTGTTGCCATATCCGAATACATTATAATACCGCCATTTTTATAGGGTCATAATTTTGTTAAACCTGATATCCTCCCCGTGATTTTTGTATATGTGCTTTTTCCCCTTTGTTTGAGCTCCTCTTTAAAAAAAAATAATGTTTATTAGATCATTGTTGCTTTATTCAGTAGCGTAGCTAAAGAAGGGAAAGAAATTTCCCTAATTCGATATATTTTACTATATCTGCCAATAAATTAAATAAAAAAGTGAAGGAAAGGAAAAGCTTTAAGTCTTGACAATAAAAATTATTTGTTGTCATGGAAAACAAAATATTTTAATAAATAGTGGGTTAATGATAGATAAAAATATGAAATTTACAAATTAAAAAGTCATATAAGATTCGAGTACCGCCACACACTATACACCTACATTTTTAAAACCGTAATTTCGCAGTATAATATTGTTCCAAGTGTTCCTGTGTTAAATTTAGTTTTCTTCTCCTCATATATGGACTTAAACCATCAGGACGATGATTTCGGTGTGCCTTCTTGTTGAGACTCCAGGTTCTGGAGGTTTCTCAAATTGCTGGTCACCTCTGCCTACCCTCGTGCCAGTTTTAACAGGACGCAGCTCCCCTGCTAGCTCTATACTCCAGGGGTTGCTATACTTTTACTTTGTCAACGACTCCCATTCTTGTAGTCTAAGAGGCAGTGGACGGCTACCTGTATGTAGTTGACCAGACCTGAGTTTTTGTACACTGAGGCCTCTATACCTACTATACCTGAGATAGGGAGTCACTAAGCCCAAAGTGGAGAACACGGCGGGCGCTCAGGTAAGACATGTATCGATTTTTGGCAAATTTTAAATGCATTTGAACACGTCTACCGTTTTGAAATTTGAAAATATATTATTATCAGAAAACAACAATGGCAGACCATTACCGCGTGTTTAACATTGTGGCTGACAGTTTTGAAAGTCATGAAAATAGTAAAATTTTGAACGTAATTGACCAGATCTTCCATTGATATATTTTATTTATTAGGGCCTTAAAAACTTATATTCATCACGGCAGACGTCTTCATTGAGTACACACGTCAGCAGATAACAAAATATAAGCTACTGTCCGGCCAGGTGTATGCATAGACTTTCTATAGCTTTCTTTCTTTTTCCCCTATGGATTACTATTGTATTCATTTTAGCCTATAGCATTTTCTTTTATTGTTACTAGTATTCAAATAATTCAGATTTTATACCTGAGAGAGCCCAGATATCTCCCCACCATAACGGTTAGTGTCAGATGTATTCAGTATATTTGTGAACCTTTATACAGATACCTCGTGTATTGTGAAATTAATAAAATACATAGTGTTGCTTTCTTTTATTTTGTTGATTAGTCTATTATTTATTTAATTATATGACATTATGTCGAGTAAAAAAAAAAGAACTGAAGTGTGTTTTTTGTGACACGGTAAAAACTGATAAATTACTGATATTTTCAGAAGAGACTATGTCAAAATGTCAAAAGATTTTTAGGTTACGAAAATTTCATAAACTGAAATATAAAGATATCATTTTACTGGACGAAATTTATGATTCTGCATATCATAGTAGTTGTTACAAGACATTTACAGCATTGAAAAGAGATTTCTTGTTGACGGATGTTAAAAAAAAGTTTCATCACAGCCCAGTACGTCTTAGTCTGCAATTGAACAACCATCTACATCAGCTCAATAATTGATGATACAATTGTACATGATTCATGATTCCCTTGTAAAAGATGTGAATCTTCCTGAGACAGAAGAAGTAGAAAAAGAAACTGACGCTGAAGCTAAATAGCTGTTGGAGGCAGGAGGCAGAACTTTTGATAATGTAGCTTCAGCAAACTTAAATGTTTGTTTTTTTGTAACAAAAAGAGAAATAATATCGCTCTAAGAGTCAGCCATTACGCACTTCAGGGAAGGATCAATTTAAAAAGACTATTTTATTAAACTTTAAGCCAGATACTGAAATTTACAATGACACTTTGACCAAAATACAAAGTGTTCTCTCTTGTGAAGTCTATAATCATAATATCTCCCGAGAAGTACATAAAACCATTTATAAAGAAATAGGTTGTTTAATTAAAGAGAATGTTGTTATTTACATAAGAGTATCTCGAAATAAAGTAATAACGTAAATCATATTGATGTGAAGCAAGGAACGTAATACACATACATCTAACCAGATGGTAGCTAAGGTTTTGTTGTCTGCTGATGTGTGTACTCAATGAAGACGTCTGCCGTCATGAATATAAGTTTTTAAGACCCTAATAAATAAAATATATTAATGCCAGATCTGGTCAATTACTTTCAAAATTTTATTATTTTCAGCACTTTCAAAACTGTCTGCCATAATGTTCAACACGCGATAATGATCTGCCATTGTTGTTTTCTGATAACAATAATATATTTTCAAATTTCAAAACGGCAGACATGGTCAAATACATTAAAAATTTGCTAAAAATCGATACCTGTCTTACCTGAAGGCCCGCCGCGTTCACCACTTTGGGCTTAGTGACTTTCCATGCCAGGTATGGTAGGTATAGGAGCCTCAGTGTACAAAAACTCAGGTCTGGTCAAATACATACAGGTAGCCGTCCACTGGCTGTTAGACTATTGGGGTCTTTCCTATTTTAATTTCGTTTTCTGTATAACGAAGTACCTCCATCTAACACGGTGGACAGAACGTATATCCGCTAGATTTGGATCTGGAATTTTGATTTTGATTTACAAAATCACATTGAAGCCCTCATAATAGTCGGCTTAGCCGGATGTCTTTTTTAGTTTAATTTTTTCCCTTTTTTTTTAGTATGTAAGTACCACAATGTTTGATTAATTTTTCTTCAGATTTAATTTCTTAGTCACTCTTACACTACGATAAACTTTCAGAAGTTTTATTTGGGTTACCATAGTATTAATTATTTATAGTTTTGAATTGTCAAATTGCATTTTAACATTAGTTAATACCTAAATTAGTTATATTATGACTTCACCATTAATCATAAAACTTTTGAATGTCTAATGTTCACATATTTCTTATTTGTGATAGCTTTATTGCTACACTTACTTTGTTAAAATTAGATTGTATTTTGTCACAAATAATTTAAATTTTCGTTCATAACTATTTCTTTATAACTACTATAACTAGGTACTTTGTCAAATAATCTTCTTAGCCTTTTTTTTACATTCTCATTTACTGTTGAAATACCCTAAACATTGTTGTGGTCTCCGTCAGCTCTTTATGTACTAAGTTAATAATCTATGTTTTATCACATTTTAATTTGTAAATTTCATAGTCTCGTGTATAATTAACCCATTATCTAATTGTTTAAATATTTTTTCACTTATAATCAAATTAAGTCTCATTAGCATACTTTCTTACAGGCCTGATGGTGGCCACTGACCGAAACTAGTCGCTTTCCCTGTTTTTAATAACAATAAATAATTTTTGTTGTCAGAACTTAGAGTTTTTCTTTGCTTTACGGATATACCACATTTGAGATATGGTTAACCTTATTCTCAAATAAAAAAGTATTTTAGACGATCATAAAAAAATATTTACCTTTTAAGGATTTGAAGTCATAGCAATTTTTCCTTTTCAAATGTAGCAGGACGTCTATCGGCGTCAACTTTCAAATTCCTGTAAATCAAAATTTTTTAACTTTTTCAAATTATGAGCAAATTGTTATACTTTATAAGGCAATCCGAACCCTAATTTCCTTAAAAGTATCAATGTTATTTTGAGCACAGACCACTTTTTTCTCCTGTCCATTAACCAGACTGTAGTGAATAAAATGGACAAGTACATCATTGCAATGAAAATTTCTTAACCCCTTTAGATCTGGCACACATGGTTATTTATATCAACTATTCCCATTTGCGTAATACTAAACAACTTCAGACCTATTGTATATTTACTGCAAAGGTACCTATAAAACGTTAAAGGGCCATGCTAATTAATTACCTGAGACCCGCCACCAGAGATAAGGGAGATAAAGATAGGAAACGCTCATAAGAGGCCAATGCTTAACAACGACCAGCTTTATCGCAGTTGACATCTGACCCACTATGTGGCGCTTTCATCGATATCAAACAACGCAGCGGGAAATTTAAAAACCTGATAATAAAGGTTGCATAAATATCGACTGCACTCTCATGTTTTTGTAAACTTAAACGTTTTTGTAAACTTAAACAGTGTAATTACGCTTAATTATTTATTAAAAAGAATACTACACTTAGTCTATTATCGATTAATTATTGTAAATCTATATTCATGACAAATATTTTTTAATTTTTGATTGTTATTTGTAACACTGCATTTGTGTTTTTATTTTAGTATCTTATTTAAAAATGTTGAATGCAAATTCAATAATGGGAATTCAGATATTTTTCTTCCTATATCAAATCTTCTTTCTAACGTTTTGAAGCCATTTTCTTGTTCTAAAATAATAATACATAAACACCTACTTTGTGACAAAAGTTGATTACTATTTGTGTTACCTGAATAGATCTTACCTACTTTGGTTAATTAAAGAACGCCACATTGGGGTTGTTAAATTTGTTCATGTGGCATGTGCATGTTACTAATGTAATACGTTTTCTGACTTATTGTAATATTACAAAATATAATTATTGTCCTTAAATTTCACACAAAAACAGCCACAATTATTTCGCTTAGTTCATCTAGAGGATAACACAATCATAAACTCAAAATTTTAAAATTTAAATTCAGGATTCTTCGATATACATAAAACTGACATTTATATTTACAAACTGTTCACTACTGTCCACGTCTACTATCTGCACACAGTGTTGCCAACCGTACGATTTAAATCGTATTTATACGATTTTTAAACTCTGTACGATGTACGATTGCATCAGTGAGATCGTACGTAAAAATATGATCTTCCCTTTTTTTAGTAGGTTTATTTAAATATCTGTAACAACTTCAGAACATAAAACAATAAAAATCAAAAACTACTCGTAATTTCTGACTTATCGTGATTTTGACCATGGTGATTTTGTACACCGACTATCACGGCATAAGAAAAGCTTGCATGCAAAATTTAAATCACTTTCAAGTGACAGTCATTGATTACTTTAATGTCCATATTTATAAACAAAACTCAGCTGGGTCGGACTTGGGTAAGTCGTCCTTGAACTAAAATCGAAGTTCAGTTATATCGCGTGAATTTAGAGATGGGTAGTAACAAATCTGTAAATGTACATAACAGTAACACATTTACTAATATCCATCTCTAAATTCCAGTGTTACACCAGAACCACCTGGAACTTTAGAGACGTTGTAACCGATTTTCGTTCAAGGACGACTTACCCAAGTCCGACTTAGGTAAGTTCTGTTTATAAATACGGGCCTAAATGTGTTAATTTAAAGTTTCATGTATTTTCTTTAGATTTTTTTTTTTCGTTGTAAACATTTTTATAAATAGATAAATAAATTATCATGCCAAAGTTTTTTTATTTTTTCATTCCGTTTAAGTTATATTATGCTATGCATGTATCTATTGTACAATTTTTTGTCGAAATACCATTTTTCTACTTTACTTGTACGATCTCTCAAAAAAAATATTTGGCAACACTGGTCTCTCTACAAACGACGTAGACCTGTAGTTAACATCTGAGACGCTAGATGACGCCATCGTTGCTGCGGTCGTTGCGTTTCCAATCTTTATGTCCCTAATCTCTGCCCACCACGGAACGATGTACATATGGCCACCCCCTGACCCGTTCCTTGTAGCCGCCCTTGCGGCATCATCTCTTTGACTAAACTCATAGATAAGGGAGATAAAGGTAGGAAATGCTCATAAAGCCAATGCTTAACAACGACCAGCTTTAACAGAGTTAACATCTGACACACTATATGGCGCTTTCATCGATATCAAACAAATAACGGAGCGGGAAATTTAAAAACCTGATAATAAAGGTTGTATAAATATCGACTGCACTCTCACGTTCTGGTAAATAAATTTAAACAATGTAATTACGCTAAATTATTTATTAAAAAGAATACTACACTATTATCGATTAATTATTGTAAATCTATTCATGACAAAAATTTTTTAATTTTTGATAGTTATTTTTAACATTATTCTTAACCGACTTCAAAAAAGGAGGAGGTTTTCAATTCGTCGCAATATATATTTTTTTATGTATGTTCAGCGATAATTCTTTAATACAGTGTCCGATTTCAATGATCCTTTTTTTGTTAGAAAGGGGGTACTTTAGGGGTGGTTCCATATAAATTTGGTCAAAATATAATAATTGGGTCCATGAGAAAATCCTCAAACTCTTCATTTTTTATGTATGTTTACTGTTTAGCGATAATGCTTTACCACCTTGTCCGATTTATATGATTCTTTTTTTGTTAGTACGGGGGTACCTCAGGGGTGGTCCCATATAAATTTGGTTAAGATGTGGTGATGGCATCTGCACGTTTTTGAAGTCGGTTTTTTAAAATTTTTCATTTCTAATACTTGGTCCAAACGAACGGCCAAAGATGTCCTATTTAAAAATGTTGAGTGCAAACTCAATATTGGATATTTAAATATTTTTCTTCCTATATCAAATCTTCTTTCTAACGTTTTGAAGCCGTTTTCTTGTTCTAAAACAATAAATAATAAATAAATACCTACTTTGTGACAAAAGTTGGCTACTATTTGTGTTACTTACACGACTAGATTTTTCTTTCAATAATTAAAGAACGACTCATTGGGGTTGTTACACTTATTCAGGGGCATGTGTTACCAATGCAATAAGTTCTCCAATTTATTGTTAAATTACAAAATATATTTATTGTCCACAAATTACACACAAAAAAACACAACCATTTCACAAACTTAGAACTAGTACTTTCTTTCAAAGTATATTCGCCACTTACATAATAAAAAAGTCTGTTTGTTGATACCATTGTTCTACTTTTTACACTACATATAAAACGACGAAAATTTATATAAAATGATAGTACAACTTTATTTGCAAATACTCAATAATATATAAATTCGAGAAGGGTAGAGGTAGACAGAAGGTATTATGTTTATTAGAATAATAAGTTGAAATTAAGCATGTATAGGAAGATCGGATCATAAGCAATTCCAAGTATAGAATAAGTGAATATGATTAAATAATTCCGGTCAAACAGATATAGGAAGGTTGGTTCACGTTCACGGAGAATTCTAGATATGTTTGGCTAATTAGATTCTAATTTTTAGTAAAAATTTTCTAATTTGAACTTTAATATTTAGATATTTAATTTTGCCTTTTATTAAAACTAAATTCAATTACCCTGTACCTATCTCAAAAACTAGAATTGATAAAAAAAATCTTCTGGTTCTTGGATTTCCGGTACTAACTTTTTTTTTGTTATTTTGTTCGCCTTGGTTATCAATTCTGTATTTTTACCGCGAATTGGACATTTAACCTGTTACAGGTATCAATATAACCAATTCATAACCAATAACAAATGGAATGAGTTTTATCGCAAACACAGAATTAGAAGCAATTAGAATCATATTGATCATGTGAAAAGTTGCCAATAATTTAGACTCAGTTCAGAATTCTTACAGCAAACGAAGACAACTATAGGCTTTGGATGGACGATGTTAGTTCGAATTACACCGAGTATAAATGGCCTTAGTAATACAAGATATTTTAATAGATAGTGGTTTATAAAAACAATTTTTTTTAAATAGCCTCTATTGTATGAACAAAACTTTTACAATTTTGTAGATATTTTATTTATTCTGATATTTTTTAGCTTCTAAGCAAAGCCTGTGAATCTCCGACCAACAGCCACACAGCAGTTTCCGAAGCCATGTCAACCCTCAGATTGAGATTCGGAGAACCAGTACGATTTCGGTTCTTAGTAGGAATGCTAAGTTCAGCAGGAAGTCACGTGGAATTACTCTCGGCAGGATTGAAATTTCTCAACACGTTTCTTAAGACAGCGGAATCGGTTCAGAAAAGAGTTTATCTGCAAGCCGAGTTGGAGCAAGCTGGATTTGATTTAGCTGCGATCAAAAAGGTAAGAATTAAATTAATTTTGGTTATTTCTCTAGAAGAATATTGTAATAACTTTAAAATTAACCTAAATATTTTTATTTTTTAGAACATTGGAGTAAATATCAATACCTGTGAGCCTCTTTTAGACGAGATGATTACGTTTGAAAAACATTTTATAGACATAGAAGGCCTAACAATACGAACTGAGAGTGCAGAAAAAGAAAATGATGATTTAAAAGATAAATTATCTGAATTGGAGCAAAAAATTCAGGTAAATTATTTAAAAACTTTTGGAATAAGAAAGTTACATAACCAGATAATCTGGATATAAATGAATGATATTAAAGGTTCTTTCAACATGAGGGGGCATATACTGTTGTGATCAGTCGGTTTAAAGAATGTTCTTCATATCACTCAACGAAAGTAGTAATAGAAGGAAAGTAGAGTTAATAGCTGGTGATAATATTTAAATTATTAATAATATTAGCAGTTCTTACTTAACTTCACTTAACTTGTGTTCACTAGAAGATATTGACTTGATAACACATACTTTGATTACTATACGGGGCAAGAGAGAGGTCCGACACGTCCAACATATGGCGCGGCCATTTTGAACCCTATGACACAGTTTATAGCTAAAGAATCAGATCGCTCACTCTGCGTCGGCACTTTTGATCTCAATGTTCCAGTTTACACACTGCGCAACTCAGATAATACAATTTATAACAACCGCCTATAATAAAACAGAAGTCTTCTGCGTATCCTGAATTTGTATCACTGGAGTGAATGTTATTTTAGAACTTTCAACTGGTCCGAGTGAGCTAACTGATTCTTTAGCAATAAACTGTGACTCCAAAAATAACATTCACTGACACTGACAGCAGCTTGCAAAATATTAGGTGCGTTTTAATGATCCGCTTCTGCTTCCGGAATTGTCGGTTTAGTCGTTTTAACCTGTCAGATTAAAACAAGAAAAGTGACAATTCCGAAGCAGAAGCGGATGATTAAAACGCACCTATTAAAAATATTGCGCCAAGATGTAGGCAACACGTAATAAGGGATCAAAATGGCGGAGTTTTCTATCTACTTTTAAAAGGCACTCAGAAAGCTGCGCAGTGCGACCATTCTCCGTATAGTAAAAGAAAATCAAAGTATGTGCTTGATAAGAACATATTGATCCTGAAGGGTGCGATCAAGAATAGGTTAGCTTTCCACACATTTGCATTGACAAATTTTGTTATCAGACCAGTCAGTTTGCCTGCCCTGATCAAATACAAGTTAATTAGTACATAATGTCTGTCATTAATTAATTTAATGCTTTGGGAGTAATTTTCTATATATTTGTAATCAAAGAAATTTTTAATACCTTTTTTTTATATTCAATGTAATAAACAATGGCAAACAATAAAACTAATGAAACAGTCCTTTGTGTGGGTTATTTTAAGAGCACAGTATTAACAATATCCGCAAATCTGATTACATCGTAAAACCATATATTTTTAAAGCTTATTCTTTTAATTTTATAGTGAGAAAGGTAACTTTAATGTATTTTCTTTGTTGCGAATAGGTTTTACAAGAAGAAAAAGGAATTTTAATATCAATGGATCAGTGTTTACGAGAAAAATGCAGTGAGTTAAGAGAAGAAGTTCATTCATTGAAATCTGCGCAATCAGATGCCACATCAAGATTATCCAAAAACCAAGGTGAGTATAATATATGTAAATAATCAATATGTGAATTGATAATTGGACATGGTGCTCTTTTTAATGCCAATTTTTGATAATAAGAAGAGTATAGTATCAAAATCCGAATCAAACTTAGCTGGAAAAAGTAGATCGTCTTAAAATATTGAATTAATTACTCAATGAATGCCGTAAATCATTTATTATAACACGATAAAAATTTAATTACTGACCCAACTAATGCAATGCAATGCAAGTCCATTCTCACAACAGCCTTCCTAAATGCCAGTTGGACATTCGTTAAAATTTGGCACGTAGGCATATTTTAAGTTAAATTTTCTATCCTAAAGTCTTATTTGACATTTTCTGGTTTATTAAGAACACAGTATACGTAATTGCATTTTATCAAATCTGTTGTACTACAGGAAAGTGAACTGATACCAAAAAAAGAAGTATTATACGAACTCTTTTGAATAAATTTTCACCACATCTACTAACCCATTGAGGTAGTTACTTAATTAAGAAGAATACTGAAAGTTGTAAATATACATAAGAATAGTTTTCATTCTGGGTTCAGCAAATGTCCGATACAGTTTCTAGAATAACATTTATTTCAAATGTGAATAATTAAACCTCTTTTTCACCTCTTTCAGTAAAATATAATAGTAAAAATTAGTTGGATTACTTACTAATCCACAAATCCATATCTGAGTAAAATTGTAAAAGTTTTTAGAAAAATTAAGTTTCAGTAGAAAAGTGAAGCAAATTCCAAGTATTTAATGTTCAGCAAAGATAAAAGTTTATAAAAACCAACAACATGTGTCATTGCTGCCTAAACAAACACAATGAGAAATGCATAAAACGAAAAATATGTAGCATTAACAATTGCGACCGTTTCCATCATAATTTACTGCAAAAAAATCAAACAGCAAATACATGTATTGAAGCAATAGAAAATAAAACAGTACTGAATGTACTACCAATAACAAGTGTAAATTAAAAATTTAAAAAAACCGACTTTAAAAACGTGCAGATGCCATCACCACATCTTAACCAAATTTATATGGGATCACCCCTGAGGTACCCCCTTACTAATAAAAAAAGAATCATATAAATCGGAAAAGGTGGTAAAGCATTATCGCTAAACATACATAAAAAATGAAGAGTTTGAGGATTTTCTCATGGACCCAATGTTTAGATTTTGACCAAATTTATATGGGACCACCCCTGAAGTAGCCCCTTTCTAACAAAAAAAGAATCATATAAATCGGACAAGGTGGTAAAGCATTGTCGCTAAACATACATCAAAAATGAAGAGTTTGAGGATTTACTCATGGACCCAATTATTAGATTTTGACTAACTTTATATGGGACCACCCCTGAAGTACTCCCTTTCTAACAAAAAAAGAATCATTGAAATCGGACACCGTGTTAAAGAATAATCGCTGAACATACATAAAAAAAAAAAAAAATTATCGCGACGAATTGATAACCTCCTCTTTTTTTGAAGTCGGTTAAAAATAAAAGGTCCAAATAAAGTAACCAACATATTAGCGTTACTAGATGAAGAAAGCACTACGATATTAATTGAAGCGAAAGTTGTCTTAGAATTAGGGTTGAATGGCATAATTTCAACTTTATACAATAATAAGTGGACTGGTAAAATATTCAGACAGGAAAAAGTAACAAATGAAAATTCTCCTACCTGTCATAAACTTTAAAATAGAACTGTACGTAAATTAAATTTACTATAGCAACGAAATGACTCAAAGCACTTGTTGATAAAATTGCCCTTTATAAAAATGTAGCTGTGGATCTATAGAATAGAGCCCAACCCACTTTGCTAATAGGCCAGAATAACACACATCTTATTATTTCATCGCAGACTATTCAACTGAATTTAATCGGGTCTATTCTATCCAGAACAACAAGCGGTTGGACAAGACGTGGGTACGTAGGATCAATAAGCAATGACCAAATTGGTTACCAAAAAAAAAGTAATTGTGGTATGCGAACCATGTGATGAAAAACTTCATGTTATACTAACATCGTATATGAAGCTAAAAAGTGTTGGTATAGTACAAACCAAACAATTTGAGGTTAAAACAAAATGATCAACAACTCCCAGAATCAAAGAAGATTGCAGTGCAAAGACTTTTTTGTCTTAAAAAACGATTGACAAAAGATTATTCATTAAGTAAACATTACAATGCAGAAATCAAAAACTGATAGAGGAAAATTATGCTCTCTTATAAGATTTCGCACCCAAAAAGTAGCCTTTGTGGGGTACATACAGAAGATATTTAATAGAGTTAATATTAATTATAAAGAAACAATGTTTCTTATGGCGCAATTTAAAAAGAACTGCTTCTCTAAACACTCACACAATGATAGCTATGCTGTTCGGTACCACTTCATCACCTTTCCTAGCTCAATTTGTTAAAAACTACAATGCTGGATAGTTTAAAGATTAAAACCTAAAAGCAATAGATGCCGCCACAAATATTCATTATACAGATGTCTGTCTTGATGCCGCAAGTTCTGAAAAAGCAATAATGATACTTAAAAATAACGTCACAGATATTCACGCCAAAACATACAAGGCAGAAGATAATGTACGTGTAGTTGATATTAGGACTGCTCACGGAATTTATAGACGACCTAGCCAGAAGGATTTTAAAATTTAATACTTCTATTGATAAAGTAATTCAACACCGGGAGGGACCATGTTCAAAACTAATAATATGCCCTGTATATATTTAATTATTACATTTGTTATCAATATGATAATCATTTTTGATTAGTTGTGAATTTAATAAGGATTAACGAGTTTTCTTTTAAAATATTGATGTAATACCAAATAATTAACTACCTCCTATTGGAGAATTGTAATTATATTGGAGTAATTACAAATAACTGAAACATAAGTAACTATAAGTTGTTGATTTATCCAATATTGATTTATTACATTTGACACAGTTTAATCTGTTTTATTATGTATATGTTATTGCTGAACTAACATTCCAATTGTTATTCTAGAGTCTACTCCTGAGGATGAAGGAATCTCCTCATCTGAACGCACTCCAAGTCCGGAAGCCGACATTCAAGCGTCCTCACCCGTCTTTGAAATATACACAGCTCCGGAAACTCAACACGAAAACGAATCGGAAGATGAAACAACAATTGAAGAAGTTATCCAAGAACTACAAGATATAATCAGTAACGAAGAAACAGAAGCCTACAACAGGGAAAATCTCAAACTTAATATTCAAAGAAAAATTGAAGAAGAAAAACAAATTACTGGTAAAATTAATACAAGAATACATATTGATGATTATGCTATATCAAGCGATTATGAAATAGTACCATCAAATTTACAACCTGAGCCACCAAGAAAGTCAAGAAGCCTAATCCATCTGTTTATACCCACAGCTGATTATGAACGTAATCCTAAAGAAATATTTTTTGATACAGAAAGTTTAACAACAGACAGTTCTTTCTCAGTTGTTGACGTTTCTAATTACTGCCCTCCTCTTTACGAAAATAAACTACCATCAATTAAAGGAAACAATAATAATTTAAGTAGAAGGAACTCCAAAGTAAGCATTAAACGTTCAGAATCATTCAGACAAGCAGCCAATACTCTATGCAGATCGAAAAGTAACGATCCAGAAGGGTATACGTCCTACCAACCGAATGATTCAACTCTCTGGGGAAAAACCAAGCCAAAAGATGAACAAAAACCTGAATTGTCACTTAAATGCAAAAGTATGGATACACTAGGCGATGGATATGATTCATTTATTAACGTTGTCGTCAGTAACAATGATAAAACCAACAATGCTCCAGGTTCCAGATCGAAAAGTGATTCAGGAAATATATCTGGCACATCACTTTGCAGAAGTATATCGAACGTTTACGTGAATTCCCAAAAAGATATAAAAACTAGATTGAGTTCGTATTCGGAGGAGAAACATAGAATGTTTTTACCTTCTAATGGAGAGGAGAATGAAGTGCTTTATTATTTTCCCAGGATACAGGAAAGAAAAACTAGCAACTCGTCTAGTTTTTTGATGAATAGAGGATATATTAACGCAGGACTCTATTCTGGTCAAAGTATTGAAACTCATCGATATTTTTCAGGAAGTAGAGAGGTTGTAGGAAGCGACTGTAGGAGTTCTGGAAAGTTGACCGATTATCCATCAGGATTATATTAGCGATAGGTTTGTTGCATTTATATTATTAAGATATTTTAAAATCTTACTGATAATGTTTTACAAGAAATAGTTTTAATGAATATTTTATTCATTGTCGCAGAAAATTAAAATAGAGGGCTGTTCACTAAAAAATAAATAATTGCATTTTTACTTTCGAGTTTTTAACTACAGTAAAACATTATCGGTATATTTATATACATCCACTTTTAAATTTGTTTTAAAATTTGTAATAAATTAAAAAAAATGCTAATGAAATGTGAGTTTGGTACTACAAAATGCATGGAAACAATAATATGTAGCTGAAAACCAAGTTTATTTGTAGTTATAGTAAACATTTATATATAGGAATATGTGATAAACAAATACGTACTTTGTATTTAAAACATTTTGAAAATGTGAGTTTCGAAATTTGAAAACTTAAAATTCTTTTGTTCAAATATTAACTGTGTATATACTTTTTTGTAAAGATAATTTTGTGCAATATTACAAATATTTATCGTAGAAGTAGAATTTTTATTTTAAAATTTTGCTCATTTTATACAATTAGTCTATAAGATATGCAATATTTTGGAAAATAAAAGTACAATAACATTTTAAAGGTAAATTTATTAAATGGCAATAGAGTTATTAGTTGTAAAAATACAGAATGTCTCATTACATATTTGAATTATTTTTGATTATATAACTTAATTTATTTAAGATTCTTATTACTACACAACCTAAAGTATTTCAAAAAGAATTTTGGGACATGCTGTAGATATTATTTTCTATCCTTGTCATTTAGGATCTCTATTTAATGTTCAGGGTTAGCAAATATATAAGTTCTTCACTCATTATGTATATTTACTATAGAAATCGATTCATTTACATATTAATTGTAAGATATTTTTTGTTTAATAAAAATAAAATATTTTCTCTCTTTTATTTTGTTTCTCAAAATGCTCATATATCCTTATTTTCACATTCTTCTTAAAAGTAGCTACTTTAAAGATTACAGTGATTTAATTTTGCTTATTTCCCTAGACCAAATATCAGCGACTACTTCTCTAGAGAAATAGTCAATATTTGTTCTAGTGAAATAGTCGTCCCAAATATAACACGGCCTTGATTAATATAGTGCTATTTTTAGTGTTGCTTAATTTCTCTAACATTTTACAATTTGATTCTACATAATTTTGGCATTAATAATCAATTGATTAAAGCTTTCGAGCTAAAGCTCTCGGGCTCTAATCAGATTATTATTGCCTAAAATTATGTCTCATCAAATTAACATTAAAATATTCTCGAAATTTAGAGTCAACAAAAATAGCCGACTATTATTAAAGTTTTGATATATTACCCTTGATTATTTTAAATAAATCGACAATTTATTTCGATAATCGCCTACCTCTAGCGACTGAATTAAATGTATTAGATTTAAATTTAAAAATGTTATCTGGTTTTAGTAAGATGCATTTTCAGAGTTTCATATCACACATCCTCAATATTTAATATCCCTAAAGCAAAAAGCATTAATATATCTACCTTTTTCTGAGGAGTCAATACAAAACAGCATTTTGTTATCTCGACTAATTTTTAATATTATGTACTAGCCGTAGGAAAAAACATAATTTTTAACTAACAAGGAATGCTCATTTCCAAATGGTTTGATTTACAGTATATGCCTGCTGCACGTGCTGCTCGTAGGCGAGTATAATTCCGTGCGAGTTGTAGTGCCTCAGTAGTCATGCGTGGTTTTGGTCCCCTTAGCATGAGCTTACTGATTCTGTGCCCTCTTATCTGTTGCCAGTGAATTAGGTGTTTTGTGTTGATCGACCTGTTCAGTGCCTGTTGAGCAGACGTTTTGTTTATCCCAAATACAGGTTCAGGTCCTGTGAATGGTAGGTCTGATCCCTCTTTGGCGAGTTCATCAGCCTTTTCATTTCCTTGGATACCTTTATGCCCTGGTACCCACGCTATTTTTACCTTGTGGGTTTCCACATCATTAAGTATTCCAAGGCAGTTCCAGGCAAGCTTTAACTTAATTCTGTTTGAATCAATAGCCTTTAAAGCTCCTTGGCTATCTGAGAGAATTAGGATGATTTGTTTTTTGTACTTCCTTCTTATTATCATTCGTACATAATTCGATTGCATGTATTTCAGCCGGAAATACAGTAGTATGTTTCCCCAATGAGACGATGATGTCGCATTTGGGTTTAACTCCATGTACGCCAGAACCTGTTCCATTGTTAGTTTTAGATCCATCCGTATACCATATGAGACCGCTAAGCAAAGTATTTATTTATCTTCTTATTTACCTCGTTCCAGTTGCAGTTGACCCGGAAAAGTCTGTTGAAGGTTAGGACGGGTGTCATGTGATCTGATCCCATGTTTAATATAGAGTCATTTAATGTGTTATTCTGGTATGTTTTATATTTCTCAGTGGGTTCCAGTTGTTGGAGATTTCCAGTCTGTATGCACTCATTCTGGCCTCCCCCTTTATGACTCGGTGAAGGGGTGGGAGGTTTAGAATGATTTCCATAGAGTGCTTCTGTAATACAAAGGCATGCCAGCCCTTTTACTCCTGATAGGGTATTGGGGGCTGGTTTACTTTTGGCCACCAAACAACCGCTCCATAAGTTATCATGGGTCTTGTTATTACCAAATATAACCAGACATTGTACATTTGTTGGTCACTTTTTGTAAGTGTTGGTTCTAACTAAGTTTGCTATCTAGGATTAGACCCAGATATTTTTCTTGGTTCGTTTTGCTTAGCCTTCGTCCAGAGTCGGAGTTTCTAAAACCTCCAACCTTGTTTTCCGAGTAAAGGTTATGAGTTGTGCCTTGTCAGGGTTTATCAAGAGGTTTTCCCAAACGCACCACATTTCTGTCAGCCTAAGAGCTCCTTGCATGAGTTCAAAGACTGTGGTTTGGTATTTCCCTCGGATAAGGATGACTATGTTATTGGCATATTCTTGGGCGTACAGCCTTTGAGTTTTTTGTGTTTTCAGCAGTTCATCTGCCACTAGGTTCCACAGTAGAGAAGAAAGAACTCCACCCTGTGTGCATCCCCTGTGAATATTCACTTGCATGGTTTAACTGATTTGTGCCTGTACTTGCTGTCCGCATTACATGTCTTCTATCCACCAGCAGATGGTGTCTTCTATTCCATGTTTGCGAGCGGCAGCTACCATTTATTTAAAAGAGGTATTATCGAAAGCTCCTTCTATGTCAAGAAATGCTTCTAGGACTATTTCTTGGCTACTGAGGTTACAAGATAATGCAGAGCAGACTCACAAGATTTTCCTAAAGGATAGGCATGTTGGTTTATATGAAATGGCCTCTTTATTAGAGTGGTTCGCCGGACATACTGATCAATCAGTTTTTCCAATTATTTCAATAGGCCTTTGCCACGGCTTACATTGGACGTCCCGGTTTAGGTATAAAGAAAACTCTGCTTTGTTTCCAGGTATTTGGTATATGTTTAGGCACCAAACTTGTCCTGTAGAGCCTACAAATATGTGGGGCCAACGTTTCTATTGCCTGTTGCAAAAGCACAGAATCTGGTCCTGGTGATTTATATGGATTAAAGGCACGTAATGCCTAGGGCTGCCACATTTCCGCAAGTAAAAAGCGTGGCAACCGTGACAATAGAGCATTTTTATATATTCAGCTCCATTTTTTAAAAACATTTAAAAAAAAAAGTCCTCAGTTTATTTTTCTTAAAAAACGAGTAGAGCATTTTTATATAATCAGGTAACATTTTTTTATAAATCCAATTCCTCTGCGGCTTTTAAAAAGCGTGGAATTTGCATAAAAAGCGTACAGGCAAGTCAAAAAGCGTGGAAATCACGCCGAAAGCGTGACATCTGCCAACCCTAGTATTGCACATGTTACTTTCTCTGTTGTGACTAACCGTTTAGCAGTTTCCCATTCTTGGCTGGAGACTCTGTTAAGAGTTCCAGTTCGTGTGGGTTTAGTTTGCTGCATTCAAGTTTGTTGTGTAATCAGGGAAATTAGTTTTAAGAAGTAGTTCTACTGTTTCCATTCCAATTTTAGTTTATTCCCTGTTTGGGTTTTTAAAGTCCCCAGAGGGTTTATTGTATCTTTTGCAAGAATGCTGTGGAGTCTGCATCCTTCAGTTTTATTTTCAATTTCCTGACAGAATATTCTCCATGTATCTCTCTTAGATTTCCTAAGAGTTTTGTTATACTCTGTGAGTGTTTCGGTGTACTGTCCCTACTCATTGGTCTTTTTAGCCTTATTAAAAAGTTTACGTGTTTTCCTTCTGAGTTTGGCAAGTTCGGTATTCCACCAGCTCACCTCCCTAAAAGATTTAATGTTTTTTAACGAGCATTTATTGTGATATTATGTTACAGTTACGTCCCGAAGTTGTTCTGCAACTTCATCTATATCATTTTTAGTATTAGGAGTTATTTTAACGGTTTTTAACACTGCCCCTAACTCCACTCCGTATCCAAACCAATCGGTTTTATGTTGGTCTCAGTATACGTCTTCTGGTTTATCGACGTTGTGTCGATTTCCATGAGTATATGCCTATGATCTGAGAGCGATAGCTCTTTAGACACGTACCACTTGCCAATGTGATTTGAAACGAAGAAAGAACCAAGGGTAATATCAATAACCTCGCTGCGTCTACTGGTTACAAAAGTAGGTTCATTTCCACGATTTAATATTTCCAGGTTAGTGGTTAGAATGAATACAAGTAAAGACTCACCTCTTTTGTTGTTGTCCTTGCTGTCCCATGTTATATGGTGTGAATTTGCGTCAGCAGCAATGAGTACCTGCAGGTTTCCGGCCCGGCAGATATCTACTAGGTCCCTCAGCTCATCTGTTGGTGGAGGGCTGGGCGAGTCACAGAGAAGGTATGCAATAGTTAAAATGAGTGGCCTCTTGTTGCCTGCTATGTTTATTTATATCCTGACTGCTATTCTAAAACAGAAATCTAGAGCATTTGGTATGTATATACAAGCCCTAGTGTTTCCACGTTGGGTATTGTATATTAACTTATCTTTGGTTTTTCCGGGCCCCATCACATGTCCTTTGTAGATTTAGGTTTCTTTTATTAGGGCTACGTCTATGTCCTCCCTGATAATGGTACGTGCAAGGGTTGCGGAGGCGGCCTTGCAGTGTCACAGATTAGCTTGCACTATTGTGAGCATTTGAAGGTTCTTCCTTCCTCTCCCTATGCAATTTGAAGATTGCCTGAGTATGGCCCAGATAGGGTTTCAAATGCAGGTTTTCTAAAGTCTTTAGAGGGTCGTCGTCAATCAACAGTACAATAATTTAACCGTCTGTGAATGACTTGCCACAGTTCCGTTTGGATTCCTTGCGTTTTGTTTTGAGGAACGCAAGTACCTTTGTAGTTTTCATGTTCTGTATGGGTTCGGGTATGTAGGCTACAACTTTGTTGGTTCGAACGATCTCTCTAACTCTAGAGTGTCCCACCATAAGTTGTGCTCCCTGCCATGGTTGATTCTGGGGGATTATTTCGGAGAGCCAGGTTTTAGCAGTCTCATTGGCACAAATCAAAAAGAAAGCTTTGTTAGGGAAATATCCCTTCTTGAACTGTGGCCCTGATCCCTCCCCACTCTTCAAAATTTCTCTCGTCAGTTTTTCCTAAGTCTGATTCGCTTGATTCTCAGTTAGTTTTTCCTTGGGAAATTATTTGGGCACTACCGCCATTTTCATGGGTGCCTATTTATAGGACAAGCCACCTTCCACCGCTTGCGCTGCAGATGTGGTTGCCCAGTTTTGTGCTTCTTGAGGTGACCTCTTACCGTTGCCTTCGTTGAGGATGGACTTTCACTTTGGAGGCGGCCCCTTTGAGTTGGGGAGTTTGATTTGGAGTTCGGTTGGCTCCTTTCTTCTCCGTCCTTCTCTTAGCTCTGGGTCTGATTAGTTTTTCTTTAGCGTTAGCCTTTTGAATGACCAATTTTCTCTTTTGGGCGCCTGTGAGTCGCTCATGCAGCTTCAGGTGAGTCATGTTGAGTTTTGAGGCAACCTGTTTCAGGCTAGTTTCTTCCTTGGGGTTTGTGGAACTATTACTTGCCCCCGAAGGTTGTTCGGCCTTACGGCGTTGTCTGGAGGTTAATAGAGACGAAGTTAATTCTTCTAGAATCGCTTCGGTTTTCATTACCTCAGTTGTTTATTGTTGGGGGTTTTCTCCTTCTGGGAGTTCCCTGTCCGCGGTTGTTATTGGTCCCACGAGTGGATACTTTTAGTTACATCCCATTTAGACATACATCGATATGCCTTTTTTTAAATACGACGTTTGACATTTTTTATTTAGAAAATACAAAGTATTTCAGATAATCAAAGATCATTTTAACCAAGAAAGATAATTAAACATCTGAAAATTATAAGAGTAAATAGAACGAAGTTTAAATTACTAAACAGAGATTAAAATGACATTTTTACATCAACAATGTTATTTTAATCTTTGTTTAACACAACGGTAGAATCGGCCCTAATACATTTAAATAATATGATCATATCATTTAAACACATTTTGCACCTACACCATAGTAGCATGATACTCACTTACCCTTACAGAAGAGATCGAGCGAAGTGAGCGCGCCTGGTTGACGTTTTAAAATTCGCGCAATTTTCAAAACGTCTGCCGAGCTAGTCCTTTTTATACCTACACCATAAGAACAAGGTACCCACCCACTTATCTCTGGCTTTACTCGATGTCTTCTGGTACCCTATTCTCGAACTCATGAGTGTGCTCCTACACTCTTGTACTCGACTGCTTCATCACCAATGTTGCCAGACGACCAAAATCAAATTGTTGTTCAATGCTCTAGAAATTAACTTTTTTTATAATTTTATCCTACAAGACTGACCTTACTAGTGTGATTATATCGGAGGCTGGTTAATTTAAGAGTTTCAGGAGTTAGGGTTAGGGTAATTGGATAATAATTTTATTGAGTAAACATATAAAAAAAAAACAAAAGAAAAAATAACACTTAACCTATTCTTTTTCAGCTTAAGTTTCAAAAATAATGTTTTCTTGTAATCCTTTCTGATTTTGATCTTTTAATTGTTTTTGTCTATACATTTTTAACGATGTCTTGAATATTATTATTTTATATGTAGGTTTAAAATTTACACATCCATTATCCAAAGGACCCAGCACTTATTTGCTTATGAATAATTTTATTTTGTGGTTCTCACTATGAGAAATGTGTATTGTGCAATATTTATTCGACAAAATACCATATTGAGTAGTACTTTTTGAAAATATATTTCCCTGACGTCACAGTAGAATTGGTGAGCTTTCGCAAAAAAGCTACCGTCATACATTTGTGAATATTTTTAATTGTACGTTTATATTAATATATTATGAAAACATGTGTGTGCAATAAAAATTCAATCTGGCTCTTAACCTTTTCAGCCCTGACTTTTTTAAACACTAAATAATTTTTTTTTATCTATAAATTATTTATCTGGACTCTTATTATAACCTACTCACCAAATTTCAATCAAATCGCACCTTGGGTTTAGAAGTTAGGAAGTCGTGGCAAATGCCACCACCAGGTCTCAAGGGTATAAGAAATTAGAGTAAACTAAAAATTGTATGTAAATTATTGCACATTAAAATTAACTGAATTTGTTTTATAAAGTGTGTTATATTATATTTTATTTAAAAAGTAATTATTTGGAATGGAAGTTTTTAAAACAATTTTTAAATTTTGATAAGCAAAGCGGTACTTGACATTTTTCAGAGTTAATTCTTGAACGTCCCCCACAGCTCTCCAACTTGCAGCGTTGCTCATGACCAATTGCATGTACTGGCCAGTGACCAATGTTGTCATATCTTATGTCCATATTAGGGATTGTGTGCGTTTTATGACGTTTTACTGTCACAGGTGAATTCCTGGGGCTAGGATGTCCTCGTTTTGGTGTGGTTGTATTGTAACCAGAAAATGCCAATCCTTCGACTATTGACATAGTAAAATGTAGTAAGTCTGATCTATACTTTTTGCTACACTTGCCTTTCTTGATCACGTTGATATTCTAGCCAAGCATTGCATACTGCTAAATTGAAGTAATGGAAAATTACTCGCAATGTCCACTTTCTTGATCGAATAACAGCCGTATGCATAGTCGATCGCCAGCGACTCGCCAGAGATTCATTTCGGCGTTTCGCCAGCGAGTCGCTGGCGATCCGCCGGCGAAAGCCCAAAAAGGTGGCGTCTTGCCGGAGATTGTCACCGAAATGTCATTTCACGCAAGTTTTTATTTTCTTTTATAGGGATTATCACCGGTATCTCTCGCATTTTATTCATGATTCATTTCTTAAAACTCAAAAAATAATGAACGAATATCAAATTTTTCCCTATAAAAGAACATGAAAACTTGCGTGAAATGACATTCCGGTGACAATCTCCGGCGAGTCGCCAGCTTTTTGGGCTTTCGCCGGCGGATCACCAGCGAATCGCTGGCGAGTCGCTGGCGATCGACTATGCATACGGCTGTAAAAGTTCGGTACAGTGAAAATAAAAAATCGCTTCTATCAACGCCTCCCATGGATGTATTGTACTCTTTTATAATTTTCGGACGTTTTACCATAATGTGGATATTTTGCTTTCCATCCCATCTCTCCACTTCATCTTCCGGTTGAATATCCATAAAATTGGATGCCGTGCTCACTGATTTATTATCATACCAACATACTGCTACTATTTTTTTATCTGCGGAAACATACGAATCACATATTCCACGACCAAGTTTCTTCATTTCATTCTCCGAATTCAGTGGACAATTTTGAAGTCGATTTGCTCGAATTGTCCCTGCCATAAAAATGCTGTCGTTTAGGAGCTCCTTTAGTAAAACAATGGAAGTAAAATAATTGTCACAAAACAATTTATACCCTTGACGCTTGGGAATTCGATTTGATAAATGAATTACGAGTCCATTAGTTGGAGTGAACTTATCTTGCAAATTGAAAGGAACAGTTGTAAATCCTTGGTAAACTACTGAGCGGTATATAATACCAGATTCACTGCAAAGCATTTTTTTTCCCTATGGATTGGGCTTTCCTTTTATATATTGTTTTATTGAAACTTTATATTTGAAAGAAATCATTGATTCGTCTAATGATTCACATCGGTTTTCAAAAGAATTTATTATTGGTCGCACTTTCCAAAGTTCAGCACTAGCATTATGTTCTTGGTTGAGGTCTACAATATGTAAGTGGTTTCGCAAGGCTTCAAATCTATGGCGTGACATTTGAATATCGTCAAAAAATTTGATTTTTGTGTAAGGTGCCCAATACATCCGTAATCTAGAAAAGCGGATTACACCCATGACAATATGAAGTGCTACGAGCTTGTGAACCTCTTTTTCGTGTGTATTGCTACTTCTGCCCGACTTATGAACGGAATACAAATTTGTTTTTTCTTCCAAATCTTTGTATATTTCGCTGGGAAAGTATCTAGAAAAATATATCAATGGACTCAAATTTTCACCCTGCGAATTGCAGTCACTGTGGTTTGGTGGAGAAAAAATTATATTTGTCCGTGAATATTGAGCTTTCTTCCACATTAGGTTCTTAACTGCCTTTGATTTCTTTTTTTCCCGCAATCGACGTAGTCGTTCTGCTAATGGTATATCATCTTCATCTTCAGTTTTGTTAGTTTGTTAATTGATATTGTTTTAGTTTTTTCACTTTCAATTTCATGTTCAGAATCTACATCATCAATTTCATGTTCAGATTCTACAATATCAGTTTCACTTTCTTTTGCCTCATTTTCTGACACATTACCATTAGTTTGAAATTCATTTGTTTCATATTCTTCTTCTATATCAGACTCGGGCAAATGAGCTAGAGCCGCCTCTGCATCTCTTAGACTTACTTTTTTTGCAATAGTTCGTAATTTACCATAAAACTGCATTGGTGGCACATACTTTGATTTTCTTTTACTATACGGAGAATGGTCGCACGGTGCAGCTTTCTGAGTGCCTTTTAAAAGGAGATAGAAAACTCCGCCATTTTGAATCCTTATTACGTGTTGCCTACATCTTTGCGCAATATTTTTAATAGGTGCGTTTTAATCATCCGCTTCTGCTTCGGAATTGTCGGTTTTCTTGTTTTAATCTGACAGGTTAAAACGACTAAACCGACAATTCGGGAAGCAGAAGCGGATGATTAAAACGCACCTGATATTTTGCTTGCTGCTGTCAGTGTCAGTGAATATTATTTTTGAAGTCACAGTTTATTGCTAAAGAATCAGTTAGCTCACTCGGACCAGTTGAAAGTTCCAAAATAACATCCACTCCAGGGATACAAATTCAGGATACGCAGGAGACTGCTGTTTTATTATAGGCGGTTGTCATATATTGTATTATCCGAGTTGCACAGTGTATAAACTGAAACAATGAGATCCAAAGTGCCGACGCAGAGTGAGCGATCTGATTCTTTAGCTGTAAACTGTGTCACAGGGTTCAAAATGGCCGCGCCCTATGTTGGGCGTGTCGGACCTCTCTCTTGCCTCGTATAGTAATCAAAGTATGTGATTGGTGGAATACTGTTGCAATTTGAAAACGGTAAAATTACTTCACAATATATAATATATAGAATCAGTCGCAAAAACCTATTGGTGGCAATTACGTACACATATTTTAAGGGTCTATGGAGAAGGCACTTTTATAAAAAATATGAAACTGAGTTAGCAAAGCAACTAATTATATATTTGTGTATGCACATAATTCATGAAAAAGTCAATAAATAATTAGATACATTAATATTTTTTACTTACCAAAGACATAGTTGATGAAATTTGACTTCATCTTTACAAAAATGAAAACAGCTCTCATCAAAACATTGAAAATAACTAATAATGATGGTGTTATTTACATTTTCGCAGTACCCATGGTCACCACTAGTGACACCTCGTAGTTAATAGCCAGATTATTTATCGTTCTTGGCGCTAGAATGCTGTCATAATAGCGGTGGCAATTGCCTCCGGGAGGGCCGAAAGGGTTAAGTTGAAATATAAAAATCCGAAAAATTGGAAATCTTTTTTCAGTATATCTTACAAATAGGATAATTATTACCGTGATTCTTGCAACACTGCTCTTGCCTGTGACATGATTCCTTATAATTTTAGTCGAATGACATGCGCAGCAACGCCAAATTGTGAGACAGTACTAACACTCATTTTTCCATAGTTGCAGAATAGCAAAAGTACATCCAGCACACACTTCCGTTACGAGTGCCAATTTAACCAATCGGAATGAAGAGAAGTGACAGCTTTAAGGGGCGGGGCTTAATGCTTCGAAAAATAGTGATGATGGAAACAAGTTTTCTAACCTCAACTTTAGATATATATGTGTTTTGTTTTGAAATATTATTCTTTTATTTTATGACAGTGACTAGCAGTATATCGGGTGTACGCGCTCTATTTGTACATCGGTCTCCTTTTGACAGAGTAGGTGAGCTGTGTCCAGGCCGTTGGTGTTTATGCCGGTCGGCGTAGCCAGGTATGGATTGAAAATTTCTGGTGGCGGCGAAGCCGCCACCCTACGAGAAGTCGTTGCTTCGTCTTCTTGTTGTCACGGCATTATTATTATTTGTTCATGTATGTGAAATTTGCTTCTAAGGTTTATAAAATACTACAGAAAAATACTTAAGTCTTCCACTCCATCATCTAAAATAAAGTTAGGTTAGAATTATGATGTACAAATAATGGGGTATACATCCGTTGTACAAATAATTCGTGTACATCCGATGTACTGTTAGTCACGGCGTTACTTTCAAAACGAGCGCGTTTTTATGCCCTGCCTATAATTTGGCGTTCGCGCGTTGTTATTGGCTCTTCTACGCCTCATAGTGGAACTGTGGGCTCGATGTACTCTTGCTGCAGAATACGGCTCATGTAGTAGTTAGGAGGTGAGTGGGACAAACGTAGTAATCGTACGTTGAGTTCGGGATGTGAACTCCTTTTAATCTTTTCAATCATAATAAACTTCAGTTTATGCTAAATCATTGTATTTCAGTGATGTGAAGTTAGATACGGAGTAAAAAACGTACTCAAAAGTAGTGTGCTCTTATGGTATAGATGGAAAAAGAGCGCGCGTTCACCAAATATGTTAGTAAATGCCTCATCCGTTTTTTAATAAACGTCCACAACATCATAAGGATACTTTTAATTTTCATTGTTTTTATTATTAGTCATAACAATAATAAATAATTCAATCCACAACTGCAAAACAATTAAATTCAACAACATGGCAACGTTGCAAACTCAAGGACCAACAAACAAATCCATAAATTATTTTGTTTTATGTTTTGTGGAAGGAAATAATAATAAATAAATAATAAATTATGCATTTTATTATAATTATAAATGTAAATATTAAACAAAAAATAATCTTCCATAGTAAGTTTTACTTAAAATATTGTAAACAGTAAGTTACTTTAATATACTAGTGCTAAAACTTCGAAATTCGCACCTCTGGATAGTAGGATGGGCTAAACTACATATTTTCGGTCATTTAGCTGTGTCTCCAGTGTAATTTTGTCTTGAAATATTTATTGGATATACAGGGTCATTCTATGTGGGCGGAACACTTGATTTATGGCTTAACTATGAATTGTACGATAATTTGACTTATAAAAAGTTTTTGTACATTTTATGTACTATTTATTGACGTTTACAGATTTCCCGCATACGTAATGTTTTTCAAGATATGACGTCATCGGGCAATATTTTTTATTTTTTTTCGAGCTCGTATGATTTGTCTGATTTTATCAATGGTACATTAAGTGGGTCCGAGATTTACGGTCTTATCAATAACAATTAAATTACATTATACTTTAATAAGACACATTTTAAATGGATCACCCTGTATTTATATTTTTTTTTTCGATTTCCTAGCAATATCATGATCTATTAACAAAAAATCTTAACGTCAAATCACAGTAAATACAAATATCTTTAGTGTACAGATTAAGTATTTGATTATTATTACTAACAATGGAACTAAGTGAACGTGAAAGAATTACACTGTTGATATGGTTGGTTTTGGAGATAGAAAAAGACAGTGTATCGAAATTTACGCAAGTTTAACGAAATAGGTAGTGTCAAAAATATTCCTGGTAGTGGACGAAAGAGGACAGCTACAAATGAGGAGAAATCACTTGATGTACTTCTAAATGTTCATGAAGAACCTAAAACTTGCATTAAATAATGATATTAGCCAGAGTTCTGTTAGAAGGATACTGATAAAAAATCATTTTTATCCGTATAAAGTTCAATTATATCAAGAATTAAATGAAGATGATCCTGATCGACGAATGGAGTTTTGCCAAGAAATGATGAATCGAATTAATGGGAACAATATTATGAATATTATTGTGTTTTCCGACGAATCAACGTTTTGTCTAAACGGATTTATCAATCGGCATAATTGCCGGTATTGGTCTGATCAGAATCCGCACTGGATGATAGAAGGTCACACACAATATCCACAAAAGCTAAACGTTTGGGCTGGTATAGTTGGAGGAAGAATAATTGGACCTTTTTTTCTGAGGCAAACTTTAAATGGTAATCGCTATTTACAACTTCTGCGAGAACAAATAGTTCAAGAATTAATCCGTATATTTCCCAATCGTGCTAATCAGTTACAATTGTCAGAGGAAATATGGTTCTAGCAAGATGGCGCCATACCTCATTTCGATGTTAAGGTTAGGGAATACATCAACACAATATTTTCGCAGAGATGGATAGGCCGAAGAGGATATATTAAGTGGCCGGCAAGGTCACCAGATTTAACTCCACTGGATTTTTTTCTTTGGGGTTACTTAAAATCTGTAGTTTATAAGGATCTACCT
The DNA here is from genome assembly GCA_927349885.1 of Psylliodes chrysocephalus. Taxonomy (NCBI): domain Eukaryota; kingdom Metazoa; phylum Arthropoda; class Insecta; order Coleoptera; family Chrysomelidae; genus Psylliodes; species Psylliodes chrysocephalus. The sequence continues at coordinate 69,431,829 of OV651814.1, forward strand.
CAATCTCTGAAAGAACAGCAAGATCGAATCAGAGCGGCCACTCAAGAAATAACTCCTGAATCTATTCAAAACAGTTTAAGATCATTTGTTGATAGATTAGGATATTGCCATGCAGCCAAGGGCTTTTAGTTTGAACATCTACTTTAAATAAATAAGCCTTATTAAAGTATAATCTAATTTAATTGTTTTTATAAGACCGTAAGTCTGGGATTCACTTAATGTACCATTGATTTATTCAGACAGATCATATGAACTCAAAGAAAAATATAAATACAGGGTGATCCATTTAAAATATTGCCCGATGACGTCATATCTTGAAAACCATTACGTATGCGGGAAATCTGTAAACGTCAATAAATAGTACATAAAATGTACAAAAAATATTATTGAAGTCAAATTATCGTACAAGTTATAGTTAAACCATAAATTAAGAGTTCCGCCCATATAGAATGACCCTGTATAGATAATTATTGTGTTTGAATTAGACTAATTGATTATCATTTATTGTCAAACCAAGGTACACAGCCCTAGCAAGGAGTACGGTATACAACAGCACAACTTTAATTTGTCTACTATTTTCAATTTTTTTTGGTAAGTTATCCACCCCCTAGCTACTATTTGAGCGACGTCGAGGGCTCTAAGGTTAACACTGGAACAGCCGAAACTTATCTGAGCGAGTAGGCAAAACTTTTATTGGCATTTTTTTTTTTTTAATTCAGTTTTTGGCAGTTTTTCTTACTGGCATTTGCGGAGTTCATTCGGTAGGTTACAGGTAAATAGAGAAATAAAGTAAAACCAATACGTAATATCTTATTTTATTCGCATATCTACATAATAGAGCTATAATATAAAGGAAGATTTTAACAGTTTTTAGTTAGCGTTAATAATATGCATATTTAATGTACAAAAGAAGGTGAAAACGAAAAATGAGTATCTTTATTAAAGCTTTTTTATTAATTTATGTATATAAATGTTCCACCAAGGAACTTTTATTTAATAAAGAAGAATATGCAAAGCTTGATCTATGATAATTGATAATTATATATTAGGTGGTAAAGTGACAACGTCGCTGAAATAAAAATTTGTTTAACTTTCTAGGTATACCTCTATATACATAGCTCAAACTTTTAACAAAGTTTGACTATAATACGTATATAATACAACAGTACTAGTAAGTAATTCATTAGACCATGTATTACTACTACTACTACTAACCATAAAAGCAGTAAAATAGAAAGAGAAAAATTACCAAAAAAGATGTAAGAAAATTCCGTTACCAAGCAATCAGAATACTAAAACTATTCTGGAAGTTTAATTTAATACAAAACAATGTAACACATATATAAACAAGGAATGTTTTAAGTGCCTGTACCTATATGTATTTGAAAAAGGATTAACTATATCTGTATCTTAAAGGTAAAGAATCGTATCTTTATTTATGTATTTTAGTATTTTTTAATAGTAGTAGTAAAAAGACATATTTTCTCAAATACATAAGACTAGAGAAAAGATTATTTACCTCTGAGGTACATACTTTGAGAGTAAAAGATCATAAAATGTTTTTCATTATTTTTTAAACAAATAAAAAAATTGCTGATTTCAATTATTTTACTATATTCGAATAGGTAAGTAATTATTTCTTATTTTTGAGAAAATGTTTTAATTTTATTTATTTTACCGTTGGCAAGAACGCTGACTACAGGACCACATTCTTTTATTTTTGAAACTCGTAATTAAATTGAATTCATATAGTTTTATTTAAATTAACAAATTATTTATAATTATAGACGAAATAAAAACAGAAATGCTATTATTTATCGATTCTACACAAGAATAATTCATTTTAATGTATCTTTAATCTCAATAACTAAAAATAATATTGACAATTAGTTTGTCAAAATTGTCACATATTAAAAATTTAAAAAAATTAAAGCAGTCGGTTGATCAAAATATGAACGGTGATTGGTGGATTTAATTTTTTTGCAGTGTTCTCACTACCTAGAATGGATATGAGATATATTCGTTCAGTTGAAGGTAATAGTATACTTTTTCGTTTTGTAATCTGTGCGTAGATAAGCTAATGTCCATGCGGTTGTAGAAAAAATTATTTTCAACACTTCAACTTTGTTTTCGCTTCCTAAGGATAAACTTATTCTAGGATCGGTTTTGTCCTTATTAGGACTTTGATAATTGCTAGTCTGGTTATTATTCCGCCTTAATAGTCGGAGAGCTAGTAACACAAATTTCATTAAGTGTTTGATGCACTTTGAAATTTTCTAATTTGAAATCATTTGGATGGAAAAGCAGATATACCTGTGTTGGCTAGACCCACCCCGGGACACCAGATACTGCGCATAATAGAAAGGGGTTGTAAAATATGACCCAAAAAAGTGTTTGATTCAGAGGCTAACAAACAACAATTTAAAGTTTAGGTAATTCTAAAAATACTAGAAATTTAGGTAGACCCTTTTGAGAGGGTTTATAAATAATAAATCAACCCCAAAGTTGATTTTTTTTAAATATGATTTGAAGTGTTTGATTTACGCTGAAATTTTAATAGCGTTTTAATTTAATATAAAAAAAATTAATTCCAAAATGGCCGACACTTTTTCCGGGGTTTAATTGCCGACCAATATAAAAATAAGTCCTATTTACTATAGTAATAAATTGTTATAAATTATTATAAGGGATTCCAAACTTCTATCAATATGTGCTCGGTGTAACAGAACGTACAGTGGTCAAAATTTGGATAGTAGGGATAGCAAGTTGGTGGTTCGAGCCCCGAAACTTTTAGTTTTTTAGTCTTTTTTTTTCTTAAAAAAAGGAAAAATATTATTGTTTTATTATTTCACAATTTAAAATGTTTAGTTTTTCCTTAAAAAAAAAAAAACAAAAAAAAAACTAAAAGTTTCGGGGGCTCGAACCACCAACTTGCTATCCACACTATCCAAATTTTGACCATTGTACGCTCTGCGCCACCGACCACATATTGATAGAGGTTTGGAATCGCTTATAATAATATATAACAATTTATTTCTATAGTAAATAGGACTTATTTTTATGTTGGCTGGCAATTAAACCTCGGAAAAAGTGTCTGCCTTTCTGGAATTATTTTTTTTTTATATTTAATTAAGACGCTATTAAAATTTCAGCGTAAATCAAACACTTCAAATCATATTTACAAAAAATCAACTTTGGGGTTGGCTTATTAATTAATTAATTAATTATAAACTTTAAATTGTTGTTTGTTGGCCTCTGAATCAAACACTATTTTTGGGTCATAATTTACGACCCCTTTCTATTATGCGCAGTACCTGGTGTCCCGGGATGGTTCTAGCCAGGGCCGCCGAGAGCCAAACCGGCGCCAGGACAATTCTTCAGATCGGGCCCCGCGACCATTTTATAAAAAATTAAATAACAAAAGGTCTTCAAGCAAAAATTTCTCCTCTTCCTCTACTTGAATTTATCTAAAAGAAAAAAAGTCTTTAAGTAAGAACTTCCCCCATCTTGTGTCGAACTTCTCAAAGTAACAACGAAGACCACCGCTGCCAGGCCCCCTTTTGAACTCGGGCCCCAGGAATTTGTCCCGGCTGTCCCCCCTCTAGTCGGCCCTGGGTCTAACCAACACAGGTATATCTGCTTTTCTATCCAAATGATTTCAAATTGCAAAATTTCAAAGTGCATAAAACACTTAATGAAATTTGTGTTACTAGCTCTTGGACTATAATCCTTGAACTAGGTTCTACAGCGAAATTTGAATTTGCCTTTTAAGTGCAAATGACTCGGTGACTTCCAACATCCTCTCTCCAACAATTTAAGCATGTAAAATTAATGAATCTCGCAGATTCCATTAGAAACTAAAATTGGGAGTGTCCATTACTTGCTGACGAGTCCTAATAAGGACGAAACCGGTTTACGAATGGCCATCTCCTTAGGAAACAAAATAAAAGTTAGAGTGTTGAAAATTATTTTCTCTCTGCTGTCTTCCTTTTATTTTACTGCAATGGCTGTTGAGGTATTAGGGAAAAGGTATATGTTTTCAGAAAACAGTCGCTCGACGTTTCCGTGAAAAGAATTTTGAGTTTTTGTCCTTTTTCGTTAGGTTTATTTTAAAATTGATCACATTTGAGAATTGGAATTTTGTTTCATTCCTAAAATATAAATACCTAATAAGAATATGACAGTTTAAAAATCTTCCACTATCTCTTTGATGGAAATCTGTATGACATTATGACAAGATTATCAATCATATCTTGTAATTATTTTTTTTTGTTTTAGTCGCAAGTACGCAACATCAGATTTGGTTTATCTCTTGTAAAGTTAGTAATATGAGTTAAAATTAATAAATTTGTACCAACCTCTATAAAATTATGGTTAAACTATTTTTCTCTTTCTATTAGATACTAATACAGAATCTTTATTACCGAAAATAAAACAAATTAAATATATTTATTATCCTAGATGTAAATGAGCAAAAAAAATGCAAAAAAATATCGAGACAAAGACCTTAATATCAAATCCTCAACTGTTACACGTCATTACTATACGTTTTCTCACTCTAGCAACGCAATTTAAATGGAGAAAACACCATAATATATTTGCTGCGATTGAATATCCACGTCGGATTCATTTGTGATGTTATCAATTTTTTAAAACGTGATATAGGATTAGATTTAAATGTATATCTAATAAACAAACGCTTTAGATGTAGTAAAAATGACAATGACAAGTTAGAAGTTTATACTTTTTGTGTTTGACTTTGAGACTAGAAATCAACCCAAATTGGAGATATAAACAAAAATTACACGAACATATTACTTTTCTATTCACACTAGCATACACAAAGGATAAATCGATAAACTTGTAACTGGACCAACTGAACTGAACTCATTTCAAATCGAGATACAGTTACATCTTGGATAAACAAACGCTCAAGATGTAAAAAAGCATCGAATGTACATATTTAAACTCAGCAATTATGTTACATCCTTGAATTGGTAATTTCATTAAATTTAATGTTTTAGTTGATTGCGATTTAAGTTAAATTTATTCATTCTTGAATTTATTCAAAACAGTCCGATTTTGCCTCTATGTTCCAAAACGTCAGAATACGTTTCGAGCAAATAGTAATAGATAATTTCATTACCAGTCTCGATAATGAAGAAGTTTTCAAAATTCAGTGAAACTTTTGTTAACGGACACCTCTCCACAACGGAAACCTCTACTAAAAAGACAGTATTTAGGTCACCGAACACTTCATATGTAGATAAATGGGCTAAAGACACTGCCGAAAAATGGACCCGCTAATTACATCAGCCCTAGTAACAGATCCTGCAGATGTCGGCGTTATCAGAGTTACCAGTTTCTAGGAAACCGCTGATTAGGACTTTATGCATTTTATCTAGTTTTCTCATTTTTAACATCATTATACATTTATATTTCTTGTAGTACAGATCGTAGTTGTAGAATTTTAACTTAGAAAAAATAATTAAATTTTTTAAAAAGCTATTTTCAATTTGAAAGTTTATTTTTCGCTTCATAACGACTTCGTACAAAACTTAACTTAATTTTTTTTTTATTAAATTCTTGTAATTTTACCTGCCAACAACGGACAATGAAGGCAATTAAAATTGGGTCTCAAAAACTCGGGTATTCCAAATAACGTATTGTAGACATAAAATAAGTAGTCATAAAACTATAAAATTAGGTACTTCGAGTTTGATTTGGAGAAACCCATTTTAGAATTTATTCATCCTTTGTACACATTCCCAAATAAGATGCGATTTTCTGATCTAAGAGTAGCAATGTCTTCGACTAAGAGAATGTTTTTAAGTTGGAAGAAAATGAGATGGCACACTTCTTATGAGTTTTCGGGGACCAGTCGATTTTTTTTAAATTTTAATATGTTATAGTTCTTGCAAAAATAAGCATTTTTCATCATTGCGCCAAATCTCTAAGTGTACAGGGTGTCCCAGAAAAACGCACCGAAAGTTCGTACGCGAGGCGTTAAAAGTATCCAGTAATCGTCGTCCTAAAAGAATGTTGCTGTGATTTTTTCTTTTAATTTGACCAACGAACAATGAATGTGATATGATTACATGTCTGTGCAATACAGGGTGTTTTAATTTACATGTCCCTTTCGAAATCGTAGTAAAACAAAAACAGATTTAGGTATGCCGGCCCTTGTTTCGGCATTATATAGCGAATTAGAAAGTGAAAATGTTTTGTTTTAACTTTCTCGAGGCCAAGTTATGCTTTTGAATTTATCTGAAAACTCTGCTTGTTATAAGTTACAATAAAAAACCTAGTCATGAGCCTTATTGGGACGTTCGATATAGGATAGGTTCATAAAAATATACCCATATATTATAAAGTATACAAATCTATATTTCGTTTCAAGTTTATTTTTCTCAAGTATAGGCTATGAAGTCATTGTTTACAACAATACTCAGCATTACGACAAATAAAGAACACCTAATCAGAGAAAAAGAAGCTTTAAACTACATATATACTTGCTGACGATTTAATCGCTAAGTTGGCTGTGAATGCGCCGATTTTGACATTTTTAAAAACTGACGTGCATTTTATTTGAATACGTTTTTGTGATTAATATTGAATTTTATATATTTTGTGTTGCCAGTTTATGTTAATAAACTTTGTAAGTATGTAATTCGAAAGCAAATATGGGGTTACTTATATTAGTTTATTTGAATTTTATATAGGATCATGGTTAGGTGCTACATTTTCAACGTCAACGGTCCGAGCAATTTTAGAACCACGACAAAGATAAATCTCTATTATTTTTAGACAGAGATATCATTTGCCACATCTAGAAATTATTGAAAATACCAGAATATGTATAAATTGTTTCCAGCGTGTAGAAAGGTGTATAGAATTGTCTAATAATCCATTGGCAATACCAATGGATGTTTTAGCGGGCAATAGAGGTTGCTTTGTATGTAATAATGAGAGTCGGACAAGGTTATCGTTAGATGCACGTGTCGACTTTTTTGCAAAAACTAACATTTTCATCCCCAGCCATACACCATGTTGTGTTAATTATTTAAATTCTAAGGGAAATGTGGAAATTCAGCACATGAATAATAATATATCATTGCCCATGAATGTGCTAATGACGGGCAGGAAAAATACATGAATGGTTTCTGGCATTAAAAGACTACAATTCAAGTAGTTTTGATACTGAAGAAAATTTTGGGGATGAGGAATTTAAAAAGTTGACCTCTATAAGCAAGCGGCAATTTGCGGATTTATTCAATACATGCCAACCGGTAGTGATTTATGGAAAAAGTCGTGTGCCAACTAAAAAAGACATGATTGCATTTTTAATGAAATTAAGGCAGGGCTTATCGGATGAATTTATTAAAGTAATTATGAGTTACACATCCCGCCAGGCTGTGAGTTTAGCAATTACCATTGTCAGAACTACTTTAATCCTAAACTTTGTACCAAATAATCTAGGATTTCATTGTCAAGAATTGAGAGATAGACGACAGTTTATTAAGCGCCATGTTACAAGATTTTCAAATATATTGTACAATCCACAGCCCCAAAATCCCCAAGCCATTCTCTTTCCGGATTGTACTTATTTGAAAGCCCCAAAAAGTTGTAATTTTAGAACTCAAAGACAATCCTTTTCATCCCCTAAGCGGTATACATTATTTAAAGCCGGACTAATAGTAGCTCCTGATGGATTTATAGTCGATGTTCACGGTCCTTACTTTTCTGACAGCAGGAACAATGATGAAGCAATATTGAGAAAAGAAATGGAAGGGGATATTCAAAACATAAGACAATGGATACAGGACGGAGATATATTTGTCGTTGATAGGGGATATAGAGATGTTGTAGAATTTCTTGAAACACTAAACCTGAATTGTGAAATACCACCGTTTTTGCCAAGAAATCGTCAACAGTTTACCACCGAGGAAGCGAACTACGCTCGTAAGATTACCAAAACGCGCTGGATTGTAGAATCGAGGAATGGGTATTTAAAATCATTGTACAAGTTCTTTCGAGATGCGATACCTATGCAAAATTGTTACAAGTTATCAGAATATTTATAGATTGGTTGCGCTCTTATTAACGCATACCGAGAACCAATTCATATGCAGGATGAGAGTGACGAGCTGGCACAGCAAATGCTAGAGCTAGTCAAAAATCCTAATAATCCCCTCCATGATAGGATTCTAATGGAAAATCTGCAACTTAGGCGTGGTGGAGGTGCATGGGTTGATATAAATGAAAATGACATCCAGTTCCCTATTCTAACGTTAGAATATCTTAGAACAAAAACATTTGGAACATATCAGGTAAAGCTGTCTCCATCTTACATCCAGGATACAATTGAAAGGGAAGCCAATAACGAATTTCTGTTTCAAGTTCAGGAATTTGAGCCTGGGCTCATTAGAGCAAAGCTATTCTCCCGATTTACTCAAGTCACAAAGCATTTTCTTTTTATTTCATACTTGCTGCCCCCCTGTGCGTGATGGGGACGACCCAATACAAGGAACATATTGTACTTGTAAAGTTGGGGCTAGAACACTGGGTATGTGCGCACATATTTCCAGCGTAGTGTGGCTATGCTCTACACGAAAACGACGTCAAGTACCCAACAAACGTCTTACTTAGATGTATCGAAGACGCCGCTAATAGAGATTAGTATTTCAAGAAAATTGTCACTACCCAATAATAGTTTTACCCCTTGACAAAAAATGTTACTACGCTAATTAACTCACAAAGTAAGATAATAAATCAGTTCTTGTTTCTTCCATTTAATAAATAATTGTTTTTTTACGATTTTGTGCTTTTTAATTCTGAATGTTGGCTACATCAAGTAAATTAAAAAAAATTAATGTGGTATTTGGCCATTTATACCTAGGTTAATATATTCCAAAGTATTTAATACTTCTATTTCCTTGCATATTAATTGTTTTTTATTGTAACTTATAACAAGCAGAGTTTTCAGATAAATTCAAAAGCATAAATTGGCCTTGAGAAAGTTAAAAAAAAAAACATTTTCACTTTCTAATTCGCTATATAATGCCGAAACAAGGGCCGGCATACCTAAATCTGTTTTTGTTTTACTACGATTTCGAAAGGGACATATAAATTAAAACACCCTGTATTGCACAGACATGTAATCATATCACATTCATTGTTCGTTGGTCAAATTAAAAGAAAAAATCACAGCAACATTCTTTCAGGACGAGGATTACTGGATATTTTTAACGCCTCGCGTACGAACTTTCGCTGTGTTTTTTTGGGACACCCTGTACACTTAGAGATTTGGCGCAATGATGAAAAATGCTTATTTTTGCAAGTACTATAACATATTAAAACTTTAAAAAAATCGACTGGTCCCCGAAAACTCATAAGAAGTGTGCCATCTCAATTATCGGTGATAGAGGCATCTAAAAAAAATAATTAGTGTTATAGTATAAAGTTTCAAATAGGAAAAACTTAAGTTAGTTACATTTTAGAGGAAAAGGCCGACCTAAAAAAGTTGTATAGGGAAAATGGAAATCTACAACAAAAAATTTGATTAAAAGTGAAGGTGTTGCCATCGATTCTATAGTGTACGATTGGTTCTGTAAAGTGAAAACTACCAACATTCCATTATCTGGACCAATATTTAAAGAAAAAGCATTAGAAGCAGCGAAAGAATTGAATTTGAATTTTAAAGCGTCTAATAGTTGGCTCGACAAGTTTTTCTCAAGACATAATATTAAATTTAGAGCAATATCTGAAGAAAACTGTCAAATTTATTAAGTGGCTATTTACCTAAAGAAGACCAGAGTCATAAGGCCGATGATAACCTACGGGTCGGTGGTATGGTGGCCAAAGACTAGGCAAGCTGGAGCCATTCGACAGCTCAATGGTATTCAAAGGCAAGCATGCCTGAGTACCACGGGAGCTATGAGAACGACTTCAACAGCAGCTATAGAAGTCATGCTAAACCTAACACCACTACATATATTCATTCAAGGCGAAGCCAGGTCTGTCACATACAGACTGCACAAAGGTTCATCGTCCATAAGCAGTTTGCATGGACGCGACTACAGCGAGCTATATAAAGAGTTGGAGAACGACCAAATAATGGGAATGCCTTCAGACGAAATGCTTCCAAAATATAGCTTTCAAAAGCAATATAAAGTAAGTATACCAGACAGGGAAGCGTGAACGGGAGGACCTCCTATTCATGCAGATCTCACCTGGTATACAGATGGCTCCAAAACCCATGAAGGTTCAGGAGTAGGTATATATAGTACCAAGCCAAAGACAGGAATCTCACTGAGCTTAGGTAAACATGCTACAGTATTCCAGGCAGAAATAGCAGCAATACATCACTGCGCAAAAGAAGTATTAAGACGGAAGGTAAATGGAAAAACCATTGTCATATACTCAGACAGTCAAGCGACGTTAAAAGCACTCAGTTCCATGCTCAAAGCTTGTGTGGAACTGTTTGGAAGCCCTAACAGAGCTGGGTAGTCAAAACAGACTAACCTTAGCCTGGGTACCAGGCCACAGGGGACACAAAGGCAATGCAGAAGCTGATTTACTAGCCCGAGAAGGAGCATCAAATGCTCTTATTGGCCCAGAACCCTTCTGCGGTGTAACAAAAACAACTATCAGAACATGCACAAAGCAGTGGATGTTTAAAAAATCTCAGGAGTGGTGGGAAAACTCACCAGGACAGAGACAGGCCAAAAAGTTCTTAAAAGGACCATCGTCTAAACTCACCGAGCATCTACTAAGCCTTAATAGGAAAAATACTAGAATACTAGTAGGTCTATTAACAGGGCATTGTAGGCTTAACAAACATATGTTCAATATCGGTCTGACAGAAGAGGCCTTGTGCCGATTCTGTCAAGAAGAAGAGGAAACGGCAGAACACGTATTGTGCTACTGCGAAGGTCTAGTAAGACTGAGATTCCTTACACTTGGAGAAGAAAAACCAAGGGCAACTAGCTATACCGGAGAACTACTTCCCAGTCTATGGAGTCTACTACAAAAGACCGCATTAGACAAGGTACTCTAAACAATGATTAAAGGATATCCACAATAGATCTGAAAAGGTCGAGGTGGGGGAGGCCACATGGCCCATAGTCCTAATTAAATCTAATCTAATCTACCTAAAGATATTTATAACGCTGGCGAGACTGGTCTTTATTACCAAGTAAAACTTTTAAAAACTGCAATGGGGGTAATTCTGCTAAAGAAATACTGACAGTATTATTGTATGCAAATCTAAATGTGGTAAAATAAAAACCTTTGGAGATTGTTTGAAGCAAAAAACCTCAATGTTTTAAAGATTTTCATGTTGAAAAATTGTAAGTCGACTGGTACTGCAACAAGAAGGCTTGGATGACCAGAGATATCATGACAGATTGCCTGCTGAAATTTGCCAAAAAAATGCAACGTCAAAAAAGAAAAATTATCTTGTTCTTAGACAACGCAACATCCCATCTGAATATTCAGCTATCCAACATATCGATAATACAAAAAAAGAGGTAAATAAAACAAGGGTGGTCCTTAAGATCTCACAAGAGTAATTTAATACGACCGGTTTCGAGGAGATCAGATCCTCATCATCAGGTATGGTATAAAATAGATAGGTAAAAACGAATGAGCCCATAACTAATAAAGTGGGTTTAAAAAATTATGAAAGTTGTCAAATATCAAGAACTCACCCGTATTACTCATCTATTTAAGACTAAGCTTAGAGATTATCAGAGGGTCGGTGTAAAAAACAAGTATGCGAGTATTTATTAAGAAAGGCATAAAAACAGTAATTGCACCAAAAAGTTGATGTCAAAACTATTAATTAAAATTATTAAAATATTTCACGAACGGACAGACATTAAGACAAAATAAATTTAAAACTTTTTTAAACCCTACAAGAACTAAAATGGGCTCTTAGACAACATGAAGTGTTTATAATTCTGAAGGTATAATTTTTTATTTTAGATTAAAGATACTAATTAACGCCCTCTAGATATAAATAGACGAATTAACAATTCTAATATTTAAGAAAAACACTTTAGAGGTTGTCAGATTTAAATATTTTGACATCGGCTAATAGATGGCGTTGGCGAAATAAATGTTTCTTAATTAATAATATAGGTTTTAAAATAAATTATTTGAATTTGTATGTAATAATAAACAAAATGAAATAAATTAATTATTATTGTTACACGTAGAGTCTAGCATTAGCGTCGGAAAATAATTTTTAGATGTACTTAATGTTCAAATTAAGAAGTTGGTAACATATCAACGGAAAAAGGAAGGAAAGTGGTATTAAAAGGAAAGAAAGAAAGAGAAAACGAAAAAAAGAGAAAACTATTGATTTGGTTAGTTGTTTTTTGAAGTAATGTGCTGAAAAATGAAAATGGAAAATGGAGACAGAGTAAAAATAGGGAATAGATAAGATAAGTATAACTAATAATTAAAGTCAATAGAATTTCATAGGGAGATTTTAAAGTAAAAGGGGGGTAATTTAAGGGGATGGCTTTAGGGTACTCCACATTTGCCACAACAAGTTGATATTGAATAATTTGGAGAACCTAGAAATATTTAGATTAAGAAAAAGTACCAATGCATTATCACTAAACTCACAAGTCTTTTCCGAATCCACACCCACGTTCTCAGTTCTTTAAAAAAAAAAAAAAAAAAATAATATATTGACTTTAAAGCTTTAAATCCGTTTAGAAAGTTTTTGATGAAAAGAATATTATCATCAATAGAATGTTCTTTATCAACGGCTGAACTGAAAAAGTCCATAACGATTGCTAACGCCTTAATTTGGATAGTGGCAGCATGTAAAAACGTTTCAACCAAAACAATTGAAATGAGCTTCCTTAGGTGGAAAATCTGGAACTACAGGACCTGGAAGGCGATTTGCCAACGTTTCTCAACCTTTTGCAAAATTTTTGATGTACGTGGATATTGATGCAACCTTATTGACAAAAAATCCTAAAGTAAACTTAGCTGTTCAAGATAAAAAAAAAACATTTTTTGGGGTAATTTTTAGGAAAAACGGATGTTTAGAATTTGGTAACTAATTTTATATGTACCTATGTAATATATGTATATAAGTACCAAGATGAAATAAAAATTATGAATTGAGATGGACTTTGTACAAAACATGTCGGGTAAGTTTTTTAAAACACAAATATAATAAAACATTGATAATTTGACAAAATATATATTGGTGATTTTATTAGCAGGTTAGTTCTGGGAACAAGAAGTCAATCCCTTCAAGCAGAATAGAACAATCATTTTTCTTTTTTGTAAATTGTGGAGATTGATATTATTTTTCTTTGACTTTCACATTTTAATCACATTTTTTGAGTGGATAGATGCTCTGTAGCGCCTTGGAAGCACTACATATTAACTCCAACTCATAATATATTGATACATGTCACACCCATGCCACACATACCAATATTACCTATTAAGGCAGCTTAGTGGGAAGCAGGAGTTAAGTGCACCCTATCTATCTACTTGCCGACCTCGGTTGCCAAGCATTAATATTTATTAAAAAAAAGAAATGTCATATATATAATTTTCTGTCATGACGGAATTGTCTATTTCATTATATTAATATATACCCTTTTACAAACAACTATATTATTTATAACATGAGATCCCCAAAGTTAACAGATCTCATATGCTCATAACCTTGTATTTTAAAAACTTAAAAAATTTACGTTGAATCCGTTCTATGCTGTACCTACTTCTGCAATTCTTTACCATTGAAAAATACAATGAATATAAGGGAGTTTCAATCCTACACTTTTGACAATAACAAAATAAAAATATTACATTTTTTTTGCAGATTTAGTGACAGTATTAACATGTTCATTAAAAGTTGAGAGAATGGTATAGTAAAAATTTATGGTTGTATTAAAGAGTCCACAGAAGTAATTAGTCGCGGCTCGTGGGGTGGTTCAAAGTGACAGAATATAGGTATCAGTACAGATGTATGAAAAAACTTTCAGTGTTTTAGAAAGTTTATAATATACCTTTCTAAAACACTGACAGTTTTTTACCTATATATGTACCGGGATCTATATTCTGCTACTGTGAACCCCCAAAATTTCGGTCACCAGCCGCCCCTGAAGTAATGGCTAGATATTTTACAACCTAATCTAGAGTTCTGAACATATTACTAAGAAAACAATTGTTTTAGTTCCAATTAAAAATTTTAAGCCTGTTGGTTTTGCATGTCTGTTTGTAGTTTGTACAAAACTATTATTAGAAACAATTGTCTATAGAATTTACATTGTAATTCGAGGTTTTTAGAAGTGGCTGGAGAAGGTTTGGGCTTTAAATAAACTTATAATTCCTAGAGGGTATATACAAAAAATTATTGTAGATAAATAAGACAAATATTTATATATTCTATAACGCTAGGTCCATAATCATTTTTATAAGAATATTATCAGCTGGAAGTAGGTGTACATTTGGTTTACAAGCTGCGTAAAAAAACTAAAACATACTAACTGTAGGTAATTCAAATTGTATGATTTGTATGATACTTTCAACATCTTCCGTAAACTAATAAAGTTTTTATTTTTTACCATTAAAACTACACGGTTTTTTTTATTATTTAAGTTCACATTTCATTAAATTACGTTATGTTGCGTTAAATACCTAATAAATAAGCTTCAATATTTTACAGTATGGATTAGTTTTTATTCCGAAAGAAGGCGCCAAAATCAAAAGTATCACAATGAACAGGCATATTGCTGAATTATTTATAAATTTATTATTTCAATGACATGTCCCTCTTGGTAGGTACTCGTACTTTTTTTATTTAAATTGTATTGATTAGAGTGGAGAGAAATAACGTATGACAGTTAAGGATATGATAGAAAGGTATTTCCTTTGGCAAAAATCGACCTATTTTTGCCTTTCTTTTTTAAATTATCCTTAAAAATATTTAATCTCTTCTGGTTTCGGTGCCACACCCTGTATGTATAGCTATTAACGGGCATGTCTGACTCGTACTGTTTACAAGTTGTTTCGAAAATAGGTATAGATTTTTGAATTATAGAAAAATAATAAAAAAGCTATTTGTTAAAAGAATACCTGGTGGATCAATTAAATAGTTATACATGGTTTTAGTGATACCACCCGTATACTTTTTAACCAGTAATTAAGGATAAGAAATAAAGCAAAACAGTCGCAACTGTTAATTCAAATTTTATTAATTAATAATTAATACGGTGCATTCAAAAAGTGATGAATAATTTAATATTTCTTAAAAATTAAAATTTTTGGAATAATCATCTCTTCTTATTTAAAAACTTAAAGTAGCTCATATCAAGGTTGAGTATTGACATTAGTTATTTGTCAAATTTGCAATATTTTTGGAAAAATGGTTCAAAATGGCTTTTTTTAAATGCAGATTTGACAGATAACTAAAAAGTCAGTAGCCAACTTTGATATGGACTATTTTAAGTTTTTTAATAAGCAGATTATCCTACGACGATTTTTTCAAACGTTATATTAAAAACTCCCATATGGATCCAACTTTATGGCACACACACTGTACGTATAAGGTGATGAACCTGTGAGTAATGACGTCAGTGACAACTTTGTTGAATGGGATATCTTATAGACATCCATGACATCAATCTTTCTACACGAATCATCCTGCATATATTTGACGATTTTTCTGCCACTTTACAAAAGCAAGTAATATTTAATGGACTCGCTGTACTTAAACTTGATATATTTTTAAATTTAGCTTTTCATAGAGTTTTCAAAAATTGAATAATATATAAGATGTTTTAAATAAACCTTCAACCTATATTTGAATTTTAAACATATAATTTAGTACGCCACTGACACACTGGTACTTCTAGAACTTTCTCGAAGGCGTTACGTCATTTTCGACTTAAGCCACAAATTGGTAGTGGATGTTGTCACGTGAACGATGCCGCACGGATGGATGGTTGATTTTATCAGCGCAGCCAGCCGCTTAGCTATTAGCGTGGGCTTCGCATTGATCCCAGATATTAGGATTTATCGTGATATATCACGATTCGGTACTGAGTCTTACGATCTTACGATAATACGCCTGATTCTCACTACACTACACCTAGAACACTGATAAAATTAAAACAAAAATGGGGGATGAGGATGACGTCGCGATGTTGCGTGTCCGTTTTATTATTTTATTCGCCATATTGAAGAAAAAAAGGAAAAGAAAGAATCAATAACCGATTTCGTGCCAAGCATCTCCTGCTTTATTGTGTATAGAACTTATGTCTTGCTCTCCATGTGATATCTCGCTGATTATATAAATCCAGAAGGAAAACGTTTTCCTCATTTCACTTCATGAAAAATAAACCTGGAAAACTCGCTATAATCTGTTCGATGCTGTATAGTACAAAGTCGCGGAATTGAGTGCATGTTTTATTATTTTATTCGACACAAAAAAGAAAAAATGAGAGAAAGGATTCGATGGCCGATTTCCTGCCAAGGTTATTCTTTTTTTATTGTGTTGTAATAGAACTGGCGTTTTGCTCTCTTAAGATATCATACTAATTATTTAAATCCAGTAGAAGAAAAATGTTTTCCTGGTTCCATTCCATGCGAAATAAATCCTAAAATCTCGCTGAAATCTGAACGGTGCTGTATGGTACAAATTCCCCGTCCAGTCTGAGTACGTACTGCGCATTGCCTCCCTTTGATGTACCGCTAACAAATGGATCAGAACAAGGCCGAACGATGCACACAACGAGGCAATTTTCCGCGCCTCGGAAGCCCATCCACATCTGCATGCTTAAGCCGGGATCCAACGGCGCGTGGAGTGGTACTCCTCGGCGCCTAGAGTGGCAATTCTGAGTTGTGAGTTTCAAGGGTCGGACCGTTCGCACGGCGCATGAGAATGAGCTCAGACGTGGACACGCGCCTATTGCAGCCTGTTTTACGACGGTAGTTTTGGCGATAAAAAAATCACAAAAAGATGAACCGTGAGCGTACGCGTATCATTGCTGCCTCAGTCTTTTATTTTATGTTAAGAGTTTACAGGATGACAAGAGAACAAAAAATAAAACGAAAACAAAGAAGATGGTGGAGAGTGTCTTTGTATAGAAATCGAGATAGGTAAGTACATTATAGAATATTTTGCAACAAGTATTGAAAACTGATTTTTACACGCGTTATAGACTACAATTTTTCTACTACTGCAACTAATATTAGTTTGTTACTTTTAATTTAGTTTAAAAACCAAAAAAATAGGAGCCTTATTTCACACACATTTTTTTTTATGATTTGGATCCCGTGGGTTCCAAATAATCAGCTCGGCTTCATAGAATGATAAAAATCTAACACCACTTCGTTAGACCACTCCATGGTAACAGTTACCACGACACTGACAGTACCACGCTCCTAGCCGCGCCGTTGGAGCTGTAAGCACGTGTTGCGCGCCGACGTTCGGGCCCCTTTGAACCGTGTTGATTTACCGACAGACTAAGGGACTCATCGCGCCGACCGAAGATTGGCAAGTCTGCCCTATCCAACGGAGCGGGAACTGGCCAGTTTGGCGCGTGGCGTGTCACTCCACACGCCGTTGGATTCCGGCTTTATGCGTCCTCGGCTTGCCTTATACAAGTGGAGGCAGGAGTAATATTTGTGACGTGCGTATGTTAAAAAGTTAGGGCAATCTTTAAAACAAATTTATTTATTTTATGTATTGATCTTTTTTCCATACAAACCAAAAAGGTTTAATTACATGGATAAAAATAAAATTTAAAATACAAATGTATCATTATTAAGCTCTCACTGATGAGAGAAAATACCAAAAATAGACAAAAAAACATTGAAATATATGTAAGTTTTGTAAAATTGTAGGGGACCAAATTTTAAAACACTAATAAATTAATTTTAATAAATGACTTTTAATAAATTAATTCTAATAAATCAACTTTAATAAAATAACTATTCTTATACAGAGATGTTTACTATGTGATCTAGAATTATTCGACGGAAAATTCTCTTAGTCACTGTCCAGTCTAAATCCATACACACATTGAACTGGTTGGCTAGTCTCAACATGGCTACGAGAGGAGCTCTGGTTGTAGTAAAGGGAATATTAAACATAGCTGATGATCGCATTCTACGTGGTGGAACGTTAAATTGTATTAAGGATAATATATCAGGTACATTTATATTATTATTAAGCGTATTATAGAGAAACATCATCGAGTTTAGGCGTTCTGTATTATTTAGTACTGAATTGCTGCTGTATATTCTTATAAATTTGGTTTATTTTTAATCCAATTCCGTGAAAATGAACCGAAAAACTACAAAAAAATCTAAATTTAAACTGTCGATGATTACTTAAAACAATGATGGTGGGTGAGGTTTTCCGGGTTTTCCTCACCTGTAAGTCAAATGGCACCATCAATCATCTTTAAGTCGCCCCTGAGCGTTACGGCAAATAATAATAATAGCCGTCCCTTCCCCTACACAAGTCATTCAGTCGACTTCAGGGGTTGAAATTCACTCGTAAGGGGGTGAATTAGGGAGAGTATTATTATAATCGATAGTTTTCGGTTATAACACACTATCGATAATATCGATAGTGCTATTGCTAATTATTTTTTGTCTTTCTTATACGTGTCATAGAGGTACTGAGATTAAAAGTCGGCCATTTCTTGCTCTTCGCTCGGACAAAGTATATAAAAATCAAAAATACTATATCTATTCCGCTAAACTGCGCATGAGTAGTACAATGTCACGATTTCTCACGATTTTTTCATGATCAAACTTACGAATTTTGGTTCAGTACATCTCGGATCCCTGTGGCTTCGTTTACCAGAATTTTTTCTCACCACAACAAGCAACAGCTTTCAACGAATTTATTAAACGGCATGCCCACATCATGTTGAAAATTATTGACTTTTTTATTTCTAACTTTAAGTACAGGTTGTGATGCATTTTCTTTAAATAATTGTATTTTAGTAAGCATATAAAAAAGTGTAAAGGCGGGTACAGATGTGAGTACGTACTCGTATGAGGCAAGCCGAGGACGCATGAGCATGCAGATGTGGACGGGCTTAAGAGGCACGGCAAATTGCCTCATTGTGTGCGCCGTACGACCTCTCTTCGATGCGTCTGTTGGCGGTACATCAAAGGGAGGCAACGCGCAGTACGTGCTCAATCTGGACGGAGACTTTGTACCATACAGCACCGTACAGATTATAGCGAGTTTTTAGGATTTATTTTGCATGTTAAGTAAATTCAATAAGTTTATTCAGTATACACCTAAAGAAAAACCAGTGCTGGTTTATACGTTCACTAGTCGAAGGTATTTTTAAATATGTGAAAGATTAATCCTTCAAACTCCTACAGGATGTACTATTTAAAATTTTTTATGCTGACTTCATTACTCACATGTTCGTTAACCTATCTAAATAACTTTTCGTTCAAAACTTGACAAATTGAATTAAACATCGATGTTTTATGATTTTCTTTAAAAATTGATATTTTACAGGATATAGTGTAATTTAGAAATAAAGTTAAGGGCGCTATTTTTGTTTATATATAGTCTAATGAAATACATTTATTTTAAATTTCAATTTTGACGCTTGAGTAAAACAATAATGGATATATGTTACACGGAGAAGAAAGCGTTTATGTGTTTCGTCGAGTTTGCACGGTAAGCTTCTTGGCTCAATAATAAATTTCGGTTTCCACTCCTTGTAACATAAAATACTATTAATGCGGGTATACTCGATAAAGACAAACGTCAATTATTAAATACATACAATGTATAAATCATATACAAAATACAATGTACGCTTTAAATTGACGAGACAACTTGGTAACCTTAACTTATTAGTGATTCAAGCTAAGCGATACGCCCTCTGGGAGTGCATTTTGTAACAAGTGTAAGTAGGCTAAGTGCTGCCGTTGTTACTAAAACTGTAACAAATCTATGACTATTTGATTAAAGTAGAACTCAAAAATATAAATCCGAATGTTATATTTTTAGTGAAAAAGGTAACCACGGTAATCGCTGTACAGAAATCTTAACTTGACACTAGGAATAATGTCTTTGAGTTGAACTTTATCTATTGGTTAACAATTGTATTACAAAAAGAGTTATTGGTTTCACAACACTGTATCTACTTACACAGCGCGGGAAAATTAATTTTAATCGCGAATAAGATACAAGTACTCGTCAGGTGGTGGAGGCAAATGTGGCACAGCGAATAAAATGGCCCAAAATCCCTAGCACAAAGTCTAAAGTATTTATCAGCGATCTGGCAACGTCAGATAACTGCCTGTAACCCTCACTACCAAAGACTGTTTAGGCGTCACGATTTTGCACCTAGTTGCCGGATTAGACGCGATTATTTAAAAAAATTTGAATTTATTTTCTTGGTTTTAGGGTTTAGATGGGAAAAGTATGCAAAAATTTACGCAAGCGATGGTCTCAAGACCAACTTGAAGAGGCTATAGCAGTTGCCAGAAACGAAGAATCTCAACGAAAGGTTTGTTCTAGATTTCAAATACCTAGGCGCACTTTACGACGATATTTAATTTAGGGCTTTTTAGAAAAGAAATTGGGTTGTCCAAGCATATTGAGTCATCAGCAGGAGAGAGATTTTGTGCAGCGGATTAAGCGATACTGTCAAATTGGTTTACCTATAATAAACAACATTCCCAATAATTTTAATAAGGAAAAGCATCTTGCTGGGAAGGACTGGCTCTCTTTGTTCCTGAAGAGACATGCTGATTTATCTGTACGAAAGGCGCAAACTATGAACTCTGCACGCGCTTAAAAACTGAACAAGGTAATCGTGTCTGACAACTTCACCAAGATATCCGAACTTATGGCAACAATAAACATTAAAGATAAACCTTAAAATATATATAATATGGACGAAAAAGGCTGCTGCCTCACCATACACCATCAACAACGCGTTGTCTGAGAAGGGAGTACGACGGGTTCATATAGTTGCGCCTAAGCATGCTGAAAATGGCACGGTTGTGGCTTATTTAAACGCTATTGGCAACTCTATTTCACCTATGATATTGTTTCATGGAAAACGTCTTAAACCAGAATTTAGCGACAATTTACCTCATGGATCCCTTGTAAAAATGGCGCCAAAAGGTTCTATGACGACGCAACACTTCTTGTTTCTGATGGAGTTGGCAGCCACTTGGATTTCACGATTGCTGAAACAGCTGAGTTTCTCGGCATCACAATATTTTTTTTTGCCATCAAATACAACTCGCGAGCTCCAGCCACTGGATAAAGCTATATTTCGCTCTTTTGAAGCAAATTGGAACCAGCAGCTCTTAAGGTATTGACCTACCTTTAACGAAGCCTGAACAAAGCCAGATTCAATATAGAATTTTCCCGTGTTTGGCCCAAATGTATGACATTAGGAAATATTATAAGCGGATTTAGAGGTACAGGAATCCTGACGCAATACCTGCTGCAGCTTTTGCACCTTCTTTAGTAACGGAGCGAGCCATGCCTGATGAAATTATTGAAAACAACAATGGAGATGCCGAAAGGACGCACGAAAGTCTTTCAACTGCACACAGTGAGATTTCTTTTGACGATGATGTTTCATTGACAGCTTCAGCAAGAAATAATAATCCAGTTCCTCAAAAATCTTCTCCAGATATAATGAATAAGACGTTTCAGGAAATGCTTCCAACTCCTACCAATGGAAAGAATAATGAAGCAAAAAGAATTAGGCGAAAAGCTTTCAATTACAAAGCTCAGAAAGTTACAAAAGACGCTTTCTCTAAGAGACATCACCCATCAGCTATGGAGTCTTAAGCTCCAAAACTTTTAGTTCCATCATTTTCCAAACAGAAAAGCGTTATCCCATAGTTAACATCTAAACAAACTAAACAGGAGTTATGGTTATGTGCAGCCTGTAAAAAAGACGACTAACTTGACATGCGAATGTGTGCAAAATATCATACTTGGTACCATGAGGCATGTGTTGGCTTCGAGTCTGACGATGAAGATTTTGAGTGCTGTTAACTTTTTGTTTTAATAATTTTATATTTTAAGTTTTTTGGGCATAAAAATATTAATTTGGTTTTTTTTTTAATTTTTGTAATTAAATGTTGCTTAAATTTTGTATTTTTTAGTGTGTTCATTAAATGTTTTATTATTTGTTATCTTTGTTAATGCTTCTGACTAGTTTAATATTTTTTTTTCTTAATTTTGTAAAAACCAAATAAATCTTCCGCAGTTTAAAGACTTTTTACTCTGGGCCATATAATCCGACCAGAATGGTAATATGGCCCAGTGCAGGGCGAGAAATTTTTATAATATAACATCTGAAACTAATCATTTCTGACCAGGCTAAATAATATAAGTATGTCGGCCACATACCTAATATGTTGTGGAAAAAAATGTTCCTTCAAATATTCAGGTTCCATGAAAAAAAAAAAAAAATATATATATATAAAAATAAAAACATTTAGGTGGGCCATATTTGCCTTTACTACCTTATATTAATACTTTTACTTATATTTTGCAGCTCAATTACATGTACGTATAATTATGCGGGTGTTATCACTTAGACCTTTAATATTATTATCAGGAAACCATCGATATCTTCAATGGAAACATGTCTAATTTATCTATTTTACGAAAAATTTTAAAACCATTTTACTAGATTTTAAATATAAATAAATATTTTAAAATATATCCAATAAACTTGATTATATTTTTCATTACATTTTGTAAAAATATGGCTACTCTTGTTGTTGGGATTAAAAAAATTAATAAATAACAATCTAAATATAAACAAAAAATTATTTCTATAAAATTTTAAACTAGCTAATTTAGGCAACAAGTTTGGACAGCATAAGAATTTATTTGTTCTAACATTATAATTGAAGTTTCCAATAATAAAAATAGATAAATTGTTGCTAAAATTTATCACGCATATCAATTTGAAGCCTTTTAATTTACTAATTTAAAATATCTGAAATATATAATTTTACAAATTTTATTTCAGAAAAATATTTTTTTTGTTATGAATTTGATATAATTAGAAATTTATAATTTTAATAAACTGCAATATTTTTAAATAAAATTGTTAAGTGTTTTTAAATCGCAACAAACAGAGGTCGCAAGTACTATTTACAAATTAATCTGATAAACTACATGTTACAATCTTGCACTCAATATATAACTATTTTTCATATAAAAAGTCCTGTTCAACATATCGTCTAACTTAAAACTAAATGTCAACATATAATATCCTTATGAATTTAAACCTTCGGTCCCTTCTTATAATAATTTCGCGTTAATATTCACTTTTTCTTAAGGTTGCTATCGCGACTAATCTCCCTATCTGCTTCGATTTTTCTATTCTACATAGCCACGCCTCCCTTAGTATGTTTCGTTAAAATGCCGCATTTTCCTTTTGAGTAAAAAATATCTATTTAAAAAATCTCAGGGTCCCTTCTTCAAAAGGTCACTCTGTATGTCAGTTTTTATATTATTAAATTTATTCTCCTATCTAAAATAGATTAAAAGAGAAAAAGGCCAAATCTATATTACGTCGCTTTTATCACAAAGTATTGGTATACATTTTAAAGTCACAAATTAATATAAAAGAATATTTTTTAAATGTTGTAAACTTTCATTTAGCCACTGGTACATTCAGCAAAATCAAAGTTACAAGAAGAAAATACTAAAAAGTTCTGATAATCACGGGCGTACCCAATGAGGACAATGGAGCAACCATAGTGGTTGAGAGCTTTGACTGTTGAAATCTAATAAAAGAAAAATCAGCCCACGCTATGAACCCTGCAAATTGCCCTTTCCCCCTCCTTGGAAAACTTCTGCATTCGCCCCTGGTGATAATGTGATTTTAAAATAGAAATCTCCCAATTTTGCATTCATTTTATGCTTGGTTTTCACATTTTCATTGTTCTTAATAATGTGACAGACGAAACTACGTGACACTATTATAAGATTATAGGAAATAATTTAAATTCAAAATCTCTAGTCCCAGATAAAGTTTATAATACACTGCTTCAAGAAATTAAGGCACCACCTAATATTTTAAGATCAATATTGCCATTTTAAACAAACTCTTTAATATTTTATCAAATTTTTAGAGATCCGTGTATATTCTTTATTTTAACAACAAACCACGTTTTTATTTCTTCTGTTTTTGTTTCGTTATGAAACTGTTTTCTTCAGTCGAAGCATTTCTTACAATATAAATTTGCTTTCAAAATAGTTAGTGGTTTATTTTTGCCCAATAGAGTTAAAACTTTCAACCGATTCATAGTCTTCTATTTGAATTGTTGAAATGCAACGCGAATACAGTAATTTGACGCCTATTGTATTGCACGAAGAAAGTTGAAGCTATTGCCGAATAGTTGACAAATTTAGTGTGTCTCATACATCAGTTTTCAGTGTAGTTGGTCGATTCAGGGAAACTAGTTAGCACAGTAGAAAGACCTGGACAATGGAGAAATCCTATCACAACTCTGGCCAAGATCGTTTTTATAACTTTCCTCTCTAAGACAATCTTAGCTTCAGAACGCACATAACGTTCAAGTAGGTTTGGAAACCATTCGACAAGGTCATTTGCATCCTCGCATTGCTACCCGAGTATCTTAATCGTGGTTCACCGTAGATATCGGTTAAAATTTGTCAGAAAGCACGTCAACTGGGAGGAATCTGACTGATAACAAGTTCTTTATACACATGAGTTCATATTTTGACTGCATACGTGTAATAGACGAGTTCTTGTTCTTAGATGGCCGAATGAACGATACGCATACTGTAATACAGCAAATACCATAATATTTGGTGGAGGCTCAGTCGTAGTGTGTGAAGGAATTTTGTTAACGGCACGCACGACCTTAGCGGTGTTGAATAATGCTAAGCGCTACATATTGAACATTCTTCAGGAACATGTTGTGCCATACAGCCCGAGTAGGTTAAAATTATCTTTTCGAAGTTGGAATTGAAACTATGGCTTGTGCAGGACGAACCTCCGACCTTCATCCAATAGAGCATGTTAGATATGCTCGGAAGACAATTGTGTGCTCATTCTAACCGACTCAACAACTTCGAGGGCGTGGAGCGACGACCCACGTCTACGCTGAGACATGGGAAACGTATCGACTACAATTTAAAGCTGCAGCTAGAGTCAATAGCTGAGCCGAAAAATAGATGACGGCTTCATTGATAGTGTCTCTGTGAGGACAGACAACAACCATTTTACAGTAACTTCCCTAAAAGAACCCAGATGTTCGTCTCTTGTCCAAGCATTGGAGACAAGTTATGGCCAGCAACATTTGAAACGAGTATTCCAAAGCCAGCTGAAGATTCGTATTCAGAAACAATGAGAGTCTACAGGAACTCGAGGTCGATACTAAAAGATTGATTTATCTGGCTTATCTACAGGTGCCTAAAAATTTCCAAGAACAAATTGGCATACAGGCCTTCATTAATGGACTACACGATGTAGACATGCAGCAAGCTTTTCGGCTACAATACCACAAGACGCCGATGGAGAAACTGATTGCATCCCAGAAATATGAAGCAGTAAAACTCATATATAGATCTTTTCGTGCAAAAGTGAGGGAAATTAGATTCCAGGAATGAGATCTGTTAGGAATGTAATACGGTAATGCAATACAAATTGGAAGTAATATATTTTATATTAATAATAAAACTGACAAATTAATCTGACAATGACAATTCTCTCATCCTACAGGATGTATTATCTATTTTATAATATACTTCCCCTCGTCATTAATTCAATAAGTAAATCTTTCGGGCTCCTTTCGTACCCTTGTCGATTTGCGTACAACGATGTTAGATTCTCTATCTACATCTTCTATTTGCGTTTCGGGCAACGATATTGAAACTTCTCACTCATATTCTGAAATCTTTTCACCTGAAGGCGTGGAATTAGTGGATTCGGAATGGATTGGATTTGATAAGATTGGAATATTTGAAGTTGTTGTTGGTGGAGAAACTGGAGTAGTATTTTTAGAAGTAAGTCCACAAAAGTTCGAAGGACGCAGTTGATCAACATGCCTAAGAACCTTAGCACCGTCAATCACAATCTCATAGTGCAACAACCCTCTTCTTGCTGCAACAACGTCAAATTTTTATTTATTATTATCATTAAATCGAGCTTGTACTTGCTCCTCAATTTTGAAGGTTTTTAAAACTGGATCCCTATCGTTAGCTATTTCTCGACTGTCTTGTCCAATATTACGCTTAACAAGATCTTTGAACATCATTTCTCCAGGACTCAGGCCAGTTGAACTACTTGGTGTTTTTCTGTACTGCATAAGTAACCGGCATAACTTCAGATTAAGTGATTGTGGTTCATCCATCATGGCACGTAGTTTTTGTTTAAGTATTTGTACATATCTTTCAGCTTGTCTGTTAGTTGAGGGATGATAGGGAGCCGTAAATTTATATTCGGTACCGTTTGATTTAAAATATTTTAGTATTTCAGAAGATTTATAATTACCTGGCATTATCAGAAACAATTTTAACTGGCAATCCAAATCTTGCGAAAGTATCCCTTAAAAAATTAATAATTGCTGTTTAGGTGGTAGACGTTGTTGTAACAGCTTCAAACCATTTGGTGTAAGCATCCACAATAATAAAAAAATTGGTACCTAAAAATGGTCCAGAATAATCTATATACATTCGTTGCCATGGTTTTTTGGAAAATTCCCATGAATGTAATGCAACCTTGACAGGATTATTACGTATTACGGAACAATTTCTACATGATTTGGCTGTTTCTTCAATGTCTCTGTCGATTACAGGCCACCAAATTTAGCTTCTTGCTATAACCTTTATCTTTACTAATCCGGTATGGGCTTCATGAAACTCTTGCAACATCCTCTTACGAAGTTTTGTCGAAATAATCACTCGAATGCCATAAAAAATACATCCATCCTGCATCGAATATTCATGAAGCGAATGTTATTACCTTTTCCAGACTGAACTTCTAGAAATAGTTTCCTGCACTCAGTATCTAGTTGCGTTTCTTTTCCTATTTCATCTTTCGTAACAGGAATTGAATTTAGTTAATTTAAGTAAAATGCTTCATCCACAACAATTTCTTCCGACATAGGTTCATCAGTGGCAGACCTGGATAAGTAGTCAGCGTTGGAATGTTCTTTAGTAGGTCGAATTTTAATTGTGTAGTTAAATCCTGCTAAGAAATTTGCGTAATGTACTAATCGTAAAGCTGTAGTTACTGGAAGGTTCTTCTCTGGATGCAATATTCTTGCTAAAGGTTTGTTGTCTACTATTAGGATAATTTTTCTACCATAACGATATTGAAAAAAATTTTTAAGTCCCCAATTTAAAGCAGAAGCTTCTTTATCAAGCTGACGGTAATTCGGAGTTCGGTAATGTTTTTGGGTGGTAAACTTTTCGAAATAGCCTCGATCTTTTCTTGCATCTTCTTTATAAATGGCATGTTCTAAATAGGAAATTGAATTTTTGAAAAATTGACACTTTGTTTTATTTAGATGATATTCCACTATCTCGTAATCGATCAAAAACTTGTCGAAGTTTCCCAATTAGTTCAGACGGTGATCTTCCCTGCACGATGACATCATCGAAAAAGCACGCTATACCCTGCAGATCTTGTAATGTTTGGTCCATGAATCTTTGCCAGGCATTTGGTGCTATTTTTACCCCAAACATTAGACGATTTACCATGTACGTGCCGTTTGATGTACTAATTGCTTGCAGTAGAGCATTTTCTTTGTCCATTTGCATATGTAAATACGCTTGATTTATATCAAGAGTGCAGAAGTAGACTCCTCCATTCACTACTGTGAAAATTTCTTCTATTCTGGGAATTGGATGGTCATCATCTAGTAAATAGCGATTAGTAGTGACCTTATAATCAGCACACAATCGAATTGAGCCATTTTTTTATAACTGGAACCACAGGAGCCCCCCAAGATGAATAGGTAATTTTTTCAATAACGCCTGCAGTTTCAAGTCGGTCAATTTCATTTTCCACCTATTCCTTTAATGCGTACGGAACCGGTCGAGCTCGAATAAATACCGGGTTTGCAGCTTTATGTAACTTTAGGGAACATTTGTAATTTTTAATAATGCCAATTTCATTAGAAAATAAGTCTTTGTATTCTTTAAGTAATTCAGAAAGAATGGCTTGATGATGCTCAATAGAAACTTCCAAATTATATATTTCTGACCAATCAATTTTAATTAATCTCAGCCATTCTCTACCAAATATAGAGGACACTAAATCACGTATAACAAATAACCTTCCTGAAACCATTTGATTTTTATATTGTATATTAACATTGCAAACTCCTAATGGTTTAATTACTTCACCTGTGTAAGTTCTTTTTTTTGTGTCATTGGCATCAATTGCTAAGGTTATTAGTCTCGTGTTCGGTGTAGGCTTTGTTACTGTTTCTCAGCGCCACTTTAGGAAGAGCACTGTTAATTAGAACCCAAAAGTGAATGGTCGAGTGGGGAATCCTACCAAGGCATCAGAATTAATTTTAAATAAATTAAATTAAATAAAAAAATCCCGGCCAACGGTGGGATTCGAACCTTAGACCCTTAAATCCACAGGCAGAGACTCTACCACTGAGCCACCCACCCCTTCTGTAAGTTCTTAGTTTTAGGTTTGTGTTTTGTAAAATTAATTTCGGACAGGTATGCTTCGAAGGATTCATTAATTTCATCATAAGGTTGTAAAGGAATACCTCGACTATCAGTGATATGTTTCGCTTCAGAATATTCTCGGACTTGCCTAGTAAGGAGGGTTTGTTGACTCTGTACAATTTTTAAGGTAGAAACAAATTCACGTAAAAGTTCTTCCATTTGGATTTCCCCTTGAATTCGCTTTTATCCTCGTCGCCAATCTGTTAGGTATGTTATACGGTAATGCAATACAAATTGGAAGTAATATATTTTATATTAATAATACAACTGACAAATAATTAAAATTACATCCTACAGGATGTATTATCTATTTTATAATATATAACGTATATAACAAGACCAATACTAATATTATTCTTTAACCTAATTTATCACAAATCTTAATAAACATTCTGCATATGCAACGAAACAGCTAAAATGAAAGTAGGAGATGCTTCAATTGCAGAACAAATTCAAAGAATATGTAAAAGCAGGGCTGGTTCTATTAATAAAAAAATAGAAAATGAGTCCAGCAAGTCACGTAGACCAATCTCTCGCAGCCTGTCACAAAGCTTAACAAGAATTAAAGCAGATATGCGTCCCGGAGAAGCCGATAACCCACTCCTATCCTGCTTTCTAGAAAAAACCCGGAAATAGAGCATTGAAGAGGCTATAGAGATATAACAATGCAAACATTCTGTCCATGTGACCCTGTTTAGAACGACATTACCGGTACCGTAAAAGGCCCGAAGAACGAGAGGAACCGGTTGATGAAGTTACTCTTCGGGCAACCACTATCAAGCCAGAGGGTAACGAAAAAAAAAATCACTCTTGAAAGCCTAAGAAAGTTGCAAAAGAAAGACAATGACTTAAAGGTTGTCCGAGAATGGTTCTATATATACTTGGCAAGATTTAGTGGAACTAATAAAGGTACTTCACACAGTATAGAGCATTATTGATTAAAAAAAAAATGTAAAGTGTATGATATAGAATGCCAAGAATTATATATTTTCATGCTACTTAGTTTATATATTATATTTTATTAAATGCTAACCATCTTCTAGTACATTAGAAGAATATAAAATAAACGAATTTCGTATGACTTTAAAAATATACCAATACTTTTTCCCTATCTATACAACCTGGTTATACTTATAGACAGGAAGTTATTTAAATTGAAAAATTATATCACATTATTATTAGTAAGGATAATAAGTACATGGTTTTGGTCCAAATCAGGAATCAATATTAATATTCTTTCAGCCTATGTACAGTTTGTTTCATACATAGATATGTTCAAAAGTTTAGAATCGATTATGTATTTACAATTTACAATGTTTTAAAAATATCGAATTTTTTAGACGCATCAGAGAGTTGGTGATTTTATTTTTGTCCTATAACGGATATGGATTTAGTGCTTTATATATTTATAATTAGATAAAAAGAGATATGTCACTACGTATACAAAATTATATTAGATATTGTCCTTTAAAAGGAAAATATCAACATTAAAATCGAATCAAAATAAATATAATTCATTTATGTATTAAGTAACTAGTGTAGAAAGTTTTAATTATTTTAGAGATATAATATAATTAGGAATTGAGGAAAATTTTGAGATTTTTCGATTTGAAATTCCGTATAACTTATTCTATCACTACATTTAAATATATGATAATTTATTTTAGTTACACTGTAATTCACATTGTTGCCATTAAGGACCGTTCATTCCAGGCGTTGCAATATGAATACTGATATTTTTAAAATCAGTCTAATATTTTTATATAAAAACCATCAACGCTCTTGTTTTTATAAAAAAAGTGTTATCAATTTATAATAATACATTTTTAAAATTTCTTATTAACTATTAAGTAAATTAAAAATTTCATTGTACACAATCGCTTTTGTTCTCTAATATATGTATTTATTGCTACTTATATATTTTGATATCACTTTTATGTTCACATTCTATATAATACAAATATGGAATTGTTTTAAAATTATTTAATTTTTATTTCGAAAATTAAATAATTTAAGCACATGTGCTGTTTTATATTAAGGAAAAGACATCGAAATATGTCAAAAATAATGTTTTTAATTTGACATACCATGAGGACGTAAAAGTTTGAACTAATTCGTAAATTTTTTATTGGTCAAGTAAAAAATGAATGCTCGAACTGGACAAATTTTTATTTCTTAGACGTGCATATATGTTGGTACTATAAGTATGTTTTTTATAACGTCATCATTTTTTGAATTATAACGCTATGCCAGTTCGTGTATTTTTTTGACATATATGGACAACAAATTTTATATATTACAGTATGTTGCTGGCCAATATTTTTAAAATAAAAATATTAAAAATGTTTTATAATGTTTTAAACTCGTATAGCATATTATCAAGAGTAGAATATAATGATTTTATTAACTACTTTACATATACGGGGTGTCCCGAAATTAGATGGTCATATTTTAACAGCGTAATCTACATCCTAAAATAGGAGTAAAAGTTCATATAAACATATTTCCAAAAACGTTTCGTTTTCGAGATACAGGGTGTTGCAAGTAAAGTACTGATGGCACATTTTTGTAAATATTTTCTAAAATTTCTTTAGTCACTGGTTTTCCAAAGTTAAAAAAAAAATAAAATTTCTGATTCCACAGGCCTACTAATTATTGGTACCCTTTCGAATAAGATAACATCAACTTATAAAATTTTCAAATGCTTTTCTCTTGAAAATGGTGCGTCCAAGCGAGATGCAACAAAAGAAGCTTCATTATAAAGAAAACATTGGTTTTCCAAATTTTATAGTCAAAAATGTTAGAAACTGTCAACAAAAAAAAAAAAACTTAGGGCCATTTTACCCTAAGCCCCCTATTTTACGCATCTATGAAAATGATCAAAAGCTTGGGTTTAGACAATTAAAGAGAGCGTAAAAAGATAATTGTACTAAATTTCACTTAGTTATCTGTAAACGTTTTGAAAATATTTGCAAAAGTGTGTCATCAGGACTTCACTTTTAACACCCTATATCTCGGAAAAGAAACGTTTACGGACCTATGTTTATATGAACTTTTACTCCTATTTTAGTAGATTACGCTGTTAAAACATAACCGTTTAATTTTGGGACACCCTGTATATCTATAAATATAGCAAGTTTCTGATTTATTTAAACACTGAATTTTGGACAGTTTATATATCTTAGTGTTTGTGCATCGACTGGTTTAATTGCATTAGTGAGCCGATCGCGAATTTACTTTATTTAGACGAAATTATAAATTATAAAAAAACTTTTTTTGACTTGCTTATAAGTGATAACGATAAATTTAACCAGCCGATATACCTCGTTGGTAGCTGGTTTTTACTGCACGCAGGCAACTCATTTTAAAATGGGTTGCTGCAGGTTGCCGACATTAAATACACAAGATTTATTTACTTGCCATTAGCGCCACATCAGGAGTTGCCTTTAAGTACAAGGGCAACAAAAGTAATAAAAGTTCACTTACTGAAAATAATACCAAAATGTCTGTAAATAACACAAGCAGTACTCAAATCGGTTTATACGTAGCCGCTGCTTAATCCACACCAAAGCCTACCTTTCCCAAAAACGAACAAGCTATTCTCTTCCATGCAGCTGATGACTTAAAATTATTTGACTACGTGAAATCTGTTGGTAATATCATCGGTCCAAAAAACATTTGTTTTGCTTCAAGAATTGCTTATAACAGAATCTGCATATATTTTAGTAAAACAGAATTTCTTGATCAAGTAATTACAAATAATCCAATTATAAATGTAAAAGTTCTTGAATTACTTATAAGAAGATTGGTAACACCAGCCAAGAGACTAATACTTTCGAATATATGTCTGTCAATACCTCACGAACTAATTGAATCTGCACTTAAAGATTTTGTACTTAAATTGGCTTCCCATATATTCTTCCTAAGAGCGGGTTTTCCTTGTGACGAATACAACCGTATTTAATATTTTCGAAGACAAGTCTATATTATTCCACCCGCAGACAATTATGAACTTCAAACTACTTTGGTAATTCCGTTTGATAATAATGGTTACCGCAGTTTCTTATCCACTGACAAGATGGAATGCTTCGTATGCAAGCAAGCCCGCCATATAGCGTCAAACTGCCCGACTTCCCAAATAAGAGCAGTAACACAATCATTAATTTCGCAAAGTGTTGAACCAATCAACTCCTCTCTAACAGTAAATTCTCAGCAAAGCCAACCTGATCATACTTTTTAACCGTCAACTCCACAACCAAATTATCCAAACAATAACGTTTTCTCAGACGTAAATATATGTCTATCAGAGACTCCATATTTGCCTACTCCTGCAGAAAAGAGACCTTGTGCAAGTTCTCTTGGTTCCAGTGACTGTCTTCTGGAGATTCATCCGACTGATGCCTCTAATGAAATGCTGACCTTTACGCCCCCAACCAAAGTCTCAAAAAATAAGCGGAATAAAAAAAACCTAGAAGGGAATCTACAAATGATTTAAAAATCGCCTCATCCGCCAGATACGCAATCGGAGAACAATATAAAAAGTCACCTGAAATTTTTTTGCTTTCATTTGAAAATTTCATAGCTTTTCTCGATAATTGTTATGGCAGCAAGGACCCTCTTACAGAAGCCAGGCAATTTACCGAATATATCAGAGCTCTATTGCCTGACATGTTCTCCATATACCAACATTTTCCTAACAAGTCACACAAAAACAGATTTACCAGAATAACCAAAAAAATCAAAAAGGATTTAAAACTTGAAAACGATGAACAATTCTTCGATGGGTCACAGAAAACCAACGAGACCAACATATCCCAGAAAACATCCTATTATTATAACTTTTTTTTTTTTTTTCAATTTATTTTTTAAATTATTTTCAACCTCATACAATGGAATTTCGATGGATTTTATCCTCGCCTTGAATGACTGCAACAACTTGTTAACGACACCAAAGCGGATATAATTTGCTTACAAAAGACAAACTTTAAAGAAAATCAAACACAACCTTAAATTCTTCGAACGTTATCACTATTTAAAAACAAATTACTTAAGTTCTAGTGAAGGAACTTCTATATATGTCTCCAGTGGCTTTTATTCCTATAACCATGCTCTTGTTACTAACTTAGAAGCAGTTGCAACAACAATTTAATGTCTAAAAAAAATATTATTTAATATTTTAGTATTTACATTCCACCAATTCATAATATTACTGAAACAGAACTAACCAATGTTATAAAACAACTTCCCGTACCGTTTATTATTGTAGAAGATTTTAATGCGCACAACAGCATGTGTGGCTCCGAAAAAACATTTGGAAAAGGAAAAGTTATAGAAAATGTACTTTACAACTCTGAAATATGTTTGCTTAACACAGGATTCTACACACACTTTATTATTTCAACTAGAACCTTTTCATCCATAGATCTTAGTTTTTGTGATCCTAGAACGACACCATCACTCTTATGGTCTACGATGGACAGCAATCACTACCCAATATTAATTAATACAAAAGAATTAATGGAGTCTAACAATGTAATCAATTGGAAAATTTCTCGGGCTAATTGGATTGGGTTCACTAATTTTACCGAGGAAGATAGGTATCTGCCGAGTTCAGAAATCAGAAGATATAGACCCTACCTTAAATGCTATTAATAACTGCTTTAACAAAATTGTTCTCTCCGAGCTTGAATTTTTAACTTGACCAATAAACATTTTATCTAATGTGTTCCAATCTTTACGTGCTCACTGTATATTGAGCACATTTTTTATATACATAATTATTTTTAAATTTTGCATTTTCACTGATAAAAAGAATTATCACGTTAGAATTTTTAATGGAGCTGCGACATTTAATTACATTGTAATACCTTCAACGTTTTAAAGTATTTAGTAAAAACTATATCTACCAAAAAAAATTGTGTAAAAAGTTACTAGTAGAAGGCTATCTTTATTGTTATGATCAGAATATTGTCACACGCTAGTCAAGGATGGGTAAACTGGGCGAAACAGAAAGAGCCTTCTACTTTATTAAAAATTATAAAATACAACTAATATCGTTAGAGTGTATACAGGGTGTCCCAAAATTCCATGTTCATAGATCTACTGTATGTTGGTGAGATCAAAATAAGTCGATTAAGCCAAAATTACCTATATCATAAAGTCCATCGTTTGCCTGTGAGGAAGCTTCAAAGTTGGAAGAAAATTTTCAATTTTTTTTAATAACAACACAAAAACGCTTCGTTCGATTTTTATAAAATTTGGTGTGTAGCTATTTTAATTGAAGAGCCATTGTTCAAAGCAAAAATTACACCAACTGAAATTATGGAAGGGTAAAAATTACCCTAATCCTACCATAAATGACATCGTATTTTTTTTCAGGGCCGCCCTGTTCCCTAATTTTTTTTGTGGGGAGCTGTTTTCATTTGTAGCATTTTTTCTTTCCAGCAAAAAACATGTATCTCTCATGGTATTTGAGTAAAAAAAAATTTATGGACTAGGAGTTAGTCACTTAAAATTTTCAAGAAAACTAAGTTGGCGGTTGTCAACGTTACAATAAACAATTTGATAATTTTGACAGATACGTATGTTGTAGAACTGCAAAAATTGTCGTTACTACTCATTTTATGTATGTTTTGTATTTTTTCTGTTTTGATTTAAAGTTTTTGTAAAGGAGTTATTTCAAAAATTTTGTGGTTGGTATGGAGTACACATTCAATGAACAAACTGATATGTTGCTAGTGCTTGGTTTCTGTAATAACAACTGCCGTGAGAGTGTTCGGGTATACCATGAAAGATTTCCAAATCGACGGATTCCGAATCATCAGACTTTTACTTCTATCGAGAGGCGACTTCGAGAAATTGGTCAACTGAAACCGAACAGAAATAATGCTGGAATACCTCGTCATGTTAGAACTCCTACTGCAGAGGAGGGAATACTTGCAATAATTGAAAATAATCCCGGAATTAGTACCCGACGACTGGCACGCCAAACTAGGATTTCAAAAAGCACATCCAACAGAATAACTAGAGAACAACTTATGTATCCCTTTCACATTCAAAGTGTCCAGGAACTCCTACCTCCTGATTATGAGTCTCGTTTGCATTTTGTACAAGTTATTCAAGAGCACAGAGCGGCCGATCCAGTTTTTCACAGAAAAATTTTGTTTACAGACGAGTCATGCTTTAAACGACGTGGTATAACAAATTCACATAACGAACGTGTTTACGCAGATGAAAATCCACATGTCATTAAAGAGAAACACTATCAACGAGAGTTTAAAATTAATGTGTGGGTGGGTATTATTGACACCTACTTGATTGGTCCATTTAGATTACCAGATCGTCTTAACGGTGACAGTTACTTGCATTTTCTACGTCAAGATTTGCCTCAACTGTTTACCGCTCAATTTACGCTGTGACATGTTTTTTATGCACGATAGTGCACCACCTCATTTTTCCCGCATTATGAGAGATTATTTAAACGAACAATACCATGGAAGATGGATTGGCAGAGGTCGGGATGCTCCTATTCAGTGGCCACCTCGATCACCGGACTGTAATCCTTGTGATTATTTTATCTGGGGTCACTTGAAAACCAAAGTTTATGAAGTTCCTATCGACAACATTGAACAATTATGGGGTAGGATTCAAACTGCTGTGAACTCTATGCGAAATGATCTAGGCATTTTAAGAAGGGTAGGGGAGACTGGGGAGGGTTGAGCCAGAGGGAGGTTTGAACCATAAATATTGCATTGGTAACGTATCCTTAAATAAATTTACTTTTCCGTATAGTGGATGCTTATTCATTGTTTCTTTCCCATTATCTAAGTTCAACAACAAATCGAAGTCGTTTACGAAAGTTATAGTGAAAAGTTCTTTTTGAGGCTAAACAATGTAAGTTTTTTAAGAAAATGTATAAGGATTCTTTATTCTCATTTTTATATTTGAAAATATATGGATGAATTACCCGAATAACATACTAATTCAACATAGTTTCATGTATTAAATTATTTGTTAGATTATGTTTTAACCTAAAAATCGTAATTTGTTGTGGCTACTAGTACGAGGGGAGGGATGAACAGATTTTATGTGGGAGGTTTGAGACATGGATTAAACCTCCCATCATGGTTAGAAAATACCTGTACTTGGTTTCCAGTATTTTTTCTTTCTTTTCCAAGTGAAAAAATATAGGATAACGTAGATTATTCTTTAACTTCTTCTGCTAAAATGTTCACTGCAGCATCTACAATAATAATTTTTTTGCAGATGCCTTTTAAATGGAAATCGAAAGGCCGACTGCCCACTGATCCTGAAATTTTGGAAACTGCAGTACGGGAAATATGTAGTACAAATGGTAAAATCCGCGCAGTCGCCAAAAAATATAATATTGATAGAACGACACTCTCTAGATACGTAAATAAATTTAAATCAAACGAACTTGTATCGTTTGTAGCAAACTTTAATTCTTCGCAAATTTTTACTAATCAAGAAGAATATTTGCTAGTTCAATATCTGCTCAAATGCGCTGACTTACATTATGGACTTACTCCAATCGCAGTAAGAAAGTTTGCTTACATCTTTGCAACTGAAAATAAGAAAAATATTTCAGCAGCTTGGGAGAGAAATAGAGCAGCAACGCGTGATTGGCTAAGAGGTTTTATGTCAAGACATGATAACTTATCACTTAGGACACCAGAAGCCACGAGTGTAGGTCGTGCCACTGCATTTAATAAATATACTGTTCAGCTATTTTTTGACAATTTAAAGACCATCATGACAAGGGAACATATTACACCTGATTGCATATATAATGCAGATGAAACGGGAGTTACAGCACATAAGCCGCAAAAAATAATTGCAAAGAAAGGGCAGAAGCAGGTGTCAAAAGCAACATCGTGTGAAAGAGGATCACTGGTAACAGTTTTATGCACTATAAGTGCGTCCGGTAACACTATTCCCCCATTTTTAATTTTTCCGAGGGTTAGGATCCAGGATTATATGACAAGAGGACTTCCCATTGGTGCTGATGCTTCTGTAAATCCATCAGGTTGGATGACCCACGAGAATTTTGAAAAATATTTATTGCACTTCATCAAGTATTCCCGAGTCAACGAGAATCACAAGTGTCTGCTGATACTAGACAACCATGATAGCCATATTTCCCCAAAAGGGCTTAACATTTGTAAAGAAAATGGAATAATACTACTCACTATTCCACCTCATACTAGCCATAAGTTACAGCCCTTGGACACCAACGTTTTCGGGCCTTTTAAAAGGTTTTATAATGAAGCGGCAGATAACTGGATGGTCAACAATCCTGCACAGCTGATATCCTTAAAAGAAATACCTGAACTTGTGGGAAGTGCTTACGTTCGTGCTTTTACGCCGGCCAATATAATAGGTGGATTTTCACATACTGGTATTTGTCCATATAATCCAGCTGTATTTTCAGATAGTGATTTTACCAGTTCCGAAATAACAGACCGACCAGATCCATCTGAAGCTTTACAGGCTACAGAAAATTTACTTTTAGCTGTCCCTAGTACTTCCAAAAATATTCCAAATGAATTTGTAAGCCCTGAAGTTATAAGGCCATTTCCGAAAGCTCTTCCACGTAAAAAGAAAGCTGGATGGAAATGTGGAAAAACACGGATTTTAACGGACACCCCCGAAAAAGATCAAATACAAAAAGAATTTGAGGAAAGAGCAAAGAAAAAGGAAGAGCAAAATAAAAAAAAGGAAGAAAGGGTAGAAAGACTAAAAAAAAAATTGGTTTCAGAAGATGAAAAACAGGTGCCCGTTAAACAAAATAAGATTGAGATAGTCATGGAGGAATCTGAACAATCTAACGATTCTTTCAACTTTTCGAGTTCTGATGAGTTAACCGATATTGAGGAACAGATTGAAAAAGAAAATGCTAAAGAAAGCTTTATGAATCAAGACGTTTGCAAGGATGACTATGTTCTTGTACGATTTCCTACCAAAAAGACTTTCCGACATTACGTTGCCAAAGTCATAAATATTAATGGCAACGATTACGACTTATTGTGCATGAGACTAAAGCCTCCAGGATACAAATTTATTTTTCCCGATGTTGCCGATGAATGTTGTGTACCTAGGGATGATCTGGTTAAGTTACCAAACCCGTTCTTTACTGGAGGAACAGCAAGAACACATAGAACCCTTTCTTTTCCAGTCGATTTTTCCAAATATGAAAATTTATTCTAGGTTTTTTGGCAAATATTTTTATGACTGCTGTATTCTTTTATTTTTTCAAGTACCTATGTTTATTTTTTTGTTAATTGTTATTATTGCAGGAAAGGGTTAAACAATTTGTTAACTGTAATAAATGTGCTTTAACTTGTGACTTTATCGTTACCTACTACTCTTGTCTCAAGCCTCCCTACGCTTGCCTCAAACCTCCCTCTGCTTGTCTCAAGCCTCCCTTCATAAGGGAGGTTTGAGACAAGTGCATGTGGTACTTTAATCAATAGTTTTTTGCTTAAATAACAATTTTTTAAATAATCTTGCTATTGTGTTAAAAAGTTAAAACCCATAGTAAATCAATATGTAAAAAACTTTATGCGATTACTAAAACACGACAGAAAACCAGGTCTCTGAAAAAAAGTGGCTCAACCCTCCCCAGTCTCCCCTACACTTCAATTTCTTGCGCCGAATTGAAATCTGCATGAACGAAGGAGGTGGCCATATTGAACATTTATTGTAAAAAAATTTATCCTTCTTTTCGAATTGTTATTTTTCAATAGATACTTATGCCTATTAATGATTGTTTTATTGTAATAACGTTAAAATCGTGTTCGAGTTGCAGTAGTAACCGTCAACTTAGTTTTCTTGAAAATTTTAAGTGACTAACCATCAGTCCATAACATTTTTGTTTACTCAAATACCATGAGAGATACATGTTTTTTGCAAAAGAGAAAAAATGCTACAAATGAAAACAGCTCTCCACAAAAAAAATTTAGGGAACAGGGGCGGCCCTGAAAAAAAAAATGTCATTTAAGGTAGGATTAGGGTGGTTTTTACCCTTCCATAATTTCAGTTGGTGTAATTTTCGCTTTGAACAATGGCTCTTCAATTAAAATAGCTACACACCAAATTTTATAAAAATCGAACGAAGCGATTTTGTGTTATTAAAAATAATTGAAAAGTTTCTTCCAACTTTGAAGCTTCCTTACAGGCAAACGATGGACTTTGTGATATAGGTAATTTTGGCTTAATCGATTTATTTTGATCTCACCAACATACAGTACACGGAATTTTGAGACACCCTGTATAAACAAAAATGGCGACTTTAGCTTTTAAAACTTACACCATGTTTTGACTAATCTTGTCAAAAATAGTAAAATGATGCATATTTTAAAAACTATCTATAATATTTAATAATTATCATAATTTAAGTAAAACTTATTATACTCAAGTTAGGTGTATTTAAAAACTGTTCAAAGGAAACTATTTCTGATGAAGGTTATTATATAAAATATCTATAGCATAATGTAAATATTTTAAACCGATTGAAGAAATAGTTATTTGTGAACTAAGACAGTTAAGTTAATCTTTGTTGACCGAATCAGAAAGGCGTAGCCGAGCCCAAGCAACTTCTGGTTAGGCCAAAAAAATCATATGGCCGAGGTGCACAAAACACTTTTAAGGCGACTATCTCATCAAGTAGAGCCAATATCTTTTTAGATTCTTGTTTTTAAAACGAGGCTTATGCAAGAATTGTTTAAAATTTTTATTGACCGAATAAAATCAAACTTTAGGAATATTAATTATTCTGGAAAATGTCACTTTTATAAGAGTCGCCCAAAATAATAATGTACCAAATTATGTAATGAATTGACTACAATACCGTTAAAAAGTAGATAAAATAAAAGCCTTTACTTTAATTTATAAATATGTACAAATCTAATTATATCCTTTATAAAATTGTTTATAAAATATAAATTCATATTCACATTACGCTTTTAAATATTTACCTATCTGTAAATCTTAAGGAAGGTCAATGTAAATTACGCGCAAAAGTAGAGTTGGCTTTATCATAATTGTTTTAAATACACTGTGAACCATTACAGTAATTGGCATAATTCAACAGTTTTATAAATTCCATAATAATGCACCTTATGTAAGTACCAATTTTTGTTAATATTCTAAGATTCAACCGTATAAGTTCTGCACTCATCTGTTTTTTTTTTTATCAAAATACAATTTTTATAGAGAATTATTGATAAACAAATACGACTTTGCTGGGTTGTCTATCAAAATATGACCGCATGTTATTTTACCAGGATTTGTTTTCTATTTTATGGTATATTTGTGTTATGGATGATTATAGAAGCAAGTTATTTCGAAAAAGATTGTTCTTAATGTTTTGTTTTTTAATTTTGGCCATAAACATATTTTTTCTTAAACGACCATAACGGAGAAATTTGACGAAAAGTGCAAATATTCCTGTGAAATTATCAATATAACGATTACAGCCCATTTAATCAATATGTGTTTAGAATATGAATTACAGATAAACATTATTTTATAAGTACATTGCCAACCAAAATAATGAAAAAATCAAATTTTGGATTTCCTCAAATTTCTTAATTACGGTCCATGTTAGATAATTCAGCCAAAATTATAGAGAATAACATTTTAAAAAACTATTATTACATAAATAATAGAAATATACTTTAAAGTAAAAAAAAAATGCCATTAATAGTACTTGTAGTCATATTTTGATAGGTAACAAGGCAAAGTCGTATTTCTCTTATAATAATTATCTATAAAAATTGTATTTTGATTAAAATACGGATGAGTAAATGAATCTTATTATAATAAATACTATATATTCTACTGTTTTATTATTATCATTGTTTTTAAACCTAGATTGACCAACACCTGGTGTAATTTTTTATTCGCCGTTTTTATCCATATTCGTTATGAGTATTAAATATATTTTTGAAAAAATGTACCGCGCTTTTGGCTTCAAGACATCATAATGTGCTTATTTACAAAAAATGATCAAGCTGGCACCATTAAAATCTGAAGTAACTTATTCCCGAAGGGAAGAGAAATGATTGCAGCATACTCAACAATGTCATCACAAATTCTCCGTTAGTTACAAACAAGAAATATTAAAATTACTAAATATAAATTCAAATAATTAAAAAGTTTTATTTAGGGTCAGTCTTTTCACCATTGAGTAAAGTTGAAAGTAATTACTTGCTGATTAAACTATAAGGTGTTTGTATGTTAATCTGCCAAGTAAACCTAAATGTAACTTTACATAAAGGTGAAAAGAAAAATGTTTTATAGGTTAAATTGATTGCTTTGTTTCGTCTCTAGCTTTAAATGGATTAACCAGCTGCTATTTACGAGAGCTGCAAAGACACAGATAGGACAGGACACCATTTCCATCTTTACAATCAGGGAATGTTAACAATGAGGAGTTCATTCCCCACAAATGTGATGCCTAACCGTAGACAAACTTCTATACAGATTACCTGACATTCACATACCCTGTCAAGGTTATGCCGAAGACCAAAGACATAGTCACATCTACTAGAGGCAGGTTTGGAAATATCCTGTGTGATATATACCAAAGAGGACTAGAATACATCGAAAGATCATGCTAAAATGTAGGAATGAGTAAAAACATCACCAAAACAACACTAGTATCCTTTTCAAAGAAAACAAATCTCAATCTTAAAACCGTCAAATTAGACGTGAGAGCTATAGAATGGAAAAAATGAGTCAAATAACCCTGGACAATTAACTTCTCTGGAACATACAT
Source organism: Psylliodes chrysocephalus (assembly GCA_927349885.1). NCBI lineage: Eukaryota > Metazoa > Arthropoda > Insecta > Coleoptera > Chrysomelidae > Psylliodes > Psylliodes chrysocephalus. The sequence continues at coordinate 69,474,362 of OV651814.1, forward strand.
GAAAATTAAGTAGTAAATAAGGCCAAAAAAAGCGCTAATTGTATGCAGAAATACTGCTGGTAAAAGATAGGGATATAACCCGAACACACTGCGATAGATGTATACAACAATTGTAAGACCAATCATCACTTATGTGGCTATAGCTTGGAGTAACAAAACAAGTTTAACTAGTACGAAGCTAATACCTCAAAAGTACAAATACTGGTAGGTAGTACATCACCACTGCAATGAGAACCTGTATTGTTGGGCCAATGAATGTGATTTTATTCCTTACTCCTCTACTTTAATGATAGAGAATGTGGAAAACGGACAAGATTTAAAATGATCAGGAACGAAGCAATTACACAAAAGGCTATTAGCTTCAGAAACAAAGATACTTGGGATATGCCCGCGGAAAAAGTACAGTTTTGTGAAAAACTTTACAACCACAGAACTTGGCTGCAATAGAGAATGGAGCCAATAATCCATTATACTTGCAACCGAAATACATGCCATTTAGTTATAGTCATGTTAACCGTCTGACTCGTGGTATGTGAGCTCCATAGTATATTTGAAGATTTTTTCTTCAATACTACATGCGTGGTGGGCGTGCCGTTTCAGAGCTAGGGGGGGATCAAATAAAAAATTTTGTGTTACCTGTTTGGAGTTCAGGGGGGCTTATAACATATGCGCGTTATATCAACAGGTTAGTGCGCAACACATTCGCGCATATCAGTCCGTTTTACAGTAACAAAATGATATTTAAATTTAAAGTACACTGAATAATTTAATAATTCAATAATAATTCGCTTAGAAACAAAAATAACACTCGAAAATTATTGTTTAAAATTATATAATTGTATATTAATACAATTATTTAAAAAAACTTGAATTTATTCAATTATTTGTGCAAAGTAAATCTGGCTTTGAAGTTGCCTCCCAATCCCGATGCAATAATAACAAACAATATGGTTATGGTTGCCGAATAAAACATGTAAGTAGGTTTATTTATTTAATTTTAGTTTTAAGTTTTAGGCATAAGTTAATTTAGGAATATTTAAAATTAAGCAAAAGTATTTTGATGCTTTAACATGTCTTTACCAGGCCCTATTCATAATAAATGCATAATCTCAAATTATAATATTAAATTTTACTGGCCCATTTATGATGTAAATTTTAAGAACAAACACTTTATTAAATTTCCTTCAGATTTTGAGCAAAGCAAAAAATGGTGCCACATATTAAACATTCCACTTGCAAAAAATCATTATAGATTGTGTGAAGATCATTTTGATCAAAAATCATTTGCAAACACTAATCGTACAAGGCTCATTCGATTTGCTTTGCCATTGGCACCCTTAAAACCTCAATTAACACCAAAGATAGCAGTACTAAGTAATATTGTTGTCACACCACCAAATAAATTACCTGTAAAAAGAAAGTTAAATTTTAATAATCAAAATTTCAATGATAGTTTTTGATCCAATGAAATAGAATCGCTGCCTAAAAAGCAACGATTAGATAATGGATTTTTAAATCAAATTAATGAAACTCGAGTCAATAGTTTATCTCCTAGAAAGAAAAAACTTTATTTTATTAATAGAAAACAGAAAAGTAATGAGTCACACCATGGATGCTACCATCGAAAGTCTAATAGTGCCTAATAAATTACCATTTGAGGCTATCTATACTGCTAAATTTATTGAAGACATTGATAAGCTGTTTGACAACCTTAATGGTAATAACCCAAGTATCGTTGGTGGTAAATCTCTTAGGCAGTGTCCTTCAAAGAGATCTAAACATCTAGAATTTTGGAATTATACGTTGCCAAAAATAAAATCTTGGCAGTTTTTATCAAAAAATGGTAAACCTATGAGAAAGGTGATGCCTTTTAAGACCGGTTGGTTAATTAGAATTAGGGGTGTTAAACTACTTATGAATGAATGTTGGAAAAAGAGATTCAAATTCATCAGAACCCGTGCTTTAAACAAAGATCCGGTTGAGAATATGTTTGGCACAATTCGACAGTATGGTGCAGCTAATACGGCTCCAAATTGTTACCAATTTATTTCAGCTTTAAAAGCATAAATTTTAAATAATTTAATTTCATCGAGGAATTTCAACTCCAATTGTGAAGCTGATGAAACAAGCATTTTAGATAATTTAAATTCATTTTTAAATGTTTCTACAGAACCAAAAGCATTCATATGTTGTGATGATAATGAGCTGGAAAATTTAAATTTAACCTTTTCCAATACAGAATTTTTAATTGATTCAGAATTTGAGAGTCAGGCCACTAGCTATGTCGCAGGGTTTGTTGTTAAGAAAATCAATAGTTTTGACTGTAAAGAATGTCTGGCTAATTTGCAAACAGATATTTTAGAGGACCATCATACTTTTACTTAGAAGAAGAAATGTAATAGAATTTATTTCAAAGATTCATGAAATTATTTATACAGTTTTGCCACTTTTGGGCCATATTGAAAATATAATTCAGAAAATTGAATTTTTTTTTGAAAGACCATGTTGAATGGTTTACATGTCAAGAACATAAAACAGATATCTTTTCTCATTTAGTCAAAACCTGTGTACCATTAGTAATTAGAAAATATTACAATGATGGTATGAAGGCTTTGGCAATGTCTAAAAAAAGAAAATCAAAATGATATTAAGTTACTGCGTTTAATTTTTTTTTTGTTTCAGGTTATGTGGATGGTTCTCTTTCACGTGTGGTATTAAAGAAAAAGAAGTTTTGTTTTGTTTTTTGTTTTTTATTAAAATTTTGTTAATTTAGAAAATTTATTAGAAGTTAGTTTTATTATTTAGTTAATTAAATTATTTACTATACAATCAGCCGGTTGCAAGAAGATCCATTAAAAATTATGAATTATGATATATCTTAGTTACGTAAACTTCAAATTATTCAGTCCAAATATCTTTCAACGTTTATCAGGCTACTAAATTTTAATAAATGTTCCTGCAACCGGCTGTTAGTATGATATTTATTTTAACCAAAGATAGTACACGTACATAATAATGTAATTTTTGTAATATTATAATAATTGTTTTAAAGGTAATGGATAGATATATTTTTTTTTCAAGTACTAGATTAACTTTTCAAACCAGTTTCATTAGATAAACTTAAGATAATAACATGTTTGTGATATTAAAATTATATTTAATTATTCAAATTTAAGAAATAAAATTTTTGTGATATTAGAATTATTATTTTGTATTAAAACTAAGTAAAATTCTGTAGGTAAACTTTAGAGAAACAAAACTCATTAGATAAACTTTAAATAAATAACAATTATTAGATAAACTTTAGAGATAACAATTTTGTGATAGTAGGATTATTTTTTATTAAAACTTTAGTAAATATTTAGAAAAAATGTACTACTTTGTTTTTTGAATGTAATAAACAATTATATATATGTTTATAAATAATGCTGGTGGGTGAGGTTTTCCGGGTTTTCCTCACCTGTAAGTCAAATGGCACCATCAGTCATCTGTAAGTCGCCCCGGAGCGCCACAGCAAATAATAATAATGATAATAGCCATCCCTCCCCCACACAAGCTCTACTTTTAGGGGTTTCTTGTAAGGGGGTGAAGTGTAGGAAAATTTAGGTATCATTATTTTTATATTGCTTTTACTTTATTATATATTTTTTGTTTATTTTTCTTGAGAATTTTAATTAATATTCAGGTAATAAAATTATTTAAAAATTTTTATTGCTTTTATTTTACCCTTCCTAAAATTATGTCCTACAATTTTGCATTTTGGTTGGCATTTTGTTATATCTCGCATCTTGTGTATGTTGCAAAAAATGCCAATTAAAATGCAAAATTTTAGTTATAATAATTTAAGTACAATTATAAAGAAAAGCCCGCTAATTTTTAAATTAAATATTGTAGGTATCTACATTACCGACTGGATAAAAGTTAAATAAATTATTGCCGGTACCTACATTACCGACTGGGTAATAATTGGACAAATCCCTTACCGGTGGCGCTGCAAGCAAACCTGTTGCCATATTTCTTCAAAGAAACGGCAACTCTTAATTATCCTTCCTCCATGCTGGAGTTATAAGAGAGTTGAAATGTTTCCAGTACGTTTACGTAAACGTGAATATGAACGCAGAAAAATGTTTACGTTGCTGTACAAAATATTAGTTAAAGTTGTTAAACGCATCGTGACATTTACGTGTCATAACAAATAATGACAATTTATATTGGGATTTCTTCTTTTCCAATTAAAAAGACGTTATTTTGTTTGCGTTACGTGTATACGCCCGAGCCCGTAAGTTTACGTACGTACATACGTAGACGTATACGTCAAAGATATTTTACTACGCATGCGCAGATGTCAAATTTCACATATACGTTTACGTTCATATCATCACTTCAACTCTCTATAGATTATCATTAGTATACGTATCTAAATAAAAGACGAACTATGTCGTCAGACAAATTCCATTGACGGTTCGCGAACGAGGAATTTTTAAAAAAATTAAAACAAAAACATTCGATGTAACCGGTCCAATTTTTGTTTATATTGTTTCTTTTATCAAAAATGGTAGTTTGGCCATTTTTAAAATATTTGATCCCAAAATTTCGGAAGTGTAAAAAATGTAAAAAATTGACAAAAATAGGTTAAAATTATTAAATTTTTCTGACCGCCTATTTTGGGGTCCATTTGGTCCCAAATAATGATAAAATGTTGCCTTTAGATAAATTTAGATTGTTTAACCCCCCCCCCCCCACGCTCCTCCCAGGAGGTTAAAAATTAAAACACTGATTTTTGCGTGGTAAAGATTTAAAAACGTTACATAATATATTATATTTTATATCTAATGTTTATGATTACCTACAACCCCCTAAAAATGGGGTTAAAAGGGATGTGTCTACTTAAATTGGGACCATATTGAAAACTTTTTTATTGGTTTTATGAAAAAAAGTTATTCCTGATAAAAAGTTCTGCATAGTCTAAAACCTATAATGTATCCATAAGATATCAAATTCTTTAATAGATTATGAGGTATGTCAAAAAATTGTAAATTTTGCTTAACCTTTATTTTTGACATTATCGAAATTTGTTATAAAGAACAGTTGATCAGAACTGAAAGATATATTCAGATATACAATTACATCATTTATCATAAAAAATAAGCTTTTATTAGAGATGTTTATTATAACGATTATTGGTAGTAAGAATATAAATAGGAAATAATTTATTTACAAATTTAAAGTTGTTTTGCTGTGTTTTATATAGTTCTAAAAATATGCGTGTTTTGTCAACAACAACCCTTATTAGGCGATTCTAAGGATGAAAAAAGTATTATACAATTTTTATCCCTTGTACACTGAGACAAAAATGGCGGTTTCTCATGAATTTAAAATTTTACCCCTTTTATCCCCATTTTGGAACTTTAGAGAGGGTTGTAGGTAAATATTAATATCAGATATAAAATATAATATATTCTGTAACATTTTTGAATATTTACCACGCAAAAATCAGTGTTTTAATTTTTAACCTCATGGGAGGGGCGTCGGGGGGTTAAATAATCTAAATTTGTCTGGCGGTAACATTTTATCATTATTTGGGGCTAAACGGACCCCAAAATAGGCGGTCAGAAAATTTTTATAATTTTAATATATATTGGTTAATTTTTGAAATTTTTTACCACACTTCCAAAAATAATTAAAAAATAGCCAAACTACCATTTCTGACCATATTTTTTTCTATGATATACATGACAAAAGAAACAATATAAACAACGTTTGGACCGGTTACATCGAATGTTTTTTTTTTATTATTTAAAAAATTCCCCGTTAGGGAACCGCCAATGCATTTTGTCTGAGGACGATGGTTCGTCTATTATTTAGATACATATACTAATGATTACCATTAACTCCAGGCCATTAACACCACGAATATAGTATGGAAGAAAAAAATCTCTAAATTTATTATAGAGCTCAAATACCACGAGTCAGACGGTTAACATGACTTTTTTATCGTAAGCGCTATTTTCTAGACTATAGAATGATTTCACAACAATAAATGGAACTGGAATAGGAGTGTATGGGCCTAGAAATAGGCACTCTGGAAATTTGGCTAAATATAGGCGTAAACTTATGCCATTGAAAAATGCATCCAGTTCAATATCGGGAGAAACTATCGCAGAAAAGATATTATTATCATGTCCGATAAGCAAGAAGCCATCAAAGCGCTGAGCTCGTAATCAGCTGAAAAAAGTTCTGAAGGTGCCTAATACCATTGAGCGGGAAAATTACAGTTACTTTCAGTTAGGTCCCATAATGGGGTAAAACGTAATGAGATTGCAGATCGTCTCACAAGGAAAGGGGTTTAAACACTATTTGTGGAACCTGAGCAGTTCTGCAGTATCAGCAGTAATATAATATTAGGAGAGTTAAAAAAAATCGACAGTAGAAAAACCGATAATTGTAACAATATCTTGAGGTTAAAACAAGCTTAAATACGTCTGGGTGAATGTAACCAAAATAGATCGAAAACCTGTATCAGCCTGAGAAAGATTAGGCTAAGCACTGTAACAGGGATCTTTACCAGGCATTGCGGACTCAAAGGACACCTTATTTAACACAGTTGTAGAATATATAGGACTGGAAGGGTTGCTATAGGTATCAAGACTAATGCATCGAGGAAGCATTAGTGACAGAAGGGTTCACAATAGATCTTCTAGGTTGCAGTCCATTAATAATCAACCTAACATAGCATAACATTCTTAAAAAACATTCTCAGATCTTTCTCACATGGGAAATTAATGAGTTTTGTAGATGATACTGTAATAGTTTACGAGGGTAAAAATTTAACACATTTGAAAATACTGGTCAAAAAATATCTCCTAAAATGATTTGATATACCTATTTAGCCATAAACGTCTGAATGTAAATTTTGCAAACACTTGTTAATTACCTCTACAACTAATAAAAGAAACATTCCTGCACATAATTAGTTGTAAAAAGCAATAATCTGTTAACAATAAACGAAAAAATAGCTGTTCACATTAGTAATGTAACAAAAACAAAGACAACTTTTACCGTTAGACAATAGTATAACATATACCAATGGACTAAAGTGCCACTTTTAATCCCTGGAGTTTAGATTGTTGCCCAAACGGAGCGAGGGCAACAATCACTCGAAGGATTAAGACGCACTTTAGTCTCCTGGTAAATAATATACTATTATGTTCGGAGATTCCATATTCAGATTTCTAACACTAATATCTTGGTCAATTTTTTTAGCCTAATAATATGTTCTTTTCTTTATAAAATTGATATTTTCCTATATTTCATATGTAATTCACATTTTATTATAAATAAACATAGCTTAAGACTGAAAAAGTTTAACATTTTTAAAATAAATTAAGCACTTTAACGCAAGTTTAGCATTTTGACTTCTAAAATATATTTTATCAAATTATTTGTTACTCTTTTTATACAGTTCTAATTTCTGAGATTTCACTGTCTTTATAGACATGTGATCAACATCTGGTGAATGTCGCAACTCCCTTAATAACAAAGACTTTAATGCAATTATTTATAATTCGTTTGCTGTTACTAACACAGGTTCATTTAAATATTCATGTAGAAGGTTTTAGCGTTGTGTAGCACTGTCCCGAACTTTGTGCTAGATTCACTTGAGTCGGTGTCGGTTGAGACGTAGGGGTGATCTCAAATTTTGGTTTGCCCATCAAAAACGCTGGATTTGATTCGAGTCCAACCCCGTTTGGATTTAATAGGAGGGACGACGTCACCCCTATCAATCCTGGAAAAAGAAAATATTACAGATAATTGGCTATATTATAAAATTCAAAACGACTACACACCATGCATCACGTCATCGACAAGAATCCATGGATTGTTAGATGCACTATTTATAGCTTATATTAAATAGTATGGTAGATTTTTACAAGGATATATAGAAACATACTGTTTTAATTTGTAATTGACATTAATTTCTAGCAATTTTATTTAAAGAGAATGATATGGTAAAGAGTTTGATAAAATGAACCAAGGAAAAAAATTTATGAGTGGCTATAAGATAACTTGTTAGTAAACAAAGAGTGACTCAACACAATAGGATCTAATTACTATTATTTTCATCAAATAGCATCTTTTCATTTACAAGGTTTTCTACGAGTCCATGTCCTTATTTTCCAAAGGCTTGTGTTTTCGATATTTTATTAGATTGCTTACCAATTGCTCATTTGGCTTTATTTCCTGATTTTAACCAAAATTGCTGTATTGCCGTCTATCTAAGGCTTCACTTTGGAAGTAGTGTAATTATTGTGTAATCCCATCATGTAAAAAAGTCTCAGGTTGTTTACTTTCAATGCGTTTGTTTAATCTCCATGGCATGAGCTTACTGATTATGTACCCAATGAGTTTGGTATTCTGTTGTTATGCACATACTCATTGTCAATATAAGAGATCTAGGTTCTCAAATGTGCGTTCTGATGCTTCTTTGGAATGTTTATTAGCCGATTATTTTCCTTGATTATCATTGTAATTTTCTATCCAAGCTGGCTGTATTTTGGGTTGCCTCTTCATAGATCTATTCAAATTTCTTCACGTTAGCTTTTACTGAATTCCATTTAAACCAAGAATTCCCCTGTTACCTGGTGCATTAATTAAGATAGTTAGTTTTCTATTTCTTTCTTAAATTTTTTTATTAACTAATTCAGTTGCAATTTGAGCCTGAAACACAGGTGGGATTTACCAATAAGCACGTTATCTTTCTAATTGTATCCCAAGTTATCTTGTTCTTTCATATAAATTGTAATAAGATCTCAATTTGGCGTCATAGAAAAGGCAACATACAATTACTTTTCAAAGAAGAAATATATAAAATCCTGAGCTTGCTTTAAAATTGAGGATGGTTTAATTATATCTCCCAATTTGTCGTCTCAAACAGTTTATAACCAGTTAGAAATTTTTCTTTTCTTGCATGTTTTAGTTTTGTGAAACAAATTTGATCACTTTTAAAGTATCTTATCCATGTTGCTGTGCTACAACAAGTTGCGTTTTTGTAACTCATTCAAATTCTTCTTTTATTTCTTCATTAAAATAACATATATTACACGTACATAGTATATAGATAAATAATTTGTAGATTGTATCAAATATCAAATAAGAGTCAGAAAGTTGGGTAGAAAAAATGCCCAATTACAAACTAAAAAGTATGTGATAATTTTACAAAATGTTTGTTTATTTTACATTCTAAATTCACAAAATGATTATTTTTTTCAGTGTAGCCTTGTGCATTAAAAATTTATAATTTCAATGCACGACAATATTCAAAAGAACATATTTTAGTACCCGATTAAATGTTTGATTCCACCATGGGCAGTGGATCATGCTTGTTAAAAATACGGCACATGCATCAAAAAGGACATTTTAAAAATTGTATTTATTCAAAAGCTGTTCGCATTTGGCCGATTTTTCAAAAAAAGTTAAAACAAAGTGGAGAGCACGGTTCCTTGCTCAAAGGACAAAAAAGTATTATTGCTTGTGAAAGCCAAAAAAAGTGCTCATAAGCCAGAGAAAAATGCGGTAAGGTTTATCTAGCTGAAAAGAATAGTGGAATATAGTGAAAATTGTATTTAAAAGAAATGTCTTTCTCTACTATTTAAAAAATACAATAAAATATTTAAGAAACTATATACCCAACAAACAATAATATTGAGGCAAGGTGTTGGCCTTTCAACGAATGTGGTGGCAAAGTATTAACTGCCCTAATTTTTCAATGGGCCGTTGGTGGCATTTTACCTGTTTCCCACATGAAAATAAAAACTACAATTTTGTTAGTTTTTTGGTTATTTTAAATTTTGTTATAATTTAAATAATAAATGGGTCAATAAGAGCATTTTAACTATTTCCCAGAAATAGAAAGAAAAAGACAGGGAAGAGAATTATAATATAAATATGACCCCTTGTTTTGTGTTTGGAGTGGAGATTTATTTATGTACCAATTTGGCATATTTTATTTTGTACAGTTCAAGCCACTCCATTATCAAAATCAAGTTTTAAATAAGGAATATGCCGTGCGCAACACAACATTAAAAAGGTAATTTTTGGAAAATGCAACAGTATTAGTAAGATTATCCCAATTTTAGATTTTAACCTTTTCTTGGGGGGAAAAAATGTTATTTAGAACAAAGTGTCATTTTTGGATACATAAAGATTTTTTCACTTAAAAGGAGTCTAACAAAGAGGATTGGGGTATTAATACTTATAATGTTGCATTCCTCAAATAAATGCCTTTTCTCTGATGTGTAATGTGTACATTTCCCTTAAAAGACCAACATACTTTTTAATAAGAGTCTTATGCAAGACCTTTGAAGGGAAGTTAACTCTAATATTAAAAGAAACTACTGTTCTTTCAATACTTAATGAAGGTAAAGTGACGAGACATATGCAAGCCTTTTAAGGAAGGTTAATATTAATATTAGGGAAAACTGCTGACCATTTGCAGACGTTTTACTGCTTATGTTAGTAAATTAACTAGCCTTATAAGAACCCATTAAAGGGAAGTTAACATAAATATTAGGGAAAACTGCTGACCATTTGAAGGCATTTCTTTATTTATTGCTGGTAAAGTGACGAATTACCAATACCAGACCACATCGATACCAATTTGCCTACCAATCTGGAAAGTCTTGCGATGCAGCCATACATAGGCTAGCTCAACAGGCTGAACAAGCATTGGAAAGCAAAGAAAAATCACTAGGAGTCTTTCTAGATATAGAAGAAGCCTTTGATTTGGCTTCATACAATTCAATACTGGGATTTATGCACAGGCGTGGAGTAGCCCATTGAATTACGAAGTGGGTTGAGTTCATGCCTAATCATAAAACCATTACCAGTTATCTCCTAATCACAACAAGAGAGGTCTCAGTTAACAAGGGATACCTGACGGGAGGAGTGTTATCTCCTATTACGTGGACCTTAGTAATTGATGACCTCTTATGGGAATTAGAGAGAAAACTTATACACGCAAGCATTTGCAGACGACATAAACATCGTAGTAAACGGTAAGTTTGGGTATGTTTTATCCTAAAGGATGCAGCGGGCACTAAATATCGTCGAAAGATGGTGCTTAACAGAGGGATTGTCCACAAACCCGACAAAAACCTCTGTTGTTGCATTCACAAGAAAAAGGAACCTTTAAAGAATGAAGGAGCTTTATATATGGGAAAAACATCTAAAAATGGTAAAAAAATTAAATATCTTGGAATCATTCTTGATGACAAGCTTATCTTCTACAGCCATATAGAAAAAATTAAAGAAAAAGCTGTAAGAATACTCTGGGCCTATATACGGATGGTAGGGTACCAAGTATAATGCACTGGCTTTACACTATGGTTGTAGTACCTGTTATTACTTACTAATCAGTCATATGGTGGTACAAGACTAAACGCATAACAGCTATTAGAAAATTAGACAAAGTACCTAATAATAAAAGGGGCATTTAGAACTACACCCACAGCAGCAATGGAGCTACTGCTAGGTCTTCCTTTACTACACCTTGTAGTGGACAAAGAGGCTATGGCGGCGGCATACAGGCTGTTTACTAATGGATTTAAATGGGAAATATCGAGAAAAGGACACCACACAATGATAGAGAAATTAAAAGAAAATCCGGTACTAATAATGGCATCGGATAGAACGTCCATTATTCACAACTTCAGGAAACCTTTCGATATTCAACTACCAGAAAGGACCGAAAGCCCGGAAAATAGGGGAAAATGAATCAATCTGGTATAAAGACAATTCGAAAATGAAAAACAGCACAGGAGCTGAGATCTACCATGTGAACTCAGTGAGGACTATTAGTCTGAACCTGGGGTCACTGACAACAGTCTTCCAGGCTAAAGTAACAGCAATAAATGCCTGCGCCAAAGTCATGCTAAATGATTATTTTAGAGATAAAAGGGTCTTTATCATGACAGTCAGACAACCCTTAAAGTACTGAAAATGGTAGAAGTACAATCTAAATCAATACTTGATTGCCAACAGTTCCTCCAGGTCCTGGAAAAACATAAGAAGGTTACCCTTGAATGGGTGCTGGGACATGAGGGAGTGTTTGGAAACGAAAAAGCAGACATAGCGGAAAAACTCTTATTGAACCAGAACCCACATGTAGTATCTCATACCAACATGTTAAATGGGTGTTAAAGAAACAAATAAATAAAGAACACTATAGGCTTTAGTTGAAACTTCCTGGACTTAGACAGTCCAAAAATTCATAGAGGGGCCATCCACGAGCAGATAAAATCAACTGCTAAACCTTAGCAGACGCGAACTCAAGGCAGTAATAAAACTCCTTATGGGACACTGCGGCCTTCGAAGAAACCTAAATCTCTTAGGAATATCTGATGACTCCCTATGTAGAATATGTAAAGAGGAGGACACAACTCCTATTCACATACTATACCTTAAATGGAAACGAAAATGGTACTTCTGGGTACAATATCCTAAACCTGAAGAATTCACAAAAGCGCCCATCAGACATATTCTTGAATTGATAAAAAAAAATCAATCTGATGGAATAGAAACTGTGAAAGATACAATAAGCCTAGAGCTTCAGTACAAGTGGGCTTTGTACCACGCCCTAATTCAGATAGATAGATAGAATACCAGGCTACAAATAAGGTCATTACTTATAGTAACGTACACACGTTTAAAGACCCTTAACTTGCTGCAACAAAATGTTTGTTCGGTGTATAAATATATTACAAAATTTTCCGCATATCTGCAAAAAATAAAAGATTGTATTGAAAAATTACAAAAAATTAAAATCAAACCTACTCTAAATGATTATATAAAGATTAATCAAAATTCAAATTGCTCAGATAAACCTTAAATATCATTATACACGGTGACTCATATTGAATTATACACAGAATCCTGACATCAAAATATGACGAATATGACCTTAGTAAAATGTAAATTTAGAGGGTGTCTTACCCAAAAAGTCCTTTTTGTTAGTATATGAAGAGCCACGTCGTGAAGTAAATCAAAAATTACATTGTGGTCATCCTTGAAAAAACAACATATAAATTTTTTATCAATATCAGTAAAGCGGGTATTGTAATATTCGAGAATGATTATCAAAATATTTCTACTTTGGCGCACCTTGCAAATTTTTAAATATCAGCATTTTACTACGGCTTGACTAATCATCATATTTGGATGGCAGGTCTCTTCTATTAGTCTCCGTATAATTTATTAAGAATCACCTTGTAAAAACGTTGTAAGTGATATTAAAAATATTTTAAAAAATCATTTATTCCTTTATATGTAAGTAGATAACATACTGACCCATTTTGGAAATATGCCAAGTAATGATAAAAAACATCTATTAGTGACAACATCGAACGAACGGTGAGAATAGTATTAAATTTAAATTGATAATTTATCCAAGATGCTTAGGTATACTAAATAATGTTTTGGAAGTATACTATCTATTGAATACAATTTTTATATTTTTATAAAATTATTTATTTAAAGTAGTTTATTTTCTAATCACTAAGTTCTAAAATCTAGATTTATTCATAGAGTGTCTGAAACCAATCAATATGGCAATTTAAAGTTGCACTATTTAAAAAATATATGTTTTTGATAGTTTGCAACACTTTACAAATAAAAATCACTCTAATTGTCTAATTATTTTTTATTTTCAGTATTATTTTATTTTAAAAATACCTATGGTTTTATACATGAAGGAAAAGATATAGAGGATTTTTGTGGGTATACAAACATGCATTTGAGGATGTAGAAAGATATTGATTGTACCAACACATTTAGAAGACGTCGAAATATAGAATCATGCGTCAGAATAGGGTCCACATAAAACAAAAATAGACCAGTTTTTTTACGTACCTAATAAACATTTCTGAAAATTATTGCCTAAAATGAGGTACAAATTACACACCTAATTGTTTCCCAATTTTAAATGAAAACTTGTAACAATTATAAAAATTGGTCTATTTTATAAACTGAAGAAAATCACATTTAATAGTAACAACTTTTGTTATACCCCTCATACTATTCAACCGGTTCGTTACTTTTGGTACCATTTGATCTGAAATTGGAGAGACGGCGATTCTGATCTGTAAAAAATTAGGATAAAAAAATATAATGAGATGCTGGAGATAGGATGATTAAACTTAAAAATAGATATATTTATTTTAACCTGATATGCTTGCGCAGAATACATATTGCTTCAGTATTCGATGAACAGGGGGAAGCTATTTGAAAAAAAAATTAAATTTATTAAATTGTTTACCTCCGTATCTCGATTATCTTAATTTTAAATAAGGTATGTAAGACGATGTACTATTCAACCATACGACTTTATTTCGAAACCTACCCAAGTAAAACATCTAAAGCTGGTTACATTGATTTGATCAGCAATTAAACTAATATACAGTAGTAGTGAAGTTTAAATAAGCCAACTGGTCGATCAATAGGTTGCATAGAAACCTCTTCTGCTTCTCTGTAAATCCTTGTGGTGCTAATTAACGTTAGCTGCACAACAGGCTGGAAGAGCACTTCTTAAGTCAAATTAGATAAATTTACTTGGTATAGGCTAAAACTAAAGCTGAAGAAGCTCTGTTGCAGCCTTAAAGTGTATCAATAATTAGTGGTAGACAATTATTCCCAAGTTTTTTACACCACCCTATATTTTAAAATTATATCCATCGATTTATTCAGGTATTCAACTCAACAAAATTTTGTTAAACTGAAGCAAAAACTAAAAACATTTAAAAACGTTACATTTAGGTAAAATTTTATTAATTTGGATTATATTTAAGTATAGGTATGTCGTTAAGGAGGTCCTTTTGCCACACCTCTCGCCTCAAATGTTAAAAAAAAAAGGATATTAGATTATGACTAAAATTAATTTTTTTCTAATAGTTGAAGTCCTTATTTATCTAATACTGAACTTTTAACTATACCTTACCTTGCAAATTTTTGAGATTTGTACAGTGCCTCACGAGAAAGTAAGTCCTCAACAACAATTCTCGAATTATACCATTATTTATTGATTAGATGGAGTAGAAAAAAACTAAAAATAAGGTTTTTGAAATATTTAGATTTTGTTTTATACAATAAAATATATATAGTAAACCGTGGAACTTCTCAATAAATTCCACGGTAACCTATATATTTTATTGTAAAAAACAAAACCTAAATATTTCAAAAACCCTATTTTTAGTTTTTTTCTACTCCATTTAATCAATAAATAATAGTAAAATTAATTATAATTCGAAAATTATTGTTGAAGTCTTACTTTCTCATAAGACACTGTACAAATACACACATTTAAAAAAAAAAATTCTCAAAAATGTGCACGGTAAGGTATAGTTAAAAGTTCACTATTAGATAAATAAGGACATCTACTATTAGAAAAAAATTAATTTTATTCATAATCTAATATTTTTTATTTAACATTGGTGGCGAAAGGACTTCCTTAAATATAACAATCATTGTTATCAAATTACAAAAAAAAAATCCTAAAAAAAAAAACCTTATCGTTCCAATTTCTCACTTAAATGAAAAAGTATACCCATCGGAAGACAAAATAATTTGTACAGCCATCAAGTTTCCTAAAAAATTTGTTTTCTTATACCCTGAAAGCCAATTTGACACGCATTTTAATGAATGATGTGCGTTATTTTTTCAAATTAATCCCAAAAGAAAATTTATATTCACATTTTTCATCCACTTCGGGTTTAATTTCCAATAATATCAATCATCTTGTCAAACATAAATCAGAACGTTCATTATTTATTGCATTAATTATTCGGAAAATGCAATCAGATTATTGCTATTGAGAAATTTGTTCAGAATAATCAACTGACAATATAACAATGCATATCCAAAGTAGGGATTATAGTATATTACATACCGAGCGGAGAAGTACTCTAGTACAGCCTTAGATAAAAGAGACCAGAGATATTACATACACCGGTGTTCAACCTGCGCAAATGTTGCTAATTTCTAAAGAAAGGTAAAAGGAGTGGGGGAACTGGGCGGCCACCCGAACTCTGTGACAGGGACCGGACTTTGTTTATTAGCATCAAAATGAACTATTAGATTTATTTAAAAGATGTTTAATGCAATTCTGTATTATGAAATACAATTAACGTGATTTTTTTATATCAAACAGATGCCACGACATTTTATGTAAAGACAAGACCTTTTATAGAATATTTCGTTAGCGTTTATTTACTACGGACTTCTATGCAGGAGAATACAGTAAAATGTTGAAATAGAATATTGTTAATAGAGCAAGCAATGGTACTTGTTGTCTACGAGTATTATAAAAAAAAGTATGTGCGCAGGTGAATACTGCAAATCTAACCTTATGAGTTAAACATTATATTTTTTCTACGGCTATAACATAATATTTAAGATTGGTCAAAATGAGAAAATGCTGTTTTGTATTGTAACCCCAGAAAAAGGTATATTAAGGCTTCTTTCTTTGGAAATATTAATTATTATAGAGGATGAGTCACATAAAATTCTAGAAATGCATATGTCTAAAACCAGATAACATTTTAAAATTTAAATCTATTAAAAGTCATTTGGTCGCTAGGGGTGGATGATTATCGAAATAAATTATCGATCATTAAAAATAAGCGATTATTTTCGATCAATCGATTATTTTCAAACAATATATTTTTTTGTCGTATATCCTTTAAAATCGACTAAAAAGCAAATTAACCGATAAATCAGTGTTTACAAAAAACAATAAATTAATTATCGTTTATTTTAAATAATCGATTAATTTCAAATAATCCTTTTTTTTTCGTCCATTAAAACAGATTATTAGATAATCTTTGAAAAATAATAATAATAATAATAATAATAATAATAATAATAATAATAATAATAATAATAATAATAATAATAATAATAATAATAATAATAATAATAATAATAATAATAATAATAATAATAATAATAATAATAATAATAATAATAATAATAATAATAATAATAATAATAATAATAATAATAATAATAATAATAATAATAATAATAATAATAATAATAATAATAATAATAATAATAATAATAATAATAATAATAATAATAATAATAATAATAATAATAATAATAATAATAATAATAATAATAATAATAATAATAATAATAATAATAATAATAATAATAATAATAATAATAATAATAATAATAATAATAATAGGGGGTGGGTTGGCTCAGTGGTTAGAGTCATGACTTTGAGATCGGAAGGTCTCAGGTTCGAATCCCACCGTTGGCCGGGATTTTTTCATTTAATTTAATTATTTAAAATTAATTCTGATGCCTTGGTAGGATTCCCCACTCGACCATTCACTGTTGGGTTCTAATTAACAGTGCTGTTCCTAAAGTGGCGCTGGGAAACCGTAAAAAAGCCTACACAGAACACGAGGCTAATGGCCGTAGTAGTCGACGCCGATGACACCAAATTAAAAAAAAAAAAATAATAATAATAATAATCGATTAATTAAAAAGTCGAGTAACTGATAAATCGATTTTCAAAAAAAAAATCGATTATTTTAAATAATCGATTATTTTAGATTATTCGATTATTATCAATAATCTATTTTTATTATATTTCCTTTAAAATCGATATATCGATTTTCCAAAAAAAATAACCGAATTATCGATTATTTTCTAATAATCCTTTTTTATATTTCCTTTAAAATTGATTATTCGTATATCGAAAATAATCGATAAATCGAAAATAATCGAATAATTAAAAAACCAATTAAACGATAAATGGATTTTTCAAAAAAATCGATTTTTTTCAATCAATCGATTATTTTGAATAAATCTACTTTCTTTTTGTATTTCCTTTAAAATCGATTAATATATTATCTTAAAAAAACGAAAATAATTTATTAAAAATAACGGATAAATCGATTTTCATAAAAAATATAAGAATAATCGATAAATCGATTATTTTTGTAACCCCTATCGTTCGCTTTCTTTTATCCGAGCATTTAGCTCCAAACTTTAGAGATTTAAATTTTTTGATTCCGTTATCTTTGAAACCGTATTCGATTGTATAATAAATAATAAATATTGCTAAAATTTGGATAATTTTAGTAAACGAAAATTTTGTTCAAGTTGTTTAGGGGTTTATAATGTAACATTTTATTAACAATGTGACTAACTTCCGTAACTTTAGTATTTTTGTTGCTTATACTAGATCATATGGTACGTTTTACTTTGTTTTAAGACTAAAGATTCAAATGTCACTTTCGATTTGACCTCAAATCAGATGAACCGTAAAATTTTTAGGTCATCTTTTATTTCATCTAATATTCCTATAAAAATACCTTAAACAATCAAATTTAGCTAGCAACTATGCTTCTTTACTTCTTATTTATCTACCAAAAAGGGCTAAAAACCACCTTTAGTAAACATTCTTATAAAACTATATATAAATTACAAAATTTCGTTAGCAAAAATGCCTATTTACTTCTTATTTCAATTAAATGTTCAAAATTTTACCCTTTTGTAAATTTGTGTAAGTAATATAAAATCTGATTTCTGAAATATGTATTTGATGCTTAATATTTATTGAAATCCCCTAATGCGGATCTGAAGTATTCATCCCAGAGGATCATGGCGCTTCATGTCAAAACGTTAACATATATTTACCGCTGAAAACGAATATATTTTTTATCTTACATAACATTGGTACTTGTATTATAAGTATATACAATTTTTCAAGATACATCGTGGCATTTTCAACTTGAAATTGAATAAGTAGAATACTTTAAATTGCTAAAGTACCAACAAATAAATCAAAAAACAGCTGTCAAAGGTGATTGAACAATGATTTTCAATTGGTGGGTTACTTTGGGTTAAAATAGACAACATGTGCAGTGTGCAATGTTACATCTTCCGTCTCTTTAATCTAAGAGTACAGCCGAGCGTCAAGGTAGGTAAGTGACGTGCGAAGAACCCAGGTAAGCTACATACGCGAGGGTAGAATGAATTCCCCCGAGGTAGCTATACGATTTTACTTACAATTTCCTCTTAGGACAAACAAAGAAAAGCATTGGCACACGACTAACAGAGCACAAACGAAGTTGTTATTTAGGACAAAACGAAAAGTCTGCAATCACCGAAAACATATTATCCGATGGAGAACACAAGATATTTTTCGAAAACACAGACATACTAGCAACATCAAGCCATTAATCGACCAGACTACAATTGGAGGTTATAGAAATACACAATCATGAAAGTACTTCAATAGAAAGGGAGAAAAAGACATAACCTAGGATCTGGCACACATCATTAAAAAGCGCGTAAAATAAAACCGCCTAATACCAGTACCCCCAAAAAGAGCATGCAGATACGCATATAAATATCACACTTGGAGCAAAGGAGGACCCCAAATTCGTAAATTCATACAGGCATATCTCTCTCATATCAGTCCTAGGTAAACTCCTCGTACATCTGCTGAAGGAAAGAATCTTGGAATGTTGTGAAGAAAGAAACATCATCCCTCAATTTCAACATGGTTTCAGACCTCACCACTCTACACAGGACTCAATCTTCTCTCTTAACACTACTTACTGCGGTCACTGCAGTAAACTCCCGACAAATTTCTTCAGCCGTTCTCTTAGACGTTCAAAAAGCCTTCGACCAAGTCTGGCACGCCGGACTAGTAAAAAAGCTTGAGTACATAGGCCTCCCAAACAGTATCACCAAACTCATATACTCCTACCTCACCGATAAAAAAATAATTGTCAAAGTTGGAAACTCCCTTTACTTTACTTGCAGGGGTCTAACAGGGCTCCGTCCTGGCCACTCTCCTTTACCTCATATACACATGCGACATCTCACCTTTAAACCACTCATCGTCAACATGCTTCGTATCCGCCGGACGATACTGCGCTACTCTCGGTAGCCAAAAATTCTGACCTACTAAATATTTGAACCCAAAATCTGTTAAACCAGTATTCTCGCTGATGTAGCAAATGGATGGTCTCATTAAATCCACAAAAAACATTGACTATTTGGGAGTTCGATTTTTTTTTACACTGAACTGGTCTTCTGATGTCTTGATAAGATGCGGAAACGAGTACAAAGCGGTACCCTACGACGTACTTCCCACACACTTGGCCCACAAATTCAATACACTCGAGAGACCTACACTCAGACGTTGCCAATATCTTTCCTATCGTTCTCCTAGTGGAGAAGTTTTCGAAAACATTTCCAACAACCCCATCCTCACACGTTTCTAAATCTTTAGAAAACAAAACGTCTCTCGCACGTTGAAAGACACCAACACACACTCCCAAGACACACTACAAACCCTATGGCGCCTACGCCACCTTTCACTATTTCGAAAACCAAAAAGAAAAATGTCGCAACCAAATCTAAAATTACATTCTGACTCCGAATACCTCCCCCTCACCGCTGAACTACAGAATCTGCTGGACTCAGTGTCCCTTATCATCAGATAAAATCTTTCCCAATTGTAAAGGGTGTAACTAAATAAGTGTAAAACATTTAAGGGGGTGATTCCTCATCGAAAAAAGATAGGATCTTTCATATAAAGAAACTTCATTGGAACATCCCTTGTTAAGATACATCTCCTTAAAGGGGGTACATAAAATTTGTTTAACAATTTTTTTCACAAGCACTAAACAAGTTACAATATTGAAATTAACCTGACATTTTCTACTACCAAAAAGACACTTAGCCAGTAATTTATTTGGTTTACCCCATGGTTGTAAGGAGTGGAAAACGCAACCCCTAAAATTTTGTTCCAACGTAACTTTTTGTCTTATTATTTGTTTACCATTTTAAATTTTATTTCCGATGGCCTGTTTCATTCTAAACAAAAAATGTCTCCTGAATTTTTTACTCAAAGTTTCTAGTGTCAGTTATATCCAGAAATCAAGGAAAACCGACGAAAATCTACCTCAACCTGACAAACTCCACTAAGGTCTCTTTTAACTGTTGAATGGTAACATCTTTTGTCCCCTCATATGAGGTGTTTTGTTTATATTAGTGTAAAATTACTATTATTTAATATAAAAATAACAAACTGAAGTTTTAAAATGACAGTTGCGCGCCATTTTGCTGTTAGATTTAATAAGGACTGTGAAACATTTGGCTTCCCTTTTCAGATCTATTGTAATTATTCCTTAATCGATGTTTAGAGCACCTTGTCTAGTTCAGTCTTTTTTAGTACACTCGATACACTGGGAAGAATTTTTCCGGGGTTAGTTGTCCTTGATTTTTCTCATCCAAGTTTTAGAAATCTCAGTCTCATCTATTTGACGTAATCGGCATAAGGGCTCTTCTGTCAAATAGATATTATACATTAGCCTACTATGCCCTGTTAGAGAACGGTTCCGCAAATATCCGCTGGAACTTAGATAAACGATAGATTAGAACACATTTCTTTCAGTTGAATCCACTAGAGTTTATTGAATGTTTGTTTCGAATACATTGAATTACAATTGCTTTAAATCAGGTTTCTTCTATAATACTCGTATAATTTTATTAATAAACTTTTAGTTATTTTTCCAACATTTGTAATATTCTTTCTTATAAAAACTTCTTTTCTCGAGTAATGGTATTATTTCTCCAACTTTAAACAGCTTTAAAGTTTATATTACTATATTTTTTCATTGAAAAAAGTTGCTCTAAGTCATGCCGCGAAAAGCATCGACACCATCCTTGCGATATTTCTCAATTTCCAACATCGTTGCACGAGTTCTGAATTACAAGGATAACCAGCACTGACTCTAATGTGTTTTAGATGCCCATTCCTTCGGAGAAGAAAATAAGTTTAATCGCCGTTTGCGAACATAAAGCA
Organism: Psylliodes chrysocephalus; assembly: GCA_927349885.1. Lineage (NCBI taxonomy): Eukaryota > Metazoa > Arthropoda > Insecta > Coleoptera > Chrysomelidae > Psylliodes > Psylliodes chrysocephalus. Next base: position 69,496,251 of record OV651814.1, read on the forward strand.
CAATTCCTCTGGTTTCTGGATTCCAGTTGAATTCTAGAAAATTAATTTCTCGTTTGCGCCAAGAAAATTACAGAGATAGTTTTAATGCTTCATTTGTGGTATTAAATTATAACTAAAATATTACGTTAAATTATTGAGTAACCAATATTTGAATACTTTTAATAAAATATATTGTTACACTAGAGTTACTCGGTTACACTAGTTTTTGGTAAATACATTTATTAACAATTCAACTTTTACAATTCAACTATTAATATTAACGTACAATGTCTATTATCAAACTGAATTGTGACTTTAGGATCATCGACTTATATAGCTTTCTTGAACTTTCTCCAACCTTCTCCCATTTTTTACAACCTTCTCCAACCTTCTCCAACCTTTTCCAACCTTCTCCAACCTTCTCCAACCTTCTCCAACCTTTTCGAACCTACTCCAACCTTTTCGAACCTTTCAGATGATTCTTGGCATGGAATGACATTTATAGACATTTTTAGACTATTTTATCTTCTTCTTTTATTTTTACTTTTACACAGTAGGGTCACGGGTAAAATATCAAATCGTCTTCTTTTAGTATGTTTACTATATTACCCGCAGGCTACTGCAGGGTGCAGGGTAACATCTTCTGTAATTATTCGTCCCGAATGACTTAAGTGCTATGACTACGTTAGAGCTAATGGGGTGGACCACGATGTGAACTACCTTAAGTTTACTTCCCGCTGACTACCGAATTCGGTAGACCACGTTGTTGATTTTTATGAGGACGGTGTAGTGGCCTTCCCAGTTCCATTGCGCTTAGAATTGTACAGACATATTAGGTCGCCTCTCTCAAAAATTTTTCCTGTGGTATCCATGTCGATTCTAGCTTTTGCTTTATCGCTATTGACTTTTAAACGTTTTTGAGCTGACTTAGATACATTTTCTAATCTCTCTTGAGTTTTGTATGTACGTGGCAGGTGTACAGCCCTTTTCTTCATCAGGAGACTGCCTTCCAAAAAGAAGACCATGTGGAAGTTTTATCTACCATCCAGTAATCATCATAAAAAGAGTATAACTGGTCACGTCAAGTTCAGAGCTTCGGTAGGCTTGCAAAAGTAGAGGAATTAAAATGTCACAATGCTTTTGGTTCTCAGAAACGAACATTATAAGAAATATACTGGCTTATAGTTCAATGACGTCTTTCTACCACTCTGTCGGACTGTGGATGGAGAGGCGTAGTGCGTCTTCTCCTGATGCTTAACAATTTAATTAATTCTTGCCATAATTCGGATTTAAAATTTCGTTCTTAGTAAGAATGCAATTCTAGAAGGACTTCATGTCTCGCTACGATGTTCTTCATAATTGCTTCTGCTACTGTCGTAGCCCTCTGATTAAAAATAGGAGCTATTTCGAGCCACTTTGAGAATTAGTCTCTAATAACCATCAAGTATTTGTTTCCCTTTACTGTTAAGGAAGTAGCGATTCATTCGAAAAGGTCTCTGAAAAGGTACTGTGCCATTTTACCTCGGCTGCTTGTTTTGTTTTTTTTTTGATTTATGGCCTAGGTGTATATACCTAATATGCCAGTCTCAAGTTTGTGATTTTTAAATTCTCAATTATGTGTGTTCTATGTAGGCTTTGTTACTGTTTCCCAGCGCCACTTCAGGAACAGCACTATTAATTAGAACTCAACAGTGAATGGTCGAGTGGGGAATTCTACCAAGGTATCAGAATTAATTTTAAATAATTAAATTATATAAAAAAAATCCCGGCCAATGGTGGGATTCGAACCTGGTACCCTTGGATCTACAGGCAGATACTCTACCACTGAGCCACCCACACACCAGCTGCTTGTTTTGGGACCTTTTTTTGCCATTGCATAGTGTTTAAGACATTCATTGCAGATAAACACATACAATAAATCTATCTTATGCTCGGCAACGGTGTCAACAGTGTGTGACGCGACACTGCGCCAGCCAATAAGAAGAGACGGTCCAAGAACCCTGCGCGGCGCGATGGATGTGCCGTCCGAACAAGAACGCGGGATTATATTGATTGATATTGACTATTTGACTTTTGCAACGCTCTGTTTTTTTTTACGTTTATTTTGCTAATTATTTGTAATTGTTCTATTAAAATAAAGATTAGAATCAGTGAAACATACAGTCCATAATTACATCAATTTCAACGATTTAACACATAGATCATATTTCTTACACCAATCTTCTACATCCCGTCGGCAATTTACCCAATAAGATCTTTCTCAAACTCATGCCAGTGTCCATTAGTATGAAAAAGTTCTTCTAAATGACTGCTATAAATCTCCAACACAATTCTGACATTTGTCTAGTTTCACTATATTTGGCTATCTCTTGCCAAGTAGGTCTGACTCTATTTTTGAGCCATTCTCGGACAACTTTAAAGTCATTGTCGTTCTTTTGAGTCTTTTAATGGCATTCAAAGGTGATTGCGACTTCGTCATCGTCTAGGTTGATAGTGGTTGCCTAAAGAATAACTTTTTCAACCGGCTCCTTTAGTTTTTCGAGCCTTTTAGAGTACTGGCATTGCTCTGAATTTATGGTAAACCATTCATAATTTTATCCGCTTCTTTTTGACGTCTTTCCCTTTTTCCTTGTCATTTCTGCGCTTTTATTTATCTTCTTCTCACCTTTCAATCTCCTCTTCTTCGTCCTTTCTGCGCATTTCCTTTTCTTATTTTTCCTTCTTCCTGCGCCTTTTCTTTCCTTCCTTCTTCCTGCGTTACTCTTTTTCTTTCACTTCCTTTTTCCTGCGTATTATCTTTTTCTCCTCTTTTTCCTTCCTGTGCCTTTCCTTTTCATCTTTTCCTTCTTCCTGCCCTTTCCTTTTCTTCTCCTTCTCCTTTCTGCGCCTTTCTCTCTCCTCTTCCATCTTCAAAAACGATTCCGGGAGGCCTGAAGTATGTATGTTTCATACGCAGTGGATCTAGTATTTACCATGAACAAAATGCATAGGTAACTTTTCGTTGTATCCCACCGCTTTTTTTGGAAACTTAATTTATTGACAACTTAACTTTAACAATTCCACTAGTAACTATTAACATTAACGTACAACGTCTATTATCAAACTAAACTGTGCCTTTAGGATCATCTTGAACCTTCTCGAACCGTCCAGTTGCTTCTTTAAAAGAAATATGTATTTACTATTCTTTCTTTTTCCTTTATTCGTACGTTTACTTATGACGACCTCAGCACACTTTAGGGTGATGGATGACACTGCAATTCTTCTTCACACACAGGCTATCGCAGGGCGCAAGGTGTCATTATTAATAATCCTTAGCTATTAGGGTCAAGCTTTCAAAATGTGAAAAAAAAATTATAATGTAGACATGACTATATACTTACCCTAACATACAATAAACCTAATAGATGTATCGGAAATAGAGCCATATAACTTATAATGGTAAAAAAATCAAAAAAGCAAAAATCTGAATAGTACACTGTAGGAGGAGAGCAGGAAAATATATTGTAAAAAGATTGTCCGAATATAAGTGCTTAGCTCTAATAATAAGCAGAAATGGCATATCTATTGGGTGAACATAAAATAAAGATATCTGCATAACAGAAAAGCCACATAATTTTTATTTTAAAGCAAAATTCTTTGAAGGAAAACTAGAATATGATTTACAATTAAAAGTATTTTAACATGTGGCAGTAAAATGTGTTTAATCAAATTGTAAATTAACAAATAGTAAATAATATCCTTTTTGCAGGCTAATGGCCTTAGTAGTCGATGCCGATGACACCAAATAAAAAAAAAAATATCCTCTTTGCTACGATCTTCCAATCAGAAGTAATCGCTATAGAATTGAGAGTTTTTTTTAATATTCCTGTTGCTAACATAACTATAAAGAGCTTTTCAGATAGCCAGACAGCGCTTAAAGCTTTGTGGTCCAACCGAGTTAATTAGGAAATGTTTATATGTCCTCAAGTACCTCGGAACTCGGAACAAAGGTACTTTGATCTATGTTCCGGGACACAGTCATTTAAGTGGAGGACAATGATATAGCCGACATGCTTAACGGATGAGGAATTGAATATGAGTTCATAAGATCACTTTAAATATGAAAATTCAGCCAGTTGTACCATATAAAAAAATATAGTCAATAAATAAGGATTTCTATAAAAAATATTGTTGGACCACCCATTTATTTCGTTTTTTTTTCTTACTAACTTTTGAAACTGGTTGACAAAAAACTGTTATTAAACACAATAATGAAACAATTTAATGGATCGCCAAATGAATCGAATAAAAAATCAAAATTAAATTAAATTTAAAATATTTTTTTTATGAATATTCCCATTATATCACTTAAAGATTAGGTTAAATTCGATGTAGGATAACATACTCAACTATGATGAACTTGCACCGAAATTAAAACTTGTACGGCTTCACCTATTTTATTTTCGTTATTACCAACTTAGCCACGTGTTAGAAATATCAATTGGTGTGGTCAATAAATCGCTTAGTGAATAGATTAAATTAAATTAGATTAAAAAAAAATTGGAGAGTATTTGTCCTTGTCCACTGCCACTTTTTCAAATCTGTTGTGAAACTCTGTTATTTAGAGTAATAAGGTCTTTTTTTAACAGACTCAGTAACTTTAATACTACCTTCCGCATGTAGTTACAAGTTTTTGGATTTTTTTTCACCTAGTGTTAGAATTTCAAATGTAGCCAGGCCTCACACTGACATAAGACGTAAATTGGTACTACCTCTTCCTCTTCTTTATAGAGCCTGTACAATTTTGCTTATTTTTCTGGATTAATAACTCTCATGCGCCTTCTTAGGTGACAGTTTCCGGTAAGAAGACCTAATGTTTTCCTAACGATTTTTCGTTTTTGATCCAGTAGGTCTTTTGTGAACTTGGCCGACAGCGGTTTCTTAATGAACTTTGGCCCGTCTTAATCCTAGATAGTTGTTTCATTATTACTGAGACTACTTTTACATCCATTGTTTGATGAATGCCTCGCACAATATCTTGACAATTCCAAAGAAGGATTTGTATGATGAAAAATTTGATCTTATGGACAGCTTTTACATTTTTAAATATATACATATAGTGCAACAATAGTTTTTGTTCGTTCTGTAAAATTGTATATTGGAATCATGTATGAATTTCCCGCTCTAAAACATTTTTAAATTTTCCCGCTATTTACGAGTGGATACACACAACAGTAAGAGGCCAAAAGAAAAAAAATAATTGACTAGTACGCCATCATATACTGGTTGCGATTACAATTTAGTTACACATCTGACTGGGTTGTCTCTGCTGGTAGTCTTCTTTAGACAAGCTAGACATAGTACTCTAAGCAATAAATAAAGGATATGCATAATAGATCTGAAAGGGGTCAACTTGGGGAAAGCTACATAAGCTTGTATATTTACTTTTAAAATAAATTAATTTTATGTTAATTTTATCCCATTTTTTTCTTAAAACGTTAGTCTATTACGAAATTAAAATATTTCACTTTATTTTGGCGCGCAATAATAAAAAAACCAGAAGAACTTTAAAAAAAATTGTAATTTATATAGTCCGGTCTTTAATAATATTTGAAGTTGAATATTTTTCGAAACAACTTCATCTAGTAAGTATTAAGGATCTTTTAATTTCTTAAAGATAATCTTTAACCAAAAAGCATTAAGATATAGATTAAGAGTAGTTTAAAGAAAGAGTTGATAGGTTTGCACAATCGTGTGGTTTGCAAATTTTTTAATAGGGTTTATCTATGCACCATATAAAACGTGAAGCTCATCCTAATACTTTTGCTTCCTCGTAAAAGTGTAATGGGTGGTATATTAGTCTGATTTGATAAGTTTGGAGTACTGATTTTTAAAAGACAAAATGTCTTGTACTGTCCGCTATGATACTACCGGTTGTTTTTGTTCTCTAAAGAGATAATTTTTATCAGTACTACTTTTTATCTGAACTAACTACCTTCGCTGACCAAGATTGCCGGATGTTATTGTCCTCTGAAGACAAGTAGGTTGTCCATCTAATTGAACTTACCAAATAAATCTGGTTCTGGTTTTGAATCTGTAAACTATAGCATTTAATACAAAAACACTACCGCACCACCATGGCATATACGCCCTCTTCCTTGTAATCTCACTTCAAAACAAATCGATAATACAAGAAAGAAACCTAAAACACTTTTTTCAAAAGACCATGAACAACTCTATGGAATCCTGTTAGCCTAACTGGAAAGGATGCAGTTTATTAGTAAAGACATAAAATGCGCCGAAAAATTTTTATTTAAGTAATCGTTGGATAATAATAAATACAAGCAGAAATTAGGCGTCAATTTAAATTATTCTCAACATTATGTTAATCTGAAAGCATATCACTAAAAAACGGCATTAAAAATAATTTAGAAATATATCTCTAAATTACTTTTTTTACGACCTTTAAACAATAAAAAAACTCAAAACTTTTATGTGAAAATCAATATAACAGAGTGGTTTTGTTTTTTGGCTTACTGACATTAGAAATTACACTAATGCAGCGTATTAATTTTGATGAAGCACTTTAATAATCCAAATATGATACTTGAGTAATTAATGAATTTGATATTAATAATGTAGTATAGATACAGACCCATTTTAGGAATAGGAGCTCCCATCATATTTTCTTTCGGATTATTAGACTTGGCTGCATTCATTCGGCGATTCTGTTCTGCTGCCGAAGTACCCATTTGATTAGCTGGAGGCTGGCCTGGTTGACCTGGTAAACGAGGGCCCCTCGTGGGCTCTACAGGAAGAACTCTTCGCCGCTTTTTAGGAAGTTTGGCTCGGGCCTAAAAAGTAAAGACTTTTTAATTTATAATAATTTTTGTTCTGGAAAAAATCTTTTTTGTGTAGCAGTCTAATACTCGAAAAATACATAAAGATAAGGAAGACAGTGAGACTTTTAAGGGTGTTATCTACGCTAGACAAATTTACAAATTTTTTGTTTTTATTTCGCTTATGCGCGTGCAAAAGGAAACAAGTCCGAAACGGTGCATTTTGAGTTAATTTCGACAAACAAGTTGTTGAATAAATATTATTTTTTTTTTTATTTAATTCTGCAAATTTACAATCAACTCTTAAATTACATAGAGATATACTTATATCTGTGAAACGAGTAAGGCAGGTGAGGAGAAATCGTCCACTGGCGATCCTCCTGTATTTACTGTGGTTCAGTGGTTCGATGGGTTATTTATCCATTGTGGTTTGGAACCTCCATTAGGTCTGTAGGCCACTGTGTTTTAAGTCTTCTTCTGATATTAGATGGATTACTCATCTCAGTTATATATAGGTTTTCGTTTCCCTGTAGTTTCTCTTTGTAAATTATTGACATTCTTTTTATTTCATCGTCTACGTATGCTATTTTTAAGTCATTGTGTAAAGTAAGATTGGATACATACCATGGGGCATTTGTTAATCTGCAAAGTACTTTTGATTGTAACCTTTGAATGATTTTCACATTTGATGCTTTGGTACAGCCCCATAGCTGTATACCATAAGTCCATATGGCTTTAATATGTACTTACTCGTATATAATAAAAGCTTATTCTCGAGGGATAATTTGGATTTACGTCCTATCAGCCAGGACATTTCTCCTGTTTTTAGGTTTAGTTGCTGTCGTTTGGTTATAACATGTTTTTTCCATCTGTTTTTAATTTAGATGTAATTCTAAGTATTTAAATTTGTTTGAATTGGTATCTGTGAGTTTTGAAATGATACTGGAGGACATAAAGTGCGCCTAGTTGTAAACGTTATCTGTGCTAATTTGTTCTGGTTTTGAAGGACGTCAAGGTGTTGCTGAAGGTAATTGGATGCTACAGCTGGATCTTCGTTTACTGCCTGTACGGCAGTATCATCTGCGAAAGTAGCAATAGTTGTATTGTCTAAGATAGGTAAGTCTGCAGTATAAACGAGATAAAGCAGTGGCCCGAGCATACTTCCCTGTGGTACCCCTGATTTTATAGGATGGAATCTTAAAACGATCGTGTTCAAAAATATCTTTTAGATAAATAGGATTTCATACGCAGATAATAAGGACTTGGAAAGGTGTCTTTGATTTTCTTTAATAAACCGGTATGCCAGACCTTGTCAAAGGCCTGGGCGACGTCAAGAAATGCTGCTATATAATATGTCTTCTCTTCGAGGCTCGAGATAATTTTGTTAACAATTCTGTGTGTTTGTTGAACTGTGGAGTGATGTTGAACCCGAATTGATAGTCGGGGATTATGGCATTTAGTTATATATCGTTTGAAATTCTGTGTAGTAATAGTCTTTTAAATAACTTAGATGGAATTGGTAAGAGACTGATAGGACGATATGAACTGTGTATTACTACAATTTTCATACTAGGGGAAAGTATAATAGTCTAAGCATGCTATTGTATATTATTGTTAGTAATACAATTGCCTTTTTTGGCAGTTTCCTTAGTATTTTATATGTAATAAGATCGTATCCCGGATCTTTATGTTGATTTAATTTATTTGTTTCCTGCCTTACTTCCGATGACGAAAAATATGTAATTGGTAGCGACATTTGACAAGGTACGTCGAGGTAATTTTCAATTTTCAATGTCATCATTGTGGTTTATGGCTGGTTCGTATGGCGTAAATACTTGGACTAAATGTTCGGCAGAGGTATCGGCTTTTTCTGATTCACTTCGGGATCATTTTACATCTATTTTCCTTATCGGTGGAATTTAAGCTTGTGGCCTTCCCAATTGTGTGGTGCTCTTGGTTCAGTGAAGTTATGTAATGGTCAAATATTTTGTTCTTTGCATTCAACATAATTTTATGCAGCTTACGTTTTAATCTGTTATAGATATTTCTGTCCTCGATATGTCTTGTCCTCTGCCATTTACCCCTTGCCCTTCGTTTCTCAATTACCAGCTCCTCGAGTGTATCGAGGAATATTAACTGTGGCATTGTGTGCTAAAGATGATTAGTTAATATGTGTTCCTTTGCACAAGTTTTCGTGTAGTGTAAATCGAAACAACTCTTTTTTAATGTGCAAAGGCGAGCTATCTTGAGTTGGCTTAACTAACACTTAGAAATTATTTAGTACCATCCGAGTTAACGCAAGTTATCTCCCAAGGCACTAAAATTTCCGTAATGGAGGTAAGTAATTTACCTCTCTTTAGTTTTGTTTACGTTTAGAACTCATGCGGTTTTAGTCGTATTACTGGATTTGGCTCTAAATCCCTATTAGTACAAAAGTTTACTAATTTATTTTCTATACAATGAAAATATAATAAAAATACAGTAAGTTACCTGTCAAAAATGTGACAAAATGTAGTGTATTATAAGAAATGCGAAAAGTCAGCTAGAAAAAGAAAATAGTAACAAATCAATTGAATAAACATCAACAGGAAGCTAAAGATGCATATTCCGTGAAGAAATTGGATAAGGAAAAAAGAAAACTAGACGAGTCTAGAGACGTACTCTTTCACTTGCAGCAATGCGTACCAACTACAAGTCTGACCTCATCAGTGGTGTTTTATAAGCACCATCTATGGACCTACAACTTAACAATGTATGATTGCGTCAATAACAAAACTACTTGTCGTGGTACGATGCACAATCTGGTAAAGGTGCAAATCAGGTAGGTTCTTGCTTGTATAAAGAACTTTTGACTTTATCATCAAACATTAAATATGTACTCTATTCTGATAAGTGAGTCGGTCAGAACAAAAATGACCACATAGTTGCGATGTTTATGACTTTAATGTAAAATTCAAATTTTGAGATAGTGGTTTACAAATTCTTAATACCCGGACACACGAGAATGAAATGTTACACTATTCACTCAATTATTAAAAAAAAACAATTGTGAAGGTCTTATCGAACATCTCAGGGACTGGTTTAAGTTGGTAAGATCGTGTATCAAAAAACATACGTTGGAATGAGAAAGGATGATTTTATTGATTTCTCCTTGTTACTGAAAACGTTTCTACAAGCTGGAAAAATAGATAATTATAGCAAGAAATTTGTATGGAAAAATATGAGGTGGAGTCGCTATGAAAAACATTTGACATAATTTCCTACAAAAATAGCCATAACAAAAACAAACCTTACAAGAAGATGTCGTTTTGCAGAAAATGTCATACTTCTTTTCCTGCAAATCTTCCGAAATTCATATATTCAACCTATATCAGAGGAAAAGAAAAACAATTTGATCGAACTACTGACCTACGTCTATATAGTATTTTACAACTTTTATAGAAATCTACCTACTTAGAGAAATATCAAGAAAACTTTACCAATTTTAGATGAAGCGTCTTTAGATGATCATTAGTGTAAAAGGAATTAAGTACTATTTTTTGCGCATTCTGAGTAATATTTTATTTTTTATTTTCAAACCAACGTGTTTTTCTTCTAGTAAAGCATGATTTTTAATGCTTTAGGACTAATCAAACGTAATGTCTAATCAATATTGGTTTAGTGTAATATGACTTTTTTACAAAATTCAATTGAAAATTGCACCTTTTTAAAAATCAATTTTTCTCAATACTATTGTTTTCGACTTGTCTTCCTTTACACACGCGAGTGATTTGTCTTGTAGAAGATGGAAATACTTTGCTGCAGATGCACCAGCGGTGGAGCACTACATTAAAAAAGACGTTTTAAAAATTCAAATGTAAAATTAGATCATTAACTTGACATAAGACTTAATAAATCAGGCGTTACGCACTCGCCTTCAATTCACTGTAAAATCTTTATTTTTTATTTTTAAAAATATAAAAATACCTATATTGTTGTTAGTTGTTTTTAAATTCATTTTTTTTTTTATTATAATATAATTCCCACAGTTAGACGATCTATTTTGAAGTCAAGTATTTTCTTTTACTACAGAACAAGAGTGAACGAAAAATTTGTAAATTAGCTTTTTGCCCAATGTTTACTAAAAAGGTATCACTGGACCCCCGACCATAAGCTAAAATTTCACAAAAGGGTGCTTGTTTTTCAACAATGTACAATAGGGTGGAGCGACCTTTCTATTTCTGGAAATTTAACCATCCTGTATGCTTAATAGGTGCCTATTTTACTCGTTCTTTCTTCTTCTTGTTTGGGGTTCTATGACTGCGAATTTTACATCCATTCGCCTATATTTATCGTTTTTAGACCTTATTTTGATTTTACAATGTTTTATTTTTGTGTAATTCCTACTAACTAAAATTTGTAATATAAGTAAATTATATTTTTTTTCCAATTTTTTTTTTAAATCATATTTTTTAAATTCCCTTTTTTTTGTTTGATTTTTTTTTCCTTTTTTTTTGTTTTTTTTTTGTTTTTTTTTTGTTTTTTTTTTTCTGTTTTTTTTTTTGTTTTTTTTTCTGTTTTTTTTTTGTTTTTTTCTGTTTTTTTTTTGTTTTTTTTTTTGTTTTTTTTTGTTTTTTTTGTTTTTTTTTTCTCCCCAGAGGAAACATAAACAGGGACACATTTTACGCCTTTTACTCGTTAGAATGGCAAAATAACTGAACGTCAGAAAACAATATCTTCGGCTGCCGAAACCGACTTAAAATTTCGATAATTACCATATTTTTAAATTAACGAATTTTGATTTCTTTAAATGCTTATTACTCTCTTAAATAATAAGACAGAAAAAACCTAACAATTAAAAACGATATATTTGGCTGCCGAATGACGCCGTATGTCCAATTTTTGGTTTGTTAACTAAATTTAAAGATAATGTTTTACCTACATACGCGTTTGTTATCAAATATTATTAATGAAAATAAACGAAAACCTCGTGTAAGTGCAGTTTCAAAACAGTTAGTTAAAGAGTTGAAAATTATGTGGGAGAAGAGCTCCATTTCCGCAATCTCGGATCAGAAAATTTTAAGTCGTATAGCACAATATCATGGTAAATACAATACAATTAAGAAAAGCCTTAAATCAAAATATAAAGACAACTATAGCAAACAAGTAAAAGCGTTTAAAGGAGACCGGTAGCCGAAAGACAATTCATTGTAAATCAAAGAACATACTGGAAAATGATAATTGGTAGCGTAGATCCTAAAACAACAAAAAGAAATGAAAAAGAAAATAAATTAAAATGAAAGGCATTAGCCAGACAGTCAACTTCCAGCAAAGCATCGTTCTCAGAAGATAAGCCAAAGCCAAAAATAAAGCAACAACGTAAACGTTTCCAAAAAGAACCAGAAAGTATTTCGTTAACTTATAAGGCAATCGGCTCTTTGGTACCGGCCTCTCAGGCGAGTTGTTAAATCACCAAATCATCATCCTGTGCTCAAATACGACTCCATTTACCAACATTAGCAGAAGCTTGCGACCGCATAGGAGTTTCTGACCGAGCAGCGGCAATTATAGCAAGTGCCATAGTAAAAGACGTTGGTATTGTATCACACACTGAATCTTCAAAAAAATTGGTGACGATGCTTATGAAGTTGGAGCAATATATTTTGACGGGCGCAGAGATAAGACAGTAATCCAAGAGAAAATAGGAGATAAGTATTATAAAAAAATAGTTGTTGAAGAACATTATGCTCTAGTTTTAATTTAAATAAACTTGTTTTCATTGGCTGTGACGGAACCGTGGTAAATACCAGTTTTAAAAACGAAGATTAGAGCTGCTGAATTGGATTTAAAAATGCCATTGCAATGGATGATTTGTTCATTACACAGTAACAAATTGCTGCTTCGACACTTAATGAACTATTTTGGCGGAAAAACTACTGGGCCCAATAGATTTGCGGGAAAAATTGGTAAGACCCTCGAATCGTGTAAACATTTACCAGTCGCACAGTTTAAGAAAATTGAGACAATTTTACCTTTAGTTGATCTAAAAACCGTAACAACCGATGTACGAAATGTGTCAAGGAATCTCCACAGGAGTTTTAAAAGGCAATTTGGCTCTAAAAGCGCCAGGGAAAATGTCACACTCTAGATGGCTTACCACAGCCAATAAAGTCCTAAGGTTATACGTTGCTACCAATGAGCCCTCTCAAAATCTTAAAATTTTACCCACCTTAAAAATTAAAACAGTTATTATACAATTGAGAGAAATGGATTTTTTGGTCAACCAGAAAATCTATTAATAGCCTCTATGGCGGTTTATGGCACTGAAGAACGAGATGGGATAATTAGGATTCGAATTGAATCTAGACAAATATTGCAGCAATTTGATAAAAAAAAAAAAATTTTTAGCAGTTATAGAACAGAAAACATAGATTTTTTTTTATTTTAAGGGTGGGAGGGTAGGTTGGAACTCGAGATGCAGCCACCTCTATGTGGTGAGTTCTTGGTAGTTTTTCAAAAAAAAACTAGCTGAGAGTTGCATGTTTGCTTTTTTTGCAGTTTTAAAGCTTTTTAAATTAGTGACTACTAAAATTTTAGACGAAAAATTAGAGACAAATTTGCACTTTTTCAAGGCAAGTAATCAGGTACAACAAAGGTGGTTATTACACAAATTGGAGAGAACAGTATAAAGATTTCTGTCAAAGTGGGTGAATCGTTCTCTCGTACGAAGCCAGTATTAGGTCGAGTTTGCTAGAATTCTGATTTTTGTGGTTTTCTCGCTGATAATTTCAAGATCTAGTTAGCTCCTACTTCAAAATTGTATTCTCTCCAGAACAAGCTTAACTCTATTATTAAATGATCTACTGAACGGTTGTATAAACAATCCAAGACTAAATTATGAAATTAACAACTTCGACATAAAGTCGATGTATTCTAATATTAATTCAAGAAGCGGGTCGCTCTATTACTGTGTAAGCTATTCAAATACCAATCACAATTCGGCAACATAAGCCCGATCACAATTTGGATGAGCGACCAAACTTGTAGATATTGTGGCTTATTTAAACAGTCCATAGTATGAGAAGAATCAATGCAAAGGAGAAGAGGATTCAAATTGTGGCAAAATAAACACATGCGGTTGAAGTTCCGCCATACATGAACCCCATACGAGAAGTGGTTGGAACTCCTTGAGAACGTCTGGGCACTTTGGAGGATAATCCGAGCAAAAATGCTTATCGTTAACTTTAATCTTACTTGGACAAAAAAGGTATGTCATAAATTCATCCTCGGATAGATTACTAAAAAATAGGTGGATTTGGCCATATTTACCTATATCAAAAACTGGCTCCCAACAAAGTTACAGGGTGTTTTTTTTTGGTGTCAACGGCATCAACTGCTATGGTTATTAGCCTCGTATTCTGTGTAGGTTTTTTAACTGTTTCCCAGCGCCACTTTAGGAACAGCACTGTTAATTAGTACCCAACAGTGAATGGTCGAGTGGGGAATCCTACCAAGGCATCAGAATTAATTTTCAATAATTAAATTAAATGAAAAAATCCAGGCCAACGGTGGGATTCGAACCTGGGACCCTTGGATCCGCAGGCAGAGACTCTACCACTGAGCCACCGACCACATTACAGGGTGTTAAACTAACCTGTAAAAAGTTTACTGTCGCGATTTTTTCTTCAAAATTTTTGCCAGTGCTCTAGATTTGAAGGCCCAATATTCTAAGGAAAAAAAATTAAAGCGATCCCTTTAAAAAAAGTTGGGGATTGGGTACCTTTTAACGCCTCCGTATTTTTTTTGTCATAAAAAAACTTGCTTTATCGATCTTAAAATCAAAAAGAACTATGAATTTTTAAAATGTTTTTATAGCGAAATGAACTTTGTATCTTTCTTATCTAACGAGCTATTTACAATTTTTTAACTGAATATTTAGAGTAATTCGTCCGTCCTGGACTTAACATATCAACAAAACTAAGAGTAGGTCAGGAGTTATTGTACAAAAAACGCATATAACATCAGTAGTGTGTCTAGGGCTGCGCTTGAGCCACCCTTGCAAAAACTACCCCCTTTTATTTATATTTTTGCATTCAAGAAGGAGGAGGACATGCTGAATATTTACTAAATTAAATAGTTTATAAAATATGTATAATAATTATTACCAAATGTTTATTTTTAATTGTTAATTTTTTGTTAATTGTTTAATTAAGAAAATAGTTTTTTTATTTACTATTAAATTTAATAAATACATTTTCCAACTAACGTGTATTTTTATCAGTGGCATGGTGAACCAATGAGGACGGGTGACACACCATTTTTATGGCGCCAATCCAATATTATAAATACATTTTTTACAAGAGGTAATTTTTTGCACGGGCGGCTCAAGCACAGCCTTAGGCACACCACTGATTTTTATATGCGTTTTTTGTACAATAACTCCTGACCTATTCTTAGTTTTGTTGATATGTTAAGCCCAAGACGGACAAATTGCTCTAGAAATTCAGTTAAAAAATTGTAAATAGCTCGTTAAATAAGAAAGATACAAAGTTCATTTCGCTATAAAAAAAATTTAAAAATTCATAGTTCTTTTTGATTTTAGGATCGATAAAGCAACCCCCCAACTTTTTATAAAGGGGTCGCTTTTAACTTTTTTTTTCCTTAGAATATTGGGCCTTCAAATCTACAGCACTGGCAAAAATTTCGAAAAAAAAATCGCAACAGCAAACTTTTTACAAAAAAAAAAGTTTTTCTGAATGTTAGTTTAACACCCTGTAACTTTGTTGGGAGCCAGTTTTTGATATAGGTAAATATAACCAAATCCACTTATTTTTTGGTAATCTCTCGGAGGATAAATTTATGACATACCTTTTTGAAACACCCCTGTAGATCACACGTGAGTCCCATTATAATATATTCTAAAACTGTTTGGAATTCAGGTCTTGACCAATGTTTGATTAACATTTAAAAATATAAAATATAGTAACTTTCTTTTTTAAAATCGAATAGCTTGCCTTAAAAACAAAAAAATCATATAGATAAGTTTTATATAGGCAACGTATGTGTAAGTCAATTATAGTTTGGTCACATTCCTAATGTAGGTACTATAATATTTTGATATGGAAATTTCTGAATCTCCAAATTTTATGAAGTGAGGAATTATTTTAAATAGTTAAAATTGTAATTTTATGATGATCCCGATAATGAAGTTACTAAAACTTTAAATAATAACAAAAAATAAAAATCAAGGAGCTCTTGAAGAGTTGTTGAATATTAAGTGTCGTTAGGAAAAGAATTTGTTAGAGGGGATTTTTACAAGGGATTTTTTGTTTGTAGATGGTGTAGAGAAAAAGGTGAGTTTATTAATATTACATCCTCCATTATACAACTTTTTAAATTCCCCAAATCTGTTAAATTGTACGAGCCTGTAAAAATTGAAAATTATCAATTTTGGGTAAAAAGGGCATATCATGAATCTAATTAAAAATTTTAAGTCTTCTGTTTTTGAAAAAAAAAAAAAAAAACAGTATATCATAAACCCTTCTTCGAAGACCTAATTTGTAAGAAATTTGAAAGAAGTGAATTACTCTAGAATAGTAATTACTATAGTTCAACTGTCGATAATATGACAAGAGATTAAAGAACTTTTTTCCAAAATGACCTTGCTGTAAAAATAATATAGACCTGTACGTTTATTTAATTTTACACTGTAAAGAATGCAGAAGTTTTACAAAGTTTAGATTTTGGTTAAATTCTACAATTTCACCAGTAAAAACATCAACAAATTAATATTTTACATCTACTAAATAAATAAACAATTCTCAAATAGTTCGACTGCTTTTTACCCTAATATAATGTGAAGTCATAAAACTATAAATAGCATTTTTCTCAGAATACCGAACGTCGAACACCTGTGTGCACAGCTGTGCAGTGGAACAAAGTGAGTGTCCGGCGCATAGTTAACGAAACACAAATGACGTATTTCATTATGTCATGATGTTTTCATTGGTTGAAACCGAATAGGTGCGTCAACTATGCCCCGGACACTCATTTCATCCGAACAGTATATATTAGGGTGAGCTCGACGAGAATTCAGTAGTTGTCTTATTGCCACAAACGAGTTCAGTTGTCTTTTTGCCATCATCGCTCACAGTTGTCGTTGCTATCCGAACGTTCAGGTGCTTTCTGCCGACGGCACGTTACTTTCTACATTTTTACAAGCGTTTAATGCATTTTATTTTCTGGTGAAAGTTATTTCTTCTACAATTGTTATGGCATAAGAAATTCTACAAACAAATGTTTTCAAGTTGGTAACTAAAAAATCAACTGTATTAGTAAATCAAATTGTGATGAACTAAAATTGTAAATATTTAAAACTGTTTAGTGAAGATAAGAAAATTATTATATCTAAATGGAATCAACCACTATTTTTATTTACTTCAGTGAAAATAGTAAATTAAAAACACTTCTTTTTCTACTACTTATGACTCGTTAGTTATTTCTACAAAAAAACCCAATTCCTATAACACCAGCGACATATGCTACAGAACATTTTAACCAAAGAAATATTCGGAAGTAACACCGGTATTTTTTCAGATTTTGTGCAATACGAACGAAAGAACAAATTCAGAAATAAATAGCAGAAAAACTTTATGATGAATTGATAATCTATTTTCGATTTTCCTTTGTATAGCAACATCAATCATCAGAAAGTCAACACCAGATTTTTACTACACTTTTAAACTTGGATTACATCTTGCCTTTTATTATTATTTATTTTGTAAATGAGATACGTATTTGGAAGAACGATTTCGTAAAACAAAGCTATTTTTATAGTTAACAATTATTTAAGAATATACACAAAAGTCTAGATTTAAGAATTAAGGAAACAATTTATCACTTACTGGAAATAAAAGAATAGAATAACATTAAGATGCTAGATTAATATACGAGGCGGATGATGTGTAAAAATATGCAACAACTTTTTTCACACAATTTTTTCTCACTAGTGACAAAAATTAAGTTTTTGATAGAAGTATCCTGTATCAGAAAGATGTATTTTCTTAATTAGTTGTAAAAAAATAACTCACCTGCGTGTGGCTATAATACATGGCAAAATTCGAAACAATAACTGGCACTGGCAAGGCTATCGTCAGTACACCCGCCAGAGCACACAAAGCACCCACGAACATTCCAATATAAGTCTTAGGCACCATATCTCCATAACCCACGGTGGTCATGGTCACCAGAGCCCACCAAAGTCCCAACGGTATGCTCTTAAAATCGTTATCCGGATTTGTTTGAATCCTTTCCGCGTAGTATACCAAACTCGCGAAAATAACTATACCTAAAACTAGGAAGAACACCAACAGGGTGAGTTCTTTAGCCGAAGCCCTGAACGTTTGGATGAGTATCTTCAGGCCCGATGAGTGTCGGGTGAGCTTGAAGAGTCTCATTATGCGAATTATGGAGAAGAATTCCATTATATCGGCGTTATCGACGTGAGACGCGAATTTTCTGAGCAGTAAATCGATGTAGAAACTCGCAGTTGCTATGTAGTCGATGATGTTGACGGAGGAGTTGATAAATTCGCATTTGTTTGGACTGGCGATGAACCTATAAATAATTCGTTTATTAAATAAAGTTTAAATTACCACAATTTTAATGAATTAGAAGAAATCAATATAGTTAACGGCTGTCAGAAGATAGCCCAACCAGCACACTTCTCTTATAACCTTGAATTATAGAACATTTAATTCTCATAAAGGTTCTATAGTTGTTTCAGAAATTCAATATTGACTCATAAATGTAGCAAATGATGCAATTTAGCTGTTGAAAACAAAATAGCACTATAATATTGTAATATAAATATTCTTACAGCATATTTTTTATATGTTATAAATTTTTCTTACAAGAGATACTCGATATTTCTTAAGAACAACTATAAGTCGTATCTATTACACCAATTTCTTGTTTATGGCTTTTTGATTTATAACGGTTTTATATTTGTCTTTAATAACATTTTAAAGGTAAGTGTAAATATAAAAACGTGCAAATTTATAAAGCATGCTGTTTGATATAACAATAAAATACCTTGGTTATATATTTAACAATTATAAGGAAAATCGACTCATTTTCTTGTTAAGACAATTTGTACAGTATGTAAAAAGCAAAATTGTTACAACAAACATAAAATACTTTTATTGCAACTACAAAGAACTATATTTAGGAGAGAAAACATAGCAATTACAAAGTATTCTTTAAATGTTTTTATTACTGCTGTATTAGTAATACTTAAAAAACATCAATGAGGTAAAATGCTCTCAAAGAACACAAAAATATTCCTGCTGCTGGTTTAATAGAGCCAATTTGAAACATTTCATTATTTCTATTTTAACACGTTATTGGCTTGTTGATGTTTGAGTTAACAAAATGGATATCTCACGCTGGAAAAAGATTTAAAAAAGCGGCGTATTTTAAAGAAAAGTGTTAAAAAATTATAAAAAATTATAAAAATGCAAATAAACACATGGAAATTCCAACTATCTTGGTACTATATTTTTATCAACTTTATAATTTGGCAAAATGCGTCTAAGTTGTTTTGTATTTCATGAGTCGTGGTTTGTTCCTCTAGAGCAGCTGTACTCAACCTTTTGTTCTTTCGGGCTACATGCGCATACATATAAAAGAATGCGCATCATATTTGGCTTTACCTCTATCCATTATTATGACATCTTCTTTTACATCTCACACACTTCCTTCAATGTGGAAAATTGCTTCGGTGACACCTATTTTTAAAAAGGGTGACAAACTCAGTCCATCCAACTATCGTCCAATAAGCCTCGTCCCAATCGCTTGTAAAATAATGGAATCCATCTTAACCAATTATATGTCTGATTTTTTTAAGAGCTATGACGTCTTGCCAAAAGAACAACACGGTTTTATTAAAGGCCGATCCACATTAACAAACCTAATGACCTGTTTAAACGATTGGACTACGTCTGTGGACAATAAAGAGCCTGTCGATGTCGTATATCTTGATTTCGCTAAAGCCTTTGATCGTGTTTCCAAAAAGAGATTGCTTTATAAATTGGAAAAAGCTGGCATTCGCGGCTCTTTACTTCTCTGGATAAGTGATTTTTTGTCAAATCGCATCTTCAAGGTAAAAGTTGGACAGATGTTCTCGTCAGAGTATCCAGTTCTAAGTGGTGTCCCTCAAGGCTCTGTCATAGGGCCATTACTATTCCTGGTATACGCTGCAGATCTAGGCAAAGACTTAAATTCTAATATTTCGTGTTACGCTGATGACACTAAGCTATACTGTAATCCTGTGACAGATTCTACCCAGCTACAAAAAGACCTTGAAACTATTTCAAACTGGTGTGACACCTGGCTGCTTCCTTTAAACGCGGAAAAATGTGTCGTCCTGCATATAGGAAAAAATAACCCGTGCGTGAACTATTATTTAAACGGTAGTGCGTTAGCAACTGTGAACTCCTATAACGACCTGGGACTCATTGTAAACTCTTCATTAACGTGGTCAGAACACATATCAGCGGTATGTAAACGTTCGAACTCAATGATCTACCTATTAAAAAAGTCCTTTACGCGTGTGAACTTTCAAACGTTTTCTAAACTTTATACAACTTACGTTAGACCGTTGATGGAATATGTCGGACCTGCGTGGTGTCCTTATTTGGTTTCTGATCAAAAAAGATTGGAAAATGTTCAACGCTACGCTACTCGAATACCTTTCGACAGAATCAGACCATCGTATGAAGAACGGCTTAACATGGCGAATTTGTGTTCGTTTGCCCACAGAAGATTAAGGGGTGATTTAATTGTAACATACAGAATTCTTCATGGTACTTTTTCATCAAACCTCTATAGTATACTCCCACGGAATACAGATGAGCGCCTCCGTGGACATGAATACAAGTTGAGCAAAGAATATTTTAAAACACGTACCCGAGAAAACTTTTTTTGTAATAGAGTTTTTTATACTTGGAATAATTTACCCTCGAGTGTTGTTCGCGCACAGTCAGTAAATGTATTCAAAAACCGACTCGGTGACTTTTTTAACGAAAACTAAAAGTTTATTTTTAGTGCTTTGTTTGCATTATGTTATTTGCTAATTACTTATTTAATAATTGTCTTTGTTATTGAACTTGTAATTTTGGGCTCAATAGGATTCATTCCTCAGCCCTAATTAGTTTGTAATAATAATAATAATAATAATAATAATAATAATAATAATAATAATAATAATAATAATAATAATAATAATAATAATAATAATAATAATAATAATAATAATAATAATAATAATAATAATAATAATAATAATAATAATAATAATAATAATAATAATAATAATAATAATAATAATAATAATAATAATAATAATAATAATAATAATAATAATAATAATAATAATAATAATAATAATAATAATAATAATAATAATAATAATAATAATAATAATAATAATAATAATAATAATAATAATAATAATAATAATAATAATAATAATAATAATAATAATAATAATAATAATAATAATAATAATAATAATAATAATAATAATAATAATAATAATAATAATAATAATAATAATAATAATAATAATAATAATAATAATAATAATAATAATAATAATAATAATAATAATAATAATAATAATAATAATAATAATAATAATAATAATAATAATAATAATAATAATAATAATAATAATAATAATAATAATAATAATAATAATAATAATAATAATAATAATAATAATAATAATAATAATAATAATAATAATAATAATAATAATAATAATAATAATAATAATAATAATAATAATAATAATAATAATAATAATAATAATAATAATAATAATAATAATAATAATAATAATAATAATAATAATAATAATAATAATAATAATAATAATAATAATAATAATAATAATAATAATAATAATAATAATAATAATAATAATAATAATAATAATAATATTAATAATAATAATAATAATAATAATAATAATAATAATAAATCTGTTTGTTATGCTACACGGGTTACAACATCACAATATTTTTGGGTAATAACTTTTTGAAATGTAAATAAAGCACATTGGGTGACAATAGGGATCCGCTCATATTGTTTTTGTTTACATATTTTCTAAAAAAAATATCCTCATGTTATTTTAATAAGCTTTGGAACAATTTGTTTTAAAAAAGGACTGTAGGTCATTCCTAATAATAGTGTTTGGTGCTGCATAAAAAATCTTGGAGGGCCGCACAAAACAGTTTGGAGGGCCGCACAAAACAGCTTGGAGGGCCGCACAAAACAGCTTGGAGGACCGCATAAAACAGCTTGGAGGGCCGCAAAAAAACAGCTTGGAGGGTCACAGGTTGAGTATGGCTGCTCTAGAGTAATATTTTAACTAATAAAAACTATTAGTTTTTGAAAGTCTGGTAAATATATTAAATTATGTTAAATAGTACAGGATTAGGTATACCCTCGTAGACAATTGGCAATAAATTATTGTAAAT
This sequence comes from Psylliodes chrysocephalus, assembly GCA_927349885.1. Taxonomy (NCBI): domain Eukaryota; kingdom Metazoa; phylum Arthropoda; class Insecta; order Coleoptera; family Chrysomelidae; genus Psylliodes; species Psylliodes chrysocephalus. The sequence continues at coordinate 69,518,572 of OV651814.1, forward strand.
TATGGAAAAGTTAGGCAAACTGCTTTGTTGCTGCTGTTTTTAAAGCATATATGTTTTATAAATGCTTTTTGTGTAACTAAAACCTTCATCATATTTGAAATGTAAAATATTTGAAGGTTAAAAATTAAAAAAAAAAAATTTGGTGAAAATGTGATAATGGTCTGCAAACACCAGATACTAAATTAATGCTTATTAGTGAGAATAATTTAATCTAATGTTTCTTTTATTATTACATTTTTACTTTTTAATATAAAAATTTATTTTTATTTTTAACGTTCAATTGAATGTTTAGGGTGGGGGCGTAAAAATTCGCCATAAAAGAGTATATAATAATAATAATAATAATAAAAGTTTATTTGAAAAATGTACAAAAAATTAAATATAATAATACATTTTTTTTTTTTTTTTTTTTAGGTACATACAAATAAACTACCCATTGCCACAAAGTATAAAAACTGTCCGTGGCGTGTGTAGAGATATGTTAAGTACTATTTTATGTTTTATTTTACAATTAATTAATATAATACAAATACTGACATATAATAATAATAATAATAATAATAATAGAGAAATTTGCCGCTTTTTTTTTTAATTTTCATTATTTTTTATTTTATTTATTATTTTTTTTAATAAATTTTTTTATTCTTTTTTTATTTTTCATTTATCTATCGATATTCATATCAATAATATTTCTGATATTTGCTCTATATTCTTCTAATAAAAAATTTTTTGTTCTTGTTTTAAATTGCGATAATGATTTTGATTTTAGAATTTTTGGAGGTAAATAATTTAACACTTTTGATGCTAAGAAGTGGCATTTTTGGCCTACAGTTTTGCGAGATGCTAAGTCTTTATATTTAATTTTGTTTTTTTCGTCTTGTTTCGTGTTCATGAGTAACAATATTAAGGCTAGTTGGGTTTTTATAGTAGTAGTTGGCAATTTTAAGGAAAAAGTGTTTTTTAGGATCTAATATTTTTAATTCTTTGTATAGTTGGTCCGAGGGGTAAGTACGATTTTTTTTATAAATAATTTTTAAGAATAATTTTTGAATAGTTTCAATTTTTTCTAGATAAACATTAGTTGCTCCACCCCAGCCAATGATTCCATAGTTTATTCTCGATTCCACCAAAGATAATATAACATTTTTAGGTAAGGTAAATCCAGGATATTTGTAAGATATTTAAATTTATATAGAAATGTTCTTAATGTATTAACTACCTTATTTATATGATGATTCCACCTTAGGTGACAATTAATTGTGATACCCAAATACTTAACTTTTTTTTCTGATTTAATTTCAATATTTTTGCTATTATATATTATGTTTAGAGTATTATAGTTAGGAAGATTGTTTTCGTAACTTGTTAGAGATAAAAAGTGTGTTTTATTATAATTAACAGTAAGAAGCCTATGATCAAACCAATTAAAAAGGAGTTTTAAGTCATCCTCAACTAATACCTTTAAGTCCTTCCACGTATCTGCCGAATAGAAAACAACGGTATCATCGGCAAAGCTAAGTACCTGGCCCTTATTATTTAATGATAATAAATCATTAATATATATATTAAACAGAATTGGGCCAAGTACTGTGCCTTGGGGTATCCCGCATTTTACATTCTTTACACTACTCATGTGTTCTTCTATTTGTACGCATTGCTTTCTATTCAACAGATAACTTTTAAAAAGCTCAGAAGCACTACCCCTTACTCCTGCATCTGCCAAGGCTTCCAACAACTGTTGATGGTCAACAGTGTCAAATTCCTTGGCAAGATCCAGGAACACAGCGATTGATGGTCTACTCTGGTATAAAATAGTACATAAAATAGTATATAAAATAGTACATAAAATAGTATATAAAATAGTATATAAAATAGTATATAAAATAGTATATAAAATAGTATATAAAATAGTATATAAAATAGTATATAAAATATTATATAAAATAGTATATAAAATAATATATAAAATAGTATATAAAATAGTTTAGACTTTCACATTAAAGTAAACCTCGTTGTAAAATTTGCATCTCTGTTAAACAATAAGGTAATATATTTTCCTACTTTTTTGTCATGTCTTATAACTAAAGTATGTTGAATGACGCCATATCAACTGAAACCTTTATAAATTTAGACACTGCAGTAATCTAAAGAGTTCACAACAATGTGTTTTTGGAGAATATATAAATAAAACTTTTTTTCTTTGTAAAACCTGTTTCACGCCATACCAATAAAGATTAAAAATTTATTTAAGGAGAATAAAATTACTTATTTATATTGCTTTTTAAAGGTTCCGTATAAAGGTTTCTTATAAATGTAAAGTCAAAGTGTTTACGGTTCCAACTTGGTTGCAAATACAGCAACTATAAATGTGTCTTTAAAATACTATTTGAGATTGCTTTATTAAACCTTTGTAAGTTTCTACAAATAAGATTTATTATATTTTACGGCAAATTAATAAAGCATTTATAAGAGAACTAAAAAAATTTTTTTGATTTATATTTCGGTGGCCAATTTAAGCTGATAAGAGTTGTATAAAGCCTGTAAGAATATCGACAAGTAAAATTATAAATCTTATTCTTTTATAAACATTTTCTTTAAGAATATTCTTACAGATTCTATAAACCCGGCATGTGGCAATATAAAATTTTTAATTTATGCCAAAAATTTGTATTGTTAAAATTAATATTTTCATCTTATATACAACGTGGCTCATTAGTTTAAAGAAAATTAACGTAAAAAAATTGGAACGGGACAACTTAATGGTAAGAAATGATTCAAAATCAGCCTCATTGAAAGACAAGATGGTTTTTACTTTGGCGTTGCCCAACTTTTACCGTTCCCATCATCATTAATACCCCAATTTTTTCTTTCCTTTATCAGATCTACCACTGTTTTAACTTGGTGGTTTTACCACAGCTTATACAATACAGCTAAAACACTCTCTTGGCGGCAACGGTTTGCGTCGATTTCGTCGCGCATCGCTTAAGCTCCGCCTTCGAAGGGATAAGACGGTTTTGGCGTTCAGAAGCGTACTTAGGCAAGGTGTTGAGTCGTGCGTATAATTTCGTTGATTGTATAATTTCGTGGAGCCTATAATTTCGTTGATTTTGTTTGAGTTAAAGGTACTGTTATTATTTTGGTGACTCTTTAGCTGTGAGTAGAATGAGTTTGTGCAGTCAAAAGCTGTTTTAATAAGGGTTATACCTGCAAGAAAACATTCTTTAGTTTTCCCAAGGACCCAAACCGATAAGTACTACATTATAAGAAATTTTCATTGTTAAAAATATAATTTATACAGGGTGTCTCATTAGTGCGTTATTGTTCATTATTTTGTTGTAGACACGCAAGAAAGTTTTAAATAAAAGTTATATGGATTTGAAAAATACCTACATATTTTAAAAATATCTTTGGATATACAGGGTGTCACGTTTTTGCCTGGAAAATTAAAATGTATGTTTTTTAAATTGAACACCTTGTATTTTATTTTATGATGAAATTATTAACACCCTAAATTATTGTAAAGACGAATTGCTACAGAAAAATTTTATCAGGTATGTGTGTGGTTACCTTTTAATAAAAGCCTAGCGGATCCACTCCTGCGATACCTGTCTTAAATATAACAAAGATCACGTTGAATTAGACGATTTTTCTTTTTATTGCTTTTAAAAGGCATATGATAACGCCAATTCAGATACATTTGGAAATCTGCAACTGTCAAATGATGAATTTGTAGAACTAATATTCAATATTGAAAAGATATTTTAAAATAATTTTGAAGAATTGGCTACAAAAAATAACATTTGTACCACACTTTTAGAATTAATTAACCCAATACCCTTTAGTCATCCATGCTAACGTTTTCCAAAAGAATAACTTATTTTATTGTATGTTTAATCTCAATAACTAAAAAATATACTGACAATTAGTTTGACAGAATTGTCATTTATTTAAAATTTTAAAAATAATAGCAGTCGGTTGATCAAAATATGAACGGTGATTGGCGAATTTATTTTTTTTTGCAGTGTTCTCACTACCTAGAATGGATATGAAATATATTCGTTCAATTGAAGGCAATAGCATACTTTTTCGTTTTGTAATCTGTGCATGGATATTAGCCAATCTACGCACATACTACAAAACGAAAAATTATGTTATTGCGTTCAACTACGAATATATTTCATATCCATTTTAGGTAGTGAGAACACTTTAACAAAATTAAATCTACAAATCACAGTTCATATTTTGGTCACCCAACTCCTATTATTTAAAAATTTTTAAATAAGTGATAATTCTGTTAAACTAATTGTCAATATATATTTTAGTTATTGATATTAAATATACATTAAAATTTTTGTATAGACTCGATAAATAATAGCATTTTTGTTTTTATTATGTCCACATTTAAAAAAAAATAAATTTTAATCAAACTACATGATACTAATTTAATTACGAGTATTAAAACTAAAGTCCTGAAAGTTTCGGTGAAGATGAGGACAGAACATCTGCCTTCCATGCGGAAAGCCCGGGATCGAATCTATGCCGAGGACTAATTAATTTTTCATGTTTATTTTATTTTATAAATTAGTCAACTTCGTAAATTATTTTAAAATTAGTTATTTTGTCTAAATAATCTAAAATAATTTTTTAAATTTGTAGATTTTCGTTAGTGGGTCGTAGAAAAAATATACTGATCATATCGAGTGGATTGTTCATATCACAATCAGACGATTAAGTACTCCGCCTACGACGTCGTGCTCAAACTTCGTCTTTGTGTGATATGGCTATCACATCCACCCTTGTTGAACAAACTACAATTTATTTGTTTTCTTGGTTTAAGTTTTACATCAGAAATAAGAACTAAATTAATTTACTTTTCAAGTTTTCTTGTAAAAATCGATATTACTTTCTCCAAGTACAAATTTAGTACCTACCTAAAATAAGTACTAATTATGTAATATCGTGTAATATTGTAATTCAAATTTCACATTACTATAAAGTTTCAAAATTCCCTACTTCGGTATGGTCAGATAAAAATTGAATATATTATATTAATAAAAACTGTTAAAGTATTACTTCTACAAATCTGTATTTCAATTAATAAGAATACATCTAAATATAACCAATATTGTTAAAATAAAAGCACAAATTCTTTATAATTCCAAAATACCATAGAGTTCCCAGACCTCAGTCGAAGCATTCGTTTATCTAGGTATAAACCCTTTGCGCGAAGAGTAACACTTGCCAGATACATGGGGTACCACTTGATTTGCATCCACGAGCGTGACACATTTCTTTAACAATTGAAGCCCTTGGTATAAAAAGGATCCAAGTCACAATTTGTCGTGAAGTGACTGTTTTAGCTCAAAACATTTGTTAACGAGGATTTTAACAGCCACATACAAATTATTTTACCTCTAATCCGAAAGATGTGCTATTTTTCGTAATATTTATATTTAAATAATTTTTTTAAATATATTTGACAGATTTAAAATAAATTAAAAATTTAATTTCCCAAAACTTACTTAACATGGCATGTAACCAACCTTATTACGTCAAGGTTTTCAATTTTTTCAATAATAAAAAAATTGCTTAATCCGGGCCCGACTTTTCCCTTTAATCTAACAGAGATAGCACCATTCCGTCTTGCTTGGTTCTCGACCGCCAGATCAAAGACGCTGACACGGAGTTGTGGAGCTGTATTGTAAAAGCTGTGACTAAAGTATGTTGAATGACGCCGTATCAACTGAAACCTTTATAAATTTAGACACTGCAGTAATCTAAAGTAATCTAAAGGGTTCACAACAATGTGTTTTTGGAGAATATATAAATAAAACTTTTTTCTTTGTAAAACCTGTTTCACGCCATACCAATAAAGATTAAAAATTTATTTAAGGAGGATAAAATTACTTATTTATATTGCTTTTTAAAGGTTCCGAATAAAGGTTTCTTATAAATGTAAAGTCAAAGTGTTTACGGTTCCAAATTGGTTGCAAATACAGTAACTATAAATGTGACTTTAAAATACTATTTGAGATTGCTTTATTAAACCTTTGTAAGTTTCTACAAATAAGATTTATTATATTTTACGGCACATTAATAAAGCATTTATAAGAGAACTAAAAAAACTTTTTTGATTTATATTTCGGTGGCCAATTTAAGCTCATAAGAGTTGTATAAAGCCTGTAAGAATATCGACAAGTAAAATTATAAATCTTATTCTTTTATAAACATTTACTTTAAGAATATTCTTACAGATTCTATAAACCCGGCATGTGGCAATATAAAATTTTTATTTTATGCCATAAATTTGTATTGTTAAAATTAATATTTTCATCTTATATACAACGTGGCTCATTAGTTTAAAGAAAATTAACGTAAAAAAATTGGAACGGGACAACTTAATGGTAAGAAATGATTCAAAATCAGCCTCATTGAAAGACAAGATGGTTTTTACTTTGGCGTTGCCCAACTTTTACCGTTCCCATCATCATTAATACCCCAATTTTTTCTTTCCTTTATCGGATCTACCACTGTTTTAACTTGGTGGTTTTACCTTACAACAACTTTTTAAGCATACATCACTACTCACTCTTTTCGTACTTGACATATTGGCCGACCCACTACCTGACTATCTGCAAGTGGGGATTATTATCCAACTTTGATTATATGAGTTTGAATAATTTATAACTTAAAGATTACTACTTTTGTCCACTTGCCTAACAACAACCTAAAGGTTGTCATGTATCTTTTACATTTAACGGTTCTTTTCATATTTTATCATTGTTTTATAATTGCTAAATTTCACTAATTTTTTTCAACTTTTGATTTTCTTGTATTTCCCACAATAAATTTTGTACATTCCTTTATGCCACGCTTGTGTTGACAAATTATATTTAATACTTTTTTTAAGGCATTTTTAAATAATCACGTTCAAGACGTCTCCTCACACAGTATTGTTCGCGCTTAATAACCTTTACTTAGGTATGTACCTATTTTTTATTCTATAAGTTGTATTTTTGTAACATAGATCTTCTTTTCTTTGTAGACCTGATGATGGTATAATGTCGAAACAGGTTGTCTTATAATCAAATTAAATTTATGTGGGACTGATTTTGACTCATTTCTTACCTTTAAGATAATCACATTTAAACAGTTACATAACATTCTTTAGTTGGTGCAAAAGTCTTAAAATCCGATTTTTTTGTGGATACGGCATCTGTTTTTAGGGCGGCAGTATAATTGTCACCGTCAATTTTAGGAATGAAGTATAGAGGAGAGAAGGACAATCTCATATGGTTTTTTATCTCAAAGAATGACTACCAAAGGCAGTAAATAAGGATTCAGAGACTGACCAGAATAACGTTCGTGTACTAGAAGAATAAGATCCAATAATATATAGTCTTATAGATTACTCATTCTTATGTTAATCAGGCGACGAAAAGTAGGTTTTCGTTTTAAGTAATAAATATATAGATACGTGTTATTTTAATAATTATTAGGGGAATAAAAAAATTATAAATATTTAAAACAGTAAAATTAAAAATTTCTGTAATTTATTGAACTTATTAATTATAAAAGTATTGAAAAAATTTAAAAATAATTAATTGTATAATTAAAAATTCCTACACGAATACACGAACTAATAAAAATTTTTTCACGTGCCTACTAGATTAAAGTCTTTACAAAATTATCTAAATAAATGCAGACTCTTGTTTAGAAGCAAATTTCCACAACATCCTTCATTGTAACTATGTAACAGGTTATTACTTTTTAACTAAAAATGAACGGTGGCGTAAAACATGGGGCGAAGAGTTGCTACTAACCCTGATAGCGCGTCACTGGTAAAATGTTTAAAAAGTTATTATATCAAAATATTAATTTTTTAAAGAGCATATTGATCACCAAATTTGAAAAATATTTAAACGCGTTATTGATTTATGGCAAATTTTGAATTTTGATTTCTAATTTTTAACACACTGTATCTCGATAACTAAGCCCTTTATGGGTTCACGTTTTCACTTTTCAGCACTTATTTGGTATTTTATGCGGAACTGCGCAAAACGCACAGGACAAACCGAAGTCGTTATCTCGGTAACTAAGCCCCTTAATGGTGCATGTTCATATATCAAAATTCATCAATTATTGAGAGCTCTCTGGGATTGATCGTTGTCATTTGAATATACTTACACCTTGTATACTATTTACATATACTTTTTACGTAAACTATTTGCATATACTAATTACATATACTATTTACCTAAATTATTTACATATACTAATTACATATACTATTTACATATACAAGTATTATTTATACATAATATTTACATATACTATTTTTATTTACCAATCAAACAAAGAATATGGTACACAACATCTCTATCAAATAAATTATTTACCAATGGTCAAATATTAGCAAGAAAATAAGAATTAGGTAATAGTTATTAATAATGCGAACGATTATTTTGGCACTCTCTGTATACAGAAAACAGCCGGCGTTTAAGAGCCGATCGTCGCTAGAGAGAGAATCGCCAAACTGATATATTTACCACGATTTTAAGGCGTTTTTGAATTCGGTGGAAATTCGGATAGCTTGTTTAAAAGTTAGACGACGGGTCTGAATTAGTAACTTTGTATTAAAAGAAAAATATATAGAAAGGCTTACCTTCATTTATATTCGGAAATACGAAAAGGAACAAACGGTTCAATAACTTCGTTTTACTATTTGGAGACCTTCGGGGTACAGGAACTAAAGACACTTACGGCGGTCAGGCATCAAGAGGGTGAATTTTGCTTCCTCACTTCTATTTATGCCCTTCCATCAGCAAAGCACAATGTCTGCTCAATTTTGGAGTGGGAGAACCCACCACCAGTTTAGGACTATTTACTATTGACGGAAAAAAAAATGTCCTTTGGGTACCTTGACAATCATTCAAGATAATTTACATGAAATTCAATCTTTTAATCCAAATATGAATAACGGTACATACCAGAATATTTTGAACTACGGGGGCTCTCTCAGATGTTCAAAACCGGCAATTATTAGGAAATCCAAAATACGGGCGATCTTTGAAACGTTCCTCGGCGGAAATTAATTAAAATATACATTTTTCTGATTAATCAAAATTAAAATTTAGTTACTTCGTCAAAACATATGGTGTTGTATTGACACGGTATTTAATTTTTACATAGGAATGGTTTCCCCCTTTCAACGTTTGAGTGAGAAACAATTAGAACATCATTTTCTTGAATCTTCCGATGAAGAGAATGAAAACGAAATATTTTTTAGTATAACTTCGTATAAGGATTTCATTTATGTTGAAATTCAACCCGATGCCGCAAGAAAAGCGAAGAGAAAACTGAAGAAAGATCTACAAAGGCTAAGAAGTAATCAATCGTAAACTGAGAAGGCGGACGGATACAAGTGAAGCTCAGATATACTCTAAAATCTTGGAACACGTGAAAGACGAAACTTAGTTACCTATTTTGTATATAATTTTACCAATTGAATATGTTTATTTAGATTACATTTAAAATTTTCAATTGGATTACGAAGTTTGTAGTATAGACTGTGTACTGGTTTCAAACACTCGAACATTTAAATAACCCGCCAATAACCATGGTGGTGTGGACTAGTCCATGTCGTTTCAGAGAGTGAGATTCGGGGTGTGCTTTAAGCTAAGTCGGGCTGGTCCAAATTGTGCGTAGTGCAGAGAATCGAGAGGGAAGTAAGTTACCGACAGACGATCAGGAACCAGCTGATTGATGGTGGCTGGTGGCTGTGAAACGCTCGCTATCAATCAGAAAATTCACGCTATTATAAGTTATATATCTGTTTACTAGTTGCTAACCACGATAATTGTTTTTTATGTAATAAAGAGTTCTTGTAAAATTGTTGGTGTTGTTGTTGTGTCCAGTTGAAAGAAGATCCTTTCTAGAACCCACAACAGATACGAATTACGAGAGCTAGGAGTCCCTGTGCAACTATCTTTTACCTTTAAGTCAATAAAATAATATTCGAGTCATCACTTTTTTAGTTTTAAATGTACATATGATTATTGACATCTAAAAGATACCTTCAAAAAATATTTTTGTTTTTTATGTTCATTTATTATGTATTAATAAGCTTGGGGTGACGTATACCCCAGTGTCAACCTGTCCTTTAATGTAAACTTTCAATAATTATGCATATTATTGATTTTAAAACCAAAAAGGTTTATTTTGATTTTTTTTTTCGCAACTGGTGACATGAAGAATTTTTCGAAACCAGTTTCATAATGGGTAATAATATGCACACGTGAAGCTTATAAGTGTTATATGTATATCATCTGTTGCTTTAGCTTTAGTTTTTATGTTAATAATTATTTTGCTTGTTTCATTTTCAGTAACTGGAGTAAATCTAAAAGTATTAGGGAAGTTTTGTTGATGATTGTTTTTATAAAAACGAACAAGATCTTAAGAAATAGTACTATCTTTTCCAACAGTATCAAGAAAGTAATTTTTATTATCTGCATTGTAGTCAGAATCAGAATTATATTTTTTATTTCTTATTAAGTGAAGGTGTTTTATAGTGCTCCATTTTTCTATTGTAGTTTTTGATTTTTTTTAAGCAGTGGTTAACAAAATATTTTTTTTCTGATTTTATTGCAATATTAGTATAATTTTTTATATCTCTGTAATAGATGCAATGAACTAATAGTTTTGTTTTTTTAAATTTATGAAACGCCTGTTCTTTTAAAGAGATCATAAATATAATATTATTTGTCATCCACAGAGATGGTTTTTTTTTGGGAATAATTTTGTTTTGTATGGGGCATGACAATCAAAGGTACAATTTATATAGTTATTAAGTAAATTTACCTTTTCATTAATATTACTGGAATTAATAATATTTTGCCAGTTATGTTTTTAAGATCATTTTCTAAATACAAGGGAATGATTTGAAATAAATGACTCGTCTAAAGTGCCACATTTAATTACATTTGGTGATTTGCTAACAATTATGTAGTCCAGTAAAGTTTGAGAGGTCAGAGAGATATGAGTTGGTTCCGAAATAATTTGTTCCAAATCAAACCCTAGTAACATTGTGACCCCTTTTACAGTTAAATGGTTATGATCTAGGTAATCTAAATTAAAATCACTCGTACATATGACAAGGCTATGGTACATGGCAGAAATAGTATCCTCAAATAAGTCTAAAAATGAGTCCATTTGTATTCTAGGGGTGGACGATAAACACATTCTAGAGCAATTTTTTTCTTATTTATTGTAATTCTTATTTATTCTTGTTCAAACCTGTCATTTGTAAAGTTGTAAGATTTTATTCTATTAACTGTGTATTTACTTTCAATAGAAAATGCCAAATCTGCGCCCGTAGTGTGTCTATCTTTTCGAATAATTTTATATCCTGGAACATATATCATGTCATCAGTAAATTGTATGTTCAACCAAGTCTCTGATGAACATATAATGTCAAAATTTTTGTTTTGTAAGATACCCCTAAAATAATTAATTTTTAATAATAGCGACCTAGTATTCAGATGAGCAATGTAGGTTTCACCCATGATAAAATATAAAAAATAAAAAAAAACAGAACTATTAATAAGTTTATATTTAATAAAGCAAAAAAAGTGACAATGTAAGCTAAACTAACGTTTTTGATTAAATCTTCTTCTACGTACTTTGTGGTTTTCTTCTGGTGGACTGTAGATAATGCTTTTCCTTTTCCCACCCAAGTAACAATAAAAGCTGATTTATTGAGCCTGTTCAGACAATAAGCTGATTAGTAGTTGGTTAAGGGTGTTACACGCTGATTAAGCTACTGACCTGAATAATGAGCTGAATAAGCATCGAATCAGTCAATATAGATGCCATTATACAGCAACATCGATAGAACTGAACTAAATACTGAATAAGTGCCTCTTCAGCCAACTTGGTAGATATTGTTCAGCAATATGCTTAAGTAGCTGAACATAGGTTGAATAAGCAGTTCCACAGCTTACTTAATCTGGTGTTGTTCAGCTATTGATTACTAGCTGAATACAGGATGAAGAAGCACTTTTTCTGCTCATGAAATATTTCATTGTTCAGCTATTTTAAAATGGTTGAACATGAGCTGGTAAAGCGCTTTTAACAGAAATCTGAACAGCTGTAGTTCAGCTATTCATAGTACAGCTTAGTATGCACTAAATAAACCCTTCTTTAGTAAAGTTCAAAACCATTATTCAGCTATTATTTTTGGCAGAATAAACAGTCTGAAGAAGTACTTGTTCAGCCCATTTTGATGATATTGTTCAGATATACTTGTAGTAGCTGAACAAAAAATTTGATATTCACTTTGTATGCAGCCGTATCATTCAGCGATTTTTAGGTTATGTTTTTTATTATGTCACTTGACTAAACTTTAACAAAGAAATGAATAGGTCAATAAAAAAATATAAAAAAGTGGAACCTACCATAGAAGATTAAACAAGAGCCGAGAGCATTGCGAAAGCATTCTGAGACAACTATATTCCAGTACAATAAACACAATATCGACGTTACCATCCTGTAGTAGTAATATCATCTCATCTTATTTACACATATATTGTGCGGACGCATTTAACTTACAAATGTTAACATTTTACAATCCAGATGATATATTTTGTAAATTAGTAACCATCCATTATAAAGATAATATTTTTGTTTTTATACCTTTACATCTGCAATAGCCAACTATTGACAACCACCAAAATACGGGTATGTGTAAAAAAAAACAAATATATTTATTATAATATAATAATTAAGAACTGTAAAAAACAACACAACATAAAAGTATTCAATGCATAAACAAATAAACTTTAAAAAAAAACATTAAGTAGATTTTTTATTTTATATACCTACTAAAATACTAAATCAAATAAATAAAAATAAATATTCTGTGTAATTCCTGCCAATAACTGGCTAAAGCAATTTAAAAAATATTTAGGAATCATCATCACTAGTATCATGATCTGAAAAATTTATTGATCCTTCTAGTGGCTCCTCAGTTACAACTTTTGTTTCTTCTTTTCGTTTTTTAACCTGTCTAATATGGGTTGATGATTGTCGTAAACCGGACATTTGTGCACGTTTTTTTTTAATTTTTAGTAATTGTTTTAAAAAAATTCTTTTCATATTTCTGTCTTACTATTCTTAAAAATACTCTTAAAATATTTTTGCACATTTTAATTGCACTTTTTTGCTCATCATGTCTACTCACACCACTCCAACTGCACTCGACTATAAATTTCCTGGTGAAGAAATAGTCCAACAACACATAACATGTGTTCATACCACGGGTATCCACAGAGTTTCCAATAATTTTATTCATATATTGAACCTATTGACAAACAAAACCATTAACATTTTGTGACCTGCAAAATGTAAATATCTGATTTTAACTTAAAATGAGTAGGTACTCTTTTTTTATGCAGCATATCAGAAGAACGATTTGCACATATTACAATACCAGATTAAATATTTAAAAAAAATCTGTTCATACTTTTGGCTGCATAAAAAAAGACTTACCACTTGTTCTTCAAATTCCGGAGTTTGGAGGTTTTCTTCTAAATTTTCTAATTCTGCTTTTCTGTTTTCAGTTATAGAAGCAAGTTTTATATGAAAGTTAGTTTTTATAGCTGCTATGGTTTTAGCCATTAACTCTCCCACCGAGTTGAGAATTTGACTTGTGGCAGAGTCAATTTTTTAAATGATTTCTTGTTTAAATTCCTCCAAATTAGTGCCCTGTAATATTAAAATTATAAAGTATTGATTGTGATAAAGTACTTAGGTAAAAAATGTACAATAGACTATACTCACAGACACATCAGGTTCTGGCAAATTTATAAAGCTTGCATTCATGATATCATTTGCATTAATAATGTTGCTTGATCCTGCTTGTGGCAGTTCATCAGGTTCTGGCGAATTTATGAAGATATCAGTTGCTCTAATAAAGTTACTTGGTCCTGCTTGTAGCCGTTCATCATCAGGTTCAATCAAGTTTAATTGAAGGTTCGGTACTTCTAATACATGACATAAATCTGTTTCTGTAGCAGTGGAACTTGGCGTAGCTGTGACTTTTTTTAATGGAGGCTCTTCATCACGTCTATTACATTCTTTTAATATTGAATTAAAATTTGTTCTCCTGTTAGTAAGTTTTTTATTTTTTTTTCTTAAAGTCATGAATGCGGACGTGTCTGTATCATGCCCTGATAGATTTTCTGCTTCAATCTCACCTTCCTCGTAAGTTTTTAAATGCATGTGTTTAATCTTACACGGTAATTTGGTCCACGAATTTTGTGGCTTGCATGTTTCATCCCTTACAAGCGCACTGGCATTAATACTGTTCGGCCACATTAAAATTCCATTTTTAACCCACAACTGGGGTACAGTCGTCATTAATTTCTGACCTGCCTCTATTGTTTCTACTAAGCAGAATCCTGAAATTATGAGAGTTAAAACTAGAAAAATGTAATTGAATAAATAGATTTTATTAATTAAAATACTAAATAATATCCTTTCTTACCCAGATTGTTTGATTGCATTTTTATATGCACACCATATAAACAAATCCAAACTGAAAAATTGTAGAGGTTAAGTTTTATTACCGTCCTTTTCTGCCTGTGCGTGGCCCGCGTACATCGATATATCAGGTTAATGCAGCTATTCAGCCACTATTCAACATGGCTTAAATACCATTATTCGCAAACACCAATCATGTGTTCGACTGGCGCAGCGGTTAGAGACCACTCAATTGTAAAATGTTCGTCCAACGGGTCCCAGGTTCAATCCCCAGCCGAAGCAAGGAAGAAAATAAAGGTAAGTAAAAATATATTTGTAAATTTAATTTAAATAGCATGTAGTGACTGTTGTAATTGAGATATATAAATAATATAAAATTCAGAAATTAAAAAAAATTATAATGCATATTAATTTATTTTTGCTTTGAAGGTAAACTGAACAAGAGCTGAAAAATTGAGCTGCATAGAAGCTTTTTCAGCAATTTAAATACACTTACGGCTGATGCGGCTGAAAAAAAATTGAAACGTCTTAGCGATGGCTGCATAAAGGCTGAACTACAAGACTGAATAAGATCTGAAGAAGCTATTCTTCAGTCATGACTGGGAGCTCCGATGATGATCAATAGCTGAATAAATTCTCCACTTTTGGGTGAATAAGAGCTTAACAAGGGTTTATTCAACATAAGTTTGATACCAATATTCAGCTTTAGACTGAACAATAAACCGCTTAAGCGCTTATTCAATCAATAATTAGCATACATTGTTACTTGGGCATTTTCTTTGGATTTGGGTTTTTCTTTTACCAACTATAAACTAACATTTTTTGTAATCGCAGCAAGTGTCAAAATGATCAACTTTACTTAACTTTACGTATACTACCATATTTAAGCAATATCATAAACTACCGCTTAACCCTTTCCCAGATCAGTGGAAAGTAGGTAAGGTAATTCCAATCTCAAAATTACAAAACCCCACTAATTTAAAAGAAATACGACCAATCACCGTTCTTCCAACATTTTCTAAAATAATTGAAAGGCTCATGGAAACTCAACTTCATACCTACGTAGATACTTAAAATATCCTCCCTGAGGTGCAATCGGGTTTTAGGCCGAGATATAGTTGTGGTAGGTAAATATCACTGATGAAATTTTTAGGGAACTAGATAAGGGAAATGTCGGAGCAATGATCTTGTTGGACTACAGCAAGGCCTTTGACACAATTAGAGCTCTTTCACACGAGGATACTGTATGCGAGATACGCGTATCCGAGATACAGAATCGCAGTCGAAAAGTTGGGCTGCTGTATCGAATTCACGCATCTCTTCAATCAGTACTAAAATAGTAGCATTGCCGTGCATATATTTTTGAATTATGGATCTAGAAGAGTGTATTATACTGAAGTATATAATACAGTGAAATACATAAAATGAGCATCGTATGAGATTTTTTTCTAAATGCTGTAGATGAATTTTGACTTTGCCATCTTTTGTTGCTTTAAAAATGATAACGAATGACATGCAAATTGACAATCACGTGATCTTTTTAAATGTCCAAATTAACATTTTTTTTTTCTAAAAATTAATAGTTAACCTGACATAATTTTTAAAATGTTACTTTGTACTAAAATGTTTTAAATAATGTTTTCGCATACAGTTTAATCGATTAAACTAGATGCACGTAGGATACCCTTGAAACATATCCTGCGCCTATGACATAATCTCCGTTCCAAAAGTATCTATGTCTGAAAAGGTCCATATATCGTAATAGTAATTCGGTATGCGGCATACGCATTCAGCCACCGCGGCTGGAGGTGCCGGGATGCAAAAATTCCGTATCGCGGTACTGTATGCGTCGCCCGTACCGTGTGAAAAGGTCCATTTGAATGTATGGTCAGCCTGAATCTCGGATACGCGTATCTCGCATACAGTATCTTCGTGTGAAAGCGTTCTTAGTCACACTGTGCTTTTTCGCCAATTAAAATTTATAGGTGTATATAATTTAGGAATAGAACTGTTTAAAAATTATTTCAATCGCAGACGTCAGGTAATTACATATAGATGACACACCCCAAATGAAGGTAAACCTAAAAGAGGGGTAGCTCAAGGTTCAATTCTAGGGTCCATTTTATTTACCATTTACACTAGCAATTTTTTTACTTGTTTAAATTTTTCAAAAATGCACATGTATGCAGATGATGCACAATTGTACCGTTTCGTTAATAAAACAAATTTGTTAATGTTGCAAAATGAAATTAACAGTAATTTGGAGATTCTTATTGACCAGTCTAGTAAACACGAGTTGCATTTAAATTCAAACAAGTCATATGGTATATTATTTGGTTTAACAAAGGATAATATTAAAAATGAACTAAAAAATGATATTCTGAAACATACTGAGAAATCAAAAAAATTGGGGGTTATTATTGAACAAAATCTTAGATTTTCTCATCACATATTTAAAAGAAAAGATATTCCAATCTAAAGATTTTGTATGCCAATCGGATATATCTATCACAACAAACTAAGTTATTACTTATATAGTTATTGGTACTTTCGCATGCCAACTATTGCGATTATGTCTATGGACCATGTTTACGAATCGTTGATCAGAACAAACTCCAAAAATTACAAAACTCCTACCTCAGACTAATCTACGGTATCAGGAAGCACGATCAAATTAGTTATAAGCTTATAACAGCAAACTGGTTAAATATGGCCAATAGACGTAGATTACATTCATTTACGTTTTTTTACAAAATTATATCTGACAAAAATCACCTTACTTGACAAGAAAAATTACTTATAGAGAAGATATTCACAACATTAACATACGTTACGAACATACAATAACAATACCGAAACACAAAACAGCTTTATTTACAAGTTCTTTTTCATACACTATTGCCGCTTTGTATAATGAACTGTCACTTGATATAAGAAAAGAAGCCTAAATTCACTTAAAAAACTATTTTTCATTAGCAATGTAGATAGTAGCTTCAGATCCCTTAAATTTATTATTTGAAAGCTTTTCTATATCTTGTTTAATAAATACGATTATTGTAATTATTATTATTATTAAAATCAATCTACGAAAAGAGGTTATGTTGCCATAAGCAGATGTAGATGTAGATATTAGCATAAAATAATTCTTTTAAAACTTTTTTATGATCTGTCTTATATTCTTTTTATATCATTTTTTTATTAATATTAATATTGTTATTATTATTAAATATTATTATAAAAACAATCTAGGAAAAGGAGTTATGTTGTCGTAAGATAAGATGTTATTTTATTAGCATTTTTTTTATGTATATACAGGGAATTATAATATAAACTTACAAATTTAAGTTTTACTTTACGATAGGTCCTTATGGAAGAACATCTTTGCTGAATAGGCGCCTTTTAACTAACCTATTCATTAAATTTAATTCTTTTTCTTTTTAACAACTATTGTAAGCTTTGCCGTTTGTTGGTTAATAAAGATTATTATTAACCATGAGTACGCTTGTTGAGTGATTTAGTAATTTTTAGGACTAAACATCAGATTCACCTTTAGGGACCGCGGGTTCAGTTGTGCCATCTTGGGTTCTCTGAAAGAATGTTCTGCAGAGCCCGGGCTGGCACATCAGAATCACGCGAGTGACATTTTTGTTTTGTCTTGACATCAAAATAATAATATCATTTATATTAAACATTTATTTAAATTTAACTAACAATAAATTAAATCTTTAAATTCAATAACAAATTTTGATCTCCGTTAACCTCCAATCACTCGAATCACACTCGGAGAAACATGTTCCACACTGAGGTGAACGCACCTCCTTCTGTTGACATTTGACAAGTCAAAGTCTTCAAGTGTCGCTTGTCACCACTGTCATGTGGAAACGGTTAAACAACTTGAACCAAAATGAAGAGATACATTTAAATTTGAAAATATTAATATTAATAAAATTATGATTTAGCAAGTTGTAAATATCCCGAAATATATAATTTTGGGAGTGAGGATGACCAGGAACTTGTTGGATACGTTGTGGACAGTAGGTAGACTTTTTCATAATTATAATGTATATAAAACATATAAATAAAAAAAACCTTCAGTTTTTTTTTACTTTGGCCTTCTGCGTTTTACTTTCTTCATATCAAATATTGCATTCTAGATTCAAATTTCAATATATCTTCCACAGTCACCCTCTAATTGTAAATTTCTTTAAATTTTAACTAATTTGTTAACCTTTTTTCAATTTTGTGAATAGTGAGGGTGGCATGATTCCTTAATTCCACACAAGCTAACTTGCTTCTGGAGATCAGATTTGATTTGTAAGGGCTTATCCCACACTCACTATTCCCAATACCAGTTTTTTGTCACTTTGTTTGTTGCTTGTAATTTTTAGTTTGTTCAAACAATTGTATATATACTATTTTAACTTTTGACTTAAAAGTCTAATTCAGATTTTATCATATATTTTTTTTAAATTTTTTTAAATTGTAAGTTTACATCCACAATTTTTGTAGATGAGCACTGATGATGGCAAATAAGCCGAAAGCGCTTTGCATTGAATAATAAAAAAGTTTTGCACGAAATACAAGTTTTTCCTTTTTGAATTATTATTATATGTCCAAATTAGAAAAAAAATTCTATTCTAAAGAATTAACAAAAATGTTCAAACCATTAGACTTTATAATTAATAATAAAATATTCTTACCTGATAAGAATTTCGAAAGTGAACCAGGCATTGCAGATACATTCGATGTAGAAGAATGCTATATGTGCATCGGTGTCGATTTTGTCGAAATAATAATCAGTACCATTACTGGCCGTTCGTACTCCTATGAGCTTTAACGATGGTACCTTCATATCTGGATGGGTCTTCAAACAGAATGACAAGATAGAAACGCATATGAAGAACACCGAGAGGACTCCTATCACCTACAAAAAATTGTGTTAATAAGTTTTTTTTTACAAAATTTAACATAAACCTCTAAATATTCAGTATAATTATTAATTTATGTGTAGGTATAACAAAAAGATGTCATCTAAATATTTTGTATGACAAAATAGTAAGTAGCAAACCATATTTTCCAATCTAAAGTCATATTTATGTAATAAAATGTTAGAAATTAGTAGTGGAGATCCTTTAGTATTAGTAAAAAAATTCAAATGGATAAAGTTATGCAAAATAAATATGATGAACCAAATTATATTGTTATAACATATCGGGTCGGTGGCGTAGCGGTCTCACGTTTTTATATTCATTTATAGGCAAGTTTGTGGTCAGAGACAGAACGGCTTCGAGTCCTATACCAGACCATGTGGATTGTTAATTAAATTGCATGGTTCGTTAAAACATTTGATGTGTGCCGTATTATTAGAAATTTAATTTCTGTTGATATGACATGCAGATGATAAAATCGCCATGCGTTACCGTCTCGATGATAGTGGATAAGGTTTTCCAAGTTTTCCTCAGCTGTAAGTCAAACGGTACCATCAATCACCTTTAAGTCGCCCCGGCAAATAATATTATTATGCGTCTTTTCCCCTACACAAGTCGCTCAGTCGACTGCAGGGGTTAAAATTCACTCGTAAGGGGGTGAATTAGGGAGAGTAATATTATATACAAAAGTATTTATTTTATTTAAAACAATTATAAAATATTAGAAAAATTAGAAGAGAGCTGTTTAAAATATCACCAGATCAGTCTATCAATTATATTCTATTTAGACTAACCTCTTAGAAATAACAAACTTAAACCGGTTGTTTAATCTATTTTAATAGAAATTAAATTACTGCTAATATGACACCCGTCAAATATTATAACGAACCATGAAAAATAAAAAATTATGTGGGCTAGTCTAGGATCTGAAGCCGTGGGTGGTTAAACCAATTAACGGCTCGTAAATAAATACCGACCGATACGACACACTCCGATGATATACTCTCACTTGGCCCCATCTTAGATGGGGACTTGCTTATTTTCATGCTATTATTGTAATAGATACGCAATTGCCAAAAACCCTAGTACACTTCAATATTTTTTCTTATGATGACTACCGATACTCTCATACAAAGATTCTCCTCCCGTTTACCAACCTTAAAATGTAAAACTCAAAAAACCCTAAAACAAGCCATTATTTATTGATGCTCACTAGCTGTAATTCAAATTTTCATGTTTATAACTTCAATGAACAGAGACTTTCATGCAAAGTTCCCCCATTTCCTTCCCTTATATTTAAATTTTTTAAAAATTCCTTCTTGGAAAATTCTTAGGAATACTTACTTCGGAAAACAACTACTCTTTTAGCTAATACCGTATCAGGTATTACATTATATCCAACGAAATACAGCAGATGTAAAAAATTAATTTCAGCGCTCCAACTTTTATTTTGCTAACTAAGGAGAACGTTATTCTTGGATCTGTTTTGTCTTTATTAGGACTCATCAGTAAGAAATAAACATTCTTGTTTCAAATTTCTAATAAAAATCTGCAAATGTATCAATTCTTGCCTACATGGATGAAGGATAAAAGAGAGTAAGTAGTCACAAAGTCAAAAAAGGAACACCATCTGCACTTATTAAGTAAAATCAAAGCTCGCTTGCAGTATTCAGATTTTAAATTGTACCAGGATACCAGGATTAAATTGGAGATTATTAAATGATATTTAAGTTCTGGCAGTGTTGGATTCCCACGTGTAATATTATGACACTAATGCATAATCGAGTCTTTAAAGCATGAGCAACGAGTTTAATGCCACGACGCGCAGCAGAGTGGTCTTAACGTTACGAATGCTTTAAAGGCGATTATGTATTGTGTCCTATGATATTTTTTAGTATGAGTGCGTAAATACAATAGTAATAAAAGTAGTAACTATAATAATTTTAAATGAAAAATTGAAATTAATAATTTCCATGCATTTTATCGAGTGGGTAGGTAAATGTTATTTGACATTTCATTTAATTATTAAACGTCATTGTTATATTAAATTAAAGAATTAGCGGCTGAAGCCGAGTTAAATTTATAACCTATCTGTAAAATGCAAGCATTTATACTACAAGGAATATAAAAAGTTAGTATTTATTTATTTATTTATTTAATACATCCAACAGGCTTTATCAGCCCAATTACAGGAGTATATAATATAATATTTAAAAATACAAAGTTTGAGAATACTTACTTAACTAAATTACATTCTAATTACCTAATTTGATACCAATCTGTAACATTGCTCTCTAAATTGGTAAAATTTTAGAAAAATATATCAACAGAATACTGATTAACACTTCCACACATTGTAGTTAAAGGACTGTGAAAGTGATGTTGTGAATTTGGCACTTGAATATGAAATGTTATATTTGACCTTGATGTAATACGTGGGATATGAAAATTAAATTGAGATAGCAGAGAAGATGAATCTATAGAATTATTAATTAATTTATAGATGAATATCAAATCTGCTATTTCTCTTCTTTTTCTCAGACTCACAAAACTGAATTCTTCTAACAATAAATTATAATCATAGTGACGAATAGGATAACGGCCATGTGTTTTAAAGTAAATAAATTTTAAAAATTTTCTTTGGACAGATTCTAATGCACTTATGTACTTTAAATGGTTAGTATTCCAAACACATCTGCAATACTCCAGTTTGCTACGAACTAGTGAAAAATAAACAGAGAAGATGGCTTCTAAAGATTTAAACTTTTTACAGTTTCTAATAACAAAACCCAAGATTTTTGTTGCACTTTGCACAGAATTTTCAATGTGTTCCGAAAAAGTCAGTTTGCTGTCAAATAAGATACCTACATCTTTGTAATTATATATCCGGGGAATAACAAGATTATCTAATTGATAGTCGTATAAGACAGTGTTTGCTTTCCTGGAAAAGGACAGGACTTTGCATTTGTTAGTATTCAAAGATAGTTTATTTACGATACACCAGTTATGTAAGTTTACAAGGTCGTTTTGAAGAGCAATGCAATCTGAGGTATCCTTTATTTCCCTATAAATTTTCATATCGTCTGCAAACAAGATTTTCTTAGAGTTGATACAATGACAGATATCATTAATAAAAATAACAAATAATAAAGGGCCCAAATTCGAGCCCTGAGGAACCCCTGACGTTGACACGAAATTAAAAGATTTGGCACTCTCATATTCAACATATAACTGTCGATTAGTTAAAAAAGACTTAAACAGTGATTGCATACTCTTTGAAACACCAAATTGTCTCAGTTTCAGAAGCAATTGTTTGTGAGACACCTTATCAAACGCTTTACTAAAATCTGTGTATGCGACGTCAACTTGATTTCTACAATCTAAAGAACTAGATATGTATTGCGTAAATGTACACAGATTTGACGCGGTACTTCTGAGCTTCACAAAACCATGTTGGTATTCCGTGATTAAATTTTTTACGTGGGAATATAATATATTAGAAAATATAATTTTAAAAATTTTGGAAAAAACTGAGATTAATGCGATTGGTCTGTAATTTGATATATCAGAAACTTTACCAGCTTTCAAAACGGGACAGATTCTAGATATTTTCCAAATGTCTGGATAGACCTCTTCTTGTAGTATACGATTAAATATGTAAAAGAGTGGTACTGACAAAAAACCTATATAATTTTTCACCAGTTTGGATGAAACATTATCAGGACCACAGGTTAACTTATTTTTTAATTTATTAACTGCGTTGATAATTTGATCTTGAGATATATAACTAATATGAAGAGAATTACTAGGATTTGTATCAACATCATCAAGTATCTCTCAGTATTGTGGATGGAGTACACTCAAAATGTCGATAATATTAATGTTGGTATATGTCCAGAATTTACAAATCTTCGTCACTTTCATGTATTCATCCAAAACAGCAAGCTATGATAAGTGTTAAAAATGGAATAGATTAAGCATCTTATCACAAGTAGCATTCGTTTATGAAAGGAGCGAGCCAATGTTAGAAATTTAACAAATCTTTAGTTTTTACCGAAGAAGATGTACATAAGTTTTACAGTCAGGCTCCAGATAATACGTTTCTATTTTTTTCTATTAAATTTACTTGTTTTTAGGTTAAATTGTAAACAATTTAATTAATTTGACAATTCAAAATAAAATCTGACATAATCAAATATTATTTATTGAAGCGGTTACCTAGCAACCTTCATACGCACGGCGTGCGATAGAGATCCGATTATGCATGCTTTTGGGTTTGTTTCAGATGGTTTATGATACATGAATATCAAAAAACATATTTTTTTTAAATTTAGGGTTTGCTTTAAAAGTATTTATTTTCGTTTTATTATTTAAATAGTACCTAGGTTTTATCGTTAGCCTTGAATCGCTTTGTTTTCAAGAGGCATTGTTGTGGGGTAGTATTTCTGTCAATAGGATTGAGACGCGAAGTCATTTAACTTTTCATATCACTCAGGAGTAATTAATAACTATTTTCTATTTCACTCCAACGAATTCTGTTTCACCAGATTGTGGACCAGACAATAACAATGTGAAACAGAAAATGACAATTATATATGCTACCGAGTGAGATGAATAATAAAAATGGCTGCGCTCATAGAGTCGCACATAGGTATATTGACACAGCATGCACATTGGTATTCTTCTCCACTCCAGTTCATTGGTTATTTCTGGTCCTCTTCATTGTTCTACTTTTAGCTGGGATTATACAAAGAGTACAACATTTTCTGTTTTTCTTTTTTTTATAACTTTTAAATACTGATACTTGCCTAAGAGTGCAGAAACCGTAATCTCTTTTAATAATACTCAGAGTTCATTCTCATTTTGTTTTACTGTTTGTTTTTTCCGAATTAAGTTTAAAAAAAAACAAGTAAACCACATCTAGGTTCTAGCGTTACCCTGAAGTACATTAATCGCTAGTAAGTGTGTCACGTTTTTGCCTGGCAAATTAAAATGTATGTTTTTTAAATGAAACACCTTGTATTTTATTTTATGATGAAATTATTAACACCCTAAATTATTGTAAAGACGAATTGCTACAGAAAATTTTTATCAGGTATGTGTGTGGTTACCTTTTAATAGAAGCCTTGCGGATCCACTCCTGCGATACATGTATTAAATATAACAAAGATCACGTTGAATTAGATGATTTTTCTTTTTAACCGACTTCAAAAAAAAAGGAGGTTATCAATTCGTCGCGATATTTTTTTTTTTTTTTTATGTATGTTCAGCGATTATTCTTTAACACGGTGTTCGATTTCAATGATTCTTTTTTTGTTAGAAAGGGGGTACTTCAGGGGTGGTCCCATATAAATTTGGTCAAAATCTAAAAATTGGGTCTATGAGAAAATTCTCAAACTCTTCATTTTTTATGTATGTTTAGCGATAATGCTTTACCACCTTGTCCGATTTATATGATTCTTTTTTTGTTAGTAAGGGGGTACCTCAGGGGTGATCCCATATAAATTTGGTTAAGATGTGGTGATGGCATCTGCACGTTTTTGAAGTCGGTTTTTTTAAATTTTTAATTTACACTTGTTATTGCTTTTTAAAGGCATATGATAACGCCAATTCAGATACATTTGGAAATCTGCAACTGTCAAATGATGAATTTGTAGAACTAATATTCAATATTGAAAAGTTATTTTAAAATAATTTTGAAGAATTGGCTACAAAAAATAACATTTTTACCACACTTTTAGAATTAATTAACCCAATACCCTTTAGCCATCCATGCTAACGTTTTCCAAAAGAATAAGTTATTTTATTCTATGTTTAATCTCAATAACTAAAAAATATACTGACAATTAGTTTGACAGAATTGTCATTTATTTAAAATTTTAAAAATAATAGCAGTCGGTTGATCAAAATATGAACGGTGATTGGCGAATTTATTTTTTTTGCAGTGTTCTCACTACCTTGAATGGATATGAAATATATTCGTTCAATTGAAGGCAATAGCATACTTTTTCGTTTTGTAATCTGTGCATGGATATTAGCCAATCTACGCACATACTACAAAACGAAAAAGTATGTTATTGCGTTCAACTACGAATATATTTTATATCCATTTTAGGTAGTGAGAACACTTTAACAAAATTAAATCTACAAATCACATTTCATATTTTGGTCACCCAACTCCTATTATTTAAAAATTTTTAAATAAGTGACAATTCTGTTAAACTAATTGTCAATATATATTTTAGTTATTGATATTAAATATACATTAAAATTTTTGTGTAGACTCGATAAATAATAGCATTTTTGTTTTTATTGTGTCCACATTTAAAAAAAAATAAATTTTAATCAAACTACATGATACTAATTTAATTACGAGTATTAAAACTAAAGTCCTGAAAGTTTCGGTGAAGATGAGGACAGAGCATCTGCCTTCCACGCGAAAAGCCCGGGATCGAATCAAGGCCGAGGACTAATTAATTTTTTATGTTTATTTTATTTTATAAGTTAGTCAACTTCGTAAATTATTTTAAAATTAGTTATTTTGTCTAACTGACCTAAAATATTTTTTTAAATTTGTAGATTTTCGTTAGTGGGTCGTAGAAAAAATATACTGACCATATCGAGTGGATTGTTCATATCACAATCAGACGAATGAGTACTCCGCCTACGACGTCGTGCTCAAACTTCGTCTTTGTGTGATTTGGCTATCATATCAACCCTTGTTGAACAAACTACAATTTATTTGTTTTCTTGGTTTAAGTTTTACATCAGAAATAGGAACTAAATTAATTTACTTTTCAAGTTTTCTTGTAAAAATCGATATTACTTTCTCCAAGTACAAATTTAGTACCTACATAAAATAAGTACTAATTATGTAATATCGTGTAATATTGTAATTCAAATTTCACATTACTATAAAGTTTCAAAATTCCTTACTTCGGTATGGTCAGATAAAAATTGAATATATTATATTAATAAAAACTGTCAAAGTATTACTTCTACAAATCTCTATTTCAATTAATAAGAATACATCTAAATATAACCAATATTGTTAAAATAAAAGCACAAATTCTTTATAATTCCAAAATACCATAGTTCCCAGACCTCAGTCGAAGCATTCGTTTATCTAGGTATAAACCCTTTGCGCGAAGAGTAACACTTGCCAGAGACACGGGATACCACTTGATTTGCATCCACGAGCGTGACACAATTCTTTAACAATTGAAGCCCTTGGTATAAAAAGGATCCAAGCCACAATTTTTCGTGAAGTGACTGTTTTAGCTCAAAACATTTGTTAAACGAGGATTTTACTAGCCACATACAAATTATTTTACCTCTAATCCGAAAGATTTGCTATTTTTCGTAATATTTATATTTAAATAATTTTTTTAATTATATTTTACAGATTTAAAACAAATTAAAAATTTAATTTCCCAAAACTTACTTAATATGGCATGTAACCAACCTTATTACGCCAAGGTTTTCAATTTTTTCAATAATAAAAAAAATTGTTTAATCCGGGCCCGACTTTTCCCTTGAATGTAACAGAGATGGCATCATTCCGTCTTGCTTGGTTCTCGACCGCCAGATCAAAGACGCCGACACGGAGTTGTGAAGCTGTATTGTATAAGCTGTGCTTATACCGGCATTGAAATTTACGTTGTGTAGTATAAGCGGGCAGCGGCTTAAACAGTTATTCATTGATAAAAATAAATTGTTTTTGCGTAAAATTCTTCTCTCTATCCCATATCTTACTTCTCATCTTTCGTTGCCTCGCTACGGGTCTAGAAATAGAATATATGGATTGTCGAATTAATGTTGGCATCATGAATATTATATTTTATCAATGACTGCTTATATCTCTGTTATCTCTGGGTTCCAACAATTTATTTTATTTAAGGAGGTCCTTTCGCCACCAATGTTAAATAAAAAATATTAGAATATGACTAAAATTAATTTTTTTCTAATAGTAGATGTCCTTATTTATCTAATAGTGAACTTTTAAATATACCTTACCGTGCAAATTTTTGAGAATTTTTTTTTTTAAATGTGTGTGTTTGTACAGTGTCTTATGAGAAAGTAAGACTTCAACAACAATTTTCTAATTATAATTAATTTTACTATTATTTATTGATTAGATGGAGTAGAAAAAAACTAAAAATAAGGTTTTTGAAATATTTAGGTTTTGTTTTTTACAATAAAATATATAGGTTACCGTGGAATTTATTGAGAAATTATTATTAAAAAATCACAAAAAATTTTCAACTAGGTTACTTGAAAATTTTTTGTGATTTTTTAATATTAATTTCTCAATAAGTTCCACGGTTTACTATATATATTTTATTGTATAAAACAAAATCTAAATATTTCAAAAACCTTATTTTTAGTTTTTTTCCACTCCATCTAATCAATAAATAATAGTATAATTCGAGAATTGTTGTTGAGGACTTACTATCTCGTGAGGCACTGTACAAATACTCACATTAAAAAAAAAAATTCTCAAATATTTACAAGGTAAGGTATAGTTAAAAGTTCAGTATTAGATAAATAAGGACTTCCAACTATTAGAAAAAAATTAATTTTAGTCATAATCTAATAACTTTTTTTTAACATTTGAGGCGAGAGGTGTGGCGAAAGGACCTCCTTTTAAAATTTTATGGCTTATATTTGTGGTTATTTAACAATATGTTTAACCTTCTTTACTTCTAAAGCATACAAATTTCTTTACTTTAAACCTGTTAAATCTCATAGAATTTTCATTATCTCCATCTGGTGCTACCTGAATCCCTTTTAAATCGTATTAATACATTGTGCAGCAAACCACGTTAATAAAACTATTCCCGAGTTTAAAACGTCATAAGTATCTTTTTTTTTTTTTTCGTGGCGAAGTATAATTTTACAAGACTGTTAATTATGCAACATAGAGACGAATCTGCAGAGCACATTGTATGATACCTGTACTACCTGAAAAAACAATTATAGTAGAGTCGCAATCAACACGGAGTAATATTATGACGACTAGAGAGAAGGAGGCGAATCGGCAATGGTCAAATTTCAAACTTCCGTCCTTTTTATAAAGTTCGCGAAACTGACTGTAGTTGGCATGTCGAATAACAGCGGTGTCAATTTTCTGTGTAAGTCAATGTAAAATAAAGTGAGTTTTTAAAAAATTAGTGAAAAGAATCAAAATAATGTGAAAAAAGTACCTGAGTACAAGAACATTATGGACAAAGAACATCAAAGCAAGATTTACTTCGTTCCAGATTGTAAAACAGGATACAAGTCAAATGTAAAACTAAAGAAAATACAAGAAGAAATCAATTCAGTCTTTTTAAAGCTTCTAATATGAGTAAAATAACATATTTATATCCAAATATAATATTTAATGTAAACTAGTCACAATAAGTATCTTACGGAGCGTAGCCCAGCAAACATTTTGGTGTAATGTGACGTCGATACTACCTAAATTATATATAATAAATTTGGTCGCAAAATTAGATTTAACCATAATTAAGTAAAATTTACGTTGGCTCGACGTGGATTCGACATAAGTGGAGAATAAGACGACGTCGAAATTTGGTTTTATTTACCAAAATTGGTAGAATTACATCTAAATCCACATTGTAGTAGCCCAGAACGTTTGGTTAGTAATACCTCTCTAGGGAAATTTGACGTCAGTATAACGTTAATTCGACGTTGATTTAACTAAGTTTAGGTAGAAACTACCAAAATATTTGGAGATGACGTATGCCTCCAAGTGTACGAAAAGAAAGTTTATACTTATTTGGTATTTTTATCTATATATAAGTAGAAATATTGTAAGAAGTCACCAACACAACTAAAACATATACCTAATTCACATGAAAGATTGAAAATAAATAAATGTTGGTGACAAATATATGTAATGTAATTGCGGTGAATATACTGTTCACGCTTGTTGAAATTAATGCGAAGAAAATTTTGTCGTGCATGTTAACAGTTCTACTTAAAAAAATAACAATGCCCTTCCAAAATACTCTCTAATTAAAAAAATATAAGAAAAAAATATGATCGTGTAAAAAAATAATATTAATATTGAGCTAAAACTATGTTACGTTTGTTATGTATCACTTTAGAAAATCAATAATATTTCGTTTTTCGGTATTTTCATTCATATGTTCTAGTTACGCTCATTTTAAAAATTTAAAATTTGGAATCGTACTTCAATTACGTTAAGAAAATATGGCGTATTGTGCGAATTCGACCTAAAAGTTATTATGACTAAGGAAATCTACGTATTTTACAAATACCTTTTACTAAGTTGAATTAACTTCAATTTCACGACATATTAGTTAACTTTACCTATTTAAAGAAATAATAACTTATAGGTTTTATAAAAAATTTACCTATAGGTAAATATAACATATTTAGGTCACGTTGTTCTGCACTTGAGATTTTAGACGTTTCACTTTACGATAAAAATCGGAAGTATAACGATATGATTTATTATTTTTCGAACTCATTTTATTAATTATTTTTCGCACTCATTTAAAGCTCTATCTACACCACACGTAAATTAGGATTACGACTGTAATGGTTTTTTTAAAATTGCCGAAATTCTTAAGAATAATGACGAAGACAGTAGCTGAACAACCTAATTGTTAAAATAACCTAAATAATATTAATTTCACAAATAGGTCATGTATGACTCTTTTTTTAAATTGGTGGTTTTTAGTCGAATTTACTTTGTGGTAGATTTTTCAGGTAATTGCTACATCAAAGTTAATAAATATTTCTTCAAGATGACTTATAGGTCAACTAATTAGGTAGATAAACAGGTAGAATTTTGCTACAATATCGACCTAATATTACTTTAAAGGAGAGTAAATAAAAGCGGCCAAATAGGTTACTATGGAGGCATAAAATTACGTAGAATTTTTAACCAAATCTACCTAGTTGGATATTCTACTATAAAGACGATTTTTAGTTGCCAAACAGGTAGATATTACCTAAATATGGCATCTAATTTTACTACAAAGGAAATTTAACTTTGAAGTAATTGTTGGTTATTTTTTTAGTAGTTTTTCCCTTGCTGATGTGGTTAAAGTTACTTTTAAGCAGATTTGTGTAAAAGGTAGATTTCTTGGTATAATTTACGTAAATTTAAATATAAATTAAAACCGTTTGGTAAATTTACATTAGAGGTATTTTTTTTAGCCAATTTTACGTAATAATTACCTCAATAAGTAAATTCGTCTTTAACAAAGTCGAGTTATAACTAATGTTATAGAAAATGTTTGCTGGGAGTTTATTTCATTTCAAGTTTCTATATTTTAATATTTTACAGTCCTAGATCCTGACTTACAAACAACAATAATTATACATTAAATTTAACTTGTTAGAAAAGAAAATTTATTTTTTATAGAGTTTTATTGTTAGATAAAGAGTTGCTAGTGTTATTTTTTTGTTGAACCCCAATTGTGTCATTGTAAATGTTTTCTATAGGATACTAAAAGCATAGAACAGTGGCAGCATATATATCTTTCCTAGTGGCGATAAAGCACTTTCTGGAGATGATCCTGTTCTATACTTTTTAGAAGATATTATGAAATATTACGAGAATATTTTTACTGATGGTACTGTTAGCAAAATAAATAGGGCAAAGCTAAAACTAAAGGATGAGGTTATACCATGTACATTCTCAAATCTCCCTTTATACTTGTATTACAACAATAAAAAATCTGTTAACTGTATTTTATTTTACACTTAAAACTATATATAGGTTTAATTCAAAAAAAATTTGGCAAAAAATTTTACTTATCAAATTTCAGCATTTAACAAACTTTTTTGAATTTGGTCATACCTACCTAATTTGTATTTTATATAGATAAAATTAAATAATTTATCAATTTAAACATGCAAGACTAATTTATAAATAAATACAACAGTATGTTCTGTGCTTTATTTAGCTATAAACAAGTTTATTTTTAATATTTTCACAAAATTATGTATAATTCCCATAAGAAACCAAGTATTTTGAACACCGTAAGCAGTACCAGCGCACATGCGGTTAATTATAAAAGCTCAATTAGCGTGCGTTTTTTAGGTCCGTATTTTGAGTATGCCAATTCCCCTCCTTATTATCTCTAGTCTTTATACTGTAATGAAGTCAATTTTCATTACTATATTTCGGCCTATTCCGGATATAAATTTTAATTTTTATTTTATTTTAACTCCATGGGTAGACCCTGCATATCAAATTTTGTTTCATTTAAATTCGCCTATTATACCTGAGTAACGATAGCGCGCGCGATCCGCGCACATCGAGTGGGGAACCAGCCTGCTTGGGCATAGAGACTCGGATTCAGAATTCAGTATTAAAATAATTCATTCAAAATCATTCGACTAGCTTGAATTCATTTTTCCGACCTCGTAAAGTCTGCTTTGATATACGCTGTAAAATCATTGCCGAGACCGTATAGTTAGGTACACCGAATTATTGTTTACGTTTTTTTTTCTGTCGTCGGTTCTTGAGCTAAACGTTTGAATACCAGTTTTATTTGATTAAATTATTCCGTTTTCGATTTTATTTAATAGAAATAATAATTGACTTTAGATTTTCGTTAAAAATATTTTGATTTACAGATAAATTATTTAGTTTTGATTTTATTTAGAAACATTGGAAATTAGTTTTGGTTATTAGGAAGTAGAAATTTTGTTTCTATTTTATTAACTACTTAATTTTTATTGCGACCGTGGATTGTGTTTCTATTTTAGAGTAATAGTAAACCTAATTACAGATTAAATTCCGTATACAGTTAATTACTTAATTTTCATTGCGACCGTGGATGTTGTTTCTATTTTTAAGTAATAATAAATTTAAATTTAAATTAAATTCCGTATATAGTAAATTACTTAACTTTTACTACGACCATAAATTTTGTTTCTATTTATTCACAATCTAGTTTAACTTTTTTTTATTATTTGTTTCTTTACTTGGGAATAGAATTAGTTCGAAAGTTGAAAAGTTGAAATAGTATCATTTTTCATGTTTGAGAGGGCTGGTTTTGGCGAGTACACTCATCATAGGATAAATACTGACCCGGTTTAATATTTTGTCTTGTTTGAGCGGGCTGGTTTTGGCGAGTACACTCATCATAGGATTGAATACTAACCCGGTTTTTGATTATTTTCTTTAAGTTACCTCCGCGCCGTGATTAAAATGATAGTATCATTTTTATGTTGAGCGGGCTGGTTCTGGCGAGTGCACTCCTCATAGGATTGATACTATCCCGTTTTCTTATCATTTATCTATTCCCTATTCACTAACACAAGGAGGTTTGTTTCAGTTTCAATACCGACTAGATAGTTGACCAGATAACTTTTTCTACGACCGTGATTTTATTTAAGTTTAATCTTTTTGCCGATTTAACAGGTAACTAGCTAACTTTTGCTACGACCGCAATTATTTGCCATTTTTCTTCTTTAACTGAAATAGTAATTTTGTTTTTGGTTTCGTTTTGGCTCAACCACCGAACCGACAATTTATTAGTTACTATTGCCACCGAGCATCTTTCTTTTAATTTTCATTATACTGTCTGATTGAGACTAATCAAAGTTCATTACTGGCCTATCTGTTTGTTTTTCTTTTTGTTCAGGGTTTTAAAAATACGAGTGAGGGTGGGCGTTGAAATAGTAGTTACAAATTATTTATTGTAAATGGTTAAAATTCAATATATGTGTCAACGTTACCTTGACTGTTACTGAGGTTACTGATCCCTAATTTACTTTCCCCTTTATTTCAGCAGTGAGAAATTCACCACAAGTCACGATTAAAGCCCGTTACTTGTGGTTACTTATTACCTGTGTCTGAGTGACCAACGACCCCTGGAAATGTTCATCTCCATCTGTGCTGCCCGAGTACTTTCGACGCCGTTTCGAAAGTTTGTGGAGTAAACCACACATAAAATCTGGCGCCCGAGAGCCGTCCCGTCAACAGGCTAGAAAACCCCTTACAATACTTGTAACAAAGGAACAATAAGACTTTTACGTTTCCTGATCTTCGAGAGTAGGTAAGCATATCTATTTTAAGTGGCACAAAATTGATCGAAAACATTTGATCAAATACATTTGATCAAAAACATTTGATCGAAAAAATATTTGATCGAATAAAAATTGATCGAAAAGAACAATGATCAAAAAGAAAATTGATCAAAAATAGATTTGATAGAAAAAGCAATTGATCGAAAAACCATATATACATAAAATTCAAGAAAAATGAAAAAAAAAAAAATAAATAAAACAAAAACTTTAATTCACCTAACCTGTGCGGCCTAGAATCATCGCTGATTGCTTCGCAAAAACAAATTTACAAAAAATGAAAAAATAAAAAAATTAACTAATGTACCTAACTTACCTAACTTGTGCTAGAGCAATCAGTTAAATTTAAATAGAACAGTTTAGGTAAATTATTTAAGTTTTTTATTTTACTCCTTTTTTATAATTTTTTTGCGAAGCAAACCCTGCGGATTCAGACCTCATAGGTTAGGAAATCAGTTAAATTGCTCCAGGCCGCATAGGTTAGGTAATCAGTTAAATTGCTGCAGGCCGCACAGGTTAGGTAAATGACTAAATTTTTGTATATTTATTCTTTTGCATAATTTTTTTTTGCGAATCAACCCTCGGGGGCTCCAGGCCGCGCAGCTTAGGTAAATTAGGTAAGTTTTTTATTTTTCTCTTTTTTGTATAATTTTATTGCAGGTACACGTTAGGTAAATTAGTTATTTTTTTTTAAAACCGCGATGGCTCCAGGCCGCACAGGTTAGGTAAATTAATTAAATATTTTATAATAACTAAAACTTAACAATCTTGCCTAAATTACGCAAGAGCAAGCAGTTAAATTTAAGAAGCGCAGGTTAAGTAAATTAGTTAAACTTTTTATTTTTCTCTTTTTTTATAATTTTTTGCGAAGAAAACCTTGATGGCTCCAGACCGCACAGGTGAGGTAACTTTTTAAGTTTTTTCATAAAAAAACACTTAACCAAATTACCTAACTTGTGTGAGGGCAATCAGTTAAAATTAAATTGCTCTAGTCCGCACAGGTTTAGTAAATTAGTTATATTTTTTTTTCAATTTTTCTCATTTTTTTGTAATTTTTTTGCGAGGCACACCCCGACGGCTCCAGGTCGCACAGGTTAGGTAAATTGATTAAATTTTTTTATGTACAAAAACTTAAAATAATTTACCTAAAATGTTCTATCGGGAGACAACTCGACCTTATTGAAATAACAATAGCATGTATTGCCTGGAGATATATCCCAGCAATATGGCAAAAGGCGAAAGTAGTCTACCTTGCCAAAGTAGGTAGGGTCACAGACCAAACGCCAAAGTCATATCGCCCCATAAGCCTATCCTCCTTCCTACTTAAAACACTAGAAAGATTAATAGATAGGTATATCAGGGACGATATACTAAAAATAAATCCGCTCCATCCCAACCAATATGCATACCAGCCAGGAAAGTCAACTGACCTAGCGCTGGACGATATAAACAGGCTGCTTTCAAAGTCAACAGATGACAAAGAAATCGCAATAGCCACTTTCTTAGATATTGAAGGAGCTTTCAACAATGCCTCAACCAGGTCAATAACCAAGGCACTAGAAGGGAGAAACGTCCCAGTAACAATATGCCAATGGATCACTGCCTGTCTAGAGAACAGGATTATTTTATCCACTCTAGGAAAGGCAACCATACAGGCAAAAGTTACACGGGGCTGCCAACAAGGAGGAATGCTATCTCCAATGCTGCGGTCAGTTCTTGTGGACGACTTACTCAAAATATTGTCCAAAGAAGGCTACCAGTGCCTAGGATACGCAGACGACCTAGCAATCATCGTCAGGGGGCGATTTGCAGGTACAGTTTTGGAGCGATCTCAAACATCTCTAAACAAAAAGAGTCTCAGGAATGGTGGAACAACTATCCAAGACTGAGACAGGCCAAACAGTTCATCAAGGAACCATCGGCCAAGTTTACGAAAGACCTACTGGATCAAAAACGTCAAATCGTTAAGGTAACAGTAGGCCTTCTTACTGGACACTGTTGCCTCAAAAGGCACATGAGTGTCATAAATCCAGCAGAAGAAGCAACTTTGTGCAGGTTCTGTGAAGAAGAAGGGGAAACATCATTCCACGTCCTGTGTCAATGTGAAGGCTTGGCTGGAATGAGGTTTCTAACATTGGGCGAAGAAAAGCCAATTGCATGCAACTACATGCGGGAGCCACTGTCAAAGCTACTAAGTCTAATAAAGAAGACCAGGCTAGACGACATACTCTAAAACAAAGTCCCACAATAGATCTGAAAAGGTCGCGGTGGAAAAGGACAAATAACGTCCAACTCCTAATCTAATCTAATCTAACAATATTTTAAGGATAAAATTTGTTAAACGAGATAGCTGTCGTTTTAAATTATCGAAAAATTTGCCACTAATACTTAATTTTGATATCCGCTGAGTTTAGTTTCCCTAGTAGTAGGGATTAGACAACGGTTGCATGGTATTGTTTAATTTTTTGATATTTTACTATATTTAATGTTGATTTTCGATATATTGTCCTTTCGATCTAATGAATTTTCGATCTATTGTCTTTTCGATAAAATGTTATTTGATAAAATTTATCTTCGATTTAATGTTATTCGCTTAAATGTATTTCGATCAAATGCCACTCGATAAAATGTATTTTCTATTAAATTTCCAATTCGATCAAATGTTTTTCGATCAATTTTGTGCCACCCATCTATTTTATATCTAAATGTTATAATAATATTAGTAAAAAAGGAGTAGGGTCTGGCGGCGCGGCATTGAGACCTCCCAATTAACGCTATCAGAAATTAAACCACCAAAAAAGCCCAAGAGCGTGCAAGACTGCAAAAACGCAAGCATGTCAAAAAAATGGTGAAAATATTGAATTTACCAAGTTTTTGATATGTTACCACCAAAAAACACAAAAAATTGGCCTTAGCCAACCAAACGTCTTTTTTGTTCAGGGTTGAGTGGCGAGGGGACTCACCTAAAACAAGCACCCCGGCGGTAAATTACAATTATTTTAAAATAGTAACAAAAAAATAATACAAACAAATACCCCCTAATTTACCCAACCGTGCGCTTATTTATCAAAGTCTTAAAAGGGATTAAAATAAGGGTAGCGCATTGTTACGTGCTGCAAAACTCCCATAATAGTCTGGTTCACAGTGCCATTTCCCTCGAAACCTGTCCTCCAGCACCGAAAATTAGGATTTTGGGCTCATTCGATTCGGAATAGCATCTAGAACATTCTATCAAAATTCCAAGAGAAGCTGAAAAAAAATGCAAAAGTTATAAACAAAGTAAAATAAAAAATAAGGTTTTGGTTTTTTTGAAATATTTTAAAAACTATTTGAGATAATCGAAATTTGAAAAAAGATCCTTAAAGAGCAGGAAATTTCCTAAAAAAAAAGTCCTACCTGCCGGAACTGTACCAACAACCCTTTTAATTTTAATTAAGCGGCGAAAATAACGGTAAAAACGCGTGGTTCGGCTGCCGCGCACATCGCCCCAATCTGACACATGAAATAAAAAAATTATTTTAACTGATTAAATATTAATATTAAGGAATAAAAAAATTTGGGTACTAAGTAGACATATGAATAAACAATAATCCGTAAACAAAAAAATTCACTATTTTTTTATTAATTATGCTTTTGTTAATTAGTTAATTTTCACCATTTTAATGTTAACATAATAACGCTGATTATTTCAAAACAAGAAATCTAGAATTTTTTTTTATTTTTTAAAGCTATTGCTAAAGGGTTTAGAAGAGATCCCCGTTGGAAAAATTCTAAAATTTTGATTTTTCACTTTTTTATTAACAATCAAAGGCATTAAAAAATTATTTAGTACAATATTTTAAAAAGTTAAATAAAAAATAAAAAAATTTTTTAGTATTTATAAAAAAATATTGCTTAAAATTACATTTGTTTATAACAAATTGTTATATAATATATACAGGGTAGCTGTTAAAGATGTAACCAAACCTATAGTGCTTAAACGGTTCAACATACAAAATCAAAAATTTTAGAATTTCAGCTAAATATATTTGCGCATATTTTAGCCCAAAAATTATTTTTCTTATAATTACAAAATTTTAAGCATGGCCGCCATCTTGATTTTTTTAAATTGCAAAATAGGTCATGTGATATACCATTTGAAAGGGTTTAACACCCTGATTACAAAAATGTATCACACATGGGGTTTACACACAACAGAAACGATATTATTTTAAACAATCAAGATGGCGACGATGCTTAAAATTTTGTAATTATAAAAAAAATAATTTTTGTGCTTAAATATGCGCAAATGTATTAAGTTGAAATTCTGAAATTTTATGTTTTGTATGTTAAACCGTTTAAGCACTATAGGTTTGTTTCCATCTTTAACAGCTACCCTGTATAACATATATGTATATATATATATATATATATATATATATATATATATATATATATATATATATATATATATATATATATATATATATATATAAAAAAGGAGATAGTTTTTTCGACCGGAAAATATTTATTTTTAAGTGAAGATAATATCAGGTTAGCGGTCCTAAGAAATAAAACTCTTTTCCTTACTTGCTCAATATTTCGCCATTGTTTAATAGCTTCATCAGGAGCGAACTACAAGATTTTTAAATGAAACAATACACTAATAAAATAATTTAAAATTACTACTTACAGGATTTGAGTCAATCGAATAAAATTTTAAATAAAAACAACATTACACTTAAACAAACTTTCGGACAGTGGACACTAAAAATTTAACAGGTTGATAAAATTAAAAATAAAAAGTGTAGGCTAGAAATAATTATAGTGAGATAAAACTAAATGATTTTTAATATTGTACAGAGTGATACTTAAATTTTATTTAGAATATTACAATAAATGTTGCTTAGTTGGTTTATGTCAGATTTATAATTAATAGTGTTTTTAGTTTTATTAATGTAGTACATTTCCAGAAATAACCTATTCTTGTATTTGTTTTCTTTTCCTAAAATTTTTATCTCCGTATAGTCAAACTCATGTCCCGTATTTATATGGTGTTCCACCGCCGCACATGTATTTTTTTTGGTACGGCAATCGCTTTTGTGTTGAGTCACTCTTTGTCTCAACCATTGTCCCGTTTGTCCTATATAACATCCATTGCACCCTGAACAAGGCAAACTGTAAACAACATTGCTGTTGAATAACGTTGGTGTTTTGTCCTTTACTTTTGAGAATACGTTCTTGATCGTTAGCGGATTGTAAGGAGCAATTTTTAAATTAGGAGCATTATTTTTGAACAGGGGTGTAATACGATGAGTTAACGAGTGTATTAGAGGAATTCTTTTATAAATGAACGTAGTTGGTTTATCTTCATCTGTGGGACCATCGTACAAGTTAGTGTTGTATATTAACTTCTTTAAGATGTTCTTTGGATACCCGTTGTTTACAAAACTGTCAAAAAGCTTCTTGAAATTGTCTTGAATAAAGTTATCATCGCTGATGTGTGAGATTCTATTTTTCATAGCAATTACAGTATTGAATTTTTGATTTTTTGGATGGTTAGAATAAAAGTTTAAAAATCTATCAGATGCTGTTGGTTTTTGGTACCAATTTAAACTTATTTTTTGTGTTTCGGTACGTATTACTTTGGTATCTAAGAAGGGCACAGAACATTCATTCTCAGTTTCTATTGTGAACTGTAATCTATCATTGAAGGAATTAAATATATTCAATGTTGTTTGTATTTTGTTGGCTGGAACAGCGCTGATCATATCATCTACGTATTTATACAAGAAACGTAAATTAAACGGTAACATTGGAATTACACTATCGAGTAACTCATCTAACACTATTGTAGCTAAAATAGGACTTATAGGAGAACCCATTGGAGTTCCAAACTTCTGCCGGTAAAAAATATTATTGAAACTGAAGTAGGTATTATTTATTATGAATTTGGTGAGAATTAAGAAGCTTTCTTTGGATAAAGTAGTGTGTTTTTCAATAATATTCCACCTCTTTTGTAAAATGTCAATTACCAAATCTGTAGGAATGTTGGTAAACAGTGAAACGACATCCAAAGAGATCAGAACATAATTGTCAGGTAAAGTAATACCTCTTACTGAGTTGGCAAAAGAGAAAGAGTCCTGAATATTGTAGTTGGTTCGATCTATTAAAGCATCTTTTAATATGTTGGAAAGAAATTTTGAAATTTCATAAGTAGTGGAATTTATCGAACTGACTATAGGGCGTAGAGGTACATTGGGCTTGTGAATTTTAGGTAGACAATATAATTTAGGAAAAGATGAGTTATAGATGGTTAATTGCTTGGCTTTTTGTTCGGTCAATTCTTTTTTTTGTTTTAAGGTTTTAATTAGGTTATTGTAATTATTTTGAATAGACGTCGTCGGATCTTTATGCATTTTTTCATATGTAAATGTATCACTTAAGAGCAAGTCAGTTTTTTCGATGTAATCATCTTTATCTATAGCCACTGTGCAACCACCTTTATCAGATTGCAAGATATATAACTGAGGGTTATCCTTTAAAAAGGACCTAGACTCTTTAAACAATTTGTTGAAAATAGAGGGTTTCTTGAATTTATCTTGTTGTAAAAAATTGGTAACTATATTTGTTGTTTTACATCTAATCGTATCTTTGATTTCCGTGGGTGCAACATCTATAATGTTTTCAACGTCTGCCAAAAATGTGTCAAGCTTTAAATCAGCCTTAGTACACTCTATTCCAAACTTCGGTCCAAGAGATAGAAAATCCGATATATGTTCGGGAATGTCTGTGTTTGATATGTTTTTAAACCATTTACTGTTATCTTTAAATGCTACTTTTATGTCGCTTGGGACGTTTAGTTTAAGTTTATTAATTTTGCATATGTTTTTTTGTTTCACGTCTTTATGTTCACGATTATACGAGTTTTGTGACTTTGTTTCAAATTCAACTAAGATGTCTGAAGGAATTATTTTTTTGATTTGTGATTTTATCATTTTAATATTGTTGTTAATTCTAGAAATGTTACTACAAGTTATTTTAATTTCTAATGTTAACATTTTACTACATACATTTAAAATAAAATTGTCTACTTTTTTGTTAATAGTCCTGTCATTGTTTGCAAATAACAAACAATGAATCTTTTTGACACTGTCTTGAATATGTTTAGGAAAAAGTCTATCATTTCTGCATCGAAGTAGAAATATTCTTCTGTTGTTGTTTTTGGCCAGTTTGATGTTAAAACTTGCCCACTGTTTCATTAGTCTCATAGTTTTGATACCGTAGGTTCGACTAATGTCTTGATAGAAACCCATCATTAAATAAAAAAGGAGATAGTTTTTTCGACCGGAAAATATTTATTTTTAAGTGAAGATAATATCAGGTTAGCGGTCCTAAGAAATAAAACTCTTTTCCTTACTTGCTCAATATTTCGCCATTGTTTAATAGCTTCATCAGGAGCGAACTACAAGATTTTTAAATGAAACAATACACTAATAAAATAATTTAAAATTACTACTTACAGGATTTGAGTCTGACATAAACCAACTAAGCAACATTTATTGTAATATTCTAAATAAAATTTAAGTATCACTCTGTACAATATTAAAAATCATTTAGTTTTATCTCACTATAATTATTTCTAGTCTACACTTTTTATTTTTAATTTTATCAACCTGTTAAATTTTTAGTGTCCACTGTCCGAAAGTTTGTTTAAGTGTAATGTTGTTTTTATTTAAAATTTTATTCGATTGACTCAAATCCTGTAAGTAGTAATTTTAAATTATTTTATTAGTGTATTGTTTCATTTAAAAATCTTGTAGTTCGCTCCTGATGAAGCTATTAAACAATGGCGAAATATTGAGCAAGTAAGGAAAAGAGTTTTATTTCTTAGGACCGCTAACCTGATATTATCTTCACTTAAAAATAAATATTTTCCGGTCGAAAAAACTATCTCCTTTTTTATTTAATGATGGGTTTCTATCAAGACATTAGTCGAACCTACGGTATCAAAACTATGAGACTAATGAAACAGTGGGCAAGTTTTAACATCAAACTGGCCAAAAACAACAACAGAAGAATATTTCTACTTCGATGCAGAAATGATAGACTTTTTCCTAAACATATTCAAGACAGTGTCAAAAAGATTCATTGTTTGTTATTTGCAAACAATGACAGGACTATTAACAAAAAAGTAGACAATTTTATTTTAAATGTATGTAGTAAAATGTTAACATTAGAAATTAAAATAACTTGTAGTAACATTTCTAGAATTAACAACAATATTAAAATGATAAAATCACAAATCAAAAAAATAATTCCTTCAGACATCTTAGTTGAATTTGAAACAAAGTCACAAAACTCGTATAATCGTGAACATAAAGACGTGAAACAAAAAAACATATGCAAAATTAATAAACTTAAACTAAACGTCCCAAGCGACATAAAAGTAGCATTTAAAGATAACAGTAAATGGTTTAAAAACATATCAAACACAGACATTCCCGAACATATATCGGATTTTCTATCTCTTGGACCGAAGTTTGGAATAGAGTGTACTAAGGCTGATTTAAAGCTTGACACATTTTTGGCAGACGTTGAAAACATTATAGATGTTGCACCCACGGAAATCAAAGATACGATTAGATGTAAAACAACAAATATAGTTACCAATTTTTTACAACAAGATAAATTCAAGAAACCCTCTATTTTCAACAAATTGTTTAAAGAGTCTAGGTCCTTTTTAAAGGATAACCCTCAGTTATATATCTTGCAATCTGATAAAGGTGGTTGCACAGTGGCTATAGATAAAGATGATTACATCGAAAAAACTGACTTGCTCTTAAGTGATACATTTACATATGAAAAAATGCATAAAGATCCGACGACGTCTATTCAAAATAATTACAATAACCTAATTAAAACCTTAAAACAAAAAAAAGAATTGACCGAACAAAAAGCCAAGCAATTAACCATCTATAACTCATCTTTTCCTAAATTATATTGTCTACCTAAAATTCACAAGCCCAATGTACCTCTACGCCCTATAGTCAGTTCGATAAATTCCACTACTTATGAAATTTCAAAATTTCTTTCCAACATATTAAAAGATGCTTTAATAGATCGAACCAACTACAATATTCAGGACTCTTTCTCTTTTGCCAACTCAGTAAGAGGTATTACTTTACCTGACAATTATGTTCTGATCTCTTTGGATGTCGTTTCACTGTTTACCAACATTCCTACAGATTTGGTAATTGACATTTTACAAAAGAGGTGGAATATTATTGAAAAACACACTACTTTATCCAAAGAAAGCTTCTTAATTCTCACCAAATTCATAATAAATAATACCTACTTCAGTTTCAATAATATTTTTTACCGGCAGAAGTTTGGAACTCCAATGGGTTCTCCTATAAGTCCTATTTTAGCTACAATAGTGTTAGATGAGTTACTCGATAGTGTAATTCCAATGTTACCGTTTAATTTACGTTTCTTGTATAAATACGTAGATGATATGATCAGCGCTGTTCCAGCCAACAAAATACAAACAACATTGAATATATTTAATTCCTTCAATGATAGATTACAGTTCACAATAGAAACTGAGAATGAATGTTCTGTGCCCTTCTTAGATACCAAAGTAATACGTACCGAAACACAAAAAATAAGTTTAAATTGGTACCAAAAACCAACAGCATCTGATAGATTTTTAAACTTTTATTCTAACCATCCAAAAAATCAAAAATTCAATACTGTAATTGCTATGAAAAATAGAATCTCACACATCAGCGATGATAACTTTATTCAAGACAATTTCAAGAAGCTTTTTGACAGTTTTGTAAACAACGGGTATCCAAAGAACATCTTAAAGAAGTTAATATACAACACTAACTTGTACGATGGTCCCACAGATGAAGATAAACCAACTACGTTCATTTATAAAAGAATTCCTCTAATACACTCGTTAACTCATCGTATTACACCCCTGTTCAAAAATAATGCTCCTAATTTAAAAATTGCTCCTTACAATCCGCTAACGATCAAGAACGTATTCTCAAAAGTAAAGGACAAAACACCAACGTTATTCAACAGCAATGTTGTTTACAGTTTGCCTTGTTCAGGGTGCAATGGATGTTATATAGGACAAACGGGACAATGGTTGAGACAAAGAGTGACTCAACACAAAAGCGATTGCCGTACCAAAAAAAATACATGTGCGGCGGTGGAACACCATATAAATACGGGACATGAGTTTGACTATACGGAGATAAAAATTTTAGGAAAAGAAAACAAATACAAGAATAGGTTATTTCTGGAAATGTACTACATTAATAAAACTAAAAACACTATTAATTATAAATCTGACATAAACCAACTAAGCAACATTTATTGTAATATTCTAAATAAAATTTAAGTATCACTCTGTACAATATTAAAAATCATTTAGTTTTATCTCACTATAATTATTTCTAGTCTACACTTTTTATTTTTAATTTTATCAACCTGTTAAATTTTTAGTGTCCACTGTCCGAAAGTTTGTTTAAGTGTAATGTTGTTTTTATTTAAAATTTTATTCGATTGACTCAAATCCTGTAAGTAGTAATTTTAAATTATTTTATTAGTGTATTGTTTCATTTAAAAATCTTGTAGTTCGCTCCTGATGAAGCTATTAAACAATGGCGAAATATTGAGCAAGTAAGGAAAAGAGTTTTATTTCTTAGGACCGCTAACCTGATATTATCTTCACTTAAAAATATATATATATATATATATATATATATATATATATATATATATATATAATTTTTTAATGCCTTTGATTGTTAATAAAAAAGTAAAAAATCAATTTTTTTTAATTTTTTAAAACGGGATCTCTTTTAAACCCTTTTAACAGTGGCTCAAAAAGATAAAAAAAAATTCTAGATTTCTTGTTTTGAAATAATCAGCGTTTTCTGGTTAACATTAAAATGGTGAAAATTAACTAATTAACAAAAGCATAATTAATAAAAAAATAGTGATAAAATTTTTTTGTTTACGGATTATTGTTTATTCATATGTCTACTTAGTACCCAAATTTTTTTATTCCTTAATATT
This sequence comes from Psylliodes chrysocephalus, assembly GCA_927349885.1. Lineage (NCBI taxonomy): Eukaryota > Metazoa > Arthropoda > Insecta > Coleoptera > Chrysomelidae > Psylliodes > Psylliodes chrysocephalus. The sequence continues at coordinate 69,563,196 of OV651814.1, forward strand.
AATATTTAATCAGTTAAAATAATTTTTTTAGTTCATGTGTCAGATTGGGGCGATGCGCGCGGCATCCGAACCACGCGTTTTTAACGGTATTTTCGCCGCTTAATTAAAATTATAAGGGTTATTGGTACAGTTCCGGGAGGTAGGACTTTTTTTTTAGGAAATTTCCTGCTCTTTAGGGATCTTTTTTCAAATTTCGATTATCTCAAACAGTTTTTGAAATATTTTAAAAAAACCAAACCCTTATTTTTTATTTTACTTTATTGTTCATAACTTTTGCATTTTTTTCAGCCCCTCTTGGAATTTTAATTGAATGTTCTAGATGCCATTCCGAATCGAATGAGCCCAAAATCATAATTTTCGGTGCTGGAGGACAGGTTTCGAGGGAAATGGCACTTGTGAACCAGACTATAAAATTTTGATTTATTACTCCGTGTCGATTGCGATTCTACTATAGTTTCGCTTTACTCGATTGGGGCGTACCGACTTTAAATATTGCCTTTATTAAAAGATGTTTCTACTGTAAACTATAACTGGAAATACGTATACATACGAGTATAACCAGGTATTATTAACGCATTTTGATAATACCCATCACTTAGTAAAATATATAAAACGCCCGTTATCTGTAAAGTGGGGAGAACGGGTTGCCCCACATCACTCATGCGTCTTTAGGTCGTCCAGATGCATATAGGGACAGCCTCTTAGGTTATCCATAAGCCAAGAGGTTACTCTAGATAACCCCATTCTTTTAGTCGCCTCTTACGACAGGTAGATGCGCATTGTCATTTGACGGAAGTTACCATCTGGTAGACTTTTACTATCTAGATGATAAATACCCAAGTGATATTTTATCCTTTCGAACGACAAGGCAGTGAACTACCCTGTATAAAAAAAGCGTTCATTAAAATAATTACCACAGACCACGAAATGGTCACTAAAAGTAATCTATAACCAGCAATGAACTATTTACCTAGGGAGTCCGTTTCAGGTCATAACCCTTATTATTCAACCTCATGAAATCTTGTGCAAACAAATTGCAATTAATTTGGAATCGTGACAAGTTCGCGTGTTGACTATTTCCTTTGCACTGACTTCCATTACGGTCCCTAAATCTATCAAATTATTATTAGCTTTAAGTTTGTTCGCAATTCGTTTCGAGCAATTAGAACAACACAGTTGATTGTGATTTGGAAACCTACTTGGCACGGATGTTATAAGTATACGGGGCTGATTTAAAAAGTCCTTTACGGTTTTTACATATCGTTTATCGCTGTTTTAGTTTATTGATTCTTTCCGAATAGTAAGATTGGTCCAACTCTGCACAATAAGTAATAGTATCCGCATTTATCTCTTCGTTCAAATAAAATCTCTTTGTTGCCAATTATGTTTTTTAGATTGGGAACAAGTGGTAGTTCAAGGGAGTTAAGTCTGGAAAACAGGGAATATCAACGATGAAAAAGTACTAGACTAATTCTCTTTACAAAAATCGAATTGCAAACATCTACGTAGTTGTAGAATTATTATGAGAGTATTGAAGAGTATTGTTACAAAGATTGTCTATGGTTAAAATTTGATATTGACCAAGTATAAGGCTCCAAGGCGCACAAAAGGCTTTTAAATTTACATAAGGAAAGTTTATTTGCATTCCTAGTGTGTTATGATTAGTTTTATGCATGCTTTCTCAATAAAAGGGAAATACTGTAATCGTGAAAAAGTCGGCCTCTAAAATTATATTAAATTTTTTACCTTTTAGAGTACCTAGTTTACGAAAAAGATGTTTTTCGATTCCGTCGATCTGTCTGTCTGTTGACACGATATCTCAAAAACGACTTAAGGGAAAAACTTCAAATTTTTTATACAGATAATATTTCTTCCTGGCTTGTAACTAGTTATACTTTCGGTGAGTTATATACACGGTGAGCAGTTTTAAAAAATAATTCATTTTTAAAAGTCGGCAGATCTCGACTAAAATTAGTATCTGAGAATTTAAGAAGTAAAAAAAAAAAACAAAATAAGTAATAAAAAAAAATTAAAAATGGCGTTAAAAGAAATTGTATTTAATTACGAATGGTCCCATTTGAATGCAAATAATAAAAAGCGTCGTTTTGGTTTGTGCAACTGGACCCCTTTATAGTCTATTTTTATGTATGAGAGAGTGTTAAAATAATAAAGCGTTCGTAATCGATAGCCGTATCACTTCTTTTAGTAGACAGTTAAAATATTTTTTGAAGTTATTCCTCGAGTATACACTTATATTTTTACTCAATTAACCTGCTTATAACTTCTAAACAGCTGAAGTTAAAAAAGTGCAATTTTTTCTAAAATGTTTTATTTTTCCACAAGGTATGTTAAGAACATTGTGTCAAACGGGTTATGTAGGTATAAGGGTTTAAACTTTGACTTTTAAACAACGTTACGTTCACAAATAATAATTTTAATATAAAAACTACTTCTTACCTACAAATCCAAATCAGAATCGAAATCAGAAGATGAACTGTCGCAACCAATATTTACAATGAGTGACTCGATCATTCATCAGTAATATTGTCCAACTTCTACATTTTCTCTTCTTATTTAATCGTATGATTTACTGCCTTTTCCCAGTTTTCAGGCTTCACATTATTTACAGCCTCCAAAAACAACTGTTTAACATCACTCGTTTTAAAAGAATTATTTTTTCTTGAAACTTCCCCCTTTATCTGTGCCCATATCAGTTCAATCCGGTTTACTTCGTAATGATATGGTGGTGGTCTAACCACCGTCATCCCACGATTTTTTGCAATTTCATATTTTTTTAATTTCTCTTTATGAAGGGAACACAAATGATATAGTTCTTTTCTCACAGAACCGGGATGGAACTTAATATTCTTTGAATTTAGCCAATTCTGTAAATCTTTTTTTAACCACTTGGTTGTGGGCATTTTTTCTATAAGTCTCGAGTGATAACTTGCATTATCCATTACTATTATACAGTTCTAAGGAAGAAGATCTATAATTTGTTCGAACCACTCTTTAAAGACATCAGCATTCATGTCCTCATGGTAGTCACCGGTACGAGTAGATTCAAAAGTCAATAAACCACCTTTAACAAAACCGTTTGAACTACCGATGTGTACTATTATTAGTCTGCGCTACTTTCCTGATGGTGGATTTAAACCAGTAGATAAATTATTTAAAAAAGCCTGTCTTCGACTTGTAACAGTTTCATCTTGCCAAAATTTATTTGGTTTATGTCCCCCGTCGATCCTTGTTTCATCTAAATAAAATATATTTCTTCTTTGGTTTTTCATTTATTTTATAGTCCTTAGGTAATTTCTTCTCCATACTACAATATCGCTTCTTTCTATTAAAATAGACTTTCTGAAAAGCTTTTTCCATAAAAACTTATTTCTTTTAAAAGTTTCCATAGTGTGCTTCGACTCATTTCAGGGTAATCCTTATCATCTCGAACCGTGGCATGCACTTTCCTTCGAAGTCTTTCTTTCAAAAGATTTTCTAATTGAAATTTTGGTTTTCCTGAAGCTTTACGTGCTGTTTGAAACTCGCCACATTTCTCTTCTTTAACAACTCTGTAAATCGTAGTTTTCTCAACACCAAGCGTACTACTAACTAATTCCACTGTGTCATCAACACTTTTACATAAATGTTTGTCTGTAAATTATTTAAAACAATTAAATATTAATGTTTTTTCATTAACTGTTAAAGGACCGATTTTTTGTCGTTTAGGCGACCCTTCCAAATTTTCCATGATCACACTAGAATTCACACTGCACCTTGCAAGTTGCAACTAAACGTCATTTAGTAAACTGTCAAGAATACACAACTTGCACCTCCTTACTAAATGGAAAACCTATAATCGCATTTTCGGTGAAATTTGTTTAGAAGGTATTTATGTACTTATAATTCGATTACTGTAAGAAATTCTTGGAATTAAAATAAAACAAAATTGGCAAATAGGTACTTATTGAAAATAATCTTAAATACGGCTATGTAATCTTTAATACACAGGGCTTTTGGCCTGTCCAAACCTTTTTCTATTGTTCTGTACAGCTTTTGTTTATAAAGGACCAATAAAAGACCCAAAACTTGTAATAGCTCAGGTACATTTATTACAATTTTAGAAAATATTTAGATTATTCTGTAAAAATATTTAAAATGACCGTACTAAGTTTTGCATTAGAAATGCTGTTTTATTACTCTATCATACATAAAAATAGACTATAAAAGTAGCCAATCATTATCCCTCAATAAACGTGAAAAAGAGCTTTTTCGATTTTCCTCTTAATCCGACCGGAATTCTCACTTTGTTACCACTTGGTGTTTTTCATCACGTTCTTTACAAAATCTATTTGGAGGAAAGTTCTGGGTAAAACACTTTACCGAATTTTTTTATTTATCTTGCAGAACAAAGAGTAAACTTTCGAATATATTTCATTTTCATACGTATGTGTATAAGAAACATGCAAATCCTTAGCATTAATCAATTATTCTATCGACTCCACTTCCATTTTTAAAGATAGTGGATCAAAATATGCTATTGAATCAATGAACACGCCATTCTACCTCCTAGTAACATAATAATTCAGAGAACTTTTATTATATAATATTGTTCGAACTGCTTTTTTGTATATGGACCAGGCATTGGTTCATCTTGTGAATATTAAATTACTTTCTCTTTCAAAATGCGAAATTAGGTTATATAAGTTTTTCAATTCGCTAAAAAATAATTTTTCTTGAAAAAAATATTAGGAAATCGATAGAATTACATATAACGGTCATCAACTTACCATTTATATGTTTGAATGTGTCAATTAATTAAATTATATCCAATTCAAAAACCAGGGTTAGAGTACCCTGGGTAAAAATTCTTTAAATCAAGGAAAATCAATATTTTCCTAAAAAAACAATAATGAAATCGATGGACAAAAATAATAGTTATTACCTTACCTTCCGTACGTTCTAATGTATTAAATAATTAAATTGCTTGATAAATGTCAATGGGCAATGTGTTATGCAAATGGGAATTAAATGACAGATGACAGTTACTTTCTTTGTTGCAATCCTGTGCTAGGACCTTCCTCAACCTGTGACGTTTTCACTAACAAGCGCATTGTGTTTGAATTATTTTGTGCTGATTTAAAATTAAAAATAAGGACCAAACTTTATTATTGCTAGGTTGTAAGGTTAACCAAATTCTATTTTTATAAGTCAACCTGTCCTTCTTTGATATAAACTTTTAATAATAATGTATATTATTGATTTTAAAATTAGGAAAGGTTTATGTTTATTTGTTTTTGCAACTGGTGACGTAATGAATTTTTAGAAACCAGTTTCATAATGTTTAATAGTATGCAACTGGTTCCGCAAAGTAGATTATTTTGACACGATTACAAAAAATGTCACTTTATATGTAAAAATTGGAAAAATATTTGTACTACTATTATTATAAGTCTAAATATATCAGGCAATTTTGTAATTAGAATAATTAGAAAATTCAAAATCAAATATCAATTCGAGACACGCTAAAATGGTGGTTCCCATCTTATCGAGACTGAGGCCCACAAGGCTAAACTCGTAGCGTAACAAAAACGAAAAATGATTTAACTTGGAACGAAAGACCGAAAGTCGATAGTAGTATTAGGACGTTGAATTTTTTGGTTTGTGAAGCATTGGCATTAATTAGCTTAAACCATGTGATGATTTCCATAAGCCTTGATTTTTAAAACCATTCTATATTGCCTTTTGATTAGGGTTTACAAACTTGTTTAAGCAATTTAATTGGCCCCTTTACCTCTTAAGCCTGCTCATGTAAAATATTTTATTACTTCGCCTGTTTATATAATATTAATAAAGGACAGAACGATGAGCATTGCAACTATGTTAAAAGAAATAAATTGGCTTTCAGTTCAGAATTATGTCCAGTACATGACTGATATTTATTTATAAAATAAAAATGACAGTATTATCGCATCAGATCTATTAGAAAAAATTCAATATAATTCGAAATATCACAACTAAAATAAAAGAAGCCAATTTGACTTTTATCTATGGCAAGCCATCACTAAAAGTTCCCAAAATACAATTTTAATTGAAGGTTTAAAAAAATTAAAATATTAAAAAATTAAAGAAAAACAATAAATGAATTCAAAAGTAACCTCAAACAATACTTGATAAATAAACAGAACGGATATACTTTCTTGTGATAATACTCTTTAGTCCTGCCCTTTTTAAGTATTTCCCTTAATTTATTGTTATTTTACTCCTCGTTTTACCTGCATTTAATATAAATTATTTCTATTTTGAGATCAGGTACTTTATTTTAAAAAATTACTTGATGTTATAATAATAATACTTACTATGTTTAAATTATTAATTGTTTTGCGACGATAGGTTATAGCAATTTATAGCCACAAAACTATTTTTGTATAAAAGTAGATCCATAGAGAGCAATGTTATTTACAAAGGACTTTTTTCAACATACAAATAAATGACAACTTTATATTTAAAATAAAAACACAATAAAATACCTTGGTAATAAGGTAAGAAGATTAATTTCTAAATTTTATTTATTGAGGAAATTTATGACTAGAAGTTGAATATATAATCCAAAATCGTATAATAAAAATTTTCTACAAAAAAAAAAACAGCATTATATCCTACCGTTGTATAAGAACATTATATTATCTATCTTGCTGTACCTTTATGGAAAGCCTGAATTGAGATAAACTACAAATTATTTGCAATAACTATCAAAAGAAGTATACATTTTTAAATAATTTGACATTTAAGAGCCATTCACACATCACAGTTGACATCTTGATACTTGACAGACACAGCCAAGCATTATTCTGATTTTTGCCAAATAAAATGGCCGGTTAATTATTCTATGGGGTTGCGACAGAGAGCCAATAAATTTGATGAAGGTGTTTTTGTGGCTAGAAGCGAAATAGTAGTACGCTTAAGTTAGCACCGCCATAAAAAAGTCATTTTTAAGAAATTGCTTATATATTTTTTATAAATTGGCAGGCTTGGCTACTAATTTCGAATAAAAATAGCCTCCAAACTGGCTATGATTGCAAGTATGAAGGTCGCAACCCGCATTAGAAATTTCACCTTTACTATCAACAGCTGTTGTTTGACAGGTCAACAGAGAATGTTTGCAATTTATGGAATTTTGAGAATGTTAGGAATGTTGATTTAGAAATAATTGAAATTCCTAAAATTGTAACATAAGAAATGCATATGCGGATTTTAAGAAAATTGATTATAAAGTAGTAAGGATGAACCGAAAATTCTAAAAATCAATAGGGTTCTAAGTTAGAAGTAATTATTCAAGAAAATCAAAACCGCAAGTCAATCAGAACTTTTGTTTTAATGTTATCGTGCCGGCATACATACATACAGACGACCAGACCTAAATTATTTTTTGCATTTTCGGAAATTTTTCCGTCTGCACGAATGCAATACTGAGGCACCATAGGAAGGGCCTCAGTAAAAATCCCCCTACGAATTTTTTATATTGATCATGTAATTACATCTGGTATAGAAACCGACCCCGACAAGATGTCGGCTATGAAGAACATGATTCTACCACTCAAATTTTCGTACAGACTTGTTCGTGGTATCGTAAATTCATTCCCAAATTTTCCAAGATTACTCCACCTTTAACGGACCAACTTAAGAAACATAAGATATTTGGTTCGTTGCTTCCAAACTGCAATCATTTGAGTGCCTGAAAGAAAATCTAACTAGTGCTCCTTAGGACTCATTCACGTCATTATGCTTAAGGTGCGGTTCTAATCCATGGGAAGGGCGTTAATGACAGACCTATAGAGTTTACCAGCCGCCTATTAATTGGTTCCGAAAGTTGTATAGAACGAGAAGCCCTAGCCGCTGTTTGGTGTTTGGAGTGTCGAAAAGGTTCAGATCACCAACCTCTGCAATAGCTTCTCTAAGTGTGGACTCCAACAGGTTATATCGCTAGATGGGCCATGCGTATTGAAGGACTTAAACATTAAAATAGTTTATACACTAAGAAAATTAAACTTTGTAGTTGATACGTTGTTGAGGCTATTTTGTAATTATGATTATTCCGGTTCTTGCAATGTTTGTTTCGTATTAGTCGAACTCCCGAGTTTTAATGTCAATTAGTTCCGAGAGAAACAGTAAGGAAATGCAAATTTAAATAGATTCATTAATGAACCCATTGGAACTTTTTAGAATATCAAAGCGCGGGTTTATTATAAACAATGGCATTCTTTATCATTGGGATGCAGAAAGTGACATCGAATAGCACCAGATAGTCATCCCATCTAGTTGTCGAGAGAAAGTACTACACCTGCATCATGATATTGTTACGCTTCGTATAAATTCATATTTTATTTATTTTATTTATTTTTTTAATAACATCCTGTACATAAAACTTTGTTTAAGTATGTCGACAATTTGTTTCTAATCGCAATCATGTGCAAGGTTGATTATTTAATAATTATTAAACATTAGTTTGATAAAAATAAACTATGAAAAAGTTATAAAGGCAATGTCGAGGGGATGCGCACTGCGCAGGACTTTTTTCCACAGGGAAAGATCCTCATCATAGGAGGCCCTTCTTGTAGGAGATTCCCAGTAGCAGGTCTCTATAGTTCAAATTAAATGTCTTTTTTTATATTTTGAATAATTGTGTTTTGAAGAGTTAGCTAAGGATCGGTAATAACATGTGCCCCAAATATTAGTGGAGTTAGTAAGTTTATATTTTTGTGTACTTGTTATTACATTGAGCCCAAATTTGTGTGTGTCGAGCTATGACCTATTTTGTGTTCTTATTTTAATTATAGTATTATATTTGTTTTGAAAAAACATTGTGTTTCCTTCAGCTCTTTTACAGAGACGAGTTAGGTTCTAACATCACGAAAAAAACTCCTATACAGTTAAGGACTACGAAGCCAAGTTTAAGGCAATAGAGTCCTTACACGATTGAGGTTTTAATTTGTATATGTTGCTTGGTAACCTCCGGGACACAGATAGTCCCATAATTATTAAAGAGCACGTAAAACGTAACATTTTTATTAAAAAACATACTTAACGTGACAATATGGCTACAGGAGGTTACTATGGTGTCAAACATAGCCTTCAAAAGATGTCTACAAAGTAATATATCTTTAGCATGCAACGATTTGTAACTAAACATATAAAAGTTTGCACTCAATGTCAGCGCCGCTATGACGTAATTAATTTAAAACCCTCAGGTTTGTTGCAAACTCCATCACCGGCAAAACGTGTCGAAATCATTGCCATATATTTGTTTGGTCCCTTATCCGAAGAGGTAGTTGAAAGGTATCACGTGAGTAATATTATTCCTTTTCATAAGCAAGATTTTGCTCTAGCAACTCATCTTCTTTAGTTCCGAGAAGAAGGTATTCTCTACCACATCGGAGGACCGTCGATGTAGTCCAGAAGGGGAGAGTGTAATGCGATGATATGCCCAAGACTTGTTGACCATCTGCAATGCGGCATGAACGGTCAACAAGTTGCGAGAACCACGGCGCCATCATTTGTCAAGCCTAGGAAAAAGTCCAGTTCGGTTTAAGATGGAATAATAAAGGCGTAACCGCGGTAACACAAACGTTTCGATTTTATTTTCTTTGTTATTTTTTTTTGTTTTATAAAAAATAAATATACCTACCAAGATCTAACAATTTATAAAATAAGTTAAATTAGCGTAAATAAAAATATAAAATAGTTCCATCAAAAATTTTCTAATTTTTAATTGTGGAATTTTACAAATTTACAAGAGCCAGTAACCAGGGAGCATCCACCCAAAAAAAAAATATTTTAACTAAATAACTTTTTAAATAATAATATTTTAGGCTCAAATTTTGTGATATTGCTTTGATATTGTCTTTGTTATTAGAATAATAAAAAAAATATAAATATATAATTTACTGATTTATTTAGAATAAATACAAATAAGTACAAGTACAAATTCGGTCTTTGTTTATGGTACAATTTTAACCAAATTTTAGGAGTTTTTACATGCTTAAGGTGAATGCTGCACCCCTTTTAGTTTTCAGACAAGGTTATGTCAAAAACTAATTATGTTAAAAAATTAAAATTTTAGCAAAATAAATTAGGCAATAATATCTAGAATTTTTATACATTTTATAGTTTCAATTCTTTCCAGTTTCCGAGAAAAAAATCAAAGGGCTTTAAATTTTGAAATATCATATTAAAAATACATTCCTCAAGAGCACTATTCTTAATATAATCTTGAAATTTGAGCTATTAATGTCTTGTTACTGATTTTTTAAAATTCTCCAAAATTAGTGGCTAGAACGCCTCGTTAAGTGCTGTCTTCTGTTGTAACGCGACTGTAACTATCGTATCGTACACTCTCAGTCATCATTCCTTTCCTGTGATGATTTACAACCAGTTTACACCAGAAAATAGCACTTAACAAGGCGTTTTAGCAACAAATTTTGGCGAATTTTAAAAAATCACTAACAAGACATTAAGAGCTTAAATTTCTGGAATAGTACTGTTGAGAAATGCATTTATTTTCATTATGATATTTTAAAATTTAAAGTCCTTTGATTTTTTTCTCAGCAACTGGATAGAATAAAAACTTTAATATATATGCATATTCTACATATTATTGCCTAATTTATATTGACGAAATTTAAATTTTTAAAAAAAATTACTTTTTGAGATATCCTTCTCCGAAAATTATAAGCGGTGCTGTAATCAACTTAAGAAGGTATGCATATTTTTTAATATTTATTTTTACTTTCCTTCAATTATACTACTCCCAGAACTTTATTAAAATGTTATAATTTTGTTTATACTTTTTTTCCACTTATACAGTGTGTCTACTTAAGTTGGAACCATATGGAAAACATTTTTATTATTGATTTTAGGAAAACAAGTTATTCTTGATAAAAAGTCCTGCATGACCCAAAACCTAAAATACAGTCATCACATATCAAATTTTTCAAGCCGTATACGAGGTTTGTCAAAAAATATGAATTTTGCTCAAGAGTAAAGTACGTTTATTTTTGACAAAATCGAAAATTTTCATTAAGAAAAGTTGATTAGAATTGAATATTACATTCAAATGTGCAATTACACCGATCTATCTGAAAAAACAGATTTTCTTAATTTTTATAAACTCTACACCCTACACATTGATTGTAAATATCTGAAAACGTTATAAATTACTTTAGCTACTACAAACATGATACGCTTTCCTTTTGTTGATGTTTGTAAGGAATTAAGCAAATTTCTTAATCAAAATTTTCGATTTTGTAAAAAAATAAACGTACTTTACTCTTGAGCAAAATTCATATTTTTTGACAAACCTCGTATACGGCTTGAAAAATTTGATATCTGATGACTGCATTTTAAGTTTTGGGTCATGCAGGACTTTTTATCAAGAATAAATTTTTTTCCTAAAATCAATTATAAAAATGTTTTCCATATGGTTCCAACTTAAGTAGACACACTGTATAATTACTATACTACATGTCCCATTATTATGTCATTAAAAATAGTTTGTAACATCCTTGTGTAATCCTTTTATTTTTCATTTATATCATTTTCTCTATATTCCTGGAGTAAACGAAAAAATGTTCTTGCACTTTAATACTTTTCGTTTATATCAGATAAAAAATAATGTACTTACTTTAGCTGCTGTCGACGAATAAGGTTCATCGAACAACGACCAAATTTTCGGTTTTATTAGCTGCCACCACGACAGCGTCCCTCTGAAATAATCCTCTTCAAATCCAAATTTTCTAGCTATTTCTTCATCACTCGGTTTTTCCGTATCTAAATCTAACCTATCTAAAACTGCTAGGGTCTCTTGCGTATCTCTGTGCTGTAAAAAAAAATTTATTTAGTGAATTGTTTAATGTTAAATATGTTAAATTAAATAACAATAATATGTTATTAATAATATTAATCTTATTGAAAATAAAACTATTAAAAATATATCAATAACATTAATAATATTTTTTTTAATTTGGTGTCAGCGACATCAACTACTTAGGTTTATAGCCTTGCGTTCTGTGTGGGCTTTATTACTGTTTTTCAGCGCCACTTTAGGAACAGAACTGTTTAATAGAACCCAACAGTGAATGGTCAAGTGGAAAAGAGTGGAAAAAAGTCAAGCTAACGCCTAAAATTTTTATTAATCCATTTTAAAGAAAATTAAATTAATTATGAATTAGTGGTATAACATACAGAGCATTCCATTTAGAAAAATTGAGAAAATCCTATCCTCGCGATTTGGCATACCCTATATACAACATAGCAAACGAATGAAGTCTATTTACATTGTTTGACGATGTGAAAACAATCAAACATGTGTAACTACCTACAGGGTGTTGTGTTTTAAAAAAGTATAAGTTTGGTCAGCCCCTCGCTTATGGACAATCCTCTATATTTAAGAATTGTTAAATATGGTCATACAACTTTTATATTAAAAATGTCTTTATATTTCCAACAAAAAAACAGCTATCGATCTTGTACGCATTGGTGGGGCACCTTATCTAAATTTTGATAATTTTATTTGGGGTCTGCATCATTCTATAATTTCACAATAAAATTAATTGCTTGGCAAAACTGCAAAATTTTTTAAAACCATTTAAGAGTTAAATACAGTATTACCAGATTAAAACAATATACAGGGTTTTTTATTTTAAAAATAAAAATTTTGTATATCTTGTATAATACATATATTGTACCGCAGCGCCCTAGAGTGTGTTGCGGTCGTCGTAAGTAAAAGTACGGGTAGACTAGTCCAGAAATGTCTGAAAATATCATTACTTGTCAAGAAAAATCTAGACGACAGTTCGAGAAGGTTCGAGAAAGATCAAGCAAGCTATATAAGTCGATGATACTGACGTCAGGTTTCAGTTTTATAATAGATGTTATACAGTGCGTCCATAAAGTATCACATAAATTCATTATTAGTTAAATAAAAAAAATAATATTAGAAATTCTAGAATCAAGTCGATTTTTGATTTTAATTTACTATTTTTCAAATTTTAATCTAATATATCACCTTCGTGTGATCACGTCATCACCATATTTTTTTTTTCAATTTTTGGATTGCCCTTGCTAAGCTGATTCCAAAAATGTGTAATACGTTGCTTCAAATTGGTACAAGGTGATCAAAAATGCAAAAAAGTCAAGTTACTTACAAAATAATAAATAAAGAATAAACGTAAAAAATACAATAAAAGAAATTACTAATAATAATAATAATAATAATAATAATAATACTCTCCCTAATTCACCCCCTTACGAGTGAATTTCAACCCCTGAAGTTGACTGAACGACTTGTGTAGGGGAAGGGACGGCTATTATTATTATTTGCCGTGGCGCTCCGGGGCGACTTAAGGATGATTGATGGTGTCATTTGACTTACAGGTGAAGAAAACCCGGAAAACCTCACACACCATCATCGAGACGATAATGTATGGTGATTTTATGTTATGTTTATGTTTATGTTACGAAAGTTGAATTATTTTATAGTTTATTTATTTAAAATACATGTACAATTTATTTATGACGTACTTATTAATTTATATAATACTTAGGCACTATTATAACTCACAATTTAAATTTATTTATTACAATTTATCTTTATAGTCCAACACTTAAATTCAATCTTCTTGTCCGTCGACAACTCGCGCTATTTATATAAAAGCCAACTTTGTAACAGAACTCTCTAGGCTTTCCACAATGATCGAGAACTGCCTCTCTATGACTCATACGCCGCGGCATACCTAAAAGATTCCTGTTTTTCGACCATGAGTTAGGTGGCAGGCTTTAAGGTCGCTTGCTAAACATGGTTGGCTCCGCGTCACATGACGTATTGTTATACAACTACTTAAATAAACTATTAAAAATACCCTGCATTATTTTTAACATTGTATCTAACAGCTTTTATTAGTGTTTCAAGCCCCTGAACCATAAAAATATTTTTATTGTTTGAGAGTATTTTTTACCATTTTTTTCATTTGACGTTAAAAAATGGCAGTAACATTATAATACAATTCTGTATTGTTAGTGGGAAGGTACGAGAAGGTACTTTTACGTGAAACTATCCAAACAATTTATCATTTGCAACTTTTTTACAAAATGCCTTTAACCGAAAGGATTGAAATATTAATGATGATTGGTATTGGTGATAAGATGAGGACTTAACAAGAGGTATAACAGTTATTCCATGAAATGCACCCAGATCGTGAACCTATTTCACAATCTATGGTAGGCAGAATAGAACGAAAATACAGAGAAGTAGGATATGTGAGGGATGCAGCAAAGCAAGGTAGACCAAAAATTAATGAAAACATTTAAAAAAATCTGATATGTCCAACAAATGACTTTCCTATCTTGTTATTACAGGCTTTTTTCGGTTATTTTAAGCAACCTAATGTAGCACCTCTGTAAATGTTTTGAGGTTAACTTAATATACGGAGTGGCCCCAAAAGTCTGGAAACGGCCAATTATCTCGTAAATTGCTAAACCTAATTATACAAAATTTGGGTTATACCTATTTTGGAATACGGAGATTCCAAATTTGATATTTGCAATGTCGCCAAATTCACCGTTTCTCTTATATTATTACTCACTTTGGTTTTTCAAATTGATCACCCTGAATATTCAATCATTATTGGAATTTCCTATTCAATACTAGTTCAACCATATGTAACACATGATTTTATGTAATCTGGAAGGTCTTAAATAAATAAAACAATCATGAAAAAATGGGGTAAACGCATTCTACCATCGGTTAGGGTACTGTTAACTCACAAATGGAGCACATTTTGAACACTTAATACAGTAACCATTATGTTTAAAATGTAATAATCTTTTAATTGTTATGTTTTAATGTAGTTAAAAATAGTTTGTATTAAAAAATTTATTGAGAAAATTAGGCGTTGCCAGACTTACTTTATATATTTAAGACCTTCCAGACTACATAAAATCATAAGTGCTACATATGGTTGAACTCGTATTAAACGGGAAATTCCAATAATGACTGAATATACAGGGTGATCAATTTGAAAAACCAAAGTGACTTATAATTTAAAAGAAACGGCAAATCTGGCAACATTGCAAATATCAAATCTTGAATCAGCGTATCTCAAAATAGGTGAACCCCAAATTTTGTACAATTAGGAGTAGCAATTTACGAGATAATTGGCCGTTTCCAGACTTTTGGGCCACTCTGTATACATTTTCCACATACATCTAACTCGAAACATTTTGCTATATATATTCATTGCCAACGAAAATACTGAAAAATTATAAATATTTTTCTTTTCCTCCAATTTTGCCATTACGGTCCATTTTAGAGATAGATATCGCACATATCTTATAGTTTAACAATGTTCTTAAAAATCATAATTTATTATATTTTGTAAAATTTCTCTAATACGGACCATTTTAGGAAAATTTTGTATAGAACAAAAAATATAGAAAATAATATTAGAAGTAACTTTTATTTAAAGTATTTTCTTCTCCAAACGTAAATAACAGATATATTTCATAAAATATAAAAATGACCCCCTATAAAGGAACCCCAAGATGTTCCGACTCTGCCCAAAATCTAATCCGTTCACCTCAGGTCGAAATAAAGCATAAGTTTAAAATGTAAGGTTTGTTTTTTGTTCGTTTTTGAGTTTTCTTCAAAATTTACATTTTTTTCACAAATATCTCGAATACAGTCCATTTTAGAGAAATTATATATAGGACAAAAATTATAGAGAATTACATCACAAACAACTTTTACTTGAACAATTTTCATAAAAATTTGATTTTTTTACATTTTGTCAAATTTCTCGAATACGGATCATTTAAGGAACTTTTTGTATAAAACAAAAATAATAGAGAATAATATTAGCAGTAACTTTTATTTGAAGAACTGACTCAAAAAATATTGACTATTTATATATCAATTTAACAATTTATGTAGAAATACGAGGTTAATTATAGAACGCCTATGTTCCAATTTTTCAATTTTAAACTCGTTTCTAATAGTTTTAAACAAGACAAAGACTAGACTCGTACGATACTTTTTGAAATATAAGTATTTAATAAATTTATTTTGAATGCTTTCTAAAATTTGTATTAAATTTTGTTGCTTAGGGTCCCATACAGTGGATGCATATTCTAATTTACTACGAACGTAAAAAAAATAAATTTGTAATTGAGTATGTGTCCCCAGTCGTACGTTTTAGAAATCCTAATAATTTGTTAGCTTCTTTGGTAATATTATGGATATGCTCAACAAATTTGAAGTTATTTTGAAAAACTATTCCCAAATAGGTCATTTTTGTTACCCTCTCGAGTGCTGTTTATGTAGATAAAATTTTGATGAATGTAATTACCTTGCATTTGGAAAGATTAAAATGTAATTTATTTTCTAATGACCAATCCGAAATTGAGTCTAAATCATTTTAAAGGTCTAGATAATTATTAAGGGTGGATATTTTTTAAAAACCTTTAGATCATCTGCATACATCAGGCAGTCTGATGTAATACGTAGAGGGAGATCATTGACAAATATTAAAAAAAGTAGAGAGACTAAATTGGAGCCCTGAGGGACACCAGAGCCTGCAAGGATTGTATGAGATACTTCACTACCAAACATTATGTACTGAGACTTCAGCTTTAGATAAGACGAAAATAATTTTATTAGGTGATCGCTAAGACCATAATATTTCAATTTAGCTAGGAGAATATTGTGATTTACCTTATCAAAGGCTTTCTTGAAATCAGTATAAATACAATCGACTTTTTCACGAGAATTAACACATTTTGATATTTTATTGCTGAAAGTTAATAAATTTGTATCTACAGATTTTTTACGACAAAATCCGTGCTGTTCGGTTGATATATATGTTTGAAAGTGGGCATATAGTTTATCACATATTACAAATTCAAACAGTTTCGCTGTACAATTTGGCTATGGGACGATAGTTTTACCCATGTATCTGCGTCGTAAAAGATTGCTGTATCATCAGCAAAGCTTATTATTTTTCCTTTCGAGTTACTTCAAAATGGTAAATTTTATAAAGAATCTTTATTTGCTTAGGATCGATCACCTATTATATTTGATATTTTATTATATAGTAACCTGTCTAATAAGTAACTTTTAAATAGATCGAGATATGTCTCTTATTCCTGTATCTTCCAAGATCTCCAATATCTGATCATGAGGTAGAGTGTTAAAATCCTTAGCAAGATTGAGGAATACGCATAGACTTAGCTTTCTTTTATTTATAGCGTTATATGTTTTTCTTCATTTGTATAGTAGCATCATTAGTGGATAGTCCCTGTCGAAACCCAAATTAACTTGGCAACAATATTATATTATATTATATTTGTGGCTGCAACCGATTTCGAACACACCAAAAGTATCAGGTAAATTTTACTTTTAGGAATTAAGCGGACTGTCGGACTTGACCCCTTAATAGCCTATTAAGAAGCCTCTCGGATAAATAATTATTATTAATATTCACTGACATGAGCTGAGAACCGAAGTCGTATAAAGCTCATATTATTAAAAAAAATTAATTAAAAATAAACAATTTCTTTTTAAACTATAAGTTATTATTGTTAAAAAAAATGAAAGTTTACAGACAATAAATTACGTTAAGTTACATTACTTAATTTATTGTGATTATAATTTATTTTCTCTATACAGATATATGTATACAGTATACATACCTAGCCTAAGGAATCAAAGTTGTTTTTAAACGTTATCAGGTAAATTGTTCCAAACAGAGAAAACTCGGTTTAAAAGATAATTTTGCCTAACTCTATAGTTAATATATTTCCTTTTTTAATTTGAACATGTGCCCATATAGGCTCAGGTCAATATTTAATAAAATAAATCCGAAAGATCGACACCGAACATAAGCCTAATTGCCCGAAAACAAACGATTAAATCATCACGCAGTTGACGCTCACTAAAAAGAGTCAGATTAGCCGTAGACAAACGCTCTTCATACGGTGGCCTTCTTATACCTTAAGGAAGTCTTGTCGCAAGTCGCTGCACATTTTCCAACCTCTTTTGGTCCGAGAATAATACGGGACACCAAACAGGACCACAGTACTTCAGGCGAGGACGAACATGTGTATAGTTTAAAAAATGTTGAGGGAGAAACATTGCCACATCAGGCTACTATAGAAATATGGGACCATTCAAAAATTGTAGGCTGTAGATTTCATTTAACATAAAACTTTTTTAAAAACAGTTAAAGCCTGGGTCTAGTTTCAGATTATAAAAACCTAGAATCAATTATCGGTCTAGATATTTCGTTTGGATTTTAAGAGTTTCCAAAAAATTTAGGCAAAACAAGAGATTAAAGAAATGGGTCGATAATTTATCATTTGTTTGTTGTCACCTTTTTTATAAATTGGCATTACCACAGTCGTTTTGAATTTAAAATATTTTTCAGCAAAGTTGAAATCTCGCCATTGATTTTTTTAGAGTGTATATTATGTTATGTTGGGAATAGGGTGTTAATACATTGCGACCTAAAAGATCTATTGTGCCCCCTTCTGTCGCTACTGCAGCAAGCACATGTCTCAATGCCTATAATGACCCTTCCAATCCTATCGTCTCAAGGAAGTGTAGGAGTTAAAGTGGCTTTAATCTCCCTGTTCTATCTGGAGTGCTACACATTATAGTAAATATTTAAAGTATTCGATTAAAAAGTGATTTTTTCTGTTGAAACTGCACTCTCAAATATCGTTGTGTGAGTTATTAGAATTGTTTCTCTAAATTACAAATTTAACACAAAATAATATCTATGTTATTAAATTGTGACTTAATATGAGGTAATTATGAATCGATTATTAGTCAATCAATTTTCATGTCAAAAGATTTTTTTTCCGTAATAGGCGGAAATTGAAAATGATGGAAATAATGGTTTTGTCAATAGTATTATGCTAAAAGCTTTTCAACAGTGCACTCAAGAGGGACAAACAAAATGCGAAGCGTGTCAATAATCGTCCATACAGAACAGGTTTTTAAAACAAAAACACACAAGTTAAGAAGTTTATTTTATTCGTGTAAACATAAACAAAGAAAAATGGAAGGTAATGTCGGCAACGTAAGAGAACAAATTAAAAGCATTGATATACTGAAATAAGAATATAAAATTATTTATATTCCATTATTTGTTAATTATATAAAAATAATGATGTTTATTGAGATTATTATACATCTATTAATAGAATAATTATTAAATAATCGAATTGTACTCACAGAAGCAGTCTAAAACTAGTTGTACGTTAAGGTACTTATACTTTACACAACATTATACATACAGGATACAGGGTTGTAACTGAAAATTTACTTGAATAAATTTTTTCGTACATTTTTTTCACCATTTATTGACGCTTGGGGATTTTCGTCAACTGTCATATTAATCAAGATATAACTTTATCGTATAAAATTTTAGATGAATTTATATATTTTTTTATATTTTTTCTTTTTGAATCCCTAAATATGGGGTTTTGGGGATCTCGGACTTACCTTATTATAGTAAAATAATAGTATATTATGCAACGATCATGTAATGATGGTTATTAATACACGAGCATTAACCGGGATACGAAACGAGCCAAAGGCGAGTTTCGTATGGTTTATGCGAGTGTTTTAATAACCATTACATGAAAGTTGCATACGCTATTTTTTCTACACCCGATAAATAATCAAGACCTATAAATATTCTATTTATATTGGTATTGAACACAATAACAGTAATTACTCGTATTTCTATAAAAAATTCTACAAAATTGTAATTAATGGTATTACCTTGGGTACTGGTATTACCACAGATTTTTGGGGCAAAATATTTTGTACTGCATTTTCTCCTTTCTCCTATATGTGTGGAGGAGTGTTCTATATCGCTGATATCAGACATTTTAATATTATAATTATCGAAGTTTAGCTATCTACCAAAATTTAATACGTTTTGACAACCAAAACAATTACATAGGAATTTAGGACAAACGTCAAACATCATGCTTGATTGAAAAATTGTAGGTTTCTATTGATTAAAAATCTGTATCATAATGAAAAATCTGTATCATAATGGGTATCATTATGAAACGGATTATGGGCATATAAGTGCATTATTATAATACGGGTGTAGAAAAAGAAAATATTAACACAGAAAGACTATCCACGCAATTGTCTAAGCTAACATAATAATAAATGTCACATTGACATATCGTTATTAATCACTTAGTTTTGTAAATACGATTCTTGTAGTACATCTCTGAGAGAAATACCTACCAATGTTTTTGTGTTACTGTTTACTTGGTTTTTATGATACCTTTTATTGATCTATAGATTTTAAGTTATTCTAGTTTATGGAGACAAACAAGTTGAGTTTATTTATCTTTCACCCAAAGTAGACCAATACAAGACAATACATAACTTTCAACATTTATTATTAGTGATAATTTTTATTAATTTAAACCATGGTTGTCAAAATGAACGTGAAATAATTTCACTGTTGATGATTATTGGGTTTGGATGAAAAAAGAAGCTCATGATGTGTTTGATGAAACATTTCCTGACTGGATTTCCCTTATTTCTATATCTACATTATCCAGAAATTCAATGAAAAATGAAATGTGACAAACAATCCCAGATCTGGACGAAAGAGCACAGCTGTTGATGAAAAAATGCACTTAATGTATAGGGGAGAGGGGACACATTGGGAAACTACAAATATAATTAGCTGTATATAGCTTGGCTTTCAATATATTGATCACATAATTTTATGTTGTTGCCAGTGATAAATAGTGTACTATCACCATAGGTTTAGCGATTATTCTTTGATCGATGAATTAGATTTTTGCAATTTTCCAAAGTATCCAAATTATTTAAATGTACCCCTTGGCTGAGGTAGATTTAGACAGTGCAGGTGTGGACAAAAAAATTTGTTATGTTCTAAAAGTTTTAGTCATATTTATTTAGTGAATAAAGCTGGAACAATCTAACAAAAGTCGTATAAACGGTAAAAAAATGTAAAAAAGGAATAGTTATACACAACATTTTTACTTAGTTTAGTTGATGTTATAGGCACCGAAGCCTACTTGAAACCGCTTTATTGAACTTGACCTTGCACTTGTTTCAGACGTTCTTGGCTAAGGTAATTTTAGTTCCACTTGTTTTAATTCTATTGGGTCCTTATCAGTCAGTGACTTGAGGAAAGGTAAATCCATTTTCTTTCTTTCTTAGAAATTTTGTTAAATATTTTGCGTCAACTATTTCTTTCACTTCTCAAATATAATACTCTTGGGTCTTCTTCATGCAATGCTTTACCAGCAAAAAGTCACCGATTTCCATATTTGGCGTTCCAGATTCAGGATCTATGATAGGTTCTACGTCTTGCATGAATTCGTGGTCGGAATTTTCACGGCCCATTTCACTTAAACAGTCAGATTCATCATCAGCGTAGATTACTTTATCCCCGGAATCATCTGAATCATTTGCTTGTTGCCTTACATTATCAAAAAGATTTTGTTTCACTTGCTTCTTCTTTTGCTTGGCTAACTTTTCTTATCTAGTCTATCTTTTTCTGGCGTCTCTGTTAGAATTCGTGATTTTCCAGGCCGTCTTTCTTTTAACTTTAATTTCATTTTCTCTGCTTTGAGGTGGGGCCGTGTTATGTCTGGCGAAATGACTTCAGGCTGTAATGAAGTTGATGGAGTGCTAATGACCAGCGCGGATATTAATGATGCATTTGATGAAGTTCTAGTGACCAGCGCAGATGTTGATTGTGCGTCTGTTTCTTCTGGAGCCACACACTCCCAAGATACATATAAAGCCTCTGGCGTCCACGTCACCCCCTACTATTTCGAAAACCGAAAATAAAAATGCCGTTACCAAATCTTAGATTACTTTCAGATGCCCAAGATCTCCCACTCACCGCTAAACTCCAAGATCTGCCGCATCAGATAAAACTCTTTCCAATCATATAATTAAATATCATATTATTTTGACAGTATCGTGATATAGGTTTTAATGGTTTCCCTAAGTCATATTTCCCACCTTATACTATGATGGGAAATAGCAAAATTGGCGATATTATTCGGGAACACAACTTGCCACACAGGTTCCACACGCTCACACTCCAATACTTAGGAAACATAGGTTACGAATTGGAATCAGGGCAAACAACCCTGAAACTGAGGATAACCTAGAAAAATGTAAAATAAATTTTATGAAAAAGTCGCTACTAAACCAAAAAAAGTGAGGAGGCACTTGGGTCTCAGTTCGCATATAGGTATAGCACATCGAACGAAAGCCGGTAGGGTAGAAGCACCAGTAAATAAACGGTTAAGATCTTCATTTTTAAATTGTGCCGATAATTTCACCACAACAAATATTTACAACAACAAATTTCTATATTATGCTGAAATAATTGTTATTATTGAACTAAAGTGATTTTAATGGCTTGCAACAAGATAAAAGTTGAAGGTTAATTTTTTCAAAAAATCCCAGAGAATAAACGCTCAATACCAGTAAATAAACTCTCCTGGTCTGGTGATTGTACGCTAAATATCAGTAAATAAACGCCCCTAGTCTGGTGAATAAACTAAGAAAGTAACTATCTAAAAAATAAGGAAAATTATAAAAGAAATCAATAAATAATAATGTATTGTAAAAAAACAAACGAAATACAGGTATGTAAGTAATATGAGTATCCTGCGTACCAAGATTAGTTATATTTGGCAATTTAGGGACATTCGCATCGTCCTAGTTTTTTCAGAATCGGTGGTACAATTTCTTTTATAATCTGATTTTTTTGGTAATAGATTTTATCTTCTGGATTCTTCTATTTAAATACAATGGAGCCAAGTGAAGTCATTGTTTTAAAATCGTATATATCCTCTACTATATAAACGACTATTCCAGGAAAGTACTTATTTTGGTACTTGACTATTACGTAAGAACCTATGTTATTTTGTCCATTTTCTTTTTCTGGTGATGATATAGATACACTAGATGTTATAGTGGCAGCTAACTTATTCTTTCTTTAAGTTGATTTTGTTTTTAGAATAATAATGGTAAGTCTCTATGGATGTGATCAAATTTTTAAGGACCATTTGCGATTTCGTAAAAATTTGGATAATTTTTCGGACTCAACACTTTAACACTTTTTAGACAAGTCTGCAAACCTGTATTATCTGCACTAAAAAGTCTACTTGGATCAGTTAGTATGTCTGTGCAATTCCTGAAACCAACCTTTAATTGCTGCTTCCGTTATGGATGCTCGAGACTCTCTTGATATGATTTCAGTATTTCGAATGAATATTTTTGGGTGACTTTCTAAAAATAATTTTAACCACTTTTGACCAGGCCTGTTATCAACAAATATATTTTTTTGTTGGACTGTCTTCAAAACGCGTTGGAAAGAATCTTTTACTTCATAAGCATGCATGGGAAATCCCAGAATTGTTCCTGAATGATTCCAATTTTCTAAAAGATTTTCTGGGGTGGGGTCCATTTTTAGGACCAATATGGTTTCTCCCTTTTAACTTATTAAAGAGTGTGCTTTTTGGTATTCCATAGCTTCTACTTGCACCATTAATCGAAAGTTCATTCTGTTTTACCGTTTGCAATGCCTCTTGAAAATGTTCATCAGAATACTGAAATCTTCTATAACTCTTGCTATCATTTTTCGACCTGCCAAAGAATTAAAATATATTATAGGTACGTTAAGTACCTAATAGGTAGCTAGGTAGGTCACTAAAGGCTCAAAATTATAAAAATATTTTATATTCATTCACTGATCTAATGAATGAACTGCAACTTAAAGGCCGTTCATTTATAAACATTTATAAACGTATCAAGTAGAAAATATTAATCTGCACTTAATGCTGTTTAAGGTATAAATGCTATAATACGTGTTACCCGGTGAATGAACAATTTGTTTATTCACTGGGTTAACATAGGTTCCCGTGAATAAACGACATATTTTTTACTTTTCCCGGCAATACACAAAGTTTTGGGGTTATATGTACTCGTAAATACGTTAAACTTTAAATAATCATTTTAGATAGTCAATAATTTTAAAACTTAGGAGTGTAGAAATCTTATTGAGTGCTATTTTTACATACATAGTTTCTTAATAGGCCTGTACCTCTACGAACAATCAACAAATCTGTTGCTACACACACACACACACACACACACACACACACACAATTATACCGATTATTTTCTGGAACTAAATTTACTGACGTTTTTGACAAACAGAGATAAATAGTTTAGAATCAATCATATAGTAAACCTCTATGGGGTAGAGAAATACGACATATTCTTAATAATCGTGAATTAGTTCGAAATTGATCATTTAGTGATTCCATTAATTCAGTAGTGCTTCTATCCTATTGGTATTTTTAATGTTCACATGACTTCGCTCTGATTCTCAAATTAAAAGAAATTTTGAGCTATTTCTATATCTTCAGTCAATATAAATACAAGTGTACATCGTTTTTATTGACTGAAAATAAAAAAATTAAATATTCATTTGTATTTAAAAAACTTAGTTTTAATCATCACTGATTATTCATGAAGATAAAACAAATATTAATAATCGATTAGTCTTTAAATCTTATAAATATGATTCACCCCTCATTGAAGGTATGCAGGGTGAGATCAATGCGTATTGTTGAAGAATCGTTACAAAAGTTACATACAAATACGTTATTCTACAAACAGTTTTTGTTGACCATAGATTATAAAACTTATTTAAAAAAATATTTTAAAAATGCATTTGCCTCTACCTTTATTTTTAAAAGTTTTACTTTTCATCTCTTACATCGTCGTTTATTTTATCCGTCGTAAACTTTTTATATATCAAAGCGCCACCCAAATTATTGCAACACGCTACTTTCCTGACTCTGTCATGTTAAAACTTCTCCAACCTCATAAAAGTGGTCAGAGAGTAGTTTTACTTTCTCGTTTACCTCTATAAAATGACTGAGGGTGCTGCATAGACTTCATTGTATAATGCGAAACTACAGAATATCTACTGTTTTATTTTGTGAAATTATTTATTCTGTAGCATTCTACACCTACTTACCAAATTATTTATTCAACAACTAGTTGAAAATCCGTTTACTACAAGCAGTCAAAAGATAAACAAAGATAAAAGTGAACGAGTAATGTCGACGAAAGAAATAAGATAAGAATTTTAAAATAAAACGATGGCTAATTAAATTTTCAAAAGATGACAAGTCGTGTATTAAAATTTCCCTAGAAAAATATTCTAAAAGCTTTAAAAATCGTAGATGTGCATTTAAATATTTTAATGGAAATTCTCATTTCAGTATTTTTTTAAAAAAGAGATTTTGTAAGGATATTTGTTTACTCAAAACAAGGATTTCATTTCAATAAAACAGAAACAGTTCAAAGGAAATTTTCTGTTTTCATATTCTCGTATTCATCCATTATGTATATCATTTCTTGCATAAATACGATTGTTATGGATAACCCGCTCGGGCTACGAGGATTGTTCTAAAAGTTTAGCGTTGTCATAGAATAGAAACTGTTTTGTTTAACTATTCACACTTTTTCTTTTGAATGGCCCTTTTGGGGTTTATTAATACCTTATAACGGGGATATTTACTATTACTCAAAGATCGGTGTTAGATGTTAACCTCCTAAATTTTGTATATTATTTAGAATTTAGAAAACCGTTAAAAAATAGGTTATAGTGTTCTCCTAGAGCTTAGAGAAGAAGGCCACTTCGGCTAGCTGTCGAAACAAAAGGTGTGGCTCATTAAATAGTTAGTGTTCTTGTAAAATTTCACTGTTGAATTGTCTAAAAGGTAGATAGGTATAAATTTACCTAGAGCACTTTTAAAACCAACCTACCTAAATTAGAGACTCCCAACAATAGGATCTCGATGGTTTTACTGCCGATATGATACAAAATGACAAGGAAAATACTTAGGTTAAAAAGAAATTCTCTGAATTTAAAATTATTAGAGTAAAAGAAATAATTAGTATTGCCCCGTGATCACTAAGTCTTACAGCAGGTTAAGCTTAAGCACAATTAATACAGTTACAGAATTATTCTTATAAATAAAATTTAAATGATAAATCCGAATATAAATTACTAGTATCACTGAAGTTATTAGACTGAAGGTCTTTCATACCTTGGTTTGCAGATTTTCAGATACCTGATTTCTGGTAGGAATCCTTTAAGCGATGGAACTCTCCACCACTGGTGTTGGTTACGATTACCCCAGACAGGAAACTGGCTTAAAACTTGTAGGACTGCAGGACATCAAATGGACAAAACTGGACTAAGTACTAGGAGCAAAACTGGACTTAGTAATCACAGCGCATCACCTGGATGCCTCTGGAATATCCGGAATACTAGAACAGCGGCTGCAGACGAAAACAAACGGGGTCGTTGACAAACCTCTGGAGGTCAGATACAGGAAGTCGGTGGCGCGGGCCGTTAGCAGGCTTCGCTCACTGCGGTCGTAATAAACCCAAAAATAATGGGATTAGGGTACCATCCCTTGCGCGATACAGCAACGTGTTTAACAACCCGATCACTATCGGCGACAAACGTATTGCTTTTTCCCACGTGCTTCCCGACGACCCTCGACTCACAAGGCCAGACGAACAGTCACCCACATACCCCCGGTACCTTTCCCAATAAAAAGACGAAAAATAATCCACCTGGAACCTCATGGCTACGGCGTATTTAATCCCTTTTCCAAAAGCCAAGATGGCTTCACCAAGGAGGATATGACCATACATATTTTGGAAATCACATTTCCTGTGATCGCCACAAGTTACCAGAAAACTTATGTAAATTAATCTAATTCGACCCCAAATGTATTTATACATCTTAATAAAATATTATTCCTAACTAGAGTTAAGTATTAAACTCTAGAAATGCACCCTAATATACCATGACAACATGGATAATCAATGGTATTGATTTCAATGGTGCGTTTGATTTGATCATCGGAGATCTCCGAGCGCTTCAAAAGTGTTTGAATTGACACTCCGAGAGATCCCTAAAGTGTTTGTTTCGCTTTGGAGCGAGAACATAGAGCGAGCTCGATGTTCTCGGAGCAGAAAGATCGAGAAGAGGGAGAAATTTGTCTTTGTCTCTACCTATCTCTTTTTAATTAACTTACAAACAAATTTGAATCTCAAAATTAAAGACCAGACAAGAAGTCAACAAATAACTTAGCCGCTTTTGTCTTATAGCTAAAATTATTCATCATAAAAAAACACAAAATGTGTGTTTGGAAAATACATTTTTTCTGTCCAGATCTAATCACCAGTCATGGAGTATGAGAGCGAAGCGGGCATTTGTGGTAAATGTTGCATTTCAGGGCCATTACCCCTTATTATTAAAAGTTTTTCCATTTTCTTTACTTTTTGCTCACTATTTTAACATAAAAACCAGAAACAAGAATCACAAAAAAAGCGAGGTTATGTTTTTTACTCTGTTTTATTTGATTTGATTCAATGCTCTATTATGACGTCATCACTTCTCGGTCTCCTCGACGCTCGCTCGATCGAGTTTCAAATCAAACGCCCCTCAAATAGCACAACACCAAATATCACCTTAATGTTATCTATCGAATTCGTACCACGGAACAAGAATTGGCTATCGGACCGTACAAACTAGACGACAGTTATTTCCTAGAAAGAAAAAGATAACCCGAATTTCGATAATTAATAATGTCAAAATATTGTTGAAATAAAGTGTAAAAAAATGTGAAATACAACTATATACTGATATAAAAGGGATAAAAACTAAGTGAAATAACTACTACATACTCTTAGGTCATTATTATGCTACACGTTTTCTGCTCATAAAACCATCAGGATATTAAAAAAAAATCTGATGTGTCCAACACATGACTTTCCTATCTAGTTATTATAGGCTTTTTCACGTCAGGCCGAAATAAAACTTAAGTTTACAATTTAATGTTTTTTTTTTCTTTATCCGTTTTTGAGTTTTCTTCAAAATTCGAAATTTACACATTTTCTAAAATATCTCGAATACGGATCATTTAAGGAAAATTTTATATAAGACAGAAATTATAGATAATATTATCAGAAGTAACTTTTATTTGAAGAATTTTCTTCTCCAAACGCACACACACACACACACACACACACATACACACACACGCACGCACGCACGCACGCACGCACGCACGCACGCACGCACGCACGCACGCACGCACGCACGCACGCACGCACGCACGCACGCACGCACGCACGCACGCACGCACGCACGCACGCACGCACGCACGCACGCACGCACGCACGCACGCACGCACGCACGCACGCACGCACGCACGCACGCACGCACGCACGCACGCACGCACGCACGCACGCACGCACGCACGCACCCACACACACACACACACACACACACACACACACACACACACACACACACACACACACACACACACACACACACACACACACACACACACACACACACACACACACACACACACACACACACACACACACACACACACACACACACACACACACACACACACACACACACACACACACACACACACACACACACACACACACACACACACACACACACACACACACACACACACACACACACACACACACACACACACACACACACACACACACACACACACACACACACACACACACACACACACACACACACACACACACACACACACACACACACACACACACACACACACACACACACACACACACACACACACACACACACACACACACACACACACACACACACACACACACACACACACACACACACACACACACACACACACACACACACACACACACACACACACACACACACACACACACACACACACACACACACACACACACACACACACACACACACAAACGTATTCAGGGGACCTAAAAACGTAAAAATCCGTCGAAAACTCTAGGTCGAAAAAAATCATGATTTCTATACTTTCCTTATATCTGTATACAGATGGGAAAGTAAAAAGTAACAAATCAATTGAATAAACATCAACAGGCAGCTGAAGATACATATTCCGTGAAGAAATTGGATAAGGAAAGAGAAAAACTAGACCAGTCCAGAGGCGTACTTTTTCACTTGCAGCAGTGCCTACTGACTACAAGTCTAACCGCATCAGTCAAAGACATTACAACTAAGAGACCAAATTGTTTACATTTTTATGTGGTAAATCATTATTCCCACCAGATTCTCGTTTATTGCGTCTTTGCCGATTTTATCAGTGTAAAACTTATTTGGAGAAATTACTTTCGAAAAATAAAATTTGATGTGTCCTGTAACTATAATTTTATATTATACAGGGTGGCTCACGCTCAACGGGACGGAGCGTTATGGGAAAACGACCAAAGATATAAAAAATTCGTTTGGGAGGAATACGTAGGTTACAGACGGCTACAATTTAAAATTTGTTAGATGTATACAGGATGTCCCACATAAGAAAAAAAATCCCTTAAAATAACCGAAGGTTCTATTTCAAGACAAATCAATATTTTATTAAAAGTTAATATTCTTTATACTAAGAATGTGTTTTAAATGCCGTACCTATTTAATTATTCTAAAACCAAAATCAACATGTAACAACCTAACAATAGCGGCAAGCTGTCATCGTGGTTCCAAAACGAATAACAGCACAAACCAGGCTAGGCGATCTTTAATAGGGAAATGCTTACTCGTGTTATAGTAGTATGCAACACTCATAGATAGCACTACTTTACACAAAGTTTGCTCGTTGCGTTCGTCGAGCACTATCGAGCAGGTTCAGAGTGTATCCAGAGCAGGTTCAGAGTAACGTAAGCATATGCAAGTTGGTATTAAACGCTTTCAACTCTCACACTCAACACCCATTGCTTCATTTTGTGCGATATTAATTCTAATTATTTTATTTTTTTACTGTTTCGAAAAGAGTTTTTAGGGCTTTAAGCATATAAAATTATGTTGTGAATTCGTCCTTGTTCTGTTCCTGATTGTTAGAATAAAGTTTATTTTTACAAGTAAAAACTTCTGTTTGTATTTTATTCCTAAATAAATTGCTAAATTTTAATAGCATATATTAACACTAAAAAGTACCCAATTTGTAGAAAAAATTAAAAAAAAAAATATGGATAACCAAATGTTTTCTAAGAA
Source organism: Psylliodes chrysocephalus (assembly GCA_927349885.1). Classification (NCBI taxonomy): domain Eukaryota; kingdom Metazoa; phylum Arthropoda; class Insecta; order Coleoptera; family Chrysomelidae; genus Psylliodes; species Psylliodes chrysocephalus. The sequence goes on from OV651814.1 coordinate 69,593,432, forward strand.
AAATTGAGAGTCTTTCTAACCTAACTTTTAAAATTTTTTGTACAATTTTGCCAAGACTTTTAGATAGTAACTATATAAATAGATAAAATATGTGAATATTAAGAGGTTTTAAATACAAAGTGTGTTATTGGTATTTTTTTTTAGAATTATACAATATGTAATGGATACTTTTTACTATATACCTATATGTACACTTTTTTCCGAATTCTGATGTATAATGAAGACACTAAACCATTTTTAACTATTGCTATTTTCAGTTTGTACATATTATAAAGGATATGGTCCATGGTACAAACTTCGCAATTAACGGTAGGAGTAAGTAGAGTTTCCGTAGTAACGGGCGCGTGACTGAGTAGTGATGGAGGACCCACGTGAATTTTACAGTGTGCCAATAGGCTCGAAAATAATTCCTTAAGATTCCCTAATTTCCTTTGTCTACCGCACTAATTTAAAACAGTAACCTAATTTTAAAAACGATTCTCGTTTTTATAAAATAAATGTATTTCCAAAAATAGTAAATAGTTACAGATATGCTCTTATTTTAATTAAATATTTGTAGAAATATTTTTATAAAACCCCTTAAAAACTTGTATATTTCCAGATAAATATAAAATCGCACGTGTATATCCAATTCTCAAGTCAGGAGATCCATCTCTATTTAATAAATATCGCCATATTTCAGTTTTAAATAATTTTGCTAAGATTTTCGAAATTTGCATTTATAATAAATTTTAACCTCTAACTAAATGTTTGATATCGGTACATCGGCATGGTTTTATGTAAAATCGTTCCACTGTTTCTAATTTATTATATTTTTCTCAGTTTTTACATGAGACTTTAGAATATTGTGTAAATGTAGTGTTAACAGATTTCGAAAAAGCTTTTATAAAATCGACCCAAAAGTAATCGTTAACAAGTTAAGTCAATTTGGATTTTCATCAGCAATGAAAACATTCTGCCTCTCATACTTATCTTCTCGACAACAATTTGTTTCTTATAATGGATTTTCATCAAATGTATTCTATGCTACCTCAGGAGTTCCTCAGAGGTCCAATATGGGTCCTCTACTTTTCTTGTATTTCATCAATGATGTCACTGATTATATCGCTTGTTCCAAATTATTATGTGCAGATGATTTAAAAGTATTTCTTGAAATATCTGATATACATGATTGTTTATTCCTTCAAGAAGAATTAAATAATTTATGATTGGTGTATGCGCAATAAATTGTTTCTCAACATACGAAAATACACAACTTTATACATCAGTCTGTAGTAAACACACGTGTTGTGTTGTCATCCTCCAAAATCCAGTATTTAGTGCGTTAATATTAAAAACTTAATGTCAAAGTGTGCAGTAGTATAAAAGGGTAACTATTACATGCATTGTTGAACAAACCAAGACAATATAATCCTTATAAACGTGAGAAACTGCAAAATTTGTTTTAAATTATTAAATTTGCTGTTATCAATAGAGACGACAATCGTATATTTTGAACCTTATTAGAAATATACTTAATTAATTTCACCACAGTGTGTATTGATATTTTTAATTTCAATTTTTGATCAATATCTTGCACCCTGATTACTCAAGCATGAGTGTAGATGAAATTGAATTTTCACAGTTGTCTGAAGAACAACGCTTACTTTTTAAATTGTTAAATAGAGTCAGTCAACAATAAACTGAATCCATAAAAAATGAAGTTTATAATTGCGTGAAGTCACTGAATATAAAGATTGATAATGTCAACAAAGAGATATATGACATTAAGAAACAATGTTCTGAAGTGGAACGTAAACTTTTAATTTTCAAGTTAATATTGAAGAGAACGATGTAAACAATATTTTTAAATTGGGCAAAGAAGACAAATCACCGATTTTAATTGAATTTACATCTTTTCTAGAGTAATTAGAGTTATTTAAGAACAAGAAGTTAAAGAAATTTATTGGTTTTGGCATAGCGAATGATTTAAATAAGGATGATAAAGAAGAATTAAAAATTTTGAGAATACATTTAAAAGATGCAAGATCACAAAACTTGGAAGCTAAAATCAAGGGATTTCATTTACATGTAAACAATCAAACCTTCAGTGCTGAACAATTGAAAGACCTTGAATCTGAAGAAGAAGCCGGTACTAATGACAGTGAAAATAATTATTCGGAGAGAAGTGTGGACAACTCTGTGAAGAAACCAAATTCCAGTAACCTAAATTCAACCGTGGTGGAAAGAACTAAAGTAAAATCCACAAGAAAAAGAAGTAGTAAAATTTAAATTTTAATTGTATTCTAAATATAGGATTATTTCGCAAAACCATTTTTAGTATCAATACAATCTATAGTAAAATAAACTTAGTAATAATGTATATTTCTGTAGGTCATCTTAATGTAGGTTCTATAACATCAAAATTAAATGAATTGAAACAAATAATATTAGCAAAGCCCTATAGTATTTTTGGAGTTACTGAAATTTGGCTAAAGCCAGAAACTGATGATAATTTATTAAATATTTATGGCTACAACCATATTAGAACAGATAGACTGCATAAGCGTGGCGGTGGTATACTTATATATATAAAACATAATTTAGACTTTAATACATTAATAAATGAAAATTTGCATTATATTGAGCAGCTTTGGATTAAGGTTAACATAAATAAAATGAGTTATGCTATTGGTGTAATATACAGAGCCCCTAAATCTGACATTAAATTATTTTTAAACAAATTCAAAAATACTCTAGTGAATATATCTACAGAATATGATAGACATATGTACTGGTGATTTCAATATCAATATTTTTGATTTAAATTGAAATCTGACAACTGCACTTTTATCTGTAACTGAATCCTTCGATTTAAAACAAAATATTTCCGAAGCAACACATATTTCAAGTGATTCAATGACACTAATTGATCACAAATATACTAATTTTGAGGTAAATGAATCTGGCGTTAAGGATACAAATTTAGTGCGACATTTTTTGGTGCATTATTGTTTTGAAATAAATACAGATCAAAATAGAATAATTAAATGTTCTTTTCGGAACCTCTACAACATTAACATTGATCAATTTTAAGTTGATTTGGAAAGCATAGTGGAATTTGTTTTACAATACTAATAATATTGATGAAAAACTAAATATTTTTAAGTCTAATATTCTAAAAATTGTTGACAAACATGCGCCTATAAACACAAAAATTATTAATAATTGTAAACGAAAAAATCCTCCCTGGATCACATATAGTATAAAAATAATGCAAAAGCTACGAGACAGGGCTCTAAAAAAATTCAGAAAATCAAAACTCGCAGCCCACTGGAACTATAACAAAGAATTAAGAAATTTCACATCAGCTTTAATCAAAAGAGAAAAAAGGGGTTACTGGAATATAAATTTAATAATTCAAATATAAAACAAAAATGGCAAGAGTTAAAAAAATTAGACATTAACATTAAAGTCAATAGGGAGTTACCACCTGCTTTAAGGAAAGCTGACGAAATTAATTTTTTTTTTTATTACTCAATCAATAAATAATACAATGCTAGACCAGAATATTGTTGAATTTTATAACCATCATATAAAAGAAACAGTGAATTCGGCGCTTACGTTCAGTAATACTTCTGAAGTAGAAATTCTTAAAATTGTAAAAAACATTAAATCTAAAGCATATGGTAGTGATGGCCTTAATATTCAAATTATTCTTCTGTGTTGTCCATTTATAGTATCTTACATTACACATTTAATAAATCAATGTATCTCAATACAATATTTTCCTGTGGAATGGAAAAAAGCTTTTGTAGTACCTATACCCAAAATTTCACGCCCCTCTGAGTTTGCCCACTTAAGAGGTATAAGTATTTTGCCTGTATTATCAAAAATACTTAAGAAAATTATAGAACGGCAAATAAGAACACATATAGCTAACAATAAATTATTACCTAATCATCAGTCTGGTTTCTGTTGCTCTACAGTCCTGGCTACAATAACTGATGACATGTTATCTGCTCTAGATAAAAATGAGTAATTTAATTTTGATCGACTACTCCAGAGCGTTTGATATGTTAAACCATCAACTTCTGTTGTCTATACTCCATTACCTCGGATATAGTACATCTGCTTTTTCTTTCTTGTCCTCTTACTTATATAATCGAAGTCAATGTGTTAAATTAGGAGAAGACATTTCAACATCAATAAATAATGAACAGGGAGTTCCTCAGGGAAGTATACTGGACCCCCTGCTATATACATTATGCACGTCCAACTTTCCAACTAGGGTAAAGCATACAGTGATTGGCCTCGGGGTAGTGATTGGCCATATTGACTTTAAATCACAATATTAAGGAAACTCTTTTGCTTTTTCTTAATTAGGCAATTGCGAAACATACTCCAACTATTTATTTAGTATGCCTAACTTTTTGGAGCACTTGGCAACGTTCAGTTAGAAATGGCGCTAATGTATCCAGACGGTATACATACAACGTGAAGAATAAGTGAAATTCTTGTGATTTGGTTAAGTTCAGAGTGACACAAGTAAGTTAATATCTTTGGAATTTATTAATTATTATGTTGTGAATGTGTTCTGGTGATTTTATATTATATTTAGTGTTAATTTTAAAGATATTTTTTTAATATAACCATAAAAATGTATAAAATAATACTAGGCCAATAACTGTCCAACAAAAATTGGCGGGAAAACAATTATTGGCCCCGGGGACAATTACTGTGTTTAGATGAACCATTTTTAAAATAAGATATTTTCAGAGCAAAATAGAATAACAAAAAATCCTATAAATCAATAGGACTAATAGGGGTCATTTTAAAGCCTCTAAATAGTGGTTGGCCGGGGGCCAATGACTGTGATATAGGTGGGGCCAATAACTATCTAAGTTTAAATATAAGGTGTCTAATAATAAATGTACAATTTTACTCTTTTAAGCTTTTTGTTAAATAGGGATAAAGAAATTTGGAAAATTGCATAAAGTGAAAAGCTAGAACTTTCTAGAATACACTGTAAAGTATGTTCGAAGTAAAGTAACGCTAATTTGTCTACATTGTGCTACGCATTTTTATTTACCTTTTCTAGAGTATTTTTATTTTACTAATTACTACTGGACTCCGATATTATTTATAGAAGTTTAACTCTTCTTTATTGTTGCAGATATTTTAATTTAAAAATGCCCAAGATTATTAAGGGAAATATATATTCAAAAAAGTACACAGAAGACGATCTACAAAAAGCTTTAAACGACATTAATAACGGAACAAGTTTAAGAAATGCCGCTCGAAAGTATAATATACCAAGGGCCACTTTGCAATTCAGGAAAAGCGATAAATTTGTTCAAAGTTCTTTCGGGCCAAATCTAGTTCTTACAACTGCAGAAGAAACATTATTATGTGAGTGGATTCTCGAAAATGCAAAAAAGGGATTTCCCCGACGAAAAGAAGACCTTCAATTGTCTGCAAAGGCCATCTTAGATAAGTTTCCAAGGGAAAATCCATTTAAGGATAATCTACCAAATGATGGGTGGTACAAAGCCTTCCTGCGGCGACATCCAATACTTGTAGATCGTACCCCAGAACATGTTACCTCAGCAAGCTCTAATGTCAGTGAAAAAGACATAAAAAAATGGTTTGGTCATATAGAATCGTACCTTATTGCGAAAGGGTATAACAATATATTAAGTGACCCAAAGCGAATATTTAACGGGGATGAAACATGTTTTAACCTGTGTCCCAAAACGTCAAAGGTGCTCGCTCCACGGGGTACTAAAAATGTATATGAAGTCGAGCATGCTTCTTCAAAGTTAAATATTACCGTAATATTTACATTCTCCGCAGCAGGGCTTCTAACTCCCCCTATGGTTATATTTCCCGGTAAAAGGCTAAGAGCAGAAATTGGAAATGCAGTGCCTCCTGAATGGGGAATTGGTTTAACGGAAGCGGGTTGGATGAAAGCAACTGTGTTCTATGAATATATTTCGAAAGTGCTGTATCCATTTTTAAAAAAGAACAACATTGAATTTCCAATTATACTGTACGTAGATGGTCACAGTACACATTTGACTTACGAATTAAGTGAACTTTGTAAGAGATTGGAAATAATTTTAATTTGTCTCTACCCAAATGCTACCCGAATTCTGCAGCCCGCAGATGTATCTGCTTTTAAGCCAATCAAGACTGGTTGGAAGAAAGCAGTATTAGAATGGAGACGAGAAAATTTGAATGAAAATCTCACTAAAGACAAATTCCCTCCCATATTAGAAAAAGTCATAAAACAATATGCCAAGCAAAAAACACTAGAAAATGGATTTAAAGCTACAGGTCTATACCCCTTCAATTGCAATGCCATTGATTTTTCCAAATGTTTGGGTAGTCAGTCTTTAAAGCATGACAATAAAATTTCAGAAATGACTACGATTTCGTTCCAGACATTTAGTAATATAGTTGGGAATGAATATCTATCAAAATTTCAAAATGACACGTACAATAAAAATATTGTATCGGAATGTACACTGTATAAAGTATGGAAAGCATTTGATAACAATGAACCAGAAGCAACTAAAGAAATGGAAGCAGAGAATCTTGAAAACGTTTCTAGTTTAAGCCAGCCAGAAAATATAGAGGCAGAAAATCTTGAAAACGTTTCTAATTTAACCCAGCCAGAAAATATAGAGACCAATGTAACACTAGAAGATAACTTGTCATTGAATGGTTTTCAGATAGAACCCAATAGTAAGTCTGAAAATATTAATAACGAAGAGTTCTTCGAGACCAATCACAATGAAGAATTTAGTATTGATATAGCTGATATTCCCGTAATATTTGATGATCTCCAAGTTAATGGAAATAATGGAGTCATAATTGAGGAACAAATTTCTGTCAATCAAGAACATATTAATAATAGTTCGAAGTCTGACAATACTATCCTTAATCAAATTGAAAATTACCCTAATTTGGATCCTCGAGATCTTCTAGCATGGGCCAAATCACCTAAACGAAAGGGAAAGCGATATATAGAAAAAAAAGAGTTTGTGATAACTGGCACAAATTGGAGAGAAAATAAGAGAAATGAAATCGATGAAAAAATTAGAAAGGAAATGGAAAAAGAAGAGCGTAAAAAAGTGAGAGAACAAAAACAAGCTGAGAAAAATGAAAAACTAGCTGAGAAGAATGAAAAACAAGCAAAAAAAAATAAAAAGCAGGTGAAAAAGATTGGTGAAATTAGAAAAGAAAACCAATCAAAAAAGCAAACTCAAGGTAAAAAAAATAATGTCCGAGAAAAGAAAAAAGATATGAAGGAGCAACAGTTAGAAGATGTCCAGCAACAAGCTTATAGTTCAACTGATAACGAAATAATTTCCATTGATGAAGATGTTAATTATCTCATTCCAGAGAAGATAAGGAAAACCTCAAGAAATTTATTTGATGAGAAAATACGTATTTTGTCTGATATTACTTTAACAAAGAGTAGTGATGACTTTAAACATTTAGATGACATTTTAGAAAATGAACTTGGGCTTTCTGAACAACTTAATATTAAATTGTATACAAATTTATGTTACATCTGTACAAATAATTTATCGCCCTTAAACTTTGGTCTCAAATGTACAGCATGTATTAGATCATATCATATAACATGTATAAAAAAACATAATTTACATAAGAGCAATTCCTCTATTTTTCACTGCCCAACTTGCTTAAAAAAAAATTTTGCATCTAATTTCTAGATTAATAAGCGCCTTTTTTTATTAAATAAACTGCGGCCAATAACTATATAAAATAAGGACAATGACTGTAATACATAGGCCAATAACTATGTTTTTGATGTATTTTCGGTTAAGAAATATTTTTTTAAGTTTTTTATAAATGTTATATAAATAAAGATATATCCTTTAAAAATTGCGAGTTTTTTACATATATTGGTACAAAGTTTTAATATTTATTTTAAATAATAATAAAATTCCATAAGAAATTGTAAATCAACATTCTTAAACGGCCAATCACTGTACCTTTTACCCTATTTTAAAATATTGTAAATACCATATACCGTATGCTAATGATACGCAAATATATCTTAATTTCAAATTAGAAAACCTTTTAGAAGCTAATAACCAAATCAATCAAGATCTAGAATCAATAATTTCCTTCTCTACCAGTCACCTCCTCTCTATTTTGTATTAATCATGAGCAATGGTGTTTGGTAGTGAACTTTAAAAATTGACAGCAATCAATCAACTTAATATTGTTTTCGGTCAAGGATATCATATAAGTTAAAATATATTGGCTGGTAAGCATGTATAATAGGAGAATCTTGCATTCTTTATGTTTTTATTACAAAATTGTAAAGCACAAAACTCCTGAATATCTTTATGAAAAGATCACCTTTAGAACAGAGGTCCATAATTTACAACTACGAACCAATAATATAATAACTATTCCTAGACATAACAAACAAATATTTAAACGCTCATTTTCCTATCAAATTGCGCAATTTGGTTACATGTTTGATCAACACGAAATATCTCAATTCATTTAGAAAAAAACAAAAAACGCCTGTTCGCTAAACAGCATTAACTAAAATACACATTCAAATGTACCCATATTACGTTTAATGATAATTGATGATGATATAGAACCTACAATTGTGAATTTTACAATTTTGAACTCTGAATTTGTGATTTCTTCATTTTCTACTTTTTAAAATAATTAGAATATATATTTTTTTTGTTATTTACGTATTTGTTATAAGGGTGGTAAACTTAAATATCTTTTTCCTTTTTTTTAAGGTTATTGTGGCAGAATCGGTCCATGACCTAACTTTAACCTTTTATTTACCATACAAGAGAAAACAAATACTTGATGGTTCTTATTGTTCTGTTCTGTCTTAGGAAAGTTAATGAATAAAACACATTCTGTAATAATTATAATATTTATTCTTCAACTACCGAATTCCAACTGGCCTTTCAGTCATATCTGTGAACTTCGCCGATACAGATTTATCGCGAAGTCCATATAAAAACCCATACCAAGAAATATTAAACAGGGTCGGCGTCAGGCCGCAAAGCCCGTATATAACACCTCTCTCCTAAAAAAAATTAACCTTAAAATTACTTACAATTATTATTATTTGTAACATTAAAAATTATACAGATGTAAATCTCTCTGGCGGTTTAATTTGAGTACGCCTGCGCAAAACTCTTTCGTTATTATCATCTTGCGTATCTGAGGTTTCACTTCGCGCACTTACACTTTGCAAATTTGAATTTTCACACATTTTTTGGGTTTTTTTCTACCGAATTTTCGCTTATCGAATGTTCGACATGTGATTCACTCGGCCCGGAATTTAAAGAAGAATTTTGTTCTGTACAAGTTTTATCCATATTAGGAAGCTAAATGGTTTGGACATTGACAGAAGTATTTTTCGATATATCTTCGATTTTAAATTTTATTTGATTTGCGTGTCTTTTCCATACCACTCCGCTTTTACAAATATTTACCAAATAAGTTTGTTTACCCAAAATTTTCTTAATTTCTCCTTCACACCATTGTGCCGTATTTGGCCTATAATCTTTGACCCAAACTTCGTCCTTAATATTAAAATGTCTTTCCATTGCGTATTTTTCTTTAATAAATTATACAAAGTTTGCAAAATATCTGAAGCATTTGGAATGAATTTACAATAAAAATTGACCATTCCAAGAAAAGATTTTAATTGAGTAACTGTAGATGGAATTGGTGAATTTATTATTGCTTCCACCCTTTCATTTGTAGTTCTTAAACCATATTTATCAATAATGTGTCCTAGGTACTTTAAACTATTTTGAAAAAAAGCACATTTTTCTTTTTTAACCTTTAAGCCTAATTCCTGTAATCTTGACAAGACTTTTTCTAAGTTATTTATATGTTCGCGATCGTCCCCACCCGTTATCAAAATATCATCCATACAACAAACGACACCCGGTAACTAAACAAACATTTGTTCCATAATTTGTTGGAAAATGCTTGGTGCAGTAGTAAAGCCCGTATATAACACTTATGGACTATTTTTTAAAGTGGGCCGAAATATTGCCTATTCTTAATCAGGAAGCGACGACAGTAGTGGAAGCACTCACAGTCCGACGGAATGATAGAAAGACACAATAGAACGATATGCCAGTATCTTTCAATGTTCGTTTCTGATAATCAAATGGACTGGGACACTTTAATTCCTCTATTTCTGCTATCCTACCGAAGTTCTGAATATAAAACGACCAATTATACTTTATCCATGATGATTACTGGAAGGAAGATGAACCTTCCCCATGATATTCTGTTTGGAAGGCAGCCTCCGGTGAAGAAGAGGGCCGTACACCTCCCACGTACATACATAACTTTAAAGAAAGATTAGAGAAGGTATATAAATTCGCTCGGCAATGTTTGAAACTTAATAGCGATAAAGCAAAGGCTAGAATCGACATTCATGCCACAGGAATACATTTTAAGAGAGGCGATCCAGTATGGCTGTATAATCACAAGCGTCAAAAAGGACTTTGTCAGAAACTGCAACGGAACTGGGAAGGCCTTACACCGTCCTCAAGAAAATCAACGACCTGGGGTGCGATTTTCGAACTCGTGCGATGCGCTGTCGCATGCTCTTTCGCACGAAATTCGAAGTACACGTATTTTCGAACCATCGTGCACGACACAATTTTGATCGTATACGATGTGACATCGAGTGGTCTGAGGTAACCGATCACGAAGCGTGTAACCGATCATCACCGTACGGACGGTACCAATTTTGTGTCAAGTGTCACTAGTGTGTATTTTTTTGTCGTCAGAGAAAAGTTTTTGTGTGTATTATAAATACTTATTAAAGCATGAATTTTAATGACCAAATTAATTTAAATGGATTAGGGGCATTGGAAGACGCAGAAGTATTGTTCAATGGGCGAGGAAGACGTTTTAGGCCTTGGGTTGATCCGTTTGAGGATATGGGGGATGAGGAATTTAGAAAAACTTATCGCTTCACTAAAGGTCTTACTGAAAATTTGGTTGATACCTTGACGCCACACATGGTAGTCCCAACTAGAACATCTGCACTAAGTGTTGAGAGAAAGGTATGATTTTGTTAGGATTTTAAAGTATTTATATCTGGGTCTGAAACTATTCCTTTAAATGGCTAAATAGAAAGGAGTGGTTTTTACAGAGATATTTTTTTATAGGTTGTATTTATTTACATTTTTTGAAACATCCCACCATCCCTATTTAACCTATGGTCTTTATTAATCTTGGGAAAATTTCACATTGTATAGATTTGGATGCGTTTGCATATAATCGATCAACTGCTTTTTCTGTTACTCCGTCATTTCTGCAACTTTTCCTCCTGACATATTTTTATAAAAATTTTATCTTGCACTAACTTGTTCGTTGTTCTTTGTAATTTAAAATAATAAATATCACAAATCACATTCAACATCAATCCCATCCAAGCAAAAAGACCATAGACCACAGACATACAATAAAAATTCTAGAGACTAGAGTTTATATTTTTGACATATACTGTGTTGCCAAGTTTAAATTGCAGCATTCTAAACAAGCCATCGAGCGGGACTCGAAAATACGACTTCTATTTACCATTCGATGCAGCCATCGCATGCGATGGGTCGTGCACGATCATCGTCGATCGAGTTCGAAAATCGCACCCCTGATCTACCGCATTCAGTTGTCAGCCGGAAGTAAACCCAAGGTAGCTTACATAAAAAGTTAGCGCCATATCGTAGTCCGTATCCTTCCCGTTGGCTCCATGCAGGTCCCGGTAATAAAGTTATTCAGGGCGACTAACTAGAGAGGAGGGAGCAATGTTACGCAGTAGCCTGCGGCTGTTATAGGAACGTACGAATACAAAAAGAAGTGCAATGTTACTCATCGCCCTACAGTGTGCTGCGGTCGTCATGAGTAAAAGTACTAGCAAAAGAAGATAGAATAGTCTAGAAATGTCATTTCACGTCAAAGAAAAGTCTAGACAATTCAAGGAAGTTCAAGAAGGTTAAAGCAAGCTATATATGCAGTGATCCTGACGTCAGTTTTTCAGTTTTACGTTAGACGTTATATGTTAATGTTATCAGTTGCATAATTATTGTTAAAGTTGAGTTAAAATAAATTGAGATAACCAAAACTACTGTAACAATATTTATTGAGCCTAGCATTTTCAATAAAATCTCATAATTCATTTGAATCAAATGAAACAATTGTGCTTGTTCATCCTATTTGTGTGCACTGTGTCATTGTTGCTTGGAAATAGTGGGTGTTTACATACAACAGGTATAATCCAAACATGTCCTATTAAACTACAAATACTGGCTATTGTTTTCCCATCATTATTACTTAGTACAACCGACAACCGAATAATAGACCATTTTATCGAATTAATTTAGCATGGTTTCTGTAGCAAATGACCCGCTCCATTGTCATTTACATTCAACAGAGCTGTTGACTTATCTTTTGTGAAACCATGATTACATAATAATATAACCAGAATGGGGAAAGTTAGTAGACAAAAATACATCAGGGGCTCGATTTGCTAATTTTGTTTATACGAAAATGAATTCATATGATAATATTCCTAGAGTTTTAGTTGTATGCATTCTTGTGTATAAAAAGAAGTCAATTTCGAAATGTCACTGATAATTTGTTTGTTTTTCTTTCTATTTTTAAGTAGAACATGACTTTTAACTTTTATTTATAACTTTGTTGTCCTGGCCTGATAATGGTATGAGCGAACAAAAAAAAAACTCAAAATTCTAATTACAAATCGTATCTGTATCTGACTACGATTTAAAAAAAAAAACTTTTGGTATCTGCTTTTCACATAAGTGTGACGGCCCACCCCCTGCCCTCTCTTTATTTTGTTCTTTACTCTTTGTTTTACTCTCTTTGAAATGTTATTATTTACCTCACAAGTTTTACTTTACTTTAAATTCTTTACTTACTGTATTTGGCCTTTTTCCTCTAGTAGTAGAAGTGATCGTCTAGTTAATTAATTGATATTTTATGTACCCACGTTGTGATAATATTAATTGAGGTAAACCAGAATTCGATGCAAAGTTTGGTGCAAATTGATAAATTAGAACCAGACAAATTTATATTTAAACTCTTTTTTTTTTCATATTTTAAATGTGATGCAATAATTAGCAAAGTATATTACAATTGGTACTATTTACTAAGATCTCACTTGAGTCTCGTTCAAACGCAGACCATATTCATTTACTATCAATATATATTTTACTTAGGTTGCTGTCCAAGAGAGTTAACGAACAGCGCCAATTCGCCAGTTAATTAATTATAGTGTTGTTGTTTATATTCTGATTTAGGTTGATGACCAACGGAGTTAACGAACAGCGCCAATTCGCCAGTTGGTTAACTATTGTGTTGTTTATATTCTTATCTAAGTTGATGACCAATGAAGTTAACGAACAGCGCCAATTCGCAAGTTGGTTATTTATTGAGTTGCTGTTGATTTGATTTTATTCTACATATATACAGGTTGCACCCTCTTAGGTAAATATTTTGATGAGTAGGGGTTATGACCAACGGAAGTAACAAACAGCGCCAATTCGCCAGTTGATTACCTTACTATGTTGATTTCACATATACGTTGTTTCAAACCTTGTAGAACGGGTTGCTTAGCTTATAGGTGTCCCTTCTTAAGCTAACGAACAGCGTATTCGCCAGTTGGTTAACTTACTATTAAATTTTACCATCTTGGTTTGTAGAATTTATCCAAGATAGCACAACCCTGTATATTTCCAAAATATTGATTTTTTAAAATTCTATTGACATAACTTAATATAACCCTGTATATTTTTTATATTGATTATTATAATTTCTATTGAAATAACTTAATACAACCCTGTATATTTTCTAATATTGATTTTTATAATTTCTATTAAAATGCTCCAAACTTCACCCATAGAAAAACAGATGTCTAGCCTGTCTTTCAGGGTATATGACCTAAAGGCCATGTGGTTTATTAATAATATTTTACAGCAAATGTCAAGCCCGCCCTTAAACGAAACCCGGGTGGTATCTCAAAGAAAGGTACATACATCTTTTGACTCACCATTGAAAATACAGACATCAGATTATGTACTAATTTCATCTAGCGTTGTGACGGCGTCGATTTAGGTACGTCGCGGCGTTAAGCGTCGAGGCGCCTGGCGTTGAGGCGTCTAGCGTCGTGGCGTCTAGCGTCGTGATGGAAGGGAAGGTATTTAATACGGTACTGTATTGGGACAAATATACGGTAGAATTATGTAGGTGGTGCGGGACGTGATATTATGAAGGACATATTTATGGACGGCAAGCGTCGAGAATAATGCGTGAGACGATGAGTGTCGAAATGAGTGTACGGTAAGAAATACTTAGATGGTGAGAAATGTGACAGCGTTCGAGACGTAGGGAGTAGGATGGCAGGACGTTGGGCGTCGAGACGTTGGGCATCGAGACGTTGGGCGTCGAGAAGTTGACACCTTTGGGAAATAGGAGGTATTGCTGGATGGACGTTGTTTAGGAAGAGGGTTTAGGAAAGGTACAGACTATATAACTGGGTACAGACAATAAAGTGATTGCTTGAATGTAAAATAACATGTGGCTTGCACATCTAATGATCAAAATTGAATGAATTTGAGCTCATTTGGGTGTGACTTTTTATAATAAAATTTTAATGGCTTTATGACGTCTCTATGTCTTTAGTTCTCATAAAAATACTGTAGGTGCAGGGGGTGGCTTATTTATTATGTGCCTTAAAAGCTTTGTGTATTGAAATATTGTAGAAATCAGTCTTAACATCGAAACTAGCAAGATAAGCGAGTTAGGTGTTTTAATGATAATTACTTCGTGAAAGAAATAAGTTTTATGGTGTTTTCTTAGACTAGGAACTCAGCCACGTGCACTAAATTTGGATCTTTACGGACGTGGTTATAGCTATTATTTATTAGGTGTCGTACATAAGATTTAATTATCTGGGAGATTTTTCGTTAAATGAAACATTTTGAATTTAATAGGAATGCAATATTCTATTTAATAAATGGAATTAATAAATTATTAAGGTACCTGGGTGCGGTACGTTACATAAGCTTCATTCAAAATTTTTAAAATAAGTTAAATTAATTCTCGTTCGTTAAGCAAGTATGTAAATGTAAACCGTGTTTGATCGCTTTTTTAAGTAGTTTTGACGACAGTTTATTTATTAATCAGGAAACGAATTTTTCTATTACGGTCCATTTTGGAAAAATGTAAAACCCAAAAATTTTCGATATCGATATCACAAACATCTTTTAGTTTAAGAATTTTCTTAAAAATCAGAATTTCCTACATTTTGAAAAATTTCTCGAATACGGACCATTTTAGGAAAATTTTGTATTAAATAAAAATTATAGAAAATAATATTAGAAGTAACTTTTATTTAAAGAATTTTTTTCTCCAAACGTAAATAACAGATATATTTCATAAAATATAAAAATAACCCTCTATAAATTACCCCCCAGATGTTCTGACTGCTCAAAATCTAATCAGTTCACCTTAGGTTGGAATAAAGAATAGAAATTATGAATGGGACAAAAATTATATAGAGTTATATCACAAACAACTTTTGTTTAAACAATTTTAAAAAAAATATTTTTTTTACATTTGGTAAAATTTCTCGAATACGGAAAATTTTAAGAAAATTTTCTATTTAACAAAAATTATGGAGAATAATATACGAAGTAACTTTTATTTGAATAATTTTCTTCTCCAAACGTAAATAACAGATATATTTCATAAAATTTAAAAATGACTCCCTATAAAGTAATAATAATAATTTTAAGTAGATACTTTTAAATATTTGTTGTAAAACTAATGTTAGCTTATTATGGTAAATTAAGGATATTTAAATCTATCAAGTAGCACTCTCATGCATTGAAAGTGTCCGCTAGAGTCAAGACAATCGACTAAAGCAGTTGATAATAAAACAGTAGAGGTAAAGGAGACTGCAGAAAGGGTTGTGAGAGTTTGAGGATTAGGGGTAGGTGATTCATCGTGAGACGAAGACAAACTGGCACTTGTTGCAGCAGCCGAAATGCTAGGATCATCAAAATGTAGCAATTGTTACGTGTGTAAATTCATTTTTAATTATCAAATAAAAATTCACTATTTTATCATTAATTTTATTATTCAAAAGGATACAACATACTATGTTTTATTTTATTATGTACTAGCGTCCAGCCATTCTTCATCTGCAGTAGCTTTTGAAATAAATAACAAATCATATTTAAATATAATGTTAGATTTTAATTATAATTATTTAGCATTTATTAAATTGTAAACAATGCTAAGATGATATATTTTGTCATTTCTTCTTTTTTGATATTATTAGCCTTAGTTAGACTCTGTGACTATTCCAGTAGCCAAAATATCTGGTAAGAAGCCTTTCAGGTAAATGGTTGAGAAATGGTTATGTCAAATATAATTTCTTCTTTTTCAATTTCCATTTTCCCGCGTTTTGGAAAAAAAAACTTGCATTCTGCACGTGGGTGCATATTCGTTTTTGCGGCGAATAAAGTAAACCAAATTCGACCTGAGCAACTGTTAAATCCACTTTATTACCTGTACGAATAAATAATTAATTGGAAGAGATAAAAATAGAGAACAAAAATTTTAATTTCCAAATAATTAAATAAATTTCTTCGAGAGAAAAGAATAATTTTGTGTTAAATCATAAATATTAAATCACAAGATCTATCAATATTAATTATCCCAAAATATCAAATTAAAAATTCATTCATTTTATTTCAAAATCTCTTTATTTACATTATATACAACTTTTTTATAAAAAAATACTATATACATTTCAATTGTACAGAAGGATTTTTTCTCACGACGTATGAAGTATTTTCTTCTGTAATAAACCAAATAATTGGACCATGGCCTGACCGTGTAAATAATAAGTGTTACTTAATAATTTGTGTTAGTATAACTTCTCCTTGTCGTATAACGACATAATAAGTTAATATTGGCTATTTACTAGATCGGTAATGGGATAGTATTGGGTCTGTGTTTCCCTGAAAAACCGTTTGTAAAAAACAGGGTTGTCCTTGTATGTAAGTGCGTTTTATGGTAGTTTAGTGCATGAAAATTCAAATTACAAGACTACACAGCAACAACACCATCCAATACAAAAATCGCAGCACTTTTTACTTTCAAAATTCTTTATTACTATTTACAATATCTACATTTCAAATAATATATAAATACATTTATATTAACAATAGGGGTACTTCCGTCTGAGAAATAGAAGTGTTCCTGCCTATCTTCCTCCTAGAGGCACCGATGTTCTGGTCTGCATTTATTATTATTTTTCTTAATTGGTTTATGTGTAAGCATCTCCTTATTGTATACAATATCATATGCCTTTTGTGCGGGCTAGCAAGAGCGATAATTGAAAATTGATGAGTTTTTGTATGATTTTACTTGTGAGTGTCTTCCCTGAAAAACCGTAAAAAAACAGGGTTGTCCTTGTGTGTGTGTTTGTCTCAAGTTAGTCTTTGTACGTGAGAAAGCCAAATCTACAGGCTACACTGTGCAATCCCTATTCATTACCGACATTGTAGCATTGGCCGCAATTTCTGTATTGAACAGTGACGTCACAGTGCAGTCTTCCGTCCGACCAGAGTTGATAGCTAGTCGGCTTCGAGATTTGACTATTCAGTGTAATTCTCGCTGCTGTGAGTCAGTTAGTAGCAGCGCCCAGTCCACGTCCTATCGTCAGCTGAGGGCTGTGTTAGTCTTGTCTGTATATTGTGAGGGCTTTATGCAAACATCCATGTTTCCTGTTTGCACCATCTCCTTCGTGGATTGTCATTATATCCTCCTTGAGGTAGTTAGGCAGGCAATTTTCATAGAATTTGTTAGATATTCTGAGAATATGTGCTTTAACAGTTTCCATGGATGTTTGCATGTGCATGTCGTTAATTCTGGTATAGCGGTTACACCCCAGAGCTAACCTCAGACACCTATTCTGAACTCTTTGTAGTTTGTTGTAGTGACTTTCAGCCATAGAACAGAAGACAGGACCTCCGTATATAAGGATAGGGCGCATAACTTGCTTATATAAGAGTATTTTGTTGTTGATCGAAACTCCGCTTCTTCTGTGCAGAAGCGGGTATAGTATTTTAATGGCACCCTTGGTTTTTGCAACCCTATCGTTTATATGTTGTCCGAATGTTAGTCTCCTATCCAATATTATACCTAGATATTTTAATGTATCTTTGGCCTCAATTGTTTGACCTTGAACTTTTAATTTGTTGATAATGTGTTCGGTGTTTCTATGTGATAGGGACATGCTCTCAGTCTTATTAGGGTTTATTTTAATTTTATTTTTATTGAAATAGGGGACTAACACTCTGTTGACGTGGATGTCCAGTCTTCTGTTCGCTATTTCTGCTGATTGGGATGACTTGTAAACACAGGTGTCGTCGGCGTACAGCGCCGTCTGTATACCATTATGTCCCATTGGCATGTCATGGGTCATGATGGTATACAGGTGCGGCGCCAGTACTGAACCTTGGGGTACTCCCGCCATAGCCGTGTATGGTCCTGTTCTAGTGTTATTTATTTTGATAAAAAATTGTCTGTTATGTAAGTATGTTTGTATTGTTTTTACAATGTACACAGGGTAATCATTCATAAACATTTTGTGGATTAATCCGTCAGTCCATACAGTGTCAAAGGCCTTTGCAGCATCCAGCGCCACAAGTACAGTCTGTTGATTTAGGTTGAACCCCTTTTTAGCTTGATGAGCAATGCGTATAACTTGGGCTACTGTGCTGTGACCGGCCCTAAACCCGTACTGTTCTGACGGAATAATTTGATTGTCTTGTTCGTAGGTTTGAATTCGTTTTAGTATGACTTTGTCCGTTATTTTCGCTAGTCCATTTAGGAGAGAAATGGGGCGGTAACTTTCAAGTAGGTTTTTACTTTTTTGAGGTTTAAGAATCGGGATAATATTCGCAACTTTCAGGGCTGCAGGATAATACTGGAGTTTGAGCACTGCATTTATTAAATTATGTAATTGTACAATGGCCTTTTTTGTTATGTTTTTAATTAATTTGTTGTGAATGTCATCAGGTCCTGGAGCCCTCTTACTGGGAGATCTTTTGATTATTTCTCGTACTTCGGAGGGGTTTGTTAGCGCGTGTGGAGGGATAGCTTGTGTTGACATATTGCTTATGTCTTTAGTGATATTTTGGATATCGTTTTGTTCTTGATCATTTTGCTGTGTATTAATAAAATTTCCCTGGAAGAATTCACCGAACGCATTTCCTTTCTGGACGTCCGTTACGTAATCGTTGTTATTATGTCTCAGTGTGGGAAGTTGCGAGAAAGGTTTTCTAAACCTCCTCACCATTTTCCACACTGAATTGTCATGAATATTGATAGCTTCTAGGGTCTTTTTCCACGTACTATTGCGAAAGTCATTTATTTCAGCATTGATGTGCTTACCTATTTGTATCATATTGACCCTATCCGCATCTTGTCTGTGGGCTTGCCATCGCCGTCTGATGTGGTTTTTGTGCGTTATTAGATCTAATATCTCTTGAGGAAGATTATCTATATGTGGTTTTCGCGTTACTTTATTAGTAGATAAATTTCTGGCTTTAATTATGGCATTCGTAAGCTTAGTATATTCTTCCTCAAGAGTATTGTTATTTGTAATGTTATTGTTAATTTGTATGTTCTTGTCGAGGATTTGTCGGTATTTTGTCCAGTTTGTTGTATTGTAGTCGTAGAACTGACCCTGTATTCTGGGGATCAAGCGTGCTGTCTTGATCTCCAAGTATACAGGGTCATGATCTGACGTCAGTTCTTTGAAGGTCCTTGTGTTGTCTATGTTTGGAATGTTCTTAGCAACGGCTATATCTAGGGTGCTTGGCCTGTGGGTATTTTGGAAAGGGAAATACGTGGGGTCTTCTGGATAATGTATGATGAGGTCATTGTCATCGGCGAATTCATCCAGGTTTTTACCACTTCTATTGTGAATATTACAGTTGGCATCCCAGTGAGGGTGTTTACAGTTTAGATCTCCGAGTAGGAGGACTCTGTTACCTGATGACATTATGGTATTTAACTCAATTTTGGAAAAAATGTTGTTTGGGCTGTTATATACTCCTACAAATATGTATTCATTAATTTTAATAATTAAATGTTCTTGCGTTATGTTCATATTATTTAGTTGGGTGAAGGAAATCTTATTATTGATAATGAAAGCTACTCCGCCCCCTAACTGCCCTTGTCTGTCTTGTCTTATGACATTGTACTCTTGTATTTTGAGCGAGTCTGTGTCTTTGTAGTATGTTTCGGTAATGAATACAATGTCAAATCTATGTTTATGAATGAAACTGCGAACAAGCGCGGTTTTGTTACGCATCCCGCGTGCATTGTAGAAACAAATTTTGAGTTTATGTGTGCTTTGTGAATGAAGTTCAGTTCCTAAGTTTGTATTGATTGTCAACGTCGCTCATAAACGCGTTGTATGTCTCGATAATTTGTTGTCCGTTTATGCATAGTTTTAGTGCAGCGTTAAGCGCTCTGATCGCCCTTGTTAGCTCACCTATGTTAATCATCCTGTTAAGTTCAGCCAGTTCTTTGTTGAGGGCTGTGAATTCATTCATTGCGTTGTTTGGGTGTGATGTTCTTGTTGGTTCAGCTTTGGTGGCCTCTACTGAATTTATTCTTGAGTTTCTCTGTCCCAGTGCTGGGAATTCTTCATTTTTTCTTGCATTATTGCTAATATTGTTGTTTCTTCTGGCCTCCCAGTGGTTAACAGCTGGTAAAGGGGCCGGTACTAGCTTTCTCTGTTGTGTTGGACGCCTTTCTTCCATCCTAGACAGCCGTTCTAGGTATGTCTTGCATTTTGAGTAATTCGCGGGGTGATCACCCCCGCAGTTAACACACGTAGCAGGTGTGTCCCTGGTTTTGACACACGTGCGTGTGTGGTGATCCCCCGCGCACTTCACACAGCGTGCAGGTTTGCCACAATTTGCTGTTGCATGCCCCCACTCCTGGCACGTGTGGCATTGAATGATCTGCTTAACAGATTTTCTAATCTCCCAGGTCACTCTGGTGTGTAAGATTCTTCTAATGTTCTTGTTCAGATACTCCAGAGTGATAACTGGGTCTGTTACCACCAGGAAGAGGGGACGTTCTTTGGTTTTCATTGTGTATATTTCTCGCACAGTAATTTCGTGATCTTCTTCAAGATCTTCTTTAATGTCTTGTATTTTTGTGTTATCTGCCAGGCCTCTAAGCACAAATGCGTGCGATTTGTCGCTACTGGCGGTATACGTGTGGTAAGCCATTTTCTCTTTTTTTACGTTGCTGAGTACCTTCTCGTAGTCGTCCTTGCCTTCTACAAAGAGAATTGTAGTTCTGTTGGTGTGCTTGACACTAAATTCTCCTTGTACTAAGGCCTTTAGGTCTGCAATTAACTGGTTTGGATTGGCTGTCTTGCCGTCTATTACTATAGGCGGCATCGTGGATTTTTGTTTGGATACCTTTATATTTTTGCTGTTATTATTGATAGTTGCATTGTTAGAGATCGTTGCACTGGTGGTTGACTTTTGAGGCGGTACACTGGGTGTCTCTTTCATGTTGAGGGGCACAAACTTTGCGCCTTTCTTCCTTTTCTTTACTATCTTCCCTATCTCGTCATCATTATCTGTGTCAGACTCGTCCGTTAAGACATGATAGGGGTTATGAGTAGTAGTGAGTGTTTGTACTGCCTTTTCTCTAATCATTTGATGAAAATTAGAGCTGAATTTTCGCGGTACTGTGAATTGTTCATCTATTTTTCTCTGTTCTTCTTCTGTGTTATTTCTGTCTCTTTCTCTTTCGTATGCTACTCTTTCTTCTTCTGTTCGGCGTACAAAGAGGCTATTGGGTGAATGTGGTAGTTGTAGTTGTTTGTCGACCCTATCGAATTTTTCCCTTTCGCTTAGGTTTTCTTCTTCTGATGTGTGACTACTGTATTGTAAAATGTTATTAGTGACACTACTGGGTACCTCTTTTCTGTTGAGCCTAGGATCTGCGTTTACCCTGGTTTTAGGGGTGGCTCCTAGGGATTTAGGGGTGTCGTTTTTTGTCACAATTTTAGTGGAGTGTTGTACTGTCAGTGCAGGGTAGTACCCAGCCGAGGAACTACTCGATCCATCCCTCTTTTGAGTACTTCCTACACTTCCAGTTTCTGTTGTGTTTCCTCCGAAATCTAAGGGTTTTGCTATTGCATTAGCGGGCATTGCGATCGTTTTGAACGGTCCTTTAGGCATTTGCTCTCTTTGGTATTCAGAGTAGAAGTTTGAGGTACTCTGATCTAATTCTCCGGATTCTTTAGTTGTTTTAGAGACTACTGTAGTATTCATTTCTACATCATCTTCTGATGAGGAACTAGCTGACTTTTCCAGTACGTTTATAAGAGTTTCAACTGTGTTATACTCTTTTATGTTAGACTCCTGTACATCAGGAGTGCTGGGACTAGAATTACTACTTTGATTAGTGGAGTGGAACTCCATTTCCTCCGATCCATCAACTGATGGCTTTCGTAGGGCGTTTTCACTGGATTCTGAAGTGTTTTGGTTTACTTCAAGTTTTTGGAGGTCATTTAGAGGTGAAACCGTCGAAATTTTGGCCAGGGGGTCCCCTTGGGTCTTACAGCTGACCCCAGGGTTATTGGTTAGTTTGTCACTCTCTGTACTCACGTTTATCTTTCTTTTTGGTTTGGGACTAGGTCTAGGGCTAGTAGGTAGACTGTCTGGGTGGAGTATCTTCCTATGTTTATCAAGGTACCTATACCGGCTTTTGAGCCTTTTCGAATACTCTGTTTCGAAGCCCTTGGGCGTTGTGGGGGCCCGATTGGGCTCGGACATGTGCCGAGAACCCTCTAGGTTACGTACTTACACTGGCGCTGGGTGAAAAAATGATATGGGGAAAGTTAAAAATACTGATTTTTAATGACAAGTGACAACTGACGTTAGCTACTTCGAGAATTAAACGCTCTCACTGCAAACGACGCCTAGGAGAGTCCTAGGTAAACTGAAAAAAAAAAAAAAAAAAAAAAAAAAAATCGCAGCAAGCCACGAATTTTCGCACCGGGCGATGACGTCACCGTGCAGTCTTCCGTCCGACCAAAGCTGCTAACTAGTTCGAGTTGTAATTTGAATATTCAGTGGGGTTTTCGCTGCTAAGGAGGATGTACGTCATTTGTTGACTTTATATTGTCATTATCCGTTGTGTTGTGTATAGATCTTAAGAGCGCTATGCAAACAACCATGGATCCTATTAATACCATCCCCTTGATGAATCGATCTGATGTCGTTATTTAGTTCTGGTGGTAAACATTTAGCATAAAAATCCTCCGACAATCTAATTATATGGTCTTTAATAATTTCCATTGATGTTTGTACATGCATATCTTAAATTTTGGCATAACGGTCATACCCCAATTCCAGTCGAAGACACCTGTTTTGCTGAATCTGGAGTTTATTAAAGTGAAAATGTGCCATCGAGCAGAAAACTGGACTTCCATAAGTTAGAATAGGCTTGATAACCTGCTTATAAATAAGTAACTTATTTTGAGTGGTTCTTCTCCTATGCAGTAAGGGATACATAGCCTTTATAGCACCTGTGGCCTGTGCTTATCTGTTTTCGATGTGTTTTCAAAACGTTAGTCTCCTATCTAATACACATCCAAGATATTTCTTAGAGTATTTGGTGTCAATTTCTTGCCCCTGAACTTTCAGTTTGGTAATTATACCCTCTGATTGCCTTTGTGTGAGAATGAGGCTCTCTCAAATTATAAATTATTCATCCAGTAGAATCCGACTCGAAGACCAATAAATAGGTTATGGTCAAGCTAACGGTATATCACGCGCCTAACAAAATTTAAAGCTTTTCCAGGGGTCGTGGACTATATTAGGGATTGGTATTTTAATGTTCGGAAATGTAACTTGCAGGTTTGTACCGAATTATCACAATGCTTGAATACTCGACTGTACTCTACCAGTTTTGTGGCGATACTAATGTTCGACCGTTTGAATCCAAGAATCGTTCTTCGCCACACATATGTGGCCTTTGATCAATTAGGAAAATACTGTCTTGTCAAAGCATAAGTAATGAGAATAATAAATATAAGTGAAATATTACGTTTCATAGTGGATGATAATATTCAATTTAAACTTACATGTACTAAATAAGTGAAGACTTAACAAATATATAATAATAAATAAACAGTACATTTGACTCTTTACGTAAAGTTAATATGTTTGTAGAAACTATATAGAGATGTATGAGATATTTGTGACAAATCTAAAAATTTCCTTAATTCTTGCAAAATTTTATTAAATGTAGGTCACGCATTTTTAAAAAAATCATGTACTAATCTTGGAAAAGCAATTTGAATCCCTCTTTAAATGTTCTTAGGGTCTTCCGGACTAGATATTGATTCTCTATTGCGGTATTTTTTTATTACGCGGTAAGTTGTTGACTTTGCACCTTTTGTAAAAAAAATGTTTTAATACCTTTTATTTTGAAATATAATGAATATAACTTACTGACGGAATAAGAAATTTTGGAAATAATATCAACAATTTAGTTTTTGGTTTATGATCCAATACGTGTTTGTACATATTTGTCATATACTGATTTTCTGTTTTTGTTATTTTGGTGGACTACGCGAAGAACTGCTTCCCTAATAGTACTCTGTGTAGAAGGATACATAATTGTAGTAATTCAATACAATTGCTTACTAAGGTTCTGAAAAGAACTGTTACTGACCAAATAAAGTAAACCACCAAGTAATAATAATAATAATAATAATAATAATATATCAAAGGGGCGAAAGTAATAAGAAAACTAAAAATATAAAATGTGAGAACTGTCAACAATGTCAATTACCAGCTGATATTAATAATCTGATGTCTAAAAACACATGATATTCATATCTAGTTATTACAGGGGTTTTTTTCGGTTATGTTGTTCAATCTAATGTAGCACTGCTGTAAATGTTTAGAGGATGAACTAAATATATACATTTTCACATATATCTAACCCAAATCATTTTTCTATATACTCATTGCCAACGAAAATGCTGAAAAAAAAAATCAAAAATTATATCGCAAATATCTTTTATTTGAACAATTCTCATAAAAATTTTATTTTTTTACATTGTTAAATTTCTCGAATACTGACCATTTAAGGAACATTTGGTAAAGGACAAAAATTATAAAAATAATATAAGTAACTTTTATTATAATAATTTTCTTCTACAAACGTAAATAACAGATAAATTTCATTAAATATAAAAATGACCCCCTATAAAGTACCCCCAGATGTTCAGACTCTGCCCAAAATCTAATCAGTTCACTGCAGGCCTGAATAAAGCTTAAGTTTAAAATTTGGTGTTTTTCTTTGTATTTGTTCATGAGTTATCGTGGATACAGACATACACACATACAGACACACCCACACAGACATCATCGCGAAAATACTCAAAACGGATTCAGGGGACCCCAAAACGTAAAAATCAGTCGAAAACCCGAGGTCGAAAAAAATCATGATTCTTATACTTTCCTTATCTGTATACAGATAGAAAAGTAAAAAGTGATGTGTGAAGCTGACTCCAATCTGACCAATCAGAAGTATACAGAATTTTTGCTCGTGTTATTAGGAAAAGTCTGAAAGGTTTAAAAATTGTCTGTAACAACTGTAATATGACAATCGATAACTTTTTTTTTTTTATTTAAAATTTATGGCCTTGGCATTGCTAATTGGCCAGAATCGATAACTTTAATGAATATAAAATGTGGAAGATCTTACAAACGACTTTGCTAATATAAGTGTCAATGTTATCGTCAACTAAAATTATTGATAAAATAACCAATGAGGTAGTAGATAGATTTAACAGAACAAAAAATTAAGAAGATTTCAAGGAAACTAAATGTTCATCAAATATTTTTTACCATCAACCTATTAGGAGTTACTACTCAATAAAAAGTAATTTAAAAAAAAATATTGTGTGTTTTATGTCACACTTTTTAACAAAACCTCGTAATCAACTCTTTCGACTGTAAAATTTTGAAGATGTGAATTTGCTTATAAAACTGAACAACGACGCTCGACTTGAAATTTGTGTCATATCTTTTATAGCAGAGAAGTAGAATATAACTTGTAAAAAGATTTTTTTCATGATGATGTTGAAAAATTTCATCTGGATCATCATGTACGTAAGTGGTGCAAAAACATTCCCACAGGATTTAGTAGGACAAATTTAAATTATAATTTGGAGAGTAGAAATCAAATGGGACTATATTCAAAGAAAATAGTATATTGTTTACCAAGTAAGAAATTGTATTCATTTTTTACAAATATGGTATTTACTTTTAATGATACGAGTAGGTAATTAGCACTCCTTGAGAATTAAGGACTATAATTTTTCTATGGGCATAAAACGCTGCCCCAAAAAAATATAATACTATTTGAAAAATTGGTATTTACAAAAAATGTTTTTTATTCAAACAAAAAGTATAATTGAATCGGTGAGTGAAAGAATAATACAAGTGCCAAAAATGGTAATTTTAACTGAGATAGGCAAATTGTTTGGAATTCATAGGCCTATCACATAGCGAAAGAATAATACACCGACCATCATCATACGAGCGATGGGCTTGTTCAATTTTCGACTGAGTGAAAAAACAGTACACGTACGGCTCATGTACTGTTTTTTCACTCAGTAGCTATGTCGTTTCGTAGACAAATTTGACACAGATTTCAAAAACTGGTGGTCGCAATTTCATAAATAACCTCTAAAATAGCTGATGAACAAAAAGCTAATTTTGTCATTCCGCAGTACAGCCAGTTTACACATACTGGCAAAACACCTGGATATGTTACTACAAGTGCCTTTATAGGCGGTTTTCTCTCGCACACTTTTATGTTTGAGCCGCATTAGACTGATCAAACCTAATGCCAATCTGCAGTTACCCTTATGGTGGGCATACACGCTACGATCTGTCTGTGCAAGTGTGCCTGCGCTGGTAGACATACACGCTACGACATGAAGCCGACCTGCGGAGGCACACCTGCACAGGTAGACCTCTCTAGTAGACTGTTGCGTGTACGCTCGCCATTAGAAAAGGCATACTCAGAAGTTGTCCCTATTAACGTAAAGAAGATAGCCACACAGATAAAAGGCAACTCTTAATATTAGATTTCAAATTATCTTGGCTCTTGATTATCTTCTCTAAAGGAAATAATCTTGAATGACGATTATGTATTCTTAGTAAAAGAGTTTTTGTCGTCTTGCCGTTTATCCATGATATTCTTGCCAAATAAAATCCTTAGTTACAGGCTGGTGATCTTAAAAATGTAACATTCAACTTCGGTGATCTTAAACTGAGACTCTGATATGTGCAATTAGTCAAAATTGCAATAATTCTCTTGTTAGAAGAACACGTCCCCTCCCTCCACGCGGTCAAGTTACCGGTTAGGTGTGGTGTGATGTGTTTCATCATTCTATTGTTAGTCGTTATTCTAATATCGAAGTAAACGGAAGTGTTGCGTGTTATTGTTAAAAAAAGTTTGCAGTATGAGTGAACTATCAGAATTTTTAAACAAATGGAAAATAGGGCATCTGCTTGTCGCCTTTGAAGGTACGTACTTACATATACATACATATGATATTAAAATCTGTTTAAGTATTAATTGTGCTTAGTTCAAAAGAATTATTGCATTAAAAATATTCTGTCGTGTAATTAGTAAATATGCAACGAAGATTTACTAAATGTTTTGTATAATTTCTTGTCTTGTAATTAGTAAATTCATATTGAAGATTTACTAAAGAATGTTCTGTATCTATATAGCTTTTAGTTATTCATTAAAAGACGCCATTTTTATAGAAATTAAGCATCCTATTCGAGCCTCAATTCAAGATAATTGCCTAAAATCAAGGACATATATATTTTTATTAAAAACTTGGAAATCTTGTAGAAAGATTATTTTATTAGCAGTAAAGCCTCAATTCAAGATAATTGTCTAAAATCAAGGATATTATGTCTTTTAAAGAAAGATTTTAAAATCTTGTAGAAAGATTATTCTATGGAAGTAAAACTTCAATATTAGATTAATTGCTTAAAATCAAGGATATAAACGATGTCTTTTTAAGAAAGACTTCGTCTGATGTACTGTTCCATTGGAAAAACTCCTACAAAATACGTAAATTGGAACCGGCGGAAACCATCGAAAGTTTCATAGAAAAATGGCCTATTTTAAAGAGTCCTTTAGCTCCAGAACTGGTATGCGATATTAATCTAGAACATTTTATTTCTTTGCAATAACTGCCTTTTTTTAAGGTAAATGTGGACTTTCAAATTAAACATAGTCAACCAGAGGATTTTCATTTGGACAATTTTCACAATTTTTTCGATGCTGTGTTGGCTTTAAGGAAAAATGTGTTAACGGCGACAGACACTACGCTATTAGAATTATTGGATGGGGAATTAACAAATGGTAAATATATTATTTGTAAGTCCCTTCCCCTCTATTCATTTCTATTGTATTTGCTCTATTCTAAACACAACGTTTTTCTTTTGCAGATTCAGCTACAGCAATAAAATTGTATATATTACCAGCATTAGTTCCTCCCAAGACTCAGGTTCAAGCGGGTAAAACCAATTGGAAACCGTCGATAAGTGAGGCACGAGATGCTTTTTTAGTACATGTCAAAATTCCGGGAGATTTAGAAAAAGCAAAAAAGGATCAAATTGACTATATGTTTTAAAAAGGATTAACCGTTCAACCATATATAATACTAATAAGACCGACATTAAGTAATATTACAGGTAGCTTTGTCATTGTTAACAATTATGAATACAAATATATGTCCGTAATCGACGCTCTCGATTTTTGTTTTAAAATGTACCAAATTTTAGACGCTAAATATCCTGTCCAATGTTCACATTTATGGTATCTATTGCAGTGGCAACCTTACAAATATTTTACAGAATTTGATCCTGTAATCCCCCATATTAATGATTTGCTGTAAAATATATTGTTATTTACCAACGAGGTTATCTAAGACATAGCTTTTACTACTTTTATCACTTATATTTACCGAAAAAGTATTTTTATCCTAAGAATAATATTTTAAAATTATAATGGACGCAACTACAAATAGTTTTACTTGTTTTAAATGTAGCAGAAAATTCTATTCAAAATATCATTTACTATTGCACTACCCCATTGTTATTTGAAATTTAGGACCTCCAAGATTTTACTGGTGTATGAGGTATGAAGCTTTTCACAGACAACTGAAACAAACCGCTAACTCAGTTACTTGTCGAAAAAATGTGTTAGTAACACTATCCCTTAAACAACAGCTGAAATTATCGGGTAGACTTTCAGATAAAAGAGGATTTCAAACCAAGGTAGACTTTGGTCCGCGATATGTAATACCTGAAAAAATAGTAACAAAATTTAAGTGGTCAAAAACATTTTTTAGCGTGTCTTGGATAACCATTAACAATATTTTGTACAAAAAAGACTTTGCGTTACAACTTTGCGAGAGTAAATTTGGTCAAATTAAGAACATTTTTACAAATGAAAAGACTATATATTTTATGTTACAACCACTTAAGACTGTTGGCTTTTGTGAACATGTGCAAGCTTTTGAAATAATATTTCAAGGCGGTGTAACAAATGCTGAAGACTTATTTGTCACATCATTTGATAATATGACTTATTCTAAGCAAGTTCATAACTTTCATTTCAGTGGTAACGGAACCTGTTTTATTTCTGTTATAAAGTAGTTCATATAGGTCACGGTGAAATATTTTAAAATTATTTTGTCCAACTTTTCAGATAAAGTTTCATCGCTATCTGTCTATTACTTTTTAAATTTAGTAATGTGGCAAAATTAAAATAACTGATTTTGCTTGTTCCTTTTAGATTAGTAATAACTTAAGATTAGCATATAATAATAAATAATAATAGTGGTCATTGTTAAATTGTAACTACGTAGCCTTTTTTTTATCATCTTATTTTTACGTTAAAAAAATTATTAGAGTAAAGGGGCAGCACGGGTTCTGGCACAATCCTTATGTAAATTAACATGGGAAATTGCTAAGGTTCATTCTAGCAATTTTTGTCTAAAAGTCCAAAGGTCAATCGAAGTTCGAAGTCTGGGTTATCAGTAAACATGATAACGTCGAAAATCCAAGATGGCGGTAATAGTTGACGTAAACAACGAAAAATAAGCAAAAAATTCAACCTACCCTCCTTCACCCCCACGACCCCCTCATACTTATAAAATATGGTCGGTACATGTGATACGTCGTTGAAAAGGTCTTAACGTACAGAGTAAGGGAAAAATAATGAAAAAATGTCAACTACCCCCTTTTCATCCCCGCGAACCACCCCCTCATTAAAAAATCGATCAATCATAGTGTGTGATACCTCGTTGGAAAGGGTTTTAAGCATAGATTACATAAACATAATTTAAAAAATTCCAACTACCCCCTTTCATCCCCGTGAACCACCCTCTCATTGAAAATCGATTAATCATAGTGTGTGATACCTCGTTGGAAAGGTCTTAACGTACAGAGTAAGGGAAAAATAACCAAAAAATTCCTACCCTCCTTCACCCCCACAACCCCCTCATGCTTATAAAATATGGTCGGTACATGTGATACGTCGTTGAAAAGGTCTTAACGTACAGAGTAAGGGAAAAATAATGAAAAAATGTCAACTACCCCCTTTCATCCCCGCGAACCACCCCCTCATTAAAAAATCGATCAATCATAGTGTGTGATACCTCGTTGGAAAGGGTTTTAAGCATAGATTACATAAACATAATTTAAAAAATTCCAACTACCCCCTTTCATCCCCGCGAACCACCCCCTCATTAAAAAATCGATCAATCATAGTGTGTGATACCTCGTTGGAAAGGGTTTTAAGCATAGATTACATAAACATAATTTAAAAAATTCCAACTACCCCCTTTCATCCCCGTGAACCACCCTCTCATTGAAAATCGATTAATCATAGTGTGTGATACCTCGTTGGAAAGGTCTTAACGTACAGAGTAAGGGAAAAATAACCAAAAAATTCCTACCCTCCTTCACCCCCACAACCCCCTCATGCTTATAAAATATGGTCGGTACATGCGATACATCGTTGAAAAGGTCTTAACGTACAGAGTAAGGGAAAAATAATGAAAAAATTAATCTCCTTTAACAGAAAAATCATGCGCAATGCCACAAAGGCCTTAGCACGTATCTTCACTGCTATTGGTCCGATTTAAACGGGAAAAACGGAATTACGTATAGAACGATTAATGTACAAGAGAAAAATCCTGTGCAATGCCACAAGGGCCTTATCGTGTATCTTCACTGCTATTGGTCCGATTTAAACGGGAAAAACGACATTACGTAAAGAACGATTAACGTAAAAGAGAAAAATCTTGTGCAATGTCAAAGGGGCCTTAGCACGTATCTTCACTGCTGTTGGTCCGATTCAAACAAGAAAAACGGCAATATGTAGAGAACGATTAACGCTTAAAACTACAACGTGGCCAAAAGGACCTAAGTCTCGGCGGAGTCAAGGAAATCGTGAGCTGTCAGCGTAACCTAACCTATGAAGTTGGGTAACGCCATTTTCTATCCGGGCCATTCAGCTGTATGGAGGAGACGTCACCTGTTAGTGACGCGACTGGAATATATCGCCGGGCGTAGCAGCAAAGTCAGTGGACGGCTAAGCGATCCAAGATGGCCGTTGCACAGTATAGCCTGCACCCGGAGGGGAAAACGGGGAGTGTGGAAACCGGCGCAATATGGAACGACTGGCGTAAGTCAGAAGGAGCAGGTGCACTTAGTATTGAGGCACTTGCCATCTTCCAAAAGTCACCACGTAATACCAGTCATTTGCCCCATAGATCAAACAGAAAAAGATGGTTTCGTCACGTTTCGTTACGTTTCGTTACTTTTCGTTACGTTTCGTTACGTTTCGTTTCGTCACGTTTCGTCACGTTTCGGCACGTTTCGATACATTTCGTTACGTTTTCGTTTCGTGGACAAAAGGACCTAAGTCTCGGTGGCATGTCACCAGGTGCAAAATGGTCAAAAGGATCTTAGGCAGACAAACGGAAAGATAGACAGACAAAAATACAGATAAAAGGACAGGCAGACGGAAAGAGGAGACAAATATCTCCTTAAAATTTATTGATACGAGGATCCAAAAAGACCCAAACATTGAATAATACTTAGAAATCATGTAGAGAGCAATACACGCCTAAGACGAAGAATAAAAAAACTACTGAAGAAGATGAAGAGTGAAACGTTGATATCCGTAGAAATTTATAGAAAAAAGAATGGAAAATCGTAGAAATCTTTAAAGAATACACGCTGCTGCATTGTCAAAGGGGCCGTAGTTGGTTAGTACAATAAATGTAATAACCAAGGAGACATTACTTTTCTGGATCTCTGAATACGGGAAGGTAGCAGTCAAAAGTTCAGTATTTTAGAATTAGTCTAAGAAGTCGTATTATTATTATAGTCATACATTATCGTCGTTTCCTTATTACTTACAAGTACAATAAAAATACTCTACGTCCATTGTCGATGGTAAAAAGGTAACAAAATACTCTTCGTCCATTATCGTATGTAAACCTGCGCAGTACGTTATTGTCGTAAGTCATCGTCTTAATCTTTATTAAAAAATAAATACAACAACAATTACAATATACCATCATCGTTTGTACTTGATTATCTTCACATTTAACATTTTCAATCTTAAAAATCATCTGTCAAGCATTTATTATTACTGTCTCTTTTTTTCAAGCTGTCAACCTAAAAAAAACAAGACATATGTCATCCGTCACTATTAAAATAACATTTTTACTCACATTTTCTGTATATTATTGTTCAGTTTCAGTATTTTTGCATAATCTTCTGTCTCGTATGACTCGTTAAGTCCAGTAAAAATACCCCATTAATTTTCATAAAGTAATTATTGATTGCTTTTATATTTAGCATTTCTGTCCTAAAAATATGACATCAGGCATCCGTCATTATTAAAAACGTTTGTACTCACTTTTTCCGTATATATTTTATTGTTTAATTTCGGTTTTACATCTTAAAAATTATGGCATCTGTCATTAAAAAACCAATTAATAAAGCCCATTCTTAGACATCATCTCTATACCGAAGGTATTTCTTAATTAGAAAGCAATTATCGATTGCTTTTATATTTAGCATTTCTATACATTTCGACCCTAAAAAATATGACATCTGTCAGCCGTCACTATTAAAAACTTTTGTAACTCACTTTTTCCCTTATTATTGGCATTTTCTTGTTTAATTTCGATTTACATCTTCTGTCTTAAAAATATAACATCTGTCATTAAAAATCCAATAAAAAAGGGCCCATTTTTAGACAGCACCTCTGTGCCGAAGGTATTTCTTAATTAGAAAACTATTATCAATTGCTTTTATATTTAGCATTTGTATAAATTTTTTTGTTTTTCAACCTGAAAATATGACATCTGTCATTAAATCCAATAATAAAAATATGATATCTGTCATTAAATCGAATAAAAAAGTACTACTTACATTTTTGTCCTAAAAATATGACATCTGTCATTCATCATTATTCAGTAAAGTTTTCATTTCATACATACTATTTAATAAATCCTTTTTTATCACCAAAAATTATGTTAGAAATAACCATTTAATTATTTTGTATCGGTATTTGAAGTTTAGCTGTATATTTCGGTGTTACCATAAATTCTCCTCTGTCCTAAAAATATGCCATCCATTTTCAGAAAGTAATTATAGATTGCTTTTATATTTAGTATTTCTATACATTTCGACCCTAAAAAATATGACATCTGTCAGCCGTCACTATTAAAAACTTTTGTAACTCACTTTTTCCTCATTATA
This sequence comes from Psylliodes chrysocephalus, assembly GCA_927349885.1. Taxonomy (NCBI): domain Eukaryota; kingdom Metazoa; phylum Arthropoda; class Insecta; order Coleoptera; family Chrysomelidae; genus Psylliodes; species Psylliodes chrysocephalus. Next base: position 69,627,427 of record OV651814.1, read on the forward strand.
GGCATTTTCTTGTTTAATTTCGATTTACATCTTCTGTCTTAAAAATATAACATCTGTTATTAAAAATCCAATAAAAAAGGGCCCATTTTTAGACAGCACCTCTGTGCCGAAGGTATTTCTTAATTAGAAAACTATTATCGATTGCTTTTATATTTAGCATTTGTATATATTTTTCGTTTTTCAACCTGAAAATATGACATCTATCATTAAATCCAATAATAAAAATATGATATCTGTCATTAAATCGAATAAAAAAGTACTACTTACATTTTTGTCCTAAAAATATGACATCTGTCATTCATCACTATTCAGTAAAGTTTTCATTTCATACATACTATTTAATAAATCCTTTTTTATCACCAAAAATTATGTTAGAAATATCCATTTAATTATTTTGTATCGGTATTTGAAGTTTAGCTGTATATTTCGGTGTTACCATAAATTCTCCTCTGTCCTAAAAATATGCCATCCATCATCAATAAATACATTACCATTTAAAAAAAGTACAATCAAAGTTTAATTTCATACATACTCTTTTAATGGAACCAGTTTTAGTTAACAAAAATTATGTTAAAAATACGTAGTCGATCTAGGTATCTGGCTATTTGAGATTTTACACTCAGTTTTTCATTATTCACTAAGTAGTTAGGTGCAAAGAGACGACTAAAATTAAAATTTTCAACTACTTAGTTACAAACAAACTTACTTACATCTGAAAATAAAGGTTCAGTTCAGAATGAATTATAAATTTTCAAGGTGTTCGGTTTGTATAAAGATAAACGATATCATCGGTTATTTCCTGTCTACAAGTATAGATAACTCAAAATATTAAAACAATATTTTAGTGCTTAATGGTAGGCAACCATTAATACAATGTAAGAGCAAAAGGACATTAATCTTATTAATAGCCCATAGTTAAATGGAACAATCTCTACAATAAAAATTTCTAAAACTGTTTAATCAGTAATTTTCATAGAAAATTCATGATGGTTGTATATACCGAGGGAACAAGAAACACCAAACTATCAATATTATTACATCAATTAAATGGACCAAAAGTAATACTGTATATGTTATTTTCACCGGTAAATGTTTAATTGGTAAAAGAACATACTTGTTAATACCTAATAGACCGAAACCGTTAATTCGGTTTCAAAGGAATATTTATATTGTCACATTAGATTAATAACGCATCCACCAATGGTGTGACAGTATGCTCGTAGAGATGTTCACTGTACATTGAACAGATTCCAATTCGAGTACCATTCTCATGAGGCAAATAATATAGATATCTCGTTACAAAGTCTAGATGAGAGACAAGTTAGATATTATTGGACGGCGTTACGAAAAACAAATGGTATTATGTAGAATACGTGACGTAGAATAATATTAAAAAGAAAAATAATACAAAAACCAAAAGAACCTAAGTATTCACTATTATCGAATAGAATTAAACGAGAAAAAATTACATTGTAACGGAAACGAGCCGTAGATTAACGCTGAAGAGAAAAATTAGGCACATTAACTTTGAAGAGAAAAGCCATGTGCAAACCCAGAAGGACCTAAGTAGTGACTATTATCGGATAGAATTAAACGGGAAAAAAATAAAATTTTAACGGAAACGTGATGTATATTAACGCTGAAGAGAAAAATTAGACTCAATAGCCGTAAGGACCTAAGTATTCGGCTATTATCGATGCAATTCATATTAATAGGCATACATCGTCATTAGTCATTGTAAGAAATCTCAGTTTAAAGCATTCTTCCTTCATTGTGGTATGTTATCGTTAGTCATTGTCGTTGGATATTAATAAAAACAAGGTAAATGAATACTCAACCAATTAACTTAACAATTACAAATCTTGAGCTGGCGTAACATATACTAACTACGGTCATCGATTGTACTCGAATTATCTTCTCAGGTCCTCGTTTGTTTATTTTCTTCTATCACTTAAAAAACAATCAATGACTTAGCAAGTTACTAAGCAGAATTTTGCTACAACAGTCATCTGCATGTCATTCGTTGTTGAGCACCGCTTATCTTTATCAGTATCGATCAGATTGTGACTAAATTTAAACGAGCAGAATTTTTTGTTACAACCGTCATCTGTGGGTCATTCGTTGTTAAGCATCACATATCTTTGTTAGTATTGGTCAGATTTTAAGTAAATTTAAACGGGTATTACGTCATTCATTGTTTCTTTTCGGGATTTTTTGAAAATATTTCTCATATTTTCGCGAGTTTTGAAGTCGTAAGACCATATGACATACTAATAATAAATCTGTTACGCTAATAATGTAGGATTTGCTTCAACAAACTACAACGTATATTTTTCTACGGTCAATGCTAATGTAAGTTTAAAAAAACCTCGTTTCAGGACACCTCTGAAGACATCTGAAGACCTCTGAAGACCTCTGAAGGCCGTTTCAGAAGACACCTGAAGAGCTCTGAAGACCGTTTCTTAAGACCTCTGAAGAACGTTTCAGAAGATATCTGAAGACCTCTGAAGACATCTGAAAACGTCTAAAGAGGAGTCGAACACCGTAAAAGGACACAGTATAAATTAGTGTGTTACCTCAAAATACAATAGATTTTATAAAGATGACTGAAGACATCTGAAGACGACTGAAGAGGAGTCGAAGACCGTAAAACAGCACAGTATAAATTAGTGTGTTACCACAAAAATACAATAGATTTTATAAAGATGTCGTCGGATACAGCACGTAAACGAAAAATTGTAGATCTTAGACGTGTTATACGAAAAAAAGTATAACTCTCTGAAGAAAATGGAAGTTGATAAAAAAGAATTGAACTTTTTAAACTCTGTGATAGAACCATTAAAACAAATAGCTGAAGTATCGTAAAACATAATCCTTCGTAGAAATGCCTGCAGAATAACATTTCAAAACATTCCATTGCCTTAAAAAAATATATTTATTGTAATAAGAAAGACATTAACGTAATGCAGCATCTTCATCGCAAACATCATCCTACATATATTAATGGTGTGATACCATTTATTTAGATTGAAACGGTTATACTGTAACATTAGTATCATTCATATCAAATCCAACGGTATAACAAGATAACTCTTAATATAATTTTTCGAACTTCATATCAAAGATGTACTACGACAGTGAAAAGTCAGCCTACCAAAATCTGTTGAAGAAGCCTCTAGAGAGACTCTATGAACAAAGAAAAGGAGACATAGAAGCAGCGTTTAAAGAATCGATGATGAAAAAGTGAAATCAATCGATAAAGGAGAACATGCGCAATAACTGTCACACCAACAAGGTACACCGAGTACCATTCTCATGATGGAATAATTTTGGTTATTTCGGGAAAACTATCCAATATTTTTTAATATTAGTGTCTACTAAATGGTAAATGTTTTAGATTCTTCAATTAATAATAACAGATCCTAGATACGAGAATATTTGTAGTAAAAGTATGATAAAAGTCTTAAGATGTTTATCCACGATTAAAGCTCATGGAATCAATACCAGTATCAATATCGGTGGTAAAAGCTAATGATCTTAAAATTACTTGTAATATTCATCTGACATAGATTTGTCGTCTAGATGAGAGACAAGTTTTTGTAGACATTTCACTTAAAAACGACACTTTGAAATAAAATAAGGCATACTATTTTTTCTATCAACATTGCTAATAAAGTAAATATTCATTCAACAAATCTCTATCAACAGAGATATGAAGAGTATGAAGAACTTCTTAGCGATTACTTGTAACAAAGCATGGTGAGTATATTAAATTATATGAACTACATCATTGTCAAAACGGACAAGTCTATATCTTATTTACTAGTACATTTTTCGCAGGAAGTCATTAGCGTAAAACATAATCCTTCATATCAATACAGACGGTATACCAGCATTTATATTCGAAAGTATATTTATGATGTAATGAAACTGTTAAGTTATATTTCTCGTAATAAGCTAGACAGCATCCTTTACAAATCAGTGGTGTTCTAACGTTCATTTAGAATCAAAGGATAATTTTTAATGTAAGAAATATTAGAGTAAAGGTACATTTACCAATACTGTGACAGTATCCTTCATACCAAAGCCAATGGAAAATTACCATATAAAAATTCAATAATATTCAAACTTGTTGACATATCAGCTAAATACATTTGACGAAACTCTAATAGAATATAATATTTTTCTACGACTAAATTTAAACAGATACACTGGATATTAAGTAAAGTCTTTTGTAAATCAACTATATAATTACAAACGAATTCCAATGGCTAGGTAAAAACGAGGTGATTCAGAGTTCTTAACATTTAATAAATTTTAATATTAAATAGCTACAAAAGATGATTTTGTAGCAAAATTAGGATGAATTTCTTAATTTATATAAAATGGAAGATACGTCAGAGTACTCAGCATTTATTAAAAAATAACGTTAAAAAGGCGTCAAAATTTGATACAAAAGAATAAATAATTTAAATTTAAAGGAATACTTATATTATATTGTAAGAAATATTAGAGTAAAATTGCAACCACCAATGTTGTGACGGTATCTTTCATATCAAAATGCAATGATGAATTAGGATTTTTATAACCAAACAGTGAATTAGGATATTATAATTTTTCTGCGTAGGCTGTGTTATAGCAGAGTAGGTTAATAGAGCTAGTATGATAAATTTAGGAAGGTACATTGATTTTATTAAAGAAATCTAAGAAAAGTCTAAATAGTAAAACTGGCTGATAATAGGCTAAGTGATAATTCGATAGAGTACGTCATTAAGCAAAGTTTTAGTAATCAAATAATGATAAACGAGATCCAAAGACTATATAAAATACAAAATAAATAAAATAACATTAACAAGTATGAAGATTTGATACAATAGTATGAAGGATGTCTTTGGCATTTTAAATGGCTGAACCTATATTTTTTTAACAATTAAAACAACGTTAAGTAGATATGATTCATTTTACCAGAAAGGTACGTTCTCTAAGAAAATTCTAAATATATCAAAGCAGGTTAATTATAGGTTAGTTTCGGAATTTTCAATATAGTGTTCAGCGTATTTAAAAAAAAAAAAAATAATAATAATATAGTCGTTGATAGCATGGCATTGTAGCTGTCAGACATTTGCAATAGCTATTAGCTTTGAAGGTATTATTATCGCCGCGAACCAAGGTTAGGTTAGAAGACATACGAACGATACGCATTTGATGGCCATATCGCACGAAGACGAAATTTGAGAACGACGCCATAGGCGAAGTGCTCAAACGTCTGAGGGCGATATGGCCATCAAATGCGTATCGTTCGTATGTCTTCTAACCTAACCTTGGTTCGCGGCGATAATAATACCTTCAAAGCTAATAGCTATTGCAAATGTCTGACAGCTACAATGCCATGCTATCAACGACTATATTATTATTATTTTTTTTTTTTTTTAAATACGCTGAACACTATATTGAAAATTCCGAAACTAACCTATAATTAACCTGCTTTGATATATTTAGACTTTTCTTAGAGAACGTACCTTTCTGGTAAAATGAATCATATCTACTTAACGTTGTTTTAATTGTTAAAAAAATATAGGTTCAGCCATTTAAAATGCCAAAGACATCCTTCATACTATTGTATTAAATCTTCATACTTGTTAATGTTATTTTATTTATTTTGTATTTTATATAGTCTTTGGATCTCGTTTATCATTATTTGATTACTAAAACTTTGCTTAATGACGTACTCTATCGAATTATCACTTAGCCTATTATCAGCCAGTTTTACTATTTAGACTTTTCTTAGATTTCTTTAATAAAATCAATGTACCTTCCTAAATTTATCATACTAGCTCTATTAACCTACTCTGCTATAACACAGCCTACGCAGAAAAATTATAATATCCTAATTCACTGTTTGGTTATAAAAATCCTAATTCATCATTGCATTTTGATATGAAAGATACCGTCACAACATTGGTGGTTGCAATTTTACTCTAATATTTCTTACAATATAATATAAGTATTCCTTTAAATTTAAATTATTTATTCTTTTGTATCAAATTTTGACGCCTTTTTAACGTTATTTTTTAATAAATGCTGAGTACTCTGACGTATCTTCCATTTTATATAAATTAAGAAATTCATCCTAATTTTGCTACAAAATCATCTTTTGTAGCTATTTAATATTAAAATTTATTAAATGTTAAGAACTCTGAATCACCTCGTTTTTACCTAGCCATTGGAATTCGTTTGTAATTATATAGTTGATTTACAAAAGACTTTACTTAATATCCAGTGTATCTGTTTAAATTTAGTCGTAGAAAAATATTATATTCTATTAGAGTTTCGTCAAATGTATTTAGCTGATATGTCAACAAGTTTGAATATTATTGAATTTTTATATGGTAATTTTCCATTGGCTTTGGTATGAAGGATACTGTCACAGTATTGGTAAATGTACCTTTACTCTAATATTTCTTACATTAAAAATTATCCTTTGATTCTAAATGAACGTTAGAACACCACTGATTTGTAAAGGATGCTGTCTAGCTTATTACGAGAAATATAACTTAACAGTTTCATTACATCATAAATATACTTTCGAATATAAATGCTGGTATACCGTCTGTATTGATATGAAGGATTATGTTTTACGCTAATGACTTCCTGCGAAAAATGTACTAGTAAATAAGATATAGACTTGTCCGTTTTGACAATGATGTAGTTCATATAATTTAATATACTCACCATGCTTTGTTACAAGTAATCGCTAAGAAGTTCTTCATACTCTTCATATCTCTGTTGATAGAGATTTGTTGAATGAATATTTACTTTATTAGCAATGTTGATAGAAAAAATAGTATGCCTTATTTTATTTCAAAGTGTCGTTTTTAAGTGAAATGTCTACAAAAACTTGTCTCTCATCTAGACGACAAATCTATGTCAGATGAATATTACAAGTAATTTTAAGATCATTAGCTTTTACCACCGATATTGATACTGGTATTGATTCCATGAGCTTTAATCGTGGATAAACATCTTAAGACTTTTATCATACTTTTACTACAAATATTCTCGTATCTAGGATCTGTTATTATTAATTGAAGAATCTAAAACATTTACCATTTAGTAGACACTAATATTAAAAAATATTGGATAGTTTTCCCGAAATAACCAAAATTATTCCATCATGAGAATGGTACTCGGTGTACCTTGTTGGTGTGACAGTTATTGCGCATGTTCTCCTTTATCGATTGATTTCACTTTTTCATCATCGATTCTTTAAACGCTGCTTCTATGTCTCCTTTTCTTTGTTCATAGAGTCTCTCTAGAGGCTTCTTCAACAGATTTTGGTAGGCTGACTTTTCACTGTCGTAGTACATCTTTGATATGAAGTTCGAAAAATTATATTAAGAGTTATCTTGTTATACCGTTGGATTTGATATGAATGATACTAATGTTACAGTATAACCGTTTCAATCTAAATAAATGGTATCACACCATTAATATATGTAGGATGATGTTTGCGATGAAGATGCTGCATTACGTTAATGTCTTTCTTATTACAATAAATATATTTTTTTAAGGCAATGGAATGTTTTGAAATGTTATTCTGCAGGCATTTCTACGAAGGATTATGTTTTACGATACTTCAGCTATTTGTTTTAATGGTTCTATCACAGAGTTTAAAAAGTTCAATTCTTTTTTATCAACTTCCATTTTCTTCAGAGAGTTATACTTTTTTTCGTATAACACGTCTAAGATCTACAATTTTTCGTTTACGTGCTGTATCCGACGACATCTTTATAAAATCTATTGTATTTTTGTGGTAACACACTAATTTATACTGTGCTGTTTTACGGTCTTCGACTCCTCTTCAGTCGTCTTCAGATGTCTTCAGTCATCTTTATAAAATCTATTGTATTTTGAGGTAACACACTAATTTATACTGTGTCCTTTTACGGTGTTCGACTCCTCTTTAGACGTTTTCAGATGTCTTCAGAGGTCTTCAGATATCTTCTGAAACGTTCTTCAGAGGTCTTAAGAAACGTTCTTCAGAGCTCTTCAGGTGTCTTCTGAAACGGCCTTCAGAGGTCTTCAGAGGTCTTCAGATGTCTTCAGAGGTGTCCTGAAACGAGGTTTTTTTAAACTTACATTAGCATTGACCGTAGAAAAATATACGTTGTAGTTTGTTGAAGCAAATCCTACATTATTAGCGTAACAGATTTATTATTAGTATGTCATATGGTCTTACGACTTCAAAACTCGCGAAAATATGAGAAATATTTTCAAAAAATCCCGAAAAGAAACAATGAATGACGTAATACCCGTTTAAATTTACTTAAAATCTGACCAATACTAACAAAGATATGTGATGCTTAACAACGAATGACCCACAGATGACGGTTGTAACAAAAAATTCTGCTCGTTTAAATTTAGTCACAATCTGATCGATACTGATAAAGATAAGCGGTGCTCAACAACGAATGACATGCAGATGACTGTTGTAGCAAAATTCTGCTTAGTAACTTGCTAAGTCATTGATTGTTTTTTAAGTGATAGAAGAAAATAAACAAACGAGGACCTGAGAAGATAATTCGAGTACAATCGATGACCGTAGTTAGTATATGTTACGCCAGCTCAAGATTTGTAATTGTTAAGTTAATTGGTTGAGTATTCATTTACCTTGTTTTTATTAATATCCAACGACAATGACTAACGATAACATACCACAATGAAGGAAGAATGCTTTAAACTGAGATTTCTTACAATGACTAATGACGATGTATGCCTATTAATATGAATTGCATCGATAATAGCCGAATACTTAGGTCCTTACGGCTATTGAGTCTAATTTTTCTCTTCAGCGTTAATATACATCACGTTTCCGTTAAAATTTTATTTTTTTCCCGTTTAATTCTATCCGATAATAGTCACTACTTAGGTCCTTCTGGGTTTGCACATGGCTTTTCTCTTCAAAGTTAATGTGCCTAATTTTTCTCTTCAGCGTTAATCTACGGCTCGTTTCCGTTACAATGTAATTTTTTCTCGTTTAATTCTATTCGATAATAGTGAATACTTAGGTTCTTTTGGTTTTTGTATTATTTTTCTTTTTAATATTATTCTACGTCACGTATTCTACATAATACCATTTGTTTTTCGTAACGCCGTCCAATAATATCTAACTTGTCTCTCATCTAGACTTTGTAACGAGATATCTATATTATTTGCCTCATGAGAATGGTACTCGAATTGGAATCTGTTCAATGTACAGTGAACATCTCTACGAGCATACTGTCACACCATTGGTGGATGCGTTATTAATCTAATGTGACAATATAAATATTCCTTTGAAACCGAATTAACGGTTTCGGTCTATTAGGTATTAACAAGTATGTTCTTTTACCAATTAAACATTTACCGGTGAAAATAACATATACAGTATTACTTTTGGTCCATTTAATTGATGTAATAATATTGATAGTTTGGTGTTTCTTGTTCCCTCGGTATATACAACCATCATGAATTTTCTATGAAAATTACTGATTAAACAGTTTTAGAAATTTTTATTGTAGAGATTGTTCCATTTAACTATGGGCTATTAATAAGATTAATGTCCTTTTGCCCTTACATTGTATTAATGGTTGCCTACCATTAAGCACTAAAATATTGTTTTAATATTTTGAGTTATCTATACTTGTAGACAGGAAATAACCGATGATATCGTTTATCTTTATACAAACCGAACACCTTGAAAATTTATAATTCATTCTGAACTGAACCTTTATTTTCAGATGTAAGTAAGTTTGTTTGTAACTAAGTAGTTGAAAATTTTAATTTTAGTCGTCTCTTTGCACCTAACTACTTAGTGAATAATGAAAAACTGAGTGTAAAATCTCAAATAGCCAGATACCTAGATCGACTACGTATTTTTAACATAATTTTTGTTAACTAAAACTGGTTCCATTAAAAGAGTATGTATGAAATTAAACTTTGATTGTACTTTTTTTAAATGGTAATGTATTTATTGATGATGGATGGCATATTTTTAGGACAGAGGAGAATTTATGGTAACACCGAAATATACAGCTAAACTTCAAATACCGATACAAAATAATTAAATGGATATTTCTAACATAATTTTTGGTGATAAAAAAGGATTTATTAAATAGTATGTATGAAATGAAAACTTTACTGAATAGTGATGAATGACAGATGTCATATTTTTAGGACAAAAATGTAAGTAGTACTTTTTTATTCGATTTAATGACAGATATCATATTTTTATTATTGGATTTAATGATAGATGTCATATTTTCAGGTTGAAAAACGAAAAATATATACAAATGCTAAATATAAAAGCAATCGATAATAGTTTTCTAATTAAGAAATACCTTCGGCACAGAGGTGCTGTCTAAAAATGGGCCCTTTTTTATTGGATTTTTAATAACAGATGTTATATTTTTAAGACAGAAGATGTAAATCGAAATTAAACAAGAAAATGCCTATAATGAGGAAAAAGTGAGTTACAAAAGTTTTTAATAGTGACGGCTGACAGATGTCATATTTTTTAGGGTCGAAATGTATAGAAATACTAAATATAAAAGCAATCTATAATTACTTTCTGAAAATGGATGGCATATTTTTAGGACAGAGGAGAATTTATGGTAACACCGAAATATACAGCTAAACTTCAAATACCGATACAAAATAATTAAATGGTTATTTCTAACATAATTTTTGGTGATAAAAAAGGATTTATTAAATAGTATGTATGAAATGAAAACTTTACTGAATAATGATGAATGACAGATGTCATATTTTTAGGACAAAAATGTAAGTAGTACTTTTTTATTCGATTTAATGACAGATATCATATTTTTATTATTGGATTTAATGACAGATGTCATATTTTCAGGTTGAAAAACGAAAAAATTTATACAAATGCTAAATATAAAAGCAATTGATAATAGTTTTCTAATTAAGAAATACCTTCGGCACAGAGGTGCTGTCTAAAAATGGGCCCTTTTTTATTGGATTTTTAATGACAGATGTTATATTTTTAAGACAGAAGATGTAAATCGAAATTAAACAAGAAAATGCCAATAATGAGGGAAAAAGTGAGTTACAAAAGTTTTTAATAGTGACGGCTGACAGATGTCATATTTTTTAGGGTCGAAATGTATAGAAATGCTAAATATAAAAGCAATCGATAATTGCTTTCTAATTAAGAAATACCTTCGGTATAGAGATGATGTCTAAGAATGGGCTTTATTAATTGGTTTTTTAATGACAGATGCCATAATTTTTAAGATGTAAAACCGAAATTAAACAATAAAATATATACGGAAAAAGTGAGTACAAACGTTTTTAATAATGACGGATGCCTGATGTCATATTTTTAGGACAGAAATGCTAAATATAAAAGCAATCAATAATTACTTTATGAAAATTAATGGGGTATTTTTACTGGACTTAACGAGTCATACGAGACAGAAGATTATGCAAAAATACTGAAACTGAACAATAATATACAGAAAATGTGAGTAAAAATGTTATGTTAATAGTGACGGATGACATATGTCTTGTTTTTTTTAGGTTGACAGCTTGAAAAAAAGAGACAGTAATAATAAATGCTTGACAGATGATTTTTAAGATTGAAAATGTTAAATGTGAAGATAATCAAGTACAAACGATGATGGTATATTGTAATTGTTGTTGTATTTATTTTTTAATAAAGATTAAGACGATGACTTACGACAATAACGTACTGCGCAGGTTTACATACGATAATGGACGAAGAGTATTTTGTTACCTTTTTACCATCGACAATGGACGTAGAGTATTTTTATTGTACTTGTAAGTAATAAGGAAACGACGATAATGTATGACTATAATAATAATACGACTTCTTAGACTAATTCTAAAATACTGAACTTTTGACTGCTACCTTCCCGTATTCAGAGATCCAGAAAAGTAATGTCTCCTTGGTTATTACATTTATTGTACTAACCAACTACGGCCCCTTTGACAATGCAGCAGCGTGTATTCTTTAAAGATTTCTACGATTTTCCATTCTTTTTTCTATAAATTTCTACGGATATCAACGTTTCACTCTTCATCTTCTTCAGTAGTTTTTTTATTCTTCGTCTTAGGCGTGTATTGCTCTCTACATGATTTCTAAGTATTATTCAATGTTTGGGTCTTTTTGGATCCTCGTATCAATAAATTTTAAGGAAATATTTGTCTCCTCTTTCCGTCTGCCTGTCCTTTTATCTGTATTTTTGTCTGTCTATCTTTCCGTTTGTCTGCCTAAGATCCTTTTGACCATTTTGCACCTGGTGACATGCCACCGAGACTTAGGTCCTTTTGTCCACGAAACGAAAACGTAACGAAATGTATCGAAACGTGCCGAAACGTGACGAAACGTGACGAAACGAAACGTAACGAAACGTAACGAAAAGTAACGAAACGTAACGAAACGTGACGAAACCATCTTTTTCTGTTTGATCTATGGGGCAAATGACTGGTATTACGTGGTGACTTTTGGAAGATGGCAAGTGCCTCAATACTAAGTGCACCTGCTCCTTCTGACTTACGCCAGTCGATTCATATTGCGCCGGTTTCCACACTCCCCGTTTTCCCCTCCGGGTGCAGGCTATACTGTGCAACGGCCATCTTGGATCGCTTAGCCGTCCACTGACTTTGCTGCTACGCCCGGCGATATATTCCAGTCGCGTCACTAACAGGTGACGTCTCCTCCATACAGCTGAATGGCCCGGATAGAAAATGGCGTTACCCAACTTCATAGGTTAGGTTACGCTGACAGCTCACGATTTCCTTGACTCCGCCGAGACTTAGGTCCTTTTGGCCACGTTGTAGTTTTAAGCGTTAATCGTTCTCTACATATTGCCGTTTTTCTTGTTTGAATCGGACCAACAGCAGTGAAGATACGTGCTAAGGCCCCTTTGACATTGCACAAGATTTTTCTCTTTTACGTTAATCGTTCTTTACGTAATGTCGTTTTTCCCGTTTAAATCGGACCAATAGCAGTGAAGATACACGCTAAGGCCCTTGTGGCATTGCACAGGATTTTTCTCTTGTACATTAATCGTTCTATACGTAATTCCGTTTTTCCCGTTTAAATCGGACCAATAGCAGTGAAGATACGTGCTAAGGCCTTTGTGGCATTGCGCATGATTTTTCTGTTAAAGGAGATTAATTTTTTCATTATTTTTCCCTTACTCTGTACGTTAAGACCTTTTCAACGATGTATCGCATGTACCGACCATATTTTATAAGCATGAGGGGGTTGTGGGGGTGAAGGAGGGTAGGAATTTTTTGGTTATTTTTCCCTTACTCTGTACGTTAAGACCTTTCCAACGAGGTATCACACACTATGATTAATCGATTTTCAATGAGAGGGTGGTTCACGGGGATGAAAGGGGGTAGTTGGAATTTTTTAAATTATGTTTATGTAATCTATGCTTAAAACCCTTTCCAACGAGGTATCACACACTATGATTGATCGATTTTTTAATGAGGGGGTGGTTCGCGGGGATGAAAGGGGGTAGTTGGAATTTTTTAAATTATGTTTATGTAATCTATGCTTAAAACCCTTTCCAACGAGGTATCACACACTATGATTGATCGATTTTTTAATGAGGGGGTGGTTCGCGGGGATGAAAGGGGGTAGTTGACATTTTTTCATTATTTTTCCCTTACTCTGTACGTTAAGACCTTTTCAACGACGTATCACATGTACCGACCATATTTTATAAGCATGAGGGGGTTGTGGGGGTGAAGGAGGGTAGGAATTTTTTGGTTATTTTTCCCTTACTCTGTACGTTAAGACCTTTCCAACGAGGTATCACACACTATGATTAATCGATTTTCAATGAGAGGGTGGTTCACGGGGATGAAAGGGGGTAGTTGGAATTTTTTAAATTATGTTTATGTAATCTATGCTTAAAACCCTTTCCAACGAGGTATCACACACTATGATTGATCGATTTTTTAATGAGGGGGTGGTTCGCGGGGATGAAAGGGGGTAGTTGACATTTTTTCATTATTTTTCCCTTACTCTGTACGTTAAGACCTTTTCAACGACGTATCACATGTACCGACCATATTTTATAAGTATGAGGGGGTCGTGGGGGTGAAGGAGGGTAGGTTGAATTTTTTGCTTATTTTTCGTTGTTTACGTCAACTATTACCGCCATCTTGGATTTTCGACGTTATCATGTTTACTGATAACCCAGACTTCGAACTTCGATTGACCTTTGGACTTTTAGACAAAAATTGCTAGAATGAACCTTAGCAATTTCCCATGTTAATTTACATAAGGATTGTGCCAGAACCCGTGCTGCCCCTTTACTTATTAGCCTTAGTACATATTACCTCCTACTAAGAACTTTAATGATCCTTAAATTCAAGGAAACGGCTGACTTTTGTTAAGAACATATTTCTTTGGCCCTATTCAAAGACATGGCGATCTTGGTTTAAATTCGTTTTGCCTTCAGTTAAGATATCCTTTTTATCTGTGCAATATAAAGATACTTTTATCCTACTTTAGTGATGAAATCTTAGACTTTTACTACCATATATTATTTCTTGAAAAGTCAAAAATGAAGATTCTGATTAAAAAATTACAAAATAAGTTTGTTAAATAATAAGCAATAAAGCTACAAAAAAAATTTAAGCATTTTTTTTAAATTGAGTGAAATAACAGTATAACTGCAAGTCATTTTTTTCAAATATCACTTTTTGCTTAATTTTCTTTTTAAATTTATGTACGTATTATTATCGATTAACAAAAATTCTATAACTTCACAATACATCATTAGGCCGAATAACCTATAGTTCTTCTTTAAAACGGATTTTTTTGTTTTTCTCAAAATGGACATTTTGTATATGTATTGTTCTTTCACTCACCGATTCAATTATAATGTCTTTATTTAATAAAAGTCTAAATGCTAAATAAAATATTGTTATACATATATTTGCCGATAACGAGAAACTTGTGCGTCTCGCTGGTGAAATTCTAGGAAGTTTTGGGTACCTCAGGGGTTTCTATAATATAATTCCCAGTGTTAATTAATTTTATAATTTATTAAATTAATGTGACAACTTGCTTTTGTATAAATATTAAATTTTTTGTATTGCATGGCGCACATATTTTTTTTAATACTTCGGGAATAACTACCTTGTGGTATAAGACAGGGACAAATAATTACTTTGTGTAATCAGAATTAACAAATATGGAAATGTTTATTATTTTTTAACAGTAGTTGTTGACAAAGTGTACTTCTATAGTATACCCATAACTGTATTCATTAAATATCATCCATCACCAAACAAAATTTCTACATATTTTTTTTTAAATATTTTATATAATTACAAACTATTCAGAGATACCTCGTAATCTACTTCTTAGGATGAGAATGAAGATATTTACGGATATTAAAACGTTTATGTAACTGAACAACGCCACCCGACTGGAAATTTTTGTTTTATATTTTACAGCAAAGAAGTAGAATTGAAATTGGAAAACGATTATTTTATGAAGACAATTGAGACGACTACTTGAAATATTAAGAGTATGGTCCGATATTAAAATAATGTATACCGCACGGGCGAAAAGTGTATTTTCGAACTTCTACGAGTTGCCCGAAAAACTCACCTTTTCGTCCTTAAAAAATAGTATGGTGTTATTTGTAACAAAACTGCTCTAGAAATGAATTCTTTAGGGGACTAAGTATCACAAGCTGAATTGTTAGTGAATTAAAAACTAATATTTTGGAGATTCTAAAACCGGAGGTAATCCAAAATTAGACCTTGCAGAAGGGCACTATTTTCAAAAAAATGAGATATTGGTACCATTGCATAGAGCGTAACATGTACTACAATATGACCGCAAAATCCAAAAAGTCACTTAAAAAGTTAGGTAAATGTATTATTTTAAACATTTAAAAAACCATTGGGGCTTACGGCCCAAAAAAAATTAAAATGCGATTTCCTGTTTTATCTTAACAAAAAATTGCGAAAAATATTGTACTTTTTATGATAACACTACGAAATTATCTAAACAAGATTTTAAAACAAAAAAAGTTACTTTTTATAAAAGTTTCTAAAATGTGTTTAGATTATAACAGAAGATCAATCATATTTTTATGTCTTATAATAATCAATTTAATTAATATAAAACAAAACAAAAAGGCTCCCGCGAGATTTCTACACTCTGCTAACGGTGTTATCGCTTTGTATATTCCATCTTCGTTGCACCTATGATTGTAAACATATATCTATCTCTATCGCACTACGAAACAAGCCCGGCTCGTAATATTATCACCACAACGAGCAAACAATCTTAATTTATTTTGTAGATAAACTATTGTAGTTCTGATAATGTTTAATACAGTTGTCCCAAATTGTACGGATCCAAATGAAAGTTTATAGATTTCATAATTGTAAGTAAAAAAGTTTATATTAGCAAATAAAACGCAAACATTGATCAAAATTCGATCAAAAGTCAAGAGATGTAAAAAGTTAGATAACTAATTAAAAAACAAAAAAAATATCAAATTTCACAAGTGGCGTGCAGTTGAAATTGTATCGTTCCTATCAGTTTTAAACCGCCAGTAACTATGCTACTGATGGAAATCGAACCATTGTTAATATGAATCATTTAGCTTAAAATTATCTCGGTTTTATATAATTTGGGATATCTTGTATAATGTAATACCTATTAAATATTGAAAAAAATTATTGTAATGAGTAAAATTAGAATGGAAAATATCTAACACTGAAAGAGCCCTCCCTCAACTTTAATAATTATATTTCTTTGAGTAAAGAGCATAGATATACATGTTTTTTTTTGAAAAAACTACAACTTACAATCTTGTGTAATAATCGTATTATATTTTCTCCTCATCTGCAGATGTTTCGCTGACTCTTCAAAATCTACCTATTTTTGGTCGACCATTTATTTATTTTTGGAATCTTCATCTGTATTTTGATTTAAGGAATATTCTGATATATTTTCAAAAATTGTATTTCAAGTCAAATATAAAGCACAACATACTGACATTGTTTCTAATCATTACACAGAAAATTCGATTAAAGATGTTGTTACTCGTCAAAAAAAGAGGATCTTCCAAATCAATTAATAGGATTATTACTAATTGAGAGATCCCGTTTCCACAACAATGGAATTTATTTGTTCACTGAATATTTAATAATAAACTGTTAAAATATTTTTTATCAAACGAATTTCCTGATTAAGGATTCCATGATTATAAGATACAATTTGTAACGAGTGGCGGATTTAATAACATGCCAGACTTTAAATTCAATATTGATATTTAAAAAGAAAAAGGATAACTATTAGAACCAAACCACGAGGAAGCTGGCACTAGAATTCTACTTCATGTACTCTTTGCTAAAACGAAAGGTTTTTCTACATGCGTTATTGACTCTAACAATACCGATGTGCCTATTATTTTGGTGTATTTTAAAAACCTTTTTCCTAGTGAAATTTAGTTAAAAGACTGAATCATTAAATTTACTGGTTACGTGGCAGTTCATGAAATAGCCCTTAACGACAGTCTAACGAACAACCTACCTTCTTTCCATACTTTAACAGGATGCGATACTAAGAGACAATTTACTGGAATGGTAAAAAAGATCCATTCCGAAGATCTGTTTAATATTATTAAAAAATTTGTAATAAAATTATATTCGTTGTTATTCATCCTCTTAATGTATTAAGAGGTTTAATGGCCTCTTCAATGGAGCTATCTAGGCTACCCCAACTCGTGTCGGATTGGGTCGTCAGCCGTCGGTCTACCGGTCATAAGATCGGTAGGCCTTTATTCAAGCAGTGGGCCTTTGAGAAGAATAAAGAAAATCCTGTAATACGTGGCAGCCACGGAAAAAGCATCAATGTGCAAAGAAGATCTTTTTTACAATGAACCTGACCATGAAAACAAATGTATAGGTGAGCCCTTCTCCCTCCTGAACAAGTAGGGCCTACGGGTCCCAATCCGATACAGCCTTCAACAGACGATTCCTTGAAGAGGACAGCGAAGAATCAGAAAATAAGAATATTTCATACGATTTTTAAACAAGATTCTAAGTTGTGGTATTTCTAATAAAAAAATATAATTATCCAAGTTCTTTAAAGAGATATAATTATTGAGGAAGGGCTTTTTCAGTGTCAGATATTTTTCCCTTTTAATTTTACTTCTGGCACATTTATTTATTTTTTTTAATATTTAGTAGGCATTATTACTAATAATAAATTTATTCGAGACCCTTATTTCAGAGGTCTTGCATACAGGGTATCCTTAATTATATAAAACGGAGACAGATTGAACGTCTCATAATTTTAAGCAAAAAGGTTTATATTAACAATGGTCCGATTTCCATAATTAGCAAAGTTACTGGTGGTTTAAAATTGATAGAAATGGCTTAAAATTATGAAATCTATAAACTGTTTCAATTGGATCTGTACAATTTGGGACATCTGTAAAAAACATTATCAGAAGTAAAATAATTTATCTACAAAAATTATTAAGATTGTTTGTCCGTTGTGGTGATAATGGGTGCTATGATTGAACGTTTACGTTATTCGTAACGTACATGTTAGGCTGAATTCTGACATTAATGAGGCAAGTTAGTAAGATGGAAAACTTTTTCCAACACAATACTGTTATTTTCCGCCTGTTATGTTCTAATTTAACAGTTTTCCATCATACAAATTTGCCTCGTTACTGTTAAAACTCAGCCTAACATGTACGTTACGGATAACGTAAACGTTCAATCATAGGACCCAATGGCAAGAGGCGGCAGGTGGAATTTATCATTTTTATTTCTAAGCAGATAATTCAAATAATATAATATATTTAAACATTAAGGCAAAATCTAGTTGAATTCAATTCAACATGACAAAATCACTCAACCACCGCCTTTCAGGAATTGACCAGTTTTTTGGCCCGTGGCAACACTCGATGGCTTTGTATTGATAGCTATAGAATACCAAATTAGACTTGAAATCATTGATTCGTGAGTTTGCAAAAAGAAAAGTTAGAAAAAGGGTATTTTAATTACTTTGGTTAGTTAGAATTTATTTATAATATGGGATATTAGTTTAGTTAGCATTACTACATTTTAATTTTTGTTATTTTGCCTTAAGTGCTAAATTGCTTATCTTGTTATCTAATGATTGAGTTTTTTTAATTTTTTTTTTAATGTTTTCTTAACTTTCTGATATGGTCGCATGAGATTTACTTTAAAAAAAACGGGTGGGGGGGGGGCGCAAAATGAAGGTTTTGCCCGGAGCGCCAAAATGTCAAGGGCCAGCCCTGACTTTTTCATTAGGTATCGGTTGTCTAGAAACTATAGACGCGATCATCTTTTTTTATGTTTTTATTCGATGATTTTCCTCTCTTCTTTGTAGGCATTCTCAGATCTCTGTATAGGTCTGAGTTGCTAACAAACGAAGGGGCCTTTAATATTTTATTCTGGAAACGTTGTATTATATTTATGTTTATTTTACTTATTTTTCTATTCATCAACCAGTATAATTTTCTATATTTAATACCCGTTTTTTCTTTATGTGATTTTTCCACTCCAATTTAATATCTAAATTTGTGACTAAGTATTTCTACGAATTAGAATATGGTATTCTAGTATGATTTAATGTCATTGGTAGGTATTATACTGATCTTTTATTAGTGAAGTTAACATGAACTGTTCTAGGTTAGTTGAGCTTAATTCGTCATCTTTTTGTCCACTTGTAGATTTTATTAGTTGCATGTTGAAGTTTTCTGGTCGATTTTTCGATGGTTTTACCGATGACAAGTATGGCTGTATCGTCGGCAAATGTGGCTACTTTCTCATTTTGCGTTTGTGGTATGTCATAGGTAAACAACAGGTAAAGAACTGGTCCCAAAACATTTCATTGAGGCACCCCTGCTTTAGTTTCTTTAAGCTTCAAATATTCTTTTTCCTGGTTTTACTCCCATTTGTCACAAGAGTTTTAAATTATATCGTGGTGGGATATATACTGCTCCGACTGCGAAATTGTATTTATTTTTGTTATAATAACTGCTGTTACATGTATTTCTTTTTATTTTGTTTTCTGTCATAATGGTTAATAGTTTCTGTTTTATTATGGCGCTTTCACCTCTAGCTCTATCCGAGGATGTATACTACTATAGACTTTGTACCCTTAAAATTATATATATCTTTGTTTTGTTAAATGCGTTTCTGATATTAGACAATTATCTATATTTTGTTCTATTAGTGACATCTGTAACTCTTTTCCATGGTTCATTTACATTTCACGTTACAATGAGTTTTTACGCTCCATTATGGATGTCTAGATGTTTGGGAGAAGGTGGCCACCTCTAATCTGGTATTTCTGTCCAGATTTGTATTAAGCATAGTCATTATTTGGTTCATTGAATAGTCGTTGTTAATTTAATTGAATCTGTTATTACTATCAACATTTGCCATTCTTTGTGAATTATTAATGGTAGGTCGTCTAGTTTGGAAATTATTTCTATTGTGGTTAGGTTTGCTTACCAGGTCTCTTCTGCATTGTATATTTTTTGACACTTTGCATCCTCTATAGCTTGGTGGATGTGTTTGATTGCCATTTTTGCATTTTGGTGGTACACTTCAGATTTAAGATGGATTTTGGCACATTTAACACACACCGGTTGCCTATTACAAAAGTATTTATTATTCCCATATATTTGGCACCGATTGCATTAGGGTAACAATTTTGGGCTTCTGTAATGTCTTAATTTCATAAATCCTGTTAGAAACTTCACTGTTTTCAAATGTTAACATGAATAGCGGCAATGGAGTTTTTTGTAGAAGTTCTTATAACTTGATTTCCTCTTTCTTTTTCTTTAGTTTTTCTCCTTTGAATATTAATCATCTCCAAGATTTTATCCACTATGATTTAATTCTTCAGCTTGTAGGTAGGAGTCACTTTTATTGGGTTGGTATGTTTCATCTCATATGAATACCATTGATAGCCTTGATTTAAGAGATCTGTTGTTATTGTTCTATATTCTTGTTCATCTTTCACGTTTAATTTGATTTCATCTTTATTTATTATGGTAACTACAAAATTAGGTTCCTTACTTATTAGTTTTTGTCTTAACTTTTCACAGTTTTTAACATGAGTTACTATTATTGGTGGTGGTAATTCATGTTGTGGTTTTTCTTTTTGTGCAATACTTTGTTGAGCGTTTTATTTCGGTTGGTTTAATTTTGCTTCTTTTTGTACGTTGTATTGTTTTTTGGTTGTGTTTCGAGGTGACACGTTTTTTGACTGTTGCTTCTTCTGAATCTGTTTAGATATACTGTTGTTATTGTTTTGCACATCTAACATCATTTCAATTTGTTGTATTCCTTATTGCATTTCCTGCAATTATTTAGTTAAACCCTGTATAGCTGAATTTTTTCTCATCATCTTTAACTGTTGTTTCCATATTAACTTTAGCAATCATTGTTTTTTTTTAACGATTACAATTTAGCACATATGGAAACTAATATATTTTAATTGAAAAAGAATTTTTTTCTCTTTAGCAAATCATATTTTTTCGAATCCTTGATAAGAAACATACAACAAAGTTCATTTAAAAGTTGTTTGGAAAATGTTTTGAAGTGTAATTGATATAGTTAGTATTTCTCATTTACCTGTGTATACGTCATCCAGCAACAGGGTTCCACTTGATTCGCGTCGAGGCCCCAAAATTCTAATTCTTCTTCAAAAAGTGGTCCACAAACATCAGACGGATAATGCAGCTTACCCGTTCTGTAAAAATAAAAGACATTGTTTTAGATATTTATCTACTGTTAACAATGAAACGCTTACGAACAAGAATTATACAGGGTAAATGTTTAGTTAATACTTTTTCTGTTTCTAGAAGTCGTTAAAATAAACAACTTTTTCAAATACCTTTTTCAAAAAACTCAAAAATAATGATATAATTAATCTAAACTTGTGTACGAAAAATTAAACGAATTATTAATTATTTCTGTTTATCTGTTTTTTAGTAGTTTATTTTTTACGAATACAAATCCACGAATATTGTAATGCTATGGCCTCATTTCGTTAGTATGTCAGTAGTATTTATCTGTTCAGAATGCTAAATTAAAAATTAAATGCATTTAGAAGGACACATTTTAAATAATAATCCTTTATATATTGAACTTGAACATTTCCCCCAGATATAATTTTTATACAATTTTTCAAATACACCTTTACAAGATGTGAAATAGGAAGATGGTGTTTTATCATTTTAAAATTGTTTTAAACTGTTTGTATTCGTCCCTGTAATTTTTATAAATTGACTGCACCTGAAGATGGAAAAATTATATTTTCCGAAACATATGTAGTGTGCTAAACAATAGAAAATAAAAACATTTGACCCAATAAACCAAGGAAATTTTTATTTATATAAAGTTCTGCTACGAATATTATCCTTATTAAAATTTTTATAAATGGTTCTTACAATGCATGAATGTAATCAGTATTTTTCTACGAAAGTTATAAAATTATACAGTATCGTATTTAATACAATTTAGAAATAATTCTAGGTTTTTTATTTTTGAGTTTATTGAAAAAGTTGTTAATTTAATAACTTCTATACATAGCTTGGGATTTACCCTATATAATTTTAATTGTTATTTCAAATTATCGTTTGTTACAACCATTATAGATTTAGAGCAAAATATTTACCCAATTGATTTCAATTGCTCATTCAATGGTCTAAAATAATTCTAAAAATAAAACACAAATAGGAGACACAGTTTTGCTTTAGATCTGGGACAACCAATATTCAAAGGTCAGAAAGCAGTTATTTACATAGCTGATGCCACTCTGGGTATTGAGTTATTTTCAAACACGGCTGTTATAATTACAATACAATTGCATTTGAACCGATCATTTATTAATACGCCAGTATAATCTAATTTGAGTCATGGTAATGTTTCCAACATTAACATCAAATTATTCAAATAAGCTTTTTTTATTTTCTATATTGATCGTATGATATCAAGTTTTTCCCAGTAACCGTTGTCTAGCTCATTGTACCATATTTTTATGCCTAATAAGAAAAACTTCCTATTTAGAATTCTCCTTGCAAACACAAATGAATCAACTTAAAAGGAGTATTTACTTGGTTGTAGCGCGGAGCATCCAAGGGTTTCGTAGTACCCCACTTTTAAAGTTTATTTTTAAATTTTTCTAAAAGAAAAAAATATGTACGTGTAGGTAAAGGTTAAATCTGTACTCCTCTGAAGACACTTTTTTAAAATTTAATTCATTATTTTATAAAAACAAATACAAAACTAAACTTTTTTTACCCATTTTCTCAATAATTTTTAGAAAAAACTAAATTGAATTTTGAAAAAGTGGTTCCAGAGGAGCATAGATTTAACCTTTACCTATACGTAAATATTTTTTATCTTTTAAAAATAGTCAAAAATAAACTTTAAAAATGGGGTACTACGAAACCCTTACATTGTAAGATTTGTCGTCTGGAAAGTGGCGCCTCTGTTAGATTTTTAAGAAATTAATATTGTGAATGAAAACAATTTAGAATATATTTTACTGATATAATATTACGAGAGATAAATAAATTTTATGTGTTTGTACACATTATTTTTTACGTAAATAATTTCTGTAATACTAACATTGGCATATACAGTGATGAGCAAATGTGGGGAACCAATTAAATATCTCTAGAATTATTAGAGATATTGAAATGAAAATTGAAAGGTAGGTATAACATTAAATTGTCTATTTGATTTTATTTTTTTTAACAATGATATCTAGTAGTCTAATTGAAGAAGTTAATAATAATAATAATTATTAATTAAAACTAAATTAATTACAAAGCAGTGAAATAAAACAAGAATATCATGTAAACAGAAACTAAACTTAATGTATTAATTGTTCAAACTGAGCACTGTTTACTTCTTGACAATAGGCAAGTCGAGTTGTAAATTCTCTTGTAATATTAGCTACTACTTCTGGTGGAATTCTTTGAATCTCTTGTGTTATTCTTTCAGCTAATCCTTGCAAATTATTTGGTCTGTTAATATAAACCTTGGACTTTAAATAACTGACTAGAAAATAGTCCAGTGGATTAAGGTCGGGACTTCGCGCAGACTATTCATAAGTACCTCTTCTTCCAATCCATCTAAGATGAAATGTATTATCTAAACGATCTCGAACAATGCGAGCGTAATGGGGTGGTGCCCCATCCTGCTAAAACCAAATATTATTTGGCAGATGTCCATTTACCTCCAGTGCCGGAATCACTTATCTATCTAAAAGTTATAAATACCTCTCCCCGTTTAAATTTTCTTGTAAGAAGAAAGGTCTCACAATTCTGTTGTTGTAAATACCGGCATAAACGTTTAATTTCTGGGGATGTTGTGTATGAGCCTCTTGTACCCAATGAGGATTATTTTGCGACCAGTAGCAGCAATTATGTCGATTAACCGTACCGTTCAAACAAAATGTAGACTCGTCTGAAAACACCACATTTCTTACAAAATCATTATCACGGTTGCAAATATCCATAATCGTTTCACAAAATTCTAAACGTCTGTCAAAATCGTCTTCAGTAAGCTCTTGAACAAGACGAATTTTGTATGGATGATATTTTTCTCGCCTTAATATCCTTCCTACTGTACGACGGCTAATTGCGTACGTATTGGCGAGTTCAGTTGTGAATAAATAAGGATTTTCTTCTAAAGATATAGCAATATTTTAAGCAACATTTTCAGTTGTTGCTCTTTTTAAACGTCCACTTTTTGGTAAATTGCTGACGGTTCCACTTTTGTTACTACCGAAAGTGATATCTGTCGATTCGGATGAATATTGTACCAAAGATCACAAACTTCTTGATGCGTCCTTCTCCTGTCCCCATACCCAATCATCATTAATATTTCTATTTTTTCTATTTTACTTATTTCGGCCGTTTTAAGTTCAGATTCAAATATTACTTACTTATTTTGACAGCCAATGACACTTATAAAATGATTTTCATGGACTACTAGATATCGTTAGATTTTTCCTTACTTTAGTTATGTTTTTGTTAAATCTCGGTTGGCATTGAAATAAAAAATATCGAATCCGATATTTTTGAATTTGTAATATAATACCTTATTCGAAAATAAAATAATATACAGGGTGTTTCATTAAAAAATTTAATATCGATATTACTTCTCTTTAAACCGGAAGTTCAAAATTATTAAAAAAAAATAAAATCAGATAGGCAATTTAATGTAATACCTACCTTCCAATTTTTATTTTAATATCTCTAACAATTCCAGAGATATTTATATATTTCCACACATTTGCCATCACTGTATATTATATGCAAGGGTTTCATAGTACACCAATCTTACGGACTATTTTTTATTTTTACTAAAAGAAAATTTATGTAAGTACAGGTAAAGGCTAGACCCGTACCTTTCTGGAGTCTCTTTTGAAAACAATCTAGGAAAAGAAATAGAAATGATAAAAATGCTAAAAGGGAAAAATATATTTAATTTTTGCCTGCAGGACCATTCATTTTTCTTACAATAAAAATAGAAAAACGTTATAGTATATTACATTACGAGTGTGGAAAATCACTTTTCACACAAGTGATGTACAATATTTTTCCTACAACCACAAAATAATTTCATCAAAAAATATAAAATCAGGTTATTATTAAAATAATTAAAATGTATTTAAAAAAATAATCAACAATAATTGTATTTATTAAATTTTCATATTCGTACACGGGTGGAAAGTAAATTCCTATTTATACACGTGTGACATAGGGCACTTTCCATAGGACTATATAATGTGATATGTGTCACTTTCCTAAGTGGTCGTAGGAAAAAAGCTTTTTCTTGTAGAGGGTGACACCAACAAAATATATATCTTTTTCTACTATTTAGTGATAAAGTGATTTATATTTATTTTGTTTTTTTTTACATACAGTAATTTCGCTCAATTATATTAAATTAATTTTATCATTTATTTATTAAAACAATTATCCGAAATTAAAAGGTAAACACTGAGATGTGAATTATAAATATGTTTTTGTTTAACTTTTATAGCGCAAGATTTTTTTGTTGTTTAATGAATACCTTTTCAAGTTAACAATAATTATTAATTCCAGCATGTTAAAAACTCTTCAATCCGTTAAAGGTTAAAGTACTGTAAATCATTTTTTCTACACCCACATGGATATTAGCTTATCTACTCACAGATTATAAGACGAAAAAGTATGCTATTGCCTTCAACTGAATGAATATATCTTATACCATTCTAGGTAGTAGATTAGATTAGATTTAATTAGGACTATGGGCCATGTGGCCTCCCCCACCTCGACCTTTTCAGATCTATTGTGGATATCCTTTAATCATTGTTTAGAGTACCTTGTCTAATGCGGTCTTTTGTAGTAAACTCCATAGACTGGAAAGTAGTTCTCCGGTATAGCTAGTTGCCCTTGGTTTTTCTTCTCCAAGTGTAAGGAGTCTCAGTCTTACTAGACCTTCGCAGTAGCACAATACGTGTTCTGCCGTTTCCTCTTCTTCTTGACAGAATCGGCACAAGGCCTCTTCTGTCAGACCGATATTGAACATATGTTTGTTAAGCCTACAATGCCCTGTTAATAGACCTACTAGTATTCTAGTATTTTTCCTATTAAGGCTTAGTAGATGCTCGGTGAGTTTAGACGATGGTCCTTTTAAGAACTTTTTGGCCTGTCTCTGTCCTGGTGAGTTTTCCCACCACTCCTGAGATTTTTTAAACATCCACTGCTTTGTGCATGTTCTGATAGTTGTTTTTGTTACACCACAGAAGGGTTCTGGGCCAATAAGAGCATTTGATGCTCCTTCTCGGGCTAGTAAATCAGCCTCTTCATTGCCTTTGTGTCCCCTGTGGCCTGGTACCCACGCTAAGGTTAGTCTGTTTTGACTACCCAGCTCTGTTAGGGCTTCCAAACAGTCCCACACAAGCTTTGAGTGTACCTGCATGGAACTGAGTGCTTTTAACGTCGCTTGACTGTCTGAGTATATGACAATGGTTTTCCCATTTACCTTCTGTCTTAATACTTCTTTTGCGCAGTGATGTATTGCTGCTATTTCTGCCTGGAATACTGTCGCATGTTTACCTAAGCTCAGTGAGATTCCTGTCTTTGGCTTGGTACTATATATACCTACTCCTGAACCTTCATGGGTTTTGGAGCCGTCTGTATACCAGGTGAGATCTGCATGAATAGGAGGTCCTCCCGTCCACGCTTCCCTGTCTGGTATACTTACTTTATATTGCTTTTGAAAGCTATACTTTGGAAGCATTTCGTCTGAAGGCATTCCCATTATTTGGTCGTTCTCCAACTCTTTATATAGCTCGCTGTAGTCGCGTCCATGCAAACTGCTTATGGGCGATGAACCTTTGTGCAGTCTGTATGTGACAGACCTGGCTTCGCCTTGAATGAATATATGTAGTGGTGTTAGGTTTAGCATGACTTCTATAGCTGCTGTTGGAGTCGTTCTCATAGCTCCCGTGGTACTCAGGCATGCTTGCCTTTGAATACCATTGAGCTGTCGAATGGCTCCAGCTTGCCTAGTCTTTGGCCACCATACCACCGACCCGTAGGTTATCATCGGCCTTATGACTCTGGTATATAACGACAGGGACATTTTTGGTTGTAATCCCCAATTTTTTCCACACAACCTTCGACATAAGTTGAAGGACGTTGTGCTCTTTTGGGTGACTTTTTGCAAGTGTTGATTCCATGTTAACCTGTGGTCAAAGATGACTCCCAAGTATTTGGCCTCTTGAGCGAATGGAATCTTCACTCCTTTCAGTACTGGTGACTTTAGTCCTGTTGGTACTTTTCGTTTTGTAAAGTTGACTATTGTGGTTTTGTGAGGGTTTACTGTTAGTTCCTCCTCTCTGCACCACTCGTCGACAATGTTTAGAGCGGTTTGTGTGCGCTCCGATATTGTACCTGCGAACTTGCCTCTTACGACGATCGCCAGGTCATCGGCATACCCTAGGCAGTAAAAATCTGCAGATATTAGCCTTTTTATAAGTTCATCCACTAGGACTGACCAGAGAAGGGGTGATAGTACTCCTCCCTGGGGGCAGCCCCTGCCTGCTTTAGCTGTCAATGTAGCTTCGCCTAGAGATGATGTTATTACCCTTTCTTCTAGGCTGGCTTTTATCCACTGACATAGGACTACTGGTACCCCTTTTATTGCTAATGCGTTAATTATAGATCTTGTTTGAGCATTACTAAAAGCTCCCTCAATATCTACGAAAGTTGCTACTGCCATTTCTTTATCCTCGAGGGATTTTGACAATAGCCTGTTAAGATCATTCAGGGCCAAATCGGTTGACTTTCCTGGCTGATATGCATATTGACGGTCGCTGAGAGGATTTTCTCTCAGTAGTTCGTCTCGTATATATCTATCTATTAGTCTTTCTAGCGTTTTCAGCATGAATGAAGATAGACTGATTGGGCGGTACGACTTTGGCGTCATGTCATTAAACCTTCCTACTTTAGGGAGGTATATGACTTTCACCTTTTGCCACGCCTTTGGTATGTGTCGCCAGGCTATACATGCTTTAAATATGCGACACATATGTGGAATTAGAATTTCCTGTCCCTTTTGTAGTAGAATGGGATATATTCCATCTACTCCTGGGGATTTGTATGATTGAAATTTGTTTGTAGCCCATCTAATTTTGTTCGGCCTCGATATTTCTGTAGCTAGCCTCCATTCCAAAGGAGTTGGCCTACGAGACCTTCTTTGAGGGCTATATGCTACTATAGGGTCTAGCAAAATTTCTGCGGCCGGAAAGTGTACTTCTGTGAGCATTGTTAACGTTTCCTCGAAGGTTTTCGTATAGGTTTCGTCATCTTTCCTGAGAAATCCTACTTGGTTTGCAGCACCCTCTTTAGCTAAGACTTTGTGGATTCTAGAGCATGTGGGTGTTTCAGATAACTCCTCACAGAACTTCCTCCACGATTGCCTTTTAGCCTTTCTTATCTCCTTGTTGTACTGCGTGAGTTTAGCCTTGTATAGGGCTCAGTCTTCGGTTGACTTGGCTTTATTAAATAGCCTTCGCACTTCGCCTCTAAGGCGTTCCAAGTGTTTATTCCACCAGACTGTTTTTGTTCTTTGCTGCCTTGTTTTCTCCGGACAGTTTTCCTCGTAAGCGGTTATAATAGCCTTACTTACTTGGTCTACTGCTCGGTCAAGGCTTTGTTCACCTGTTATTTCCACCATACCCTCTTCGAGATACTCTCCAAGTGATGTTGAATACCTTTCCCAGTTCGTCTCTCTAGGGTTTCTGTATTTGGTTGAAATTCGAGGTGGGGTAATTAGATCAAATCTAATCTGTCTGTGGTCTGAGCACGATGGTTCGTCTGACACATGCCACTTTGAAATGTTATCACTTGCTTTACTCAGAGATCGAGTCTTGGACTTTTAATAGTCTCTCTGGACTCATTTTGATCTCCGGGTACCCTATTTCTACCACTGCAACCTTCACTGAGGTAAGGGCCTCTTTGAACGAAACTTCGTCCGTCCTGGCCTTCTTCCTCAGTCGGCTGACCTGTGGCGGTGTTGCGTCTGTTGACCTTGGGCGTTTCTGAGCTTTTGTGCCTTGCTTGGCAGCTTCTTTCGCCTTGTCTTGACCCTCTAGCCTCTGGGGCTTTTGTGGCTTTGTTTGGGCCTTTTGAAAATTTTCCTTGATCACCTGCCTTTTTGCGGCTGTGTAATCAAGGCCAGTTTTCAAGAGCTCTTTTAGCCTTGACCTCGAGTGTCCACCTAGACGGGCAGAATGTACCTCGTCCTCGGGCATTTGGTCTACCTCTTCCAGGGAGGAGACGATGACTTTACGCCTCTTTGCTAGCTGTTCAGCCTTCGCCAGAGACGTTGCCTTCGTCGTATCCCCTTTCGAGGTTGACGCTGTTGCCTTTTCTTGCATTTCGCATTTGTTTTTGTTTTTAGAATTCATATCTGATCCCACGAGTAGCTAGGGAAAAACAGTCCGCCACGGCAGAGCCCCGCATGCCGCAGTAAGGTCGCGAGTCGCGATACTCTGGGAGGTGACCCGGTGTCCCAGAGGCTCCGTTTGCGATACCTTGACCCAGGTATCATTCAGTCCTCGGCACGGGTCGCATTACGCCTTAACTTGGGGAGTTGGTTCGCGGCGACAGTTTTCGCAAAGGATTTTGGGGGTTTTTAAGTCCCCTCACCCTACTTATAGCTGCCACTAGCCAGATACTCTGACCGTCCTCCTATCCACCACCCGGAGACGCGCCCGGTAGGCTCTCAACCCTCGGGATTCTAGGTAGTAAGAACACGGCTAAAAAATAAAATTCCACCAATCACCGTTCATATTTTGATCAACCGACTGCTATTATTTTTAAAATTTTAAGTAAGTGACAATTCTGTCAGACTAATTGTCAGTATAATTTTTAGTTACTGAGATTATACATAAATTATAATGGGTTATTCTTGTATAGAATCAATAAATAATAGCATTTCTGTTTTTTTTCGTCTATAATTATAAATAATTTATTAATTTAAATAAAACTATATGAAGTCAATTTAATTACGGGTATTAAAGCAACAAAAATAAAATACTAGGTGGTATTGTGGTTACCGTTCTTGCCTTCCACGCAAAAGACTGGAGTTCGATTCTCGGACGGGGAAAAGTAAAATAAAGTTTTATTTTTTTTTTCGTCTATTTTATTTTAAAAATTATTAAAAGTCATAAATTATTTTAAAATTTGTTATTTTGTCTCAATTACTTAATAATTTTTTTGTTTATAAATTTTTGTTAATGAGCCGTAGAAAAAATACTGTACCACTCGAGTGGATTGTACACATCGCACTCAGAAAATTAAGAACTCCGACTACGGCGTCGTGCTCAAATTTCGTCTTCCTGCGATATGGCCATCATATCCACTCTTGTTATACAAACTACCATTTCTTGCTTTCGTGCATGGCTTTGATCTGTCATACTCTTTGAGGCGCGTTTCAAGAAAAGTTTTTCTAAAATGTTATCCAATGTCCATAGATGAGAAAAAAACGATTGTGACAAGCTGGTTTTGCATTGTGGCACAATAAAAGACAAAAACGAGTCACTGCTTTAAAATTTGGAGAAATTTGTAAAAAATCTCCTAAAATCTTTTATTTATTTCTTAAGCCACCCGATATGGCATGGACCATAAAATCAGAACAAAATTTAATTTATAAATTTATTTGCAAGAAAAAGTTTTTCAATGTGGACATTTTATTGAATCCGAATTTGATTATGTTGCTGCAAGTCTGGATGGAATTAAAAAAACAAATTCTATGATAGAGTTGAAATGTCCATCTGGAGCTAGAGTGCTGACTGTAGATAAAGAAATATGCAGTAGAGAAATAACTTTTAGAAAAAAGGACACTATCATTAAGAAGATCCACTATTGAGCTTTCGTGCTAGTTGCACATAACACAAATGGATTTTTGCCTTTTGTGCTTTTGTGCTTAGGTCTTCTGCAGAAATAACAGTGGAGAAAATTCCTTATAACAACTTTTGGGAAGAAAAGATACAAAATAAAATTCCAAATTTTTATATGCAATATGCCTTGTCGGAACTTGTTGACAGCGAAGCTAATAGAGACATGGAAGTACGGGACAGAATACTAAATAATTTGTGAGAAATTTTGTTTAATTTTTATTAACATAACGCAAGGAATCGTAAATTATTTTTAATATGTTTATTAATTCAAGAATTACATTTTATTTATTACTAAAACATGGTAAAAGTCAATCCCTTTAAAATATGATTAATGTCTTATTATTATAATACGCTTTTTTAAATTTAGGATTTTACCAGAGTGGCAATTGATCATATATAATTAATATTATTATACCAAATGTTTTAAAAGGCTACACCAACTAGTGGACCACGTTTTTAAGTCCCCAAACTATAATTTCAAGAATTTAATTCGGATTAGAAGTTTTACTATACAGGGTTTTGTGCCAAAGCTAAGTCATGTATTGATATTGTAAAACGCAGATAAGTAACTATCACATCAATAGAAATTGAAAATTCACATATGAATCTTTGTAACGTAATTATTTATAACTTTATTAATTTATTTTTTTTTTTAAATATAAATTGATTTTCATTTTAACTTAGAAATTTTCGAAAAGTTCACTATATTGTTTAGTTATTGCAACTTTACTGCGCTTAAGTAGTGTTCAGATTAAAATATGAATTGATTTATGCAGCTTAATTAAAAAACGGGAACTAATGCTTTCATTCCAAAAAAAAAAAGATTATGGTCAATAAAAGGAATTTTAAACAGTGATATCTTCAAGTCCTTATGTAAAACCTTTAAATATTAATATTATCATTATACAAAAGTTATCTTTACAAATTGAGTCAAATATCGAACGTAAGTTTGTTGACATAAACATTATTTTCATAATAAAAATAAATATATCTCTGTTAAAGAATGGTCATAATTTATTTAATATATTCATTTAAACATGTTTTTGTATTTTGTCTGGATGATATTGAATACTAAATTTTTCTATATAACTTCTTATATTTGACATTGTGAGATAAAAAAATTAATTAAGAGCGTACTTACTTTCTTTCGAGTATAGGAGTTTTATTGCTATACTGTTTCCTAAATTATGAAAAAACTAAAAAATATTTTAACAAATTTTTAAAAATTTGAGTGACTCCAGAAAGGTACAGGTTTAGCCTTTACCTGTACTTACATAAATTTTCTTTTAGTAAAAATAAAAAATAATCCATAAAATTGGTGTACTATGAAACCCTTGCATATAATTTACAGTGATGGGCAAATATTTGGAACCAAGTAAATATCTCTGGAATTGTTAGAGATATCGAAATGAAAATTGGAAGGTAGGTATTACATTAAATTGCCTATTTGATTTTATTTTTTAAAAGGCATTTTCGCAGTTGCTAACCTACATTATTGTTTTTGTGCTGCCACTTTAGAAAATGCGTTTATCCGATCACTTTTTAGCTCGGAAAATGCGTCGTTGCCTGTCTAGATCGGAAAATTGACATAACTGCTCGGAAAAGTGACGTAATTGCTCGGCAAAGTACCAACTTTCCGAGCTCTTATGTCAAAATTTTCACTAAAGACAAAATACCAGCGTCTAGCCAGAGAGAATTTTCGAAGGGTATGTTTAATATCACAGTTGCCATGACAATACCGTAGCCATCTGTCGGCAGATGTTTTTGACGTTTTGTGGCACTTTGTGTATTATAAGTATTATAAGTTTCTAAACCGTTTAAAGATGAGTAGCGATGAAAGTGACAAAGAAAAAATCCCTTTCGAAATTATAGAAGCGGCAGCTGCTGCCACTAATGCATTATTACCAACAATATCCAAGGAAAGGTATGAAAAAGCTTATGAATTTTTTGAAAAATGGTACGAACAGAAAAAAGTAAAGTTAGTAAATACAGATATTTTGTTAGCTTATTTAGCTATAATTTAGAAATACTTAAATCATCAACTGTATGGAGTTGTAAATTTTATTGCAGCAATTCATTTGAAGTATAGGTATATAGAAAAGTTCTCCTTTTTAAATTTGTTTTTTATTTAAAAACCAACGTTTTTAGACACATTCGAATAAAAACAAATTTAAAGAGAAAGACTAACGTATGCACATAATTAAAGTGTTGAAAAAGGGCTCGACTGGCTTGGCTGACTCTGGGCCATTCCGTTAAATTTGCTGGCAAATGAAGTGAGTTTTTCGCACAAACTTTCTACGTCTTGCGAACGTTGAAGAATAATAACGGGAAATTGTGTGAAAAATTGAGTTGTACCCTAGATTTGAAAACGGATGTTTTATGCAAAATATATTATATGAGTTCATAAGATGAGGATATAAGGTGCCTAAGCCATACATTTGTTTGTTATGTACTAGGAGTTTTATATTCTAAAAATTTTTGTAATTTTCCGTGGAAATCGGTAGAATCTGGTTTTCTAGATGTAATAAAACTTTATTTTCTAAAAATGTGTATCGAAACCTATAAAAATAAAAATGAACTTAAATATACAATGTCGAATAGCAAAATCGAATAAATTCGGTAATAAATAAATGGGGCCCAGTTTGGAAAAACGGTCGGACACATCGACTAGTATTTTTAGTTGCGCATTTTTTTAACAAAAACTTTTTATACAGGGTGTATCATGTAACAATGGACAATACCCACTTTCTTATTTTTAAAGCAACACTGAATATTTTAGTTTTTGAATTCTTCAAAAGATTTCAGACTTATTTTATGTACTATGTCATATACCTGTTTCGGAAATATTAAATGTTTTGCGATTTATTGCAAAAATTAACATTATTAAAATAAAATTCGTTACAGCACACTAAAAAACTAATAAGTAATACTGTTTATTTCTTGACAATGTAACAAAAAAAAAAAACAAATCTTAATATAGGAGATATAGGATTTTAAAAAAATTTGTAAAAACTGAATAAACGAATACAGGGTTTATACAGATATTATTCACAACTAGCCAAACCATATACCGGGTGCTCAAATTAAAGTGTTTCAGTTAAATACCTCCGAAAATATGCATATTATAAAAAAAAGTTTCAGACAAAAGTTTTATAGTTTTTTGGTGAAAACATTTTTAAAATTGTTTTTTTATAGCTGACCATAATATGGTCACTTTACATAGTCTTAAAGTACATAACAAAATAAGAAACTTTAAAAGGAAATATTTTTTTTATTGGACTTCTACTTATTGAGTAACACCTGCTTAAAAATTTTGCTGCGCGAATCAAAAGATGGCCATATTATGGTTAGCTATAAAAAAAAACGATTTTAGCCAAAGTATTTTCCCCAAAAAACTATAAAACACGTCTGAAACGTTTTTTTTTTTATATAAAAGGCGCTATTTAACTGTAACACTTTAATTTGAACACCCATTAGAGAAAAAACATATTTATCGATCTTTATTGTGTAGAGTGCATTTGGAAAATTATGCTATCCCAACAATTTATGTGTGTATAACTCAGTTATATCATCATATATTATATTTATTAGTTTACAAGGGAACAGTTTAAATCCAAAAAAATTGTAGCTTTATAATTTCCATGTTTTAAATATGTTTATATCATTATGTAATAAATTGTAATAACCAAGGTCTTGAGTATCTAATGTGGGTGTTGGCTAATTCTCATGCATTGTGTTCTATCGGTGATCACTTGATAAATAAATAATTATTTGACTTGATAATTAATAAAATCTATTATATTTTAATATATATATATTTTTTCTAATTTTAACATAAAAAATGATATTTTTTGTAATCGCAGCAAGTGTCAAAATGATCTATTTTACGCAACCAGTTGCATTATCTTTAACATAATGAAACTGGTTTCGAAATAGCTATTTATGACCAGTTACGAAAATATTTTTTTTGTGTGTGACGAGTAAATACTGAGCAACATCGATTTTTAGATTTTTTGATTATCCGATTTTTCAATTTTTCGATTTTTCGATTATTCGATTTTTCGATTTTTCGATTTTTCGATTTTTTGATTTTTCGATTTTTCGATTTTTCTATTTTTCTATTTTTCTATTTTTCTATTTTTCTATTTTTCTATTTTTCTATTTTTCTATTTTTCTATTTTCTATTTTTCTATTTTTCTATTTTTCTATTTTTCTATTTTTCTATTTTTCTATTTTTCTATTTTTCTATTTTTCTATTTTTCTATTTTTCTATTTTTCTATTTTTCTATTTTTCTATTTTTCTATTTTTCTATTTTTCTATTTTTCTATTTTTCTATTTTTCTATTTTTCTATTTTTCTATTTTTCTATTTTTCTATTTTTCTATTTTTCTATTTTTCTATTTTTCTATTTTTCTATTTTTCTATTTTTCTATTTTTCTATTTTTCTATTTTTCTATTTTTCTATTTTTCTATTTTTCTATTTTTCTATTTTTCTATTTTTCTATTTTTCTATTTTTCTATTTTTCTATTTTTCTATTTTTCTATTTTTCTATTTTTCTATTTTTCTATTTTCTATTTTTCTATTTTTCTATTTTTCTATTTTTCTATTTTTCTATTTTTCTATTTTTCTATTTTTCTATTTTTCTATTTTTCTATTTTTCTATTTTTCTATTTTTCTATTTTTCTATTTTTCTATTTTTCTATTTTTCTATTTTTCTATTTTTCTATTTTTCTATTTTTCTATTTTTCTATTTTTCTATTTTTCTATTTTTCTATTTTTCTATTTTTCTATTTTTCTATTTTTCTATTTTTCTATTTTTCTATTTTTCTATTTTTCTATTTTTCTATTTTTCTATTTTTCTATTTTTCTATTTTTCTATTTTTCTATTTTTCTATTTTTCTATTTTTCTATTTTTCTATTTTTCTATTTTTCTATTTTTCTATTTTTCTATTTTTCTATTTTTCTATTTTTCTATTTTTCTATTTTTCTATTTTTCTATTTTTCTATTTTTCGATTTTCGATTTTTCGATTTTTCGATTTTTCGATTTTTCGATTTTTCGATTTTTCGATTTTTCGATTTTTCGATTTTTCGATTTTTCGATTTTTCGATTTTTCGATTTTTCGATTTTTCGATTTTTCGATTTTTCGATTTTTCGATTTTTCGATTTTTCGATTTTTCGATTTTTCGATTTTTCGATTTTTCGATTTTTCGATTTTTCGATTTTTCGATTTTTCGATTTTTCGATTTTTCGATTTTTCGATTTTTCGATTTTTCGATTTTTCGATTTTTCGATTTTTCGATTTTTCGATTTTTCGATTTTTCGATTTTTCGATTTTTCGATTTTTTCGATTTTTCGATTTTTTCGATTTTTCGATTTTTCGATTTTTCGATTTTTCGATTTTTCGATTTTTCGATTTTTCGATTTTTCGATTTTTCGATTTTTCGATTTTTCGATTTTTCGATTTTTCGATTTTTCGATTTTTCGATTTTTCGATTTTTCGATTTTTCGATTTTTCGATTTTTCGATTTTTCGATTTTTCGATTTTTCGATTTTTCGATTTTTCGATTTTTCGATTTTTCGATTTTTCGATTTTTCGATTTTTCGATTTTTCGATTTTTCGATTTTTCGATTTTTCGATTTTTCGATTTTTCGATTTTTCGATTTTTCGATTTTTCGATTTTTCGATTTTTCGATTTTTCGATTTTTGATTTTTCGATTTTTCGATTTTTCGATTTTTCGATTTTTCGATTTTTCGATTTTTCGATTTTTCGATTTTTTGATTTTTCGATTTTTCGATTTTTCGATTTTTCGATTTTTCGATTTTTCGATTTTTCGATTTTTCGATTTTTCGATTTTTTGATTTTTCGATTTTTCGATTTTTCGATTTTTCGATTTTTCGATTTTTTGATTTTTCGATTTTTCGATTTTTCGATTTTTCGATTTTTCGATTTTTCGATTTTTCGATTTTTCGATTTTTCGATTTTTCGATTTTTCGATTTTTCGATTTTTCGATTTTTCGATTTTTCGATTTTTCGATTTTTTGATTTTTCGATTTTTCGATTTTTCGGTTTTTCGAGTTTTCGATTTTTCGATTTTTCGATTTTTCGATTTTTCGATTTTTCGATTTTTCGATTTTTCGATTTTCGATTTTTTGATTTTTCGTTTTAAAAACAAAAAAAAATATTTATTTTCATTACGTAACTGGTGACAATTAACTTTTCGTAATTACTTGCATTATGTTCTACTTTATGTTTATGCAAGGTTGCACAAAGTACATCGTTTTCACACTTGCTGCGATTACAAAATATGTCACTTTATATGTCAAAATTAGAAAAAATTCATTATATCACCAGTTGCGAAAGAAAACAAATAAAACTAAAACTTTTTTGATTTAAAAATCAATATCACTCACAATATCACTAAAATATCATTCACTATTATTAAATTAATGCAGCCCTGTCCACCCTACATTTAAAAGTTGACGACATGGTTTCTTGCAAGCATTAAACACAAAAAAAAACAATCAAAGTCAAAGGGCTTTACTAAAACAACCAACATTATTGAAAAAAGGGTTTTCTACAGGAATTTTTTAGTAAAAATTAGTTACAAATAATTCTATAAAAGAAAACAAGGACCCATTGGACTTCAGAAGAAACATAAAATGTATATTTATATCAGAAATAAAAAATACATTTTGTCAGTTTCTAGAATGTATAAAGAATATAATATACTTAAAAAAAAAAACAAAATAACAACAACAACACAGTTTTATTACAATAATCTATAAATATAAACCTGAAGTAAATAAAAACAATTATTATAATATAAATGTTCCAAAAAGTAAAAAACTATTACTTACATATTTATTTATATTATTTCGTTTGATTTTAATACTGCTCCTATCTATTGAAGTAAATGCTTTAATTTTCTTGGTATGTGCTTTTAACTTAGAAGTTTACTGATTGATCACATACCTTTTTACAATAAAGCAATAAGCATGTTCCTCAAAAGACATAACAGAGTTTGGCTAAAAATAATTTCTAAACAATTTGATTAATGGCTTGTAATCACTGTTTAAGTTAAGTTCTCGAAATTCCTAGGAGACCACAAAAATAAAAAGCATTTAGAAAACAACAATAGGAACATAACTAAAGTAGTAAACTATAACTATAATAAAATTGAAAGATTTAACATAAAATCACCAAGTGAAGCAAAATTTTCAAAATATTTATTATTTGTTAATGGTTTTGTAAAGTGTAGGTTTGTAAATAATATCTTTGGGGACTGACTTTGGGTAAATATTATAACTAAACCACTAAAACTATTGCGCCAAGATGTAGGCAACACGAAGGAAGTGTTTAAATTGGCGGAGTTTTTCTATCTTCTTTTAAAAGGCACTCAAAAAGCTGCGAAGTAACGACCATTCTCCATATAGTAAGATAAAATCGAAGTATGTGGTTTATCCCAGACAGCACAAAGACATCTTTAAGACGTCCATAAGACGTCTGTCAGAGATATGACAGACATCTAAACGACGTCTCATAACGCCGGCCAGACATCTTAAAGACATCTTTAAGACGTCTAATGTTACAAAAGGTAACGTTCTTAAGACATCTTGAATATGCGTGTTTTTCGACGTTGGTAAGACGTACTCTCTGATTTAGTTTTAAAGGCTTCTGTAAATTCCTTCTATACAAAACAAAACACATATTTTCTATAAACATTATTATTAACAAAACACTGAAACATTTCGTTAAAAAAAGTAATATTACAAATTACTTTTTTTTATTCTTCCTCCGTTAGTGGTTAATCTTCTGTCTGATGCTCTTCTGAGCCAGTCTGGGTTGCAATAATTTTAACTGCGCTGTGTAAAATATTATGCATTATAGCTCACTCTGTCAAATTCACTTTAATAAGATTTTCAGTAGATAGTGTGGATTAAGGGTGGGTCAAAGAATGGCAATGTTCCTGTACTTTCAACTCTAATTCAGATATATTTACATCCGATGAAGTTTTCTAAGTCAGCTCTAGATGCCTAGACGTACTTAAAACACTAATAAGGGTTTCTTCTATTTGGTTTTTCAGTATAAGCAGTAAACTTTTATGCTTATAAATTCACAGTAATCCACGGCACATGACACAAATAAAAAAATCAACAAATAACGAACAAAAACTAACCTCGGCTTTCATCTTCAACATCAACGACAAATGACAACGAAAAGACAACGCAGAACGCCACGAACGATGGAATCGTAATAATACTCACATTCAGATACACGTCCTTGTTTAAATTCCACTGTTGATATAAGACAAAGCATAATAAAAACATTCGCTTCGATCGTTGAACCAAGTTCCGGTTAAGTTGAAAGAGCGCGTAATTAAATTTGTCCTATATTTTAATTGTTAATTTTATTATTTTATTTAGAGTTATATTTATTATTATTATTTTTATGTTATCAAATATTTACTTACTCTAGTGAACAAATGCTCGTGAATAAATAAAAAAAAACACGGGTGGCACTCCGGGAGTGCCGGCAGAAGTGAAAACTTGAATATTAACGTTGTGCATTTTAATGTTTTTTTGGATAGTTAGGAAATAATTTGAACGAATGCCTATTATTATTCCAATTTATTCCAATTTATTTCAATTTATTCCAATTTATTCCAATTTATTCCAATTTATTCCAATTTATTCCAATTTATTCCAATTTATTCCAATTTTATTCCCAATTTATTGCAATTTATTTTAATTATTTAATTTATTTCAATTTATTTCAATTTATATCAATTTATTTCAATTTATTTCAATTTATTTCCAATTTATTTCAATTTATTCCAATTTATTCCAATTTATTCCAAATTTATTCCAATTTATTCCAATTTATTCCAATTTATTCCAATTTATTCCAATTTATTCCAATTTATTCCAATTTATTCCAATTTATATTCCAATTTTATTCCAATTTATTCCAATTTATCCAATTTATTCCAATTTATTCCAATTTATTCCAATTTATTCCAATTTATTCCAATTTATTCCAATTTATTCCAATTTATTCCAATTTATTCCAATTTATTCCAATTATATTCCAATTTATTATTTCCAATTTATTCCAATTTATTCCAATTTATTTCCAATTTATTCCAATTTATTCCAATTTATTCCAATTTTATTCCAATTTATTCCAATTTATTCCAATTTATTCCAATTTATTCTAATTTATTCTAATTTATTCCAATTTATTCCAATTTATACCAATTTATTCCAATTTATTTTAATTTATTCCAATTTATTCCAATTTATTTTAATTTATTCCAATTTATTCCAATTTATTCCAATTTATTCCAATTTATTCCAATTTATTCCAATTTATTCCAATTTATTTCCAATTTATTCCAATTTATTCCAATTTATTCCAATTTATTCCAATTTATTCCAATTTATTCCAATTTATTCCAATTTATTCCAATTTATTCCAATTTATTCCAATTTATTCCAATTTATTCCAATTTATTCCAATTTATTCCAATTATTCAATTTATTCCAATTTATTCCAATTTATTCCAATTATTCCAATTTATTCCAATTTATTCCAATTTATTCCGAATTTATTCCAATTTATTCCAATTTTATTCCAATTTATTCCCTATTAATTCCAGTTTATTCCAATTTATTCCAATTTATTCCATTTATTCCAATTTATTCCAATTTATTCCAATTTATTCCAATTTATTCCAATTTATTTCCAATTTATTCCAATTTATTCCAATTTATTCCAATTTATTTCCAATTTATTTCCAATTTATTCCAATTTATTCCAATTTATTCCAATTTATTCCAATTTATTCCAATTTATTCCAATTTATTCCAATTTATTCCAATTTATTCCAATTTATTCCAATTTATTCCATTTATTCCAATTTATTCCAATTTATTCCAATTTATTCTAATTTATTCCAATTTATTCCAATTTATACCAATTTATTCCAATTTATTTTAATTTATTCCAATTTATTCCAATTTATTTTAATTTATTCCAATTTATTCCAATTTATTCCAAT
This sequence comes from Psylliodes chrysocephalus, assembly GCA_927349885.1. Lineage (NCBI taxonomy): Eukaryota > Metazoa > Arthropoda > Insecta > Coleoptera > Chrysomelidae > Psylliodes > Psylliodes chrysocephalus. The sequence continues at coordinate 69,669,032 of OV651814.1, forward strand.
TATTCCAATTATTCCAATTTATTCCAATTATTCCAATTTATTCCAATTTATTCCAATTTATTCCAATTTATTCCAATTTATTCCCAATTTATTCCAATTTATTCCAATTTTATTCCAATTTATTCCATTTATTCCAATTTATTCCAATTTATTCCAATTTATTCCAATTTATTCCAATTTATTCCAATTTATTCCAATTTATTCCAATTTTATTCCAATTTATTCCAATTTATTCCAATTTATTCCAATTTATTCCAATTTATTCCAATTTATTCCAATTTATTCCAATTTATTCCAATTTATTCCAATTTATTCCAATTTATTCCAATTTATTCCAATTTATTCCAATTTATTCCAATTTTTTCCAATTTTATTCCAATTTATTCCAATTTATTCAATTTATTCCAATTTATTCCAATTTATTCCAATTTATTCCAATTTTATTCAATTTATTCCAATTTATTCCAATTTATTCCAATTTATTCCAATTTATTCAATTTATTCCAATTTATTCCAATTTATTCCAATTTATTCCAATTTATTTCCAATTTATTCCAATTTATTCCAATTTATTCCAATTTATTCCAATTTATTCCAATTTATTCCAATTTATTCCAATTTATTCAATTTATTCCAATTTATTCCAATTTATTCCAATTTATTCCAATTTATTCCAATTTATTCCAATTTATTCCAATTTATTCCAATTTATTCCAATTTATTCCAATTTATTCCAATTTATTCCAATTTATTCCAATTTATTCCAATTTATTCCAATTTATTCCAATTTATTCCAATTTATTCCAATTTATTCCAATTTATTCCAATTTATTCCAATTTATTCCAATTTATTACCTTTATTGGAATAATACTTTTTGATAGGAAATAATATTTATAGATTCCCAAAAAATCCTAAAAAACGTAGCGCGTGGAATACAGTTTGTCAACAAGCATAATTGGTATCCTTCTATATATGCTCCAAGCATTTTCTTGAGAAGTTCATTAATAGTACGCCATTTCGTTTATCAAATTTATAGGCATTTTATAATTCTTATTTCTATTTAAATATAACCTACATTTGCTGTCCATCCTCCAATTTTATTTATTGGTTTTTATAGCTGATTGAAAAGTAGAGCTTCATGTTTTGTTTATGCATGAGTATTGTTTTTTTTTATTATAGGTCATTTAAAACAATATTAATATACCTTTTAATTACCTATAATTTGTTTTCAGATTAGTGCGTTTAAAGGAATTGGTGAAAATGAAGCTAATCGCCAGCTTTGAGGGTGTGCCACTAAAAGTGACATCGAAGTTATTCAACGTTTCCAGAATAAAGTATTAAGGAACATCGTCGATGCACCCTGGTACTCTGCCACAATACTGATCTTCATAGGTGTACTGTTAAAAACCTACCAAATATTGCTGCGTTAGAATATCCACATCTGATGCATTTTTTACGTCTCAAGCATTTGTTTATCCACATTGGACACATCTATTACATCTGCGTTTGTTTATCTGAGATGTAGCTGTCCAGATTACATTTTTTACATCTCTAAAATGATCAGTTACATACACAGGATATTGCAAAACGTACTATACAAACTTAAATATCACATTTCAAAACTTTTGGTTGTTTATCAACAATAATTATAAACGTCAGTTGGCTACTCAGTACTACACTTGTCAACTACATTTCCTTTTTGTGATAAATTTAAATTTGCAACACGCCTTTGCTGTTTTTGAATTAATAATATGCCAACATAGTGTACCTTTAATGATTTTGTCATGAATATTCGCGAGCTGCTTGTATGGAGTATCAGCGACGATTTCCATACCCAAAAAGATCCAAGGCACCAAACATTCAGTGCTGTGTTTCGACATATTCGAACACATGTCATACTATGTTTAATATATCTTTTGATATTTAAACTCTTGTAGCTTGGTAACCATGTAGAAATGGATATTTGTTCATAGGACATTTTATGCTTGAAATGAATTCAGGAATATATTTAAGTTTGTACATTGCACATTATGAACATACTGTATATTATATAAGTTCTTATAATAATAAATATTTAACATCAATAGTCACTTAGTCCTTTTTTTAATGAGACTAGCAACAAAATCATAACCGTTTGTTTAGTATTAAAAATAAAGATCACTCATAGATATGGATAAGAAAATTATTAAAACTTTATTCCTTGTACACTTTTATTTAATCACAGCATACATTATTTGCGTTTACAATATTTGCTTGACGTTCATATGCCCCAGTCTGTTTTGTTCACCTTTTCTAGTGGCTTTTTCTGCTAAACTTTGGTACCTACTCTACCTCCACCTAGGTAATGAATTATTCAATCACAACCGGGGTTTTACTTGTTTTACAGTAAGATACATTTTCTTCAATTTTGTTCTTAGAGCTTTTGGAAAAACACTTGGGGAAGTACTCTCACAAATTTATTTCTTATTTTGCCTAGCGAAGAAATTGTATATTAGAAATATTCTGGTTTTTACCTTAGTGGTTAAGAAAAGAACAGTGGATACTTTTCCTAACTCAATAAACATTTATTACCTAGATGTTGGCCTTTCTTTATCACCATCCTACAATTTCAACTCTTTTGCTGTTAACTTTAACTTCATCTGTGACTTTAATTATGATTGAGACTTCAACTTTATCTTCACATTCTTTGTCTGACTTTCAATTATACATGCATGATTATTGTGCATAGACCAATTAAATTGGACCGGCACGCTTGTGGTGCATGTTGTGTGTTATTAGGGTAGGCCTTTACATAAGTAGCCATAATCTCTGCAGATGGTGAGAAGCCCAGCTCAAACCAACTACCATACTATCGTCATTGGATCTATAGTTCTCAAGTAAGATCACTTCATATTTTACATTTGTTAGAAGTGCACCTGTATACCGCTGTTGTGGCTTCGCTGATTTACTGAATGTCTTGCATGAAGATATACACCTTCAGTCTGAATCTACAAAAGTACCAGGACCAAGTAAGATTAATCCACATTTTGATTTCCTGAATAGTGCATCTACCTACACAGAGATTGCTTATTAGCCATTTTCCGCGAGCCTTGCATTAAGTTTCATATCTGATTATCGAGCTTTTAGTGTATGAACATTTGTTCTTAATTTCGAGAAAGCTGTTAATTAAAGGAAGGTTAGATTCTTCCTCCATGGTTAGATTACTTGACATTTGCGACCTTGTACTTTTCGATTTAAAGACAGAAGCATTGGGCTCATAGAAAAACGAAAAACTAAAGATTGAGCCCTATGTGCCCTAGTGCAAACGTGTGACGACTGATCCAATAAATCGAACTCTGTTTACTTTTGTCGCTTATGTGAACCAAAAATGTACTATTATTTTTTCTGTGAATGATTTCAACACTTTAGGGTTAATTCCACCATTGTGTTAAAGTTTAAACTATTAATTGAAAATTAAAATAAAATTTTATGTAAAAATATCATTTTAAAACTTCGTTAAACCCAATGGTGGAATCGGCCCCAAGTTAGTTATATCATGGTCATTGAATAGTTGTAATTTTGCAAATAATATATTCTCTAGCGCTTAATAGCCACTTCAGTGATAATTACATCAGTTATATTTTATTTCTTCATTTACTTTATTCAGCACCTTTCGGCTGAAAACCGGGCATATTTAAGCTTCTAAACCCCCTTCTTTTATAACCTCGGCCTTCCACTACCTTTTAAGTCAATGTCAATAAAAAGGAAATTAATTTTTTTATAGTTTCAAATAATGATATTTAACCAGAAATAGTACAATAAAAACTTGTAAATCCGATTCTGCTCTTCCGCCATTTTAGTGAGTGCAAAAGCCACGCCTACAGGTCCCACTTTTGTATATCAAAAATAATACATATGACGTATCCTTACGTTGCCTTATCAATGTTACGTTGCCTTATCCTCCGAGCAATTACTAGCCTTATCAATGACATTTTTAAATAATTTGACATTTAAGAGTCATTCACATATCACAGTTGACATCTTAATACTTGACAGGCACAGCCAAGCATTATTTTGATTTTTACCCAATAAAATAGCCGGTTAATTATTCTATGGGGTTGCGGCAGATAAATTTGATGAAGGTGTTTTTGTAGCTAGGGGCGAAATAGTAGTACGCACCACCATAAAAAGTAATTTTTAAGAAATTGCTTATATATTTTTCATAAATTGGCAGGCTTGGCGACCAATTTCGAATGAAAATAGCCTCCAAAATGGCTATATGGTTGCAAGTATGAAGGTCGCAACTATTGACGTTACATACTGTGGACTGCCCGTACCGTATTGCATTGACGCCAGAGCAGTGCAAGAGAGACGGACAGCAGAGGATAGAGCCACACCGGGACACATTTGATGTTTGGTTGTATGTTCACTCGTGCGCTTAAATGCATTTAGGCAAGTCTTCAACTGTTTTAAGAAGGTTTAATTCAATATAAAGAGTTTTTTTTTTTCAAAAAGGGACCTAAGTAATATGTTTTAAATAGTGTATAGATTCTTTATTATAATGGTCGAATCCTGTTCGGTAATAAATTGTACGGCTTAAAGGGAGAAAGCAGTGAAACTAAAATTTCTTCTAACATATAAATTAAGTCAGGACCATCTCGAGATGTATTTCTCTGCCATACGTAGTAGGGGTGGCAGCATATCACTTTGAAAATGCCTACAAAAAACAATTAATTCACAGCGAAATAGCCTCTTCTGATAGTGCTAATTGCCTGACACAAGATAGCACCTCAATTTTAAATGTCACAGCTAAAAATCAATCTGAAAGTGTAACTATGGACCTTTTGCATGAATATGAAGAATTTTCAGATGTGGAAGAGGACACTTTCATTTATAACTACAATAATGTTTTAAATTGTTCATACATGTGTGATGTTGTCGGATATATTGCAGGTTCTGTTAGCAGAAATTTAATAAAAATATTAAGCTGCAATGAATGCGCCAGTGTCTTAACATCTCAAAACTCTCTTTCTTTATTATTAAATAAAAAAATCGAGGCGCTCTCTGTAAACCATCAAGGGACGTAGTTACAGTGTGTCTGATCACCGAGGGTTTAATTAAATCAGAAACAAACTTTTCATCACAAAATATTATGATAAGGTTGATATCCTTATCAATAAGGAGAATTAATAATAATACGTTATTTGTTAGTTTAGAAATTCATTTTAAAGAGCAAGATCCCTTACAGAGCCATTTTTTGCAGTTAATGTCTATTTTTATGTATGAGAGAGTATTAAAATAATAAAGCGTTCGTAATCCATAGGCGTTGCACTTCTTTTAGTAGACAGTTAAAATATTTTTTGAAGTAATTCCTCGAGTATACACTTATATTTTCACCTAATTAACCTGCTTATAACTTCTAAACAGCTGAAGGTAAAAAAGTGCAATTTTTTCTAAAATGTTTTATTTTTCCACAAGGTACACATTGTGTCAAACAGGTTATGTAGGTATAAGGGTTTAAACTTTGACTTTTGAACAACGGTACGTTCATAAATAATAATTTTAATATAAAAACTACTTCTTACCTACAAATCCAAATCAGAATCGAAATCAGAAGATGAACTGTCGCAACCAATATTTATAATGAGTGGCTTGATCATTTCATCAGTAATACTGTCCAACTTCCACATTTTCTCTTCTTCTTTAATCGTATGATTTACTGCCCTTTCCCAGTTTTCAGGCTTCACATTATTTACAGCCTCCTCCTTTTCTTGAAATTTCTCCCTTTATCTGTGCCCATATCAGTTCAATCGGGTTTACTTCGCAATTACATGGTGGTGATCTAACCACCGTCATCCCACGATTTTTTGCAATTTCATCAATTTCATATTTTTTGAATTTCTCTTTATGAAGGGAACACAAATGATACAGTTCTTTTCTCACAGAACCGGGATGGAACTTAATATTCTTTGAATTTAGCCAATTCTGAAAATCTCTTTTTAACCACTTGGTTGTGGGCATTTTTTCTATAAGTCTCGAATGATAACTTGCATTATCCACTACTATTATACAGTTCTGAGGAAGAAGATCTATAATTTGTTCGAACCACTCTTTAAAGACATCAGCATTTATGTCCTTATGGTAGTCATCGGTACGAGTAGATTCAAAAGTCAATATACCACCTTTAACAAAACCGTTTGAACTACCGATGTGTTCTATTATTAGTCTGCGCCCCTTTCCTGATCGTGGATTTAAACCAGTAGATAAATTATTTAAAAAAGCCTGTCTTCGACTTGTAACAGTTTCATCTTGCCAAAATTTATTTGGTTTATGTCCCTCGTTGATCCATGTTTTATCTAAATAAAATATATTTCTTCTTTGGTTTCTCATTTCTTCTAGAGTCCTTAGGTAATTTCTTCTCCATAATACAATATCGCTTCTTTCTATTAAAATAGACTTTCTGGAATGCACTTTCCTTTGAAGTCTTTCTTTCAAAAGATTTTCTAATTGAAATTTTGGTTTTCCTGGAGCTTTACGTGCTGTTTGAAACTCGCTATATTTCTCTTCTTTAACAACTCTGTAAATCGTAGATTTCCCAACACAAAGCGTACTACTTACTAATTCCACTTTGTCATGTCATCAACACTTTTACATAAATGTTTGTCTGTAAATGATTTAAAACAATTAAATATTAATGTTTTTTCATTAACTGTTAAAGGACCGATTTTTTGTCGTTTACGCGGCCCTTCCAAATTTTCCATGATCACACTAGAATTCACACTGCACCTTGCAAGTTGTAACTAAACGACATTTAGTAAACTGTCAAGAATACACAACTTGGACCTCCTTACTAAATGGAAAACCTATAATTGCATTTTCGGTGAAATTTGTTGGGAAGGTATTTATCTACTTATAATTCGATTACAGTAAGAAATTCTTGGAATTAAAATAAAACAAAATTGGCAAATAGGTACTTATTGAAAATAATCTTAAGATACGGCTATGTAATCTTTAATACACAGGGCTTTTGGCCTGTCCAAACCTTTTTCTATTGTTCTGTATAGCTTATGTTTATAAAGGACCAATAAAAGACCCAAAACTTGTAATAGCTTAGGTACATTTATTACAATTTTAGGAAATATTTAGATTATTCTGCAAAAATATTTAAAATGACCGTACTAAGTTTTGCATTAGAAATGCTGTTTTATTACTCTTTCATACATAAAAATAGACTATAATTAAACTTATTTTAAAAACCTATTTTACAATAAGACTTCATCACATTAATTCAACTAAGAATGAACCTAGCACAAGAACTAGGCAACATCTCACAAAGACAATTACATATAATCACCAATAGTACCTAATAATTAAATGTTATTATTTTTATTTTATTTCATTTTTGTTAAATTAGTTTTTACAATAATTAATAATTTTTATACAGAGACAGTGTTTTTATTATTTACCCACCCATTAGGTACAGTAAAAACGGATAAAATCATACTCAATACTTTTTTAAATACCTAATTTTAATGTTAATCTAAGGCAAATATATTTATAAAACATTCCCTATTAGTTCTTCAAGACCCCAAAAGCAAATTAAATACTCGAAAATACATGCCCGTTGGTAAAAAATTCTATCTAAATTTCATTTAAACGCGTGGCGTTCTACCCGGACTAACTCCCTCTCTCTCGCGGGCCTCTCTTTCTAATGTTGGATGCAAAGAGCTGTGTGTCGCCAGCTGGTATAGGCGCGTCCACAGTATATAACGTCAATGGTCGCAACCCGCCTTAGAAATTTCACCTTTACTATCAATAGCTGTTGTTTGACAGGTCGTAAGAGAATGTTTGCAATTTATAGAATGTGAAGAATTTTGACGTCAGAAATAATTGAAATTCCTAAAATTGTTTACATTAGGAATGCATAGGTGGATTTTAAGAAAATTGATATTAAAGTAGTTAGGATGAACCGAAATTTCTGAAAATCAATAGGGTTCTAAGTTAGATGCAATTATTCAAGAAAATTAAAACCGCAAGTCAATCAGAACTTTCGTTCTAGAGTTATCGTGACGACATACATACATACAGATGACCAGACGAAAAAAAATTTTTTTTTTTTTATTTTCGAATTCAGAATGATCAGAAACATGAAAAAAAGTTTTAAAAAATGGGGGTCAGAAATTTTTTTCGTCTGCACGAATGCAATACTGAGGCCCCATAGGAAGGAACTCAGTAATTATAATTAATATCAAAATTACTGCGATCACGTTCAACCCAAAAAATGTTAGTCTATAAAAATTTCAGATTCCGTGCCTGTTTATTGTTATCATTACAATGTCTGTCTACTAGTACCACTAGTACTAAAAAATAATATTTTAGAATGTAAGAAAATGTGCAACCATTTCAATAGAAAAGGATTAAATAGAAAAGGTATAGAAGAATTTGCAAAATATAAGATACGAATATGGATTAATTATTGCTCTATATCCAAGATTTTAAGTTTAATTCGTTTGATTCTATGTAATGTCAAATAAATTATGCACGCTCATGGTGTTTAAGGCTCTAATTTCTAGAAAAGAATGTATTTAAGTATTTTGGCAATTTCGATGATTTGATGTGCTTTTAAAATTTCATTTGTAATTTAAAATCAAGCTGTTCTATTTTTGTTGTTTCTTGCAATAAATGATTTATATTTTGTTTTTATTATTCCTTTTGACAATTTAAATGTACATTTTAAATTATTTAAATGGGAAAAACAATACTGATTCGTTTAGTCCAAATTGGCAGAAGCGCGTATAAATAGAGCGGAAACTCCACCAATTTTTGAAATTTATTGTTAAATAATTTTTTCAATAAAAATATTCTAAGCAGGATTTTTCTATTTCAAATTACAACGAAAATCACTTTTTCCTCAATTTTTTCTGATCTAGGCGGGTTTTTGAGGACTCCATACAAGCAAAAAAAAATTGTGTGGAGTTATATAAGGCCCGGTTAGTTTCTTCCATTCGTCCCTATTCTTGGGGCTTTTTCTTTTCAGTCGATGATCTTTTTTTCCTTAATATATTTTATGGGCCTTCCTCTCTTTTTTTTTCTTCCAGTGTTGTCCAAGATACTCTTGTTACTGTCCTTTCTAAGTGCCCCAACCATTGTAACCTTTTTGACTGTATTATTTCGTATATGTTGGGTTCGTTAAATATTTCGTACATTTCTTTGTTTGTTCGTCTTTCCTATCCTTCTTCGGTCTTTATTTAAAAAACTAATAAAAAACTAAATATTGAAGTCAAGACAAATACTAAATAACAGACAATCATTGCCCTTACATTGTCACCACTATAATCGACGGTGACTTTCAGCTGTTTAGATTAGCTCGGAATTTTTTTAAAAAAAATACTATTTACTATTATATCCCCGTATAGATAACCGTATCCTACAGCGATCTAAATAAATCTAGCCAACCGTTAATCGCTATTAAACAGTATATCCCTATCCCATACATGAATATTCATATGTGGATAGTGTGGTAAATTCTGATACACGAGCGGAAGGGGTTAAAGGTGCATTTAGATTTAATAATAATAAATACAATAAATTCTTTAATACTTGTGAATATTTATGTATAATTTTAAATAAAATATTTGGTTAAAGTTGATAAAATAAGAAAAAACCATAAAATATATTGGAAACAATTTATAAATTATGATTTTGTTATGAATTCCGCCGGAGAAGAGGAATTTAGAGCGGGAAGCAATTCCTGTCTTATTGAATTTTCAACTTGATCCGTTTTCAAGTAAGTAAAATATAATAATATTATGTAATACGTAATACAAATTATTCATACATTTAAAACGTAATTAAATTAAAAAGTAGGTAATGCTGTATTGTATCCTCCTTGAAAAAGTAAAATAAAACTTTGTACTTCCGAGATAGAAATCATTATATATGAAAACATAAACTACTCCAAAAAGTTTCTTGTATCTTCTGAAAATTAGCAATGAGAATGGCGAAAGCCAAAACCCCTCTGTTAATGTAGTAAAAATAATTTTATACAAAATACAAAATATTGAAATAGGCTTTTGAGTATATTATATTGTAAATGTAAATATTTTAAAGATAAATGTACCTTCTACCGAATGTAGTGAAATACAGAGTCTAGAAGAGGTTTATAACAATTCATAACAATTTGCACATACTGGATCAGAAAATTGAAGTTTTTTCACCGACATTGCCCTAGAACCTACAAAATAAGTTCAATTTATAAAGAAGAAATCTATAGAAGTGCCTAAATTCAAAGAAAAAAAGTATCGCTAAAAATAATTAGTAAATTTAAAAATACCCGTGTTTAGAAAATATTTGTTCAGATTTAAACATTTTTCTTTATATTCACCAATTAAATTAACATCCTGTATATGAAATTAATTATTTATTAAATTAAAATGTTTAATTTCATATGCAATTAATAATAAACATCGTATCTAGTTCGATGTGTAAATTATAATAATAAAAATGCTGACTTATTTCAAAATTATTTTTAAAACATCGATCTAGAGAGACTGAAATTGGAATAAAAATATTGTTCTAATGTACATTTAAATAATTAACTTATATTAATTGTTATTGTATATTGTTTATTCTGTAATAATATAGATGTAAATGCAAAACGAAAAATAAAGAGATTGACTAAAAACATGTTACAGTATACTTACAAAATTACCCCTGAAATGAGATTCATAAAAACCATCTTGTGGTAATATTTATAAAAATTATTAAGCTTTGAAATTGGCACATAATATTTTGGAGACTAATAAAAGATCTAAAATTTTAAAAACTTTTAATACATCTTGAAAGTTTATTAATGAACAGGTTGTTAATCTGTACCAAAAGTCAGAGATCAACTCAGCGAAGTAAAAAAGGTTGAAATCTAGAATATCCATTTGCTTCTAACATATTTAAGAGACCAAAAATTACATGACCGAAAATGTTTCAAAAGCAGTTAAGGAACCCATGTATCTAGTAATAAAAAAGCATTAATTCAATTTGGTGACATACATGTTGTCATCATAGACATCACATTATCTAAGATAGACTCGCTCTTCACACTGTATAGCCAATAAACCTTCTGTCCGCATGATTTACCAGACGAAGAAAGGGGTATCGTACGTCGCACACAACCGTAGTATTTCGGGAGGGTTTATTTAGATTTTATAAAAATTAATTATTAATCATAACTTAATAATGTCACAATTATTCCGTTAATAATTATATTAAATTATTTTTATTCGGCTCAGTAAATAATTCAACATCCTGTACGTCAAATTATTTCTGAATAGTAGGTAGATTTCAAAATACTTTTAAATCGTAGAAAATGCATTTCATAGTTTTAAAACAATTAAGTTAAAAACTTTGAACTTTGCACTGACTTGAGGATTTTGGAAGTCTTTCGAAATCGAACCTAGTCGGCTATTTTAGTGGGTTAAGAGAGTTTAGCGGGACAGAGAAAAAAGTGGTTGCCATCGATCACTGAAGAAATAATTCGAGTTTATAAAATATATAAAATAACCAGATATTTCTGGGAATAAATAAAATACAATTAATTGTGACTGCACCCTGAAAATGAGGTAAGGACCCCAAATTTTATTATTTATTATTAAAGCTATTTTTTATTATATCTATTGTTTATTATATATCAATTGAGTTCTTTAATTACGGAGAGTTAATAAAGTGTTTGTTAGTTTTTTATACATGGTGCTTCTCTTATTACTAGTCTAGTTCACTATACGGTGGCGCAGATTCCGTCTAAATCAAGAAGTTAATCTAAGCTTTTTGAGATTAACATCGGCTAAAGCGCGCTTAGCGGAAGTGGGTGATTATCTACCTTTACCTCTTGAAGCAAAGCGACGGCCTCGATACACACAAAAAAAATCATCACCATCCCCTAACCGTTAAGCGTGACATGGCGCCATTTATTTGAAGCTAAAATCTTGGTATTTTAAGTATATTTACTAGGTAATTTCAAAGGTTACAGAAAAGAATATAATTTTTTTGTCTTACATATAAGGGTATGTATAAGAGATTAAACGCATTTCGGTTAATGTTCTTTTTACATTATTTTTTTTTAAAGCATAAAAGACTCTAAGAAGCTTTAAAAAAATTTTAATAAGTATTTTAACTTTTAATTTTCTTTTAACATTTTATTTTTTTATATAAATTAATTTATTTGGAAACAAAAAATTAAGGTTACCTATATAAACCATTATTTAACCCAAGCTTGACCGTAATAGTCGCTTAGGATAAGAAAGCTAAAACTCGATGTGTTGAGGAAAAATTAGTTAGTTTTAATATTGTCATTTTTTACGTATTACATATTACACAAAAAATAAAATACGATTTTTTTCGAATTTTTTCCAATACATAAAGAGAAATGAACCATAAAATTCAAAAATATTTTCAACATTTTTAAACATTTACATTTTTTTTACAAATAAATAAATTTATTCTTTATTTATTTTTTAATGAATATTTTACAATAATTCTTATTTCTATGTACATATATACTTATTTATACTATTTATCTTAAAAAATTATAATGCTTCTATAAACTAATATATAACTGTTACATTTCTATGTCTCTAACGAGAGGTGATAAAGAAAAACATCTAATATTAAAAATAGGAGAGGAGGTACCTATCGAACGACCCCTTAGCAGTACGGTATTTAAAAGATCCTTCAAAACACCCCGGTCTCCAGAAAAAGAGACTGTCTGTGGAGACTGATACAGTCCCCCCGATAAAGAAGGGAGACAACGAAGAATCTTCTGAATCAAAGGAATATTCTGAGGAATCTGCCGAATCAAAGGATTATCCTGATGAATTCGACAAGTCGGTAGCTGTTTCGCCGTCTCTGTCTAATAAACCTCCTACCTCAAACCTAACAGTCGTACTCACCCACCCATCAGCCTCAAATAATAGTGTGTCATAACAACAGGTAATCACACAAATTACAAAAAACATGGCGGACACAATATTAACGGAAGCATTTTCTTATAACCAAAAACCAGCTCAACCTTAGTTCATTAGCTCCCTATTTTTAATCCTTGTTCCGGGGATATCCATTTGTTCCTTTCAGCCTGTGAACGTACAGGCACAGCTAATAGCTGGAACAATGCATTAAAAATAAGTTATCTAGGATCATTCCTGGAGGATGCTGCTAATTTCTGGTTTACCCTTTGCAAAAAGAAGCCAGCAAATAAGGATAAAACTTGGACACACGTTAAAGTTGACCTTACAAACGAGTTTGACGAAGGCGATTTGTGCAGAACTTTAGAAATGCACTCGCTGAATACAAAACAGAGAAGTGGAGAGTTAATAAAATCGTATTTGACCAAACTATAAAAGGGTTTAGGAAATATTATAAAAATAGCATAAGTCCCGAAGATTTATATACCATACAGGCTACTTAGATCTAACCATATGACTATGGACAAATTCAAAGATATTGTTTTTAGTCTGTAAGACATAATAGACAATAAATCAACCATCTCTTTATTCACCCCTTTAACCGAGAGTAGTCCACCTCAGCAAAAGGAAGGTATAATTTAATATACTAATACAGACAACTATGCAGATTACAAACAAAAACAAAACTACCAACCTAAAAATAATAAACACAAAATTAATAGTAAAAGCAGGATATTATACAAAAAGATTTTGCAAAAAATTTTAACACTCAACCTGTTAAAAATCTACTTGCAGTAGGAAACATATCAACAAAAGGCTTAGCCGGAACAAGTCTTTAAATTGGTGACCTTCACACATCGTGCTTTGCAGCTATGGTAACAAATTTGTCATCTGCCCTTATTCTAGGAATTAAAACATTATTCAGGTTAGAAGCAATTATTAATCTTAAAGATAGTCCAATGTGGTTTAATTTAAATAATCAAAAATATGCCATAAACTTGTATCCTAATGCATATAATAGGCCAAATTCAAATATCTAATACCATACTGTAGCCCAGAACATGTCAGAAGATGACGCATATAAGAAAAGGTACCATGATGAATTTTTAAAACAAATGAAATCAATCCTAGAAATAATTAACAACAATAATAAAATCAATACAAAACCAACACCAACTCCTATTGTTCTTTGCACAACCCCAACAGAAATTAGAGATACCCACCTTTGTACAATCCAAGAAACAAATCCTTTGATAATAGATAACATTATCACCCCAAAAATTGCCCATACAATAAAAGCAGCAAAAGACTACATTTGCCAACCCCGTAGCGAAACCTATAATAATAATAATAATATTTATTGACCTTTGAAGCCATATCTACAAAATATGAATAAGGTAAGTCATACATAAATAAATAAATAAAATGAACAAAGTAACAATGCAACACAGTACAATATAAAAATCTATAAAAATCTCATATATCAGCTAAGCAACCGTATACTGTAGGAACTCATCTAATGAATAGAAAACATTCACTGTTAATAGCTGCTTAAGATCTTTCTGGAAGCCTTGTAGGGTTTGATTATTTTTTATGTTTGATGGCAGTTTGTTAAAGAGGTAAGAACCGGCGTAGTATGGTGATTTTTTGTAGCTGGTATGGTAATGTTGTTTTAAATATATATTTTCAGCATTTCTGGTATTATACCCGTGTATATCTTTTTTCATTATGAGATTTCTTATTTTATTAAAAGTAAAAGACAATAATTTATAGAGGTATATTGCTGTAACAGTAAGAATTTTATTATTTTTAAATATTTCTCGACAACTATCCCTGTAACCCAAACTAAAAATTAACCGTAATATTCGTTTTTGAATAATAAATACGCGAGAGATATCTGACGCCTGTCCCCAAACAGTAATGTTGTAGTTAAGGGTTGAATATACATGGGCATAGTAAATTGTTATTAAAGATTCCTTTGGCATATCATTTTTAAGTGAATACAACATAAAATAGCTTTTATTAAGATTTTTGCAAATATTATCTATTTGTTCTCTGAAGTTTAGATTACAATCGACAAGTGTTCCAAGAAATTTAGTTTTATTTGCTGAATTTACTAATACATTAACTTTGTTGATATTTACATCAAAGGGTGATTGGACAAATTTTCTGTCGCCGTAGGAAAAATTAACACAAATTGTTTTTTCCAAGTTTAAAACCAATCTATTACAGTCACACCATTCTTTAAATGCCATAATAATATTTTTAACTTTTTCTACTACCTGTCCTAAAGAATCGGCAGATACTATTACTGTTGTGTCGTCAGCATAAATAAACATATCATCCTGGTCTTTAAAATATTCAGGCATATCGTTAACGTACAGTAGAAAAAGTAATGGACCTAGTACTCCCCCTTGAGGGGTTCCTAGGTCATTATAAAATATATCAGACTGGATATTATCAACTGAAACAAAAAACGGACGACTTAAAATATATGAATTTACCCATGAATTTACAGGGTCTCTTATACCGACTGCATTTAATTTTTGACATAAGATGTTTGGGTCCAAACAATCGAAAGCTCGCGATAAGTCAAACCTTAATCCAGGTTATCCCAATCCTTTTAAATAATGTAGATACACAAACATTCCTTTTTGAGTACGATTACAAAAATATAATTCAGAGAGGCTTGTTATTAGAATTAAATTGTAAATCTAAAAATATATTAACTACTCTAAATAATAATCAAACTACATTAGCTATTTTAAATAATAATAATAATAATAATAATAATAATAATAATAATAATAATAATAATAATAATAATAATAATAATAATAACTACCCAATAAAAATATATAAAAACAGTACGATAGGGCACCTTAGAGAAAGAGAGGTTAAGGCCAAGTTGACTGGTCATTCTTCACAAAAGAAGAACACGAACAAATAACACCCGAGGATTTTGATTGGTCACAAATAAGCGATCAGCAATTGAAAAGTAAATTAGAACACTTGGTTCTTAAATATAGCAATGTTTTCTCTAACTCTCTATCTTCAATGGGGAAGACACACCTTCTAGAGAACAAAATTGAAGTAGAAAATGCTGTACTAATAAAAAGCCGTGTATATAGGGTGTCCCAAAAAGAAAGAGAAATTATAGACGAACAAATCCAAAAAAATGTTAGATCATGATTTAATACGTCCAAGCTACTCTCCCTGGGCCAGCCCTGTAGTCCTGAATAAAAGAAAAGATAAAATTAGTTTCTGTATTGACTTTCGGAAACTTAATATTGTAACACGAAAGTCAAATTACCCAATTCCTCAAATTGATGATTTACTTATTTATCTTCATGGAGCAAAGTATTTTAGTTCTTTAATATGTTTAGTGGATTTTGGCAAATACCAATGATAGAAACCTCTAAACAATATACCTCATTTGTAGCCCAAGAACATGGTCAGTTTGAATGCAATGTCCTGCCCTTTGGGCTAACATGTGCACCAGCCACTTTCCAAAATTTAGCCGACGAAGTATTTCAAGGCATGAAATGTAAAGAAATATTAGTGTACTTAGATGATATAATTATATTTTTCAAAACTATGGAAAAACACCTAAAAAAACTAGAAAAAGTTATCCATAGGCTAAGAGAGGCAAATCTTACCTTGAAAATCACTAAATGCTTATTTGTACAAACAAAAATAAATATTCTTGGCTACACAGTCAGCGAAGAGGGTTTGACAATAGATAAACCTAAATATTAAGCCGTTAATGAATTTCCTACCCCAAAATCTGCAAAACAAATACAGAGTTCCGTTGGACTCTGTAATTACTACAGGAAATTCATAAATAATTTTGCAGTAACTGCCAGACCACTTCACCAGTTAACATAAAAGGATACCAAATTTTCTTGGGGTAAATCTCAACAAGAAGCATTTGAAACCTTGAAAGAAAAACTCCATACGGCACCAGTTCTGCAGCATAACAACCCTAATTCTGAGTGTTAACTGAGAGTAGATGTATCTAATCTAGGCATAGGAGCAATTCTTCTCCAAGACGGACAAGGTGAACAATTGCATCTGGTCAGTTATATTAGTTGAAGCCTTTTAAAGGCCGAACAAAATTACAGTACTACTGAACTCAAAGGGTTAGCACTAATCTGGGCATTGAGTTATCTAAGACATTTGGTCTATATAAAACCCGTAAAAATATGGACCAATCATCACGCTCTCTGCTGGCTAAAGTCATTAAAAGACCCCACAGGTAGGCTTGCGAGGTGTAGTCTTAAATTCTCTGAGTTTGACTATGATATCAAATAAAAAAGTGGAAGCAAGAATAAAGATGCAGACTGTCTAGGATATCAACATGGTCGCGCGTAGAGTTTGTATTGGCGCGAATTTAAAAATACTGACGAAGTGAAAGGAAAATAAATGCTACTTACAGAAATTTCATAACATATTAAAGGATAATATTTAAGAAATTTAAGGATGTTATCATAGGATAGTTGTGAAAAATAAATGTAAATACATAGGAGAAGTATTTATTTTTAGTAACAGTTTCTTTCCTTTTTACTTTTTATTGATTTATTTTTATGATATACTTTCGAATTCAGATTTTTAATTTTGAAGGACATTCGACTTCTAACGAATAATTTCTATAGCCAGGATAATGAAAAGAATATCTTCGCAACTTGCAACTTCTCAACTGGGAAGTCTGAGTAAAAATTTCGCATCTGGGGATGCCGGAAATTTTTACCTGATTAGGATTTGCAAGTGGTGACTTTTTTATCTGCATTTTATTACCCAATTGAATATACTACTATTTTTTAACAGACTTCAAAAAAGGCGGAGGTTCACAATTCGTCGCAATATTTTTTTTAATGTATGTTCAGCGATGATTCTTTAACACGGTGTCCGATTTCAATGATTTTTGATAGAAAGGTGGTACTTCAGGAGTAGTCCCATATAAATTTGGTTAAAATCTAATAGTTGGGTCCATGAGAAAATCCTTAAACTCTTCATTTTTAATGTATGTTTAGCGATAATGCTTTACCACCTTATCCGATTTATGTGGTTCTTTTTTTGTTAGTAAGGGGGTACTCAATAGTGGTTCCATATAAATTTGGTTAAGATGTTGTGATGGCATGTGCACGTTTTTGAAATCGTTTTTTTTTTTAATTTTTAATTTCTAATACTTGTTTAATATAATAATAATATATGATATCAAAAATGTGTAATATAATACAGAGCAAAAAAAACATGGTGGGTGTATATACAAAATTAAAAAATTTGCATTTTTCCTGAATTTTTTTTATTTGGTGTCTTAAAATTCCACCTTTGCTGTATACTGTCGTAGTGGTGGGATTATTTAAGTGGTTATACTATCCTTCAAGCGAGTTTGTAATACTCAACCATCCATAGTCTACGCTTTCGAATGGAAAGTATGGCAAGTCAACACACCTTCTTATATGCATCTGGATATTCTCATTTTCACCGTATGCATCTCTGTATCTGTAACGTGTAGAGGGTGGTTTAACTTACGGCACTTAGGCCTCACTAGGCCCATTGTGCATCCTCCTAAGTAGAGAGGCACCTCCTAGCTCGTGAGCCAGCCTACAGATTTAATGTAGTTGATAAAGTCGCCAAGAGGTGCTTCTCTTATATCGACTAGTGTTAGCCAATTCTCGCCGAACACAAATCTTATAATACATGAAAACGTCAGAAAATCGTATAGGATATGATTAATGGTCTCATATTCTTGTTCACAAACCCTGCAGAATGCGTATTCTGACAGTCCTATGATATGGAGATGCTTCCGTAGTTGGCAATGTCAAGTCAGAATGCCTGTGATAACTTAAAAGCTCCCTGGTAAGTCTTCAGCTTCTTTTTTCATCCCATCTTTCTTTGCATTTCACAAAAGAATGTTTCTTAAGAAGGTTTGTCACTATCGATGTTGTCAGTCCAATAAAATTGCCAGGTCTAAAAACTATTTGTAACTGCTTCTTGGCAAGTGAATCAGCAAGACGGTTACCTTTTGATGTGATGTGACCTTCGATCCATCTTAAGTTGAATACATTGTCGATGCCAAAGCTTTGTTACATTCTAGTACTAACCCAGGTCTGTCCAGGGTGAGTATTGCTTGTCTACTATATGTGTAAATGAAAACGTTTCTTTCAGTGATATTATTTTCTGGTGATTTCTTTTACTGCTATGAGAATCCCCATGAGCTCGCTTTGAACTACACATCGTATGTAATATTTAGACATTTATTGAAATAATTCGAAAATTATTTTATTTAAACTAATAACTACGTTATAATTAAATTGTATTATTCCACAGTTTATGATCTTTAGAATATTATAAAACCAAATCTGCATAGATTTATTTCCTGGCTAGACCATCTCCTGTGTTGAAAAATTTCTCTATGCTTATCCATTTGTTAACACCGCTTGAACAAGTTGCGAATTATCTATGTGTAGAAATCTATCAAGTTCCGAGTTCAGCCTTCAAAAGTGTAAAGTCCCCAGTTGAGAAGTCCCGAGTTGCGAATGAACCAATAACAACTTCTGTTTTAAAGTTCCTCTTTTAACCGGAAGGTTGAAAGTGCTTGGAACAAATATGCCATTTTTTCTGTTTTATATTTATCTGCACGGCCACTTCTCACTACTGACAAACCTCTCTTTGTCGAGGAAAGTGAAAAAACATAACGTTTGTTTTTAAATCTTTTGCTTTTATTGTTACTGTTACCTCTGTAAATTGCGTACCATATTTTTTAAATAATGTTTTTCACTAATACCACACACAAGGAACAAATTTTCCAACATAATATCCGCTTACATTTTTAAAAATCACTATAAACGATTTACAAATCACTTCTGTTTACTTAGCAACAACTCTACGCATGACGTCAGCGCCGCCATGACACCATGCGCGATATCCCCCTCTGAAGAGAAAGATATCGATGAAAATAATGATATCCCAACATTCCTATTGCAGACAGGGGATATGGAAAAAGGAAAACAAAATGACTCAGAGATAGTACAATTAAAAAACATTATTTTAGATCTTTTGACTTTTTCAATCGGCGAGAGACGAAGAGCAAAAAAACTATATACTTATAGACAACGTTTTGTATAAAGTAAATACTAACCCTGATGGAAAATCAGATTTACTGGTCATACCTAGGCATCTCATTGGAGAGATCTTGTTTTCTCATCATAATGAACCTACTACAGGATATTTGGGAATAGCAAAAACTCTAAATAAAATTAAAGCAAGGTACTATTGGTCAACACTACACAAGGACATTGTTATCTTACATATTGTAATGACACCAAAGTCGAATCGAATCTATAACTTGTCTTTATTTTAATTCAAAGTATGTATTACATTGAAAGGCTTACTGCCTTCGTTCTGTCATTGAACCTTGCAGTCTATGTTGAAAAACCATCCAATTAAATAAATTACTTTATATTGTTTAAGAGTCAATACAGGTAACCTACTTAATTCCATAGTTCTTCGTTAACAATAATTAATTACAATATCATGATATATTTTTACGAATAATAAAATTATACTTAAGCCTATTTTAAACTTAATAACTGAGGCCAGCATTACATATTCCTCATGGATTTTGATTTTTTCTATTTTAACGCTTATTTTTATGAACCAACTTTTCATTTCCTTCTATTCCTAAAGCAAGATTAGGAGATTCTTCTCCTATAATTTTATATGGCTCCAAACACAAAGATTCCCTTTTATTACCACTTTTATTTCTTACAAGTATCTTATCTCCTACCTTATAATTTATACTTTTAGTTTTCTTATCATATTTTAATTTCCGTTTATTTTTTGACACTAATAAATTTTCATTAGCATCTTTCCATTCTTGCTGTAGCCGATATTTTAATTCAGATGGATAATTTTCAAAAGTGTACAACGGATCTATGGTGTAAGAAATGTTTGTTGGTATATTGCACTTTTTACCAAATATTAGCTCATAAGGAGTATATTTCGTTTCGGAATGTACCGTTGTATTGTACGCGAAACACCAATAAGAAATCCAAAAACTGAAATTTCATGACGTAATATTAAGTTTTCTACAAAAGCTTGTAACGGTTGGAACCGTTTTCGTTATTTGACCCAGACCCGTTTTCGTTATTTTGAAACCAACATCTCTACACAAACGTCATTTGTCGTTTATGTCTAGTGTCAAAACTTGGATTGTCATTTTTCGTTTTATCTGTCGACAAGCAACTTGATTATAGAATTTTAATTATCTATTATCTGGGACATCCGATGTACTAGTTATCTTAAATATTTTTAATGACCATCTGTTTTTAAAAAAAGGTAAGTTCCTACCGATATTTTGTTGAAAATATATATTTAGTACAAGAATTTCTTTATTAAAATGTCATATTTGAAACATAACCTCAACACATTGAAAAACACATGGTCGCATATTTTATACAATTTCATATATTATTTTGTTTGAAATAGATAATATGTTTTACTATATTTATGTATGTTAAATAAGACTTCTTCTTTTCCTATTAAATTCTAGTCTCTGTGTAACTATTCAAATAATAGTTTAATTTGTTCATTTGATAGTAAAAAGCATATTATCAGTTCCTAGATACTCTTTCCGGCTCCCTTCTTTATATTTTTACCTTTTTCCTTGTAGCCTTGCTGTATATAGATGGTTTTATGGTCTTAAAGAAATCCTAGAAGTCATATATATGGTTTCAGTAGATTTAGATGGTTCGATAGAAACTAAATCGAGGATTCAATAGTAGCTGTGTCTGCATGAATTTTGGAAGAACGTAAGCTGCTTGTTGGGAAATTCAGAAGAACGTAGAATACATCAAGAAGTTAGTTTAACCACCGAGAGGAGTTAACAAGATTTAACACTACCTAGTAAATTCTCACAAGAAGGCCTCTATACTCTCTACAGTCACTCTTTAACTGTTTCCTGTGTACCTCCAGATAAGTTTGATTAAATCATTTAAATTTGAATAATTTAAGTCTCTGTGAATTTGAATTTGTCGCTACCTTATTTAGTTATAATATCATAAAGATCAGTGATTTTCTATATTTTCATCAATGATCGATTGTCAAGTTTAGAAAGTTTTAAATATAGTGGCGTCCAATATAAAGTCATATGAGTTGTTTAATAACCTAACCCACTCCCTCAAATCGTAGAGCTTAAAATACTATAAAAATTGATAAAATAACAAGATCACATAACACATTTGAAACTGTTACTGATTCTTTACTAGGTAATGCAAACCCCTCTACATATTCACTTAAATCACATTGCACCGTTAAGATATATCGGTTATTTTAGTAATCAGCTTCAAACGGACTGACTAAATCTAAATAAACCATTTTAAATGATGAGGTTGCTCTAGTTGTGATTGTCATGGGTCTTTTTGCTAAAATAGAATGCTTAAATCTCTGACAATCATCACATTTTCTTAAAGAATTAACCACATCCTTACATAAACTTAACCAGTAATAATAATGCTTAATATTATTATACATTCCAGCGTGACCCCCAGTAGGTAAAATGTGAAAATCATTTAAAATCAACTATCTATTTTCATAACTTGTTACTCTTTCTATCCCTTTTATAATAGTTATACCTATTTGACATTCCTTGAATTCCTGTTTATGCAGCATTATTTTTTTTATAAGTAAAGACGCGCCTTTTAAATTTTTTATAATATGCATTTCAGTAATATTATATTTTTTGTATATATTAAAGAGTTCTCTCAACGATGTCCCTAAAACGCATTTGGATCGAGATTCTCTTTTTACATAGATAATGTTTATTTGTAACTTTCTCAAATTGTTCTCTACTAATTATTTCTAATTCAACCTCGTTTTTATTTGGCTTTAACAATTCCACCAATCCAGGGTGATCAGACCTAGTAGAAGAATTATTATTCGCCGTTTCTAACTCTGTTAATTGTAATTGGTTTTTTGTTTGACACCTTGTTACTACGTTTACTGATTCATTTGTATTACCTATATTTTTTAGTGCTTCAGATGACATTTATATCCTAGACAAAGCCATTGTCCTTTCCTTTTATATAACCTGCAAAATCATATTCTTCTAATACTAAGCTAACTTTAGTTAATATACTCGAAGGGTTGGCCATCCCAAATAAATAAGTAAGCGGTGATCTATCAAAATGACAAATCGTCTAGAATAAAGACATGGTGTGAAATCTTTTACGAACCACACAATAACCAATATTTCTTTTTTCTACAAGCGTGCGAGAAGATGATCTTCTCGCACTCTTTCGAGTGCGAGAAGTTTAACTTCTCGCACGCAGAGAAATATAAATTAAAAAAAAGGAAGGTATACTTACCGCCGAGGCTCGATTTTGAACCGTAGACCTTCCGGTTATAAGCGCGACGCTCTAACGCGCTACATTGAATATACATTTAAGCGAATGTCAAACGTTAATAACAGCGACATGAATCTAGTAGGCAATGATACTGATAATCGTCTAAACAGTTTTGACAGAACTTTAAGAAAACTCTTATTGAATTTATTCCTGTAATTACTGTTTGCAATTATTTGTTAATTTGTTTAAAATATTACAACATTTGCTTAACAGCATGTTCAGTGAAGAAGCTGAAATAATCGAAATACCGCAATCGATTGTGGATGCAGCAAATTCAGCATCAGCTGAACTACTGCCTACAAAATCAAAGGGACTATATGAGAAGCAATATAAAAACTTTAGTAGTTGGTGCAGCCAAAATAAAATAAATATTACAACAATTAATGAACAATGTGTATTGGCATATTTTGCAAAAATTAATACGGAATGCAAACCGAACACTATGTGGGCCCGTTACTAGATGTTGAAAGCAATGTTAAATTTAAAACATAGCGTGGATATAGGAAAATATAGTAATTTGACAACTTATATACGATGACAAAACGTAGGATTTAAACCGAAAAAGTTTTTGAAAATCACGAAATTACCGAATTCCTAAATTCAGCAACTGATGACAAATTTTTGCACGTAAAATTAGTTGCAGTGTTTGGCTTACTTGGAGCATGCAGACGCGATGAATTAACAAAAATGACTAAAGATGATATTGAAGACAAAGGCGACCTTATAATTATAAAAATTAAAGAGTCGAAAAACTATCGACCACGATCATTTGTTAGAAATACATAAGTATATTCAAAAAATATGTAAATCTACGACCACCTCATGTATCCACTCGCCGATTTTTTTAAGTTATCAGCGTAATAAATGTATCTCTCAACCAATCGGAATAAATAATATTGGTAAGATGCCATCCTTAATTGCATCTTATTTAAAACTTGCTGAACCATCCCTATATACTGGGCACAGTTTTAGAAGATC
Organism: Psylliodes chrysocephalus; assembly: GCA_927349885.1. Taxonomy (NCBI): domain Eukaryota; kingdom Metazoa; phylum Arthropoda; class Insecta; order Coleoptera; family Chrysomelidae; genus Psylliodes; species Psylliodes chrysocephalus. Next base: position 69,693,352 of record OV651814.1, read on the forward strand.
TGCTGCAACAATGGTAGCGAATGCAGGAGAAGATGCAACTGCGATAAAAGGAGTAGGTGGTTGGAAATCCACCACAGTAGCAGAAAGCTATGTGGATGATTCGATTCAATTTAAAAAGGCAATGTGCTCAAAGATTTTAAATATAGATGAAAATAAATCAACGCCATCAACTTCTAACGCACATTTGGAATCTATGACAAATTCAAATGTTATAGTTAACACTTCCACGCAACACCTGGATGGTCAAAATATTAACAAAAACCTAGACTCACTTATTAACATTAAACATGCAACTTCCTGCAATTTTACCATTAATATACATAAATAAATTAGTAATTATATAATATATAAGATATTTTGTTAATATGTAATAAGATTGAATATTAGATGTAGGATTTTTTGACAAGAAAAATAAAATGTAAATTAAAAAAAAGCAATATATTTTCGCCAATGCTCGGGTTTGAACCTAAGATCTTTGCGTTATGAGCCCGAAACCCTAACCACTACACCAATTCAGCACATAACATCGGTTTAATATATGTATACTTAAACTGTATGTTGTACCTAATGTCATTATACAGGTTAATTCTCTGCTTACCCGCACTCCGCTGTGCGTCGTGCGGGTAACGCAGTTTCGTGCGTAAAAGTACATCTTCTAGCACTTGTTGCGATAACTACTATTTCAATTGTTGCATAATTGACTTCTGCTTTATTTAGAGATCGACTTGCTGAAGCTACAGGAGACCGACCCATAAGGAGGTCCTTTCGCCACCTTTGTTAAATAAAAAATATTAGATTATGAGTAAAATTAATTTTTTTTCTAATAGTTGAAGTCCTTATTTATCTAATGTTAAACTTTTAACTATACCTTACCGTGCAAATTTTTGAGAATTTTTTTTTTTTATGTGAGTATTTGTACAGTGTCTTATGAGAAAATAAGACGTTAACAACAATTCTCGAATTATATTATTATTTATTGATTAGATGGAGTAGAAAAAAACTAAAAATAGGGTTTTTGGAATATTTAGGTTTTGTTTTTTACAATAAAATATATAAATTACCTTGGAATTTATTGAGAAATTAATATTAAAAAAAAAAATTGAAGTAACCTAGTTGAAAATTTTTTGTGATTTTTTAATATTAATTTCTTAATAAATTCCACGGTAACCTATATATTTTATTGTATGAAAAAAAACCTAAATATTTCAAAAACCTTATTTTTAGTTTTTTTCTACTTTATCTAATCAATAAATAATAGTAAAATTAATTATAATTCGAAAATTGTTGTTGAAGTCTTACTTTCTCGTAAGACACTGTACAAACACACACACATTTAAAAAAAAAAAAATTCTCAAAAATTTTCACGGTAAGGTATAGTTAAAAGTTCACTATTAGATAAATAAGGACTTCTACTATTGGAAAAAAATTAATTTTAGTCATAATCTAATGTTTTTTATTTAACATTGGTGGCGAAAGGACCTCCTTATGGATATTGCAAAATTGGTAAGGATATTAACGCTTTTTTTAAGGTTTCAAATGATTTTTGACAATCTGGAGTCCACATAAAAGATACAAAGATACTTCTTTTCTTGTGAGTTTATTTACAGGATTGGCGATATGTGAAAAGTTTTGAATATAATTTTTATAGTAGTTAGCAAATGCTAAAAAGCTCTTAAGTCTCTACAGCATTTTTTGGGATGAGATAATTTTACAATACTTTAGTCTTCTCAGGATCTGGAGATACTCCCTTTGTTAAGATAACATGCCCTAAATACAATATTTCTTTCATTAAAAATTCGCATTCATTAGGGTTAAGTTTCAAATTGACTTCTCGCAATCTCTGTAATACTTTTATTAAATGATTGTGATTTTATAAATTATTCGCGAATACACTTATATCATCAAGCTAAACTAAGCATTTAGTGTAATTTAATATTGACATAGCGATACTCATGGCTCCAGAAAAAGCAGAAGGATTTACTTTGACCCCCATAGGATACTTCAATTTTTTTTGCAGGATCGCCATGTAATATTAGGACAAGGGACCTCCTTATCTTACATATTGTAATAAAATCAAAGTCGAATCGAATCTATAACTTGCTTTAATTTTAATCCAAAGTAAGTATTACATTGAAAGTCCTACTGTCATCGCTCTGTCATTGAACCTTGCAGTCTATGTTGGAAAACCATCCAGTTAAACAAATTACTTCATATTGCTTAGGTGTCAATACAGGTTACCAACTTAATTCCATAGTTCTTCGTTAACAATAAATATTTACAATATTCTAATATATAGTTATCAATAATAAAATTATAAGCCTATTTTAAACTTAATAACTAAGGTCGGCATTACAATCTGACCATTGAATACTGAACGTTAATAACTATAATCCATACAATCCTACGATGGTAAAAGGTTTATCAGCACAATTATTTTCCCGGAAAAGCAGGATTTTGTGTACATTTGAAATATGGGAGAAACTGCCCAATTTTCCATAAAAATATTATGGACTGACGAAATTCCATATATAAATTGCGGAGTATTTAGCAGGCATAATATTCATTAGTGGCGCTATCTGGTAGTGATACATCTCATGTTACCTTCATTGAAAATATTTTGTAAAAACTTAAAATATATAACTTTTCTAAAAGAATTAAAACCCTGAATATTCAATAATAGATTTATTAATTTAACCGAACTTTTAATACTGTAATCGTGAATGTTTATAAAATAATTTCAACTTTGCTATTTTCCATGTTTTATACTCCGGATTATGGAGGTTCCTTCTCGACTTTTAAATTCAATTTTGTACGATTCACTTGTGGCAGTTTGCCGCCCGCTATTGTGCAATGCGACAGTACAGTTACATTTCACGCCTTTTCAAGAATAGACATATCATGTACGTTGACTTAAGTAGGTTATAGTCCTGGAAACATATACATTTGGTCTCATGGATAACTATTTCTTCTATTGATGTACATTTTGTACTTTTAGTTTCTTTAATTTTTGATTCTTTATTGACATATTAACTATCTATCAATCATTTAATCACCATAATTTTGGTATTCGTTCTTTCTGAAAATGCGTTCTTCACTACGGAGAACATATTTCACAAACAGATTCTATGGATGAGATGACATAGCTAAAACTTTTTGACCAACTGAACAGGAGGTTTTCAACTCGAACAGCGATGCAAAATAAATAAAAATAAATACTTGATTCCTCTCAGATTTTACACTATTACGATTTTATCATTTACCTAAAAACATTATTTTCAAGAACATTTCATACCTTTCTCGTTCAAAACGAAAATTGCTTCAGTATTATAGCTCCAGTACTGTTAAAACTATCAAGAAAAAGAAACTATATTTTAATTGGAACAAATATAAAAATGGAATTGACTTTTTAAATTTTTAGCTACTAAGGAAAAGATATAAATATTTAATTGATCATCTAGATTATTATAGTTATGTAAGTCGTATTGAGACTTCTATTTCAACGGATCCTAAGCAAATATGGCAGTTCGCAAAATCAAAAAATAGTAAACAATCTGTTTTATCGTCTTTAAAAAATAATAATGGAATGATCACAGATGGTCAAATTATTTGTGACACTTTTTCTATCTATTTTAACTATGTATTCAACCTGCCCAACAAAAACCAAACTTACGTCTCTTCTAGTAACTCACACGACAAAAATATACCTAATTAATATATAACAATATCCACGATCATTATCAAAATTAGGCAACTTCTCAACAAAGCTCCGGGCTTTGCTAAAAACCCCACATGTCTGTTAAAGAAATGCTCTCAAGAAAAAGCACAACCTCTATTTATCCTATTCAATAAATTGTTACAAGAAGGTTACTTTCCAGATATCTGGAAAACAGCATTAATTGTTCTAAAATCTGGTAACAAATACCTATCGGAAAATTACCGTCATATTTCTAAATTGTGTATTATTGCAAAATTGTTTGAATTTATCTAATGTGACTACTTAGACTTTCATCAAAAAAATATTATTAATATCGAACAACACGGATTTAAGAAAAAGCGGTCCATCGAAAATAACCTACTTATTTACACACAATACTTAAGGCCCGATTGTACAATGCGAGTTGAACCTCGGTTTAGCATGAACCTGGTTTTTGACGTTGTACAATACTAGTTCAGAACATAAACTGCGTTCATCTATAGGTTCAACAAAGCGGTCATGTTTCCGCGCTTAAACCGAGTTTATACCTATTTTTGAATTTAGTTAGTTGGTAACACACTACAAAAACTATTTTTTGGGTTGGTACCTTAGACGTTATCGTACACAAACCGTACACCTAATATAGGTAAATAGAAAACAAGATAAATACGAATTACTAAATTCCTTATTAATAGAAATTGTTTCATAAAAATGGATGAAATGTCTGAAGACGAGGATTTTTTAGAAGTAGCAAATATCTTACAACAACCAGAAAGACAACCACAAATATATAGACCAAGGGACAATCATTTTGTGAAGTGGAACAATACTGAATTTGTACAAAGATTTGTGAATTAAATTCACTTTCAATTTTTATCCAGCACTCATTCTTTTTGCGCGTTACATTCACATCTGTCTTTTTATTTTCTAAAATGTCTTTATATTTTTTGCTAGTTTCACTAGTAAACCTTCTTCGGCATGCGTGAAGTTTGGCGTTTTTTTTTTTGATTACACATTCATATTTTTCATATTATCAGTTTGGTAACACGAAGGAAAACTACGTATAACCTCTAAAAATAATAATTTTTAGAGTAAAAATGCCAAAAATGACATTTTATATAGGTCATTTATTTTCTAATAAGAGAAACAAAGATACACTACGTATTTAGCAAAATTTAAATCTGGCAACCCTGAACAATGAAGTTTATCTAAACCGACATTGAGCGGGGTATGTACAATTCATAGTAATTTTTAAAGTAAGTTCAACCATTTACCGAGTTCACCTGAACCTAGGTTTTAGCTTGCTTTGTACAATCGGGCCTTATTAGATGGAATGGACCACAGACATCGATAAAGGAGATAGCAGAGATAAGGGAGATAAAGACTGGAAACGCAAAGACCGCAGCAACGATGGCGTCATCTAGCGTCTCAGATGTTACCTACAGGTCTACGTCGTTTGTAGAGAGACCAGTGTTGCCAAATATTTTTTTTGAGAGATCGTACAAGTAGAGTAAAAAATTATATTTCGACACAATAATTGTACAATAGATACATGCATAGCATAATATAACTTAAATGGAATTAAAAAAATGCTTTGATGTGATAATTTATTTATCTATTTATAAAAATGTTTACAACGAAAAAAAAAAAAACTAAAGAAAATACATGAAACTTTAAATTAACACATTTAAAGTAATCAATGACTGTCACTTGAAAGTGATAGTCGGTGTACAAAATCACCATGGTCAAAATCACGATAAGTCAGATCGAAAATGACTGCCTTCAGAAATTAGGAACGGCCTATGAATCTTAGCAAGTAGTTTTTAATTTTTATTGTTTTATGTTCTGAAGTTGTTGCAGATATTTAAATAAACCTACTAAAAAAGTAAAGATCGTATTTTTACGTACGATTTCACTAATGAAATCGTACAGAGGATTAAAAAATCGTATAAATACGATTTAAATCGTACGGTTGGCAACACTGAGACAGACGGTAGACGTGGACAGCAGTGGTCAGTTTGTAAATATAAATGTAAGTTTTATGTTTATCGAAGAATCCTGAATTTAAATTTTAAATTTTGAGGTTATGATTGTGTTATTCTCTAGATGAACTAAGCGAAATAGTTGTGGCTGTTTATGTGTGAAATTTAAGGACAATAATTATATTTTGTAATATTACAATAAGTCGGAGAACGTATTGCATTAGTAAAACATGCCACATGAACAAATTTAACAACTCCAATGTGGCGCTCTTTAATTAACCAAAGTAGGTAAGATCTATTCATGTAAGTAACACAAATAGTAATCAACTTTTGTCATAAAGTAGGTGTTTATGTATTATTTATTGTTTTAGAACAAGAAAATGGCTTTAAAACAGAAAGAAGATTTGATATAGGAAGAAAAATATCTAAATACTCATTATTGAATTTGCACTCAACATTTTTAAATAAGATACTGTAAGTGTAGTATTCTTTTTAATAAATAATTTAGCGTAATTACATTGTTTAAGTTTATTTGCAAGAACTTGAGAGTGCAGTCGATATTTATGCAACCTTTATTATCAGGTTTTTAAATTTCCCGCTGCGTTGTTTGATATCGATGAAAGCGCCACATAGTGGGTCAGATGTTAACTGCGATAAAGCTGGTCGTTGTTAAGCATTGGCTTCCTATGGGCGTTTCCTATCTTTATCTCCCTTATCTCTGGGAGATAGGAAATGTCATTTTCATCAGGCACGCAGAATTGAAGGCGGCCATCTTTAAAAAAAAGGCGACCTTCGCACTTGCGCATTGATTTCATATTGAAGTGTACAGGATAGTACTAACACATTTAAACATAATTCGAAAATATTAAGGATTTACTTACACAGTAGAACTAATAACCCTAAAAACTCGTAATAGAATTTAAATTTTCCTTTTTTATGAATTTTAAGAGATTTCTAAAAATAAAAAACATAAATTTTTTGAAACTTTATTTTAAATTAAATAAAAACATAGAATATATTTAAAAGCAATCCAGTCCCTTCTGGACACACCGCACGAATCTAATGACCTCCCCTTAAAGTATTTGGAACCTTGTTCGCTACATAAATTTGGCAATGTCGTTAGTCGTGCGCTGAAGAATAATCATAGGATTGGGTAAGGTCCTCAGATAAACAAATGAATAATAGATAAGTAACGGTCTAGATGTGTTTGAAGCTAATATGAACCGTTTTATCTATTACTTTCTCTTTCTTCCTGGTCTTTGATGTGATTCGTCTATTTTAAATACCAGCGCCAATTACTCACAACTGTTAACAAGCATTTGGGAACTGTCAGTTTTGTTTGTACATTTTTTGTGATTTTATATTCCCAGGGCATATTTTTAAAGTTTTTAGAGTGTCTAGAATGTTTTTTTAACGAATTTTGTTAGTTGTTAGTCTAAAAATTATTATTCAATGTTTGTATGCCCTAAAACAAATTTGGAGAAGTTCCACGTCGTTTCAAAGGTAAGTAAATAAAACACATGGGCGGTACACCTATATTGTAAAATATTATTTGTATTTTTTTACGCAGGTTTCTTACAAACTGAAGCAATGGAAATTTGTATTCAAATCCTAGAATTAGAGAAGGTTGAAGTTGATAAAATTAACATAAATTGGAAATATAAAATATATTTTATATTATTTTGTTATGAATTCTGCCGGAAAAGACGAATTTAAATCTGGAAGCAATTCCTATTTTATACAAATTTTTCATACATTATAAACTTGGAGATTAAATTTAAAAAATAAATGCTATATTGTATTCTCCTAGACAAAGTTAAATAAATCTAAGTGCTTTCAGGAAAGAAACCATTTTATGAAAATATAAACTACTCCAAAGTGTTTCTTTTTTCTTAGTAATGAAATGAATTATACTTATAGAATGATTATGTTGTAAATATTTTATAATTCTTTTTAGGGAAAATTTACTTCCTAGTGAATGTAGTGAAAGACAGAGTCTAGAAGAGATTTATAATTATAATATGCACATACTGGATCAGAAAATTTAAGTTGTTCCACCGACATTGCTCCAGAAGCTATAAAATAGGTTATTCAAATTATAAAGAAGACATCCATAAAAATACCCAAATTCAGAGACAAAAAGTTATGGTAAAAATAATAGATACATTTAAAAATGCCCGTTTTTAAAAAAATATTTGTCACATATCATTTTGGAGATTATTAAAATATCTAAAATTCCAAAAACTTTAAAAAACCTGTTAAAAGTTTATAAATGAGAAGTGTGTTAATCTAGAACAAGCCAAAGGGGGTTATTTTCTAAGTTTCAGCTGAAAATGCATATCAACGAAAGCGCCAAGCAGACTTCTCAACAAAGTTTGATCACCAAAACGACAAGCATGTGATTATGGTATTCTCAGGCTGAAGGACTTCGGTCGATGGCCAGTTGGTTATGCCAATAAAGTACGTTTACTATTATTATTGGTATTCTCAAATGCTAGACGATTTTGCTATTCGTATGTGATTTTAATTTTTGTTGTAATCTGTCATAATAATTATAAATCGTAAATGCTGATTTGTCTAAATATCTAGGGTTAGTATTTGAATGTCATTTTGACATTATTACAATTATTAACTCAATTAGAATATATTAAGGCCAATTTCAGAATTGTTAGGAATCATAAACAATAAACATCATATATTTGCTGACATTTTAATATTCAAGTCATAATATTTAGATATATATTTTAATGTTTGACTTATCGACTTCTAAAAATAAACTTTTTTGAATGCGCTTTACTTTTTTCAAATACGAACAACACAACAAGTAGAGAATACCAAAACGTTTGTGCTTTACACTTTTGCTAGTTGTCGCGTTTATGAAGGGAGCTGAGTGCTTTCAAAAATGCTGGTTAGACAATAAGCTCCCGTTTTAACTCAGCGAAGTAGAAGGTTTCAGTCTAGAATATCTGTCAATATTCGCTTCTAACATATTTATTTAAGAGACCAAAAATTACATAAGTTGAAATGCATCAGAAGCAGTTGAGGTCCCGAAATTAGACGGTCATATTTTAACAGCGTAATCTACATCCTAAAATAGTAGTAAAAGTTCATATAAACATAGGTCTAAAAACATTTCTTTTCCGAGATACAGGGTGTTAAAGGTGAAGTCCTGATACCACACTTTTGTAAATATTTTCTAAACGTTTAAAGATAATTAGGTAAAATTTGGTACAAATACTAACCTCTTAAGTTTTTTTTGGTGATAGTTTTTAACATTTTTGACTATAAAATTTGGAAAACCAATATTTTTTGTATAATGAAGCTGCATTTGTTGCATCTGGCTAGGACGCGCCATTTTCAAGAGAAAAGCATGTTACCTTATTCGAAAGTGTAAACAATAATTAGTAGGTCTGTAGAATCAGAAATTTTATTTTTTTTTAACATTGGAAAACCGGTAACCAAAGAAATTTTAGAAAATATTTACAAAAATGTGCCATCTGGACACTTGTAACACCCTGTATCTCGAAAACGAAACGTTTTCGGACCTATGTTTATTTAAACTTTTACTCCTATTTTTAACCGACTTTAAAAAAGGAGGAGGTTCTCAATTCGTCGCAATATTTTTTTTTTATGCATATTCATCAATAATTCTTTAACACGGTCTCCGATTTTAATGATTCTTTTTTTGTTAGAAAGGGGGTTCTTCAGGGGTGGTTCCATATAAATTTGGTTAAAATCTAATAATTGGGCCCATGAGAAAATCCTCAAACTCTTCATTTTGTATGTATGTTTAGCGATAATGCTTTACCACCTTGTATGATTTATATGATTCTTTTTTTGTTAGTAAGGGGGTACTTCAGGGGTAATCCCATATAAATTTGGTTAAGATGTGGTGACTGCATCTGCACGTTTTTGTATTCGGTTTTTTAAAATTTTTAATTTCTGATACTTGTAGGATGTAGATTACGCTGTTAAAATATGACCGTCTACCATTTAATTTTTTTCTGTTTCAGTTTATATGGATGGTTTCTTTCGTCTTATTTCCTAGGATTTAAGAAGAATTTGTTGTTCTGTTGTTTTGTTTTTTATTTATTTTGAAAATATATTTACTTAGGCATTAGTTTTCATATCAAGTAAATTATTTGTTGTGCAATTTCTGATTTTTTTTAGCGAAAGATAGTTAACGTACCGAAATAGTAATGTAATGTTTGTGATATTAGAGTATCTTCCTTAAAGAGTCATTTGTAAGATGTCCGTCAGCACCATAGTAAATAATAATAATAATATTAATAACCATTCTTGCCTCGCGCAAGCTCTGCATGAAAAATAATTTTTTGTATTTCCATCTCTTTGATATATTTTTTATTTATTTTTGCTTGGGAATTTTTAGTAAATATAATTATATAAAACTTTGTATGATATTTATTTTTATCCCTTATAATTATTATTTGTCACAGAATTTACATTTTTATTGGCATTTCATAATTGTTACAAACAGCTAATAAAAAAATAAAATTTTAATTATAATTAAGAGGAAAATTTACTAAGGCAATTATCTTTTTTCTAAACAATACCAAATAAATCCATAAATATTTCTATAGTTTAATTTTACTTTTTAGTGAATGAAAAATATGTACCTTCAGGTAAAAGTGAAATGTCCGTTTTTCTGGAGCCAGTATTCCAAAATTTTATTTAATTATTTTCTCATTTTTTAAATATATATATATATATATATAAAAACAAAATTTTGCGATTTATTGCCATCAAAATTTGATTAAATTTTGAAAAAGTGTCTCAAGAGGAACAAATTTTAGCTACAGGTACATGTTTTTTATTCCACTAAAAATAAAAAACCTGCTAATTTTCAAATTAAATATAATATTACTCCACCGCACAGGTCGCTGCAAGCAAACATGTTGCCAAATTTCTACAAAGACACGGCAACTCTTAATAATCCTTCCTCCATGGAAAGCTCCTTCACATAAATGGTCACTTACCGATTCACGGTCCTAAGCCGCTTTACCCATTCAAACACACGCATTTCTGATATGCACCCTTCTCCGTTCACCACTTGCAAGTTTCTGAGAATTTTCGAGAGGTTTTCGCCAGATTTTACAAAAAATTGGATAACAACACGTTGGTTGTAATGTGTGTTCCTCATTTTCTCAACGCCGCTTAAGAAGTTACTATCTAAAAATAAGCATATGACACAAACCAAACGTGTTGTCGATTTCGATTTCAAACTTCGATTGAAACTTAGACATATTTTTACAAACTATGCAATATTGCCAGTTCCCGAGTTATAACTAAACTCCCGGAATTTAATTATCACACTTTGCATGGTGCCTCTAAAAAAGCAAGGCTGTATATTTTTTTTTTTAAATGAAACACCCTGTATTTGATTTTCAATTTTGAATTCTACAAAACATCTACGAACTTTTTGTCTAAAACACCATATGTATAAATTTTATTGTGTTCAAGCTCTTGACATTTGAAAAATCGATTTTTTTTTAAATTGACAAACTGTAGAACACCCACGGTGTAAATTAGGGTTAACCTTTTAGATTAACTTTTATATTAAATTACCTTTTATTGGCAAATAAAATAAGAACTAAAATGTTTTAAATGTTTATTTTATAAGATCAGTACCATATCACAGTACATAATATTACACAGACACAAACTAGAATAAATATGTATAATGCCTGTCGTTTTAAATGATGCTCTTCTCAGTTTAACAGACCCTCTTAACCCCCATTTTTAAGCAGATTGTTTTCACAATCAATAGGCCTCATCTCCATATAGACCTTGATTTTCACTAAAAATTTCATGTTTATATCTCTTTATTTTTGTTTTTTTTTTTTAATTTCAACCTCCCTTAAATCCCCCATATTTAATCAGATTTGTTTTTATAATGAAAGGGCTTCTTCTCCTTTTAGAGATTGATGTTTGCTAAAAATTTCAAGTTTTTCAGTTAGGATTTTTTTATATTTTAACCCCCCTTAACTCCCCAATATATTCATATTTTTTTCAGTATCAATAGGCTTTATCTTCTTATAAAGCTTAATTTTTTACTAAAAAAATTCATATTGCTAGGTAAATCGGCTTCATCTGTATTTTCAAATTATTGTTTAATTTTAGATTGTATTTTAATGTTTTGATATGTACTTATAGGATTCATTAGCCAGATCATGTAGATATGTGAGATATGACTTGTTAAGTGCCATTTTGAAGTAGTTTTTGGATGGTCGTAGACACTTGTTACAGTTCGCATTTTATCGTTGCAATATTTTATATAAAATTTAAAGAATTTAATAATAAGCTTACCTGTCAATAAAAGAAAACACAAGATTATTCAAATTATGCATATTAATTTTCTATAACCTGTACCTGAACGTAACAAAACAGTTTGATATCAATTGTCGACCTTAACCTTCCTTCTTCTCTTTTTATGAATCTAATTGCAATTTGTTCAAACTCCAAATTACTTCTTCTTTGCTAAAATCTACATTCACTTTCATTTATTCAAATTGAAGTTCAAGGCCAAGGTCATTTGCTCCTAAAATATGGTAATTTGTTGGCAACCCCAGATTGTCTTTCTGGCTGAAGAACTTCCTTCCTCTTCTGTTCCTTTTCAATTAGCTTTCTTTGGTTCATGTGGTACCTGAAAATTCACGAATTTTATTAGGATTATTTGGCTAATAATATAAAGAGAAAGTTTACCTTTAAAGTATATTTGTCATTATAGACAGCACCTTGTTGTGGAAATATTACTTTTCTTTCGAAGGCCACCTAACTAACATCTGCGGCCTTTTTGTTTGTATCCATTATGTAGAGCTTCTTGTGCCACTCCTGTAGTATTTAGTAGCTATTATTTTAATTTGGACACACTATCGTCAGTGCTTGGCTTAGCGGTTCCAGTAAAAGGAAGTAACCCTTTACTATAGTTCACCGCTTCCTGCTTAGCTTGTTGACCCATCCCTTAGTAAACCGATTGATAAACTCTGACGAGAACAACCCCTGGATGGTAGATCATCAGAAAACCACAGAACAAGTAAGAACGTTCCATTGCCTACTTCATTGCCTGAGCTCTAATTTAGCCACGCTTAGCTTCCTTGTGTAATATTATTGCTAAAAAACATTACCGAGCATCACCTTTCTGTACATATATTTAATAACATCATTGTCGGTACTATTATCTTGTATATAAATCATAACCTTTAGTATTATTACCTTATTACATTAAAGCTGTTTCGCATTTCTAACTATCGAATAGTTTTTAGTTTAGAAAATCTAAGTGGGTATTGCATTTTATCTACCCTTATTTTTGTTGGCTGTTTTGGCATAGCTTATTTAGTTTCTCATAGAGCCTAAAATAAAATGTATATTAGATAAATAACGTAAGTTTATTGTATATAGTATAAAGATTTTAGGTAATTTTCAGTATTATTAAATTTATGCTCTTATACACTTATTCGTACTTACCTTGTGATCGATTGGTACGAAACGGGCACCGAAGTCATTTTAATATTATAATACATTTGCTGGATTTGTTCCACTTTGCTAATTAGACGACTGACCAGTTTCTTGAGTATTAAGAGGTTAAACAATACTTTTATCTTTACATGACCCTATCTCTCTCCGATTATTGTAAATAAAAATTAATTGAGCTAGTCACTCTTATTTCAAGTGAGAAGAGCTGCAAACCTTGGGACAACGTAGCACACTGAAACAAATTAGTTGTATGTAAAAAAAAATCAACATAACCTTAAAAATTTTAATTTACCTTGCCTTATAGAAGTTTTTCGTAATAATACTTTCAATTTATTGAAGATACAGTTCTTAATTAAACACATTTTTTTTAAATAAGAACAATTAATAATCTTGTTTTTTTAAAAAGGAATGAAATGACACTAATGACGGTGACAGTTTGCTTGATTTGGTACAGGGTACAGTGTTGCCAGAATATGTTTTTTGTTATGTATTAGATTTTGTCTAAAAATGTACTAGATTCCTTAAATGTACCAAATTTTTCGAATTCTATTTGCAGTAACATCTAAATTCATTAAAGAGAAAAAAAGGGGGTCTTTATTGATAATGAACCTAAACAAGGAACACAGTATATATACACAGTTTACACGTGAACACTGATGCACGCAGAAAGTACTACATCTAGTACAATTGTGAATTGTACTAGACTGGCAACATTGGTTTGGCAACCTTGTTTGTGAGCTGTGCGCCAATTAATGTCTTATTTGACAGTTTGAAGGATCTGTTGGCGTGTTGTCTTCTCCTTTTAGCTTTTATGTATTTGGCATATCGTCTCACTCGTGTTAGGCTCACTCATCATTAATGCGCCCACAGACACAGTATACTTAAATATACAGAGACGCGATCAGCCAAAGGACAATGATGTCCAAAAAACTATAGATTAACACGTATGAAAATAAAAATATTAAAATTAAATTTATATTTTTATGTTATTTATGTAATATTAAAATAATGTGTTTTTATGAAATTTAACTGGGTGTTCACTGCACAAAATGAACCCAATGGAGAAACCGCCCCTGCATACTACTGTATAATATTTTAAAACAGGTGATGTAATATTTTAAAACTCATCAACTCAATACTTCCAAGTCTCATTTCAAAAATTCCGCAAATTAATTAGATACGTGCCAGAACTCTTAAATCCAACAAAAGAAGGGTTTCTATTCTTTTTTCGTTATTTACCTTCTTTCTATGGAAATTTCATCTTGTACTCCCCCAATTCGAATTTGTTTCAATTGTATTTGTTGAAAACTTGTTTGAGTCTAGCCGAGGCTTTATTGCTACTTTAGAATTCTAAATCTATTGTGTGTAATTTGATTTCTAGGACTAGACATTTTAAATATTTGCATTAGATTTACTTTAGAGACAGTAAATACTGAAAGAAAAGATTCTGTCTTGTTTGTCGACTCGATAAATTCAATTACAATAATATAAAGAAACGCATAAGTACAACAGATAAGATTTAACAAAACTAAGAACTGTATATAATTTCTCTATTTAGAGTTTTATTTTTTTTCATTAGAAGTTAAATGTTCACTTATTACCATAAAATATAGAAAGAAGATAGATAAGTTGGTGGGTACTTGTGCAAATGAATGCAGGATACAAAGCGTATAAAATATTATGAAGAAGAAAGAGAGTTGACCTCACAAAGTATTGGAAACATTAATACAGAAGTACCATATTAAGAAGCAGCAAACAAAGCAAGAGATAAAAAGGTTCAGTTTGTACCCCAATAAAAATGTATGTATTGACACGCCCATATACAGGGAGGAACCATAACTAAAAGAGACGAAATATAACGACTGAATAGAAAGCGAAGTCATTTAAGCAAGGTAGAAACAGACTTAAGTAATTGCCTGTCCTATACAATTTTCGGGCTTGTGTTTAACACTCAGCTTGACTGCTACTCGGATTGATTGCTTGCTTATATAGTGCATGTTTTTGTATTGTGCTGGCAACCGACTTAAAACGTCCGAAGCGACTATAAGCATTGGCTCTGTTAAATTGGTCAATAAAATTGTTTTAGGATTACCAATTACCATATTTTTAGACCTTGCCAAGGCATTTGACACTGTGTCACACCGCTCAATTGTTAGATGTCTTGGATGATCTTGGTATCAGTGGTATACCACACAAATTAATGACAAGCTACCTTAAAGAAAGAACACAAACGGTAAAAACCAAGAATTGTTACAGTGATGTTTTACATATTGAGTACGGGGTACCTCAGGGAACTATTTTAGGACCGTTGCTGTTTTCCTTATACGTAAATAGCCTACTCAATTTAGAAACATCTGGTGAGATATTATTGTTTCGCTGACGATACTGCCATCATTTATAGCAGTAAAACATGGAATAATTTACAAAAAAAAAATTGAAAATGATATGCAAAAAATTATGGAATGGTTTAATCACAACTTACTAACTGTTAATTTTGAAAAAAACATTTTTTATTCCCTTTGCTGCTTACAATAACAGTATGCCCGATTATCAATTTAATTACAATCAATATAAATAACAAGGATACAATAATAAAAAAAGCTAATGATATTAAGTATCTTGGCATTACGATAGATTGTAATTTAAAGTGGGACAAACATGTACAAAATATAACAAAAACACTAAGAAGTTTACTTTATAAATTTAAATACTTAAGTAACCATTTTAAGTGTTCATTACTTAAAAAACTATTTATTATGCACTCGTTGAATCAAGGCTACAATATGGTATACTTGTATGGGGGTGGGCTGTACCAAGTTCACTTAAAGAGTATGGAAATTCTCCAAAAACGATTTCTAAAATTATTATTAAGAAAAACCTTTTCATTTTTCCACAGACCTACTTTTTCAGGAGGCCAATTTGCTTGATATTCGTCAGTTATATTGCCATGCAGTTTTAATTTTTACATATAAAAATAAGGAAATCATATTACATGAAATTGATCACCTGTATGATACTCGTCAAAAATCGTCATTATTTGTTAAGACCCCCGTTATTAAAAAAAACTAT
The DNA here is from genome assembly GCA_927349885.1 of Psylliodes chrysocephalus. Taxonomy (NCBI): domain Eukaryota; kingdom Metazoa; phylum Arthropoda; class Insecta; order Coleoptera; family Chrysomelidae; genus Psylliodes; species Psylliodes chrysocephalus. The sequence goes on from OV651814.1 coordinate 69,709,591, forward strand.
AGGACAAAGATGTTTTACCTTCTTAGCTCCTAAAATATACCAATTTTCTGCCAGAAATCTATGAAATCCATATAAGAAAAATAAATTCCTTATCCTACATTAAAAAGATCTTCAAAAATTTTTTGATAAATACTGGTCGACAAAAATATTCATGACTTAATTGAATTAAACTAAAACATCTAAATAAAAATTAAACCTAAAGTAATCTCTAAAAAAATAAAAATTAAAAAAAAACATCAAATTTAACCAAATTAGTGTAATCATTTTCATGCTTTCTTGTTGTCATCAAAAATTGTTCAATGCTTTTCATCTTTTTTTGTCATAATTTACAATTCGTTTGTTAATTCTACATTTCATATGTCAATGTGTGTTTTACATTGAAAATTCTGTTTTGTTATATTCTAATGCTTTTTCTTTTTATATAATTTTTTAACTAATTATAATATTTATTAAGAACGCATTATAATATTGTTATATTTATTTGTATTAGTATTTAATTTAATAATATTAACTACTCTTATTATACTCATGTTTATATTATTAATTAATCATTAGTCTGCCAGATAGTACAATTAATTATTATTATTCATGTATATTATTTATTATTATTATTAATGCACATATTTACATTTATTAATATTGTAATTACTATTGGTATGATTATTAATCTTAAGTCTATTGTTATAATTATTAATTTTTATCAGCAATTATGGCGCTACTAATAAACAGAAGTAATTTCCGAGCACAACCTTATAATTTTTTCGGACTAACCCATGTTTATTTACATTAAAAGAGAATTTATTTGTAAAAAAAAAAAATATATGTAAGAAGTAAAATAAACATTATTATTATTATTATTACTAGTAATGGATGAAGAAATAGGAATGATATACAATCACGTGACCTCAAAGTATCAATACGTGCCATATTGTTTCTACACTTCCCTTAATGGTGACGACAGTTTATTCTGTGATGTTTTCTTTAAAAAACTACGATTTTTGGAAAATATATTTTACTACTGTAAAATGTGTATTAACTACCAATCTTCTATTTAGATTTAATTTACAGTTTTGTATAAATTATAGTTTTCCATAAATTGATTTTTTTTTATAGTTTTGAAATAAAATAAAGTGAATATGAATATACAGTTGAAACATTATATTATACCTACTAATTGTATATCTGTTTACGCGTCAAATCGAAATAAAACTATTGATTTTAAAGTATACAGGTTCCGATTGAAAAAGCAATTAGTCGGAACTTGGTGGCCATATTGACGCTACATTTACGTAAACGTAGCCCTGTTCATTTTAGAATACACGTTTAAATAAAACTATCCTGCCTCTATGGTTACTACTAAATTTATTAATGTTACTTGAAAAATATCCGTCGAATATTAATTTGTCCGCAACATATTTCTGGACAGTACACTCTTTCTGTGTTGTCATGTCTCTACCATTCTATATCCTGCATAAAATTTTTTTTTCTAAAAATTACTATTCCAATTAATATAATCTATTAAAAAAAATAAAGAATTGAAAGCATTAATATCAGTTTTTTATTCATTACAATCACTTAAGTTTTTTATTTATTATCTTTTACACGTGTATCGTATATAGACATTCTGGTTCATAACCTTTAATTTTGACAAGACATTTTTTTGACGGCGGCAAGTGAATTTAAAAATTGAACTGTTTAATAAGGACATTTAGGATGGCAAGGAAATATGAAGTGTGCTAAAATATTTTTAATAAGAATTTAAGGCGCTCTTTTAATAGATAAGGTTTTGTTATCATAGACGAAGGCATATATAAAATTGTAGCTGCTTACTGTCCTAAAATAGTTGTCATCATATAAATATATAAATGCAAAAGTTTGGATGGATGGATGGATGGATGGGATGGATGTATGTATGTATGTTGCTCAATCACGCAAGAACGGTCGAACGGATCTGAATGAAATTTGGCACAAATATAGATTATTGCCTGGAATAGCACATAGGCTACTTTTTATCTAAAAAAATGTACGGTTCCCGTGGGATCGATTTGTGTTTGTTTTTCACAGAGCAAGTGATCGGACATAATTTTTTTTATAGTGGTAGTAAAAACATGTAAAATTTGAAATAAATAAATAATGACGTGTTTCAGGGTTTTTGGTTTTTACCTTTTAGGTAGGGGAAACGAAGGTTAAAGTTTGCATGGAAGCAACTATTTTTTTGTAAGTTGAAACTTGAAAATTGGAATTATAACTACTCATCACAAATAAATCAATGATTTTTTGATTTTCATATTTTAAGAGGTCAGAGAGGGAAAAGAGGGAAAAAGCGGGCAAGAGGGGAAATATGTGAAAAAAAAAATTGAGGGAAATTGGGAAAATGTGGGAAATGAGAGAAATGTGTGTGGAATAAAAGTTTGTATGGTAGGAACTTGAAAATTGGAATTGTAGGTACTCTTCATAAATAAATAGACAAGTGTTTTTTGGGTTGTCATATTTTAAGGGGGGGGGGGGGGAAACGGGTTAAAAGTTTGCAGGAATAAAAATTAATAAAAATTAATAAAAATTAATAAAAATTAATAAAAATTATTAAAAATTAATAAAAATTAATAAAAATTAATAAAAATTAATAAAAATTAATAAAAATTAATAAAAATTAATAAAAATTAATAAAATTAATAAAAATTAATAAAAATTAATAAAAATTAATAAAAATTAATAAAATTAAAAAATTAATAAAAATTATAAAAATTATAAAAATTAATAAAAATTAATAAAAATTAATAAATTAATTAATTAAAAATTAATAAAAATTAATAAAAATTAATAAAAATTAAAAAATTAATAAAAATTAATAAGAATTAATAAAAATTAATAAAAATTAATAAAAATTAATAAAAATTAATAAAAATTAATAAAAATTAATAAAAATTAATAAAAATTAATAAAAATTAATAAAAATTAATAAAAATTAATAAAAATTAATAAAAATTAATAAAAATTAATAAAAATTAATAAAAATTAATAAAAATGAATAAAAATTAATAAAAATTAATAAAAATTAATAAAAATAATAAAAATTAATAAAAATTAATAAAAATTAATAAAAATTAATAAAAAATTAATAAAAATTAATAAAAATTAATAAAAATTAATAAAAATTAATAAAAATTAATAAAAATTAATAAAAATTAATAAAAATTAATAAAAATTAATAAAAATTAATAAAAATTAATAAAAATTAATAAAAATTAATAAAATTAATAAAAATTAATAAAAATTAATAAAAATTAATAAAAATTAATAAAAATTAATAAAAATTAATAAAAATTAATAAAAATTAATAAAATTAATAAAAATTAATAAAAATTAATAAAAATTAATTAAAAATTAATAAAAATTAATAAAAATTAATAAAAATTAATAAAAATTAATAAAAATTAATAAAAATAATAAAAATTAATAAAAATTAATAAAAATTAATAAAAATTAATAAAAATTAATAAAAATTAATAAAAATTAATAAAAATTAATAAAAATTAATAAAAATTAATAAAAATTAATAAAAATTAATAAAAATTAATAAAAATTAATAAAAATTAATAAAAATTAATAAAAATTAATAAAAATTATTAAAAATTAATAAAAATTATTAAAAATTATTAACTCTGAAAGTAGGTGTCGTGACGTGTAAGTCATAAATATGTTTCGGTTAAATCCTATTTGTATATTTATGTTTTAAATGAAGTTGTTTTTAATTAGTTTTTATTTTATAAACTGACAATACCGATACAAAAATAGTTTTAAATAGATTTATTTGCAATTCATGTATTTTTTAACATCGTAATTAAGTACTTTTAAATCAATGACGAAAAACTACTAGACTCAGTTTGTTTACAGAAATAAATTTTAAAGATTTACGGTGTTATCCACAAAGTAGTCAAATTATTACGAGTGAGTATGTGAGAGTAGTGTTACAAGGATTTTTATTGTTATAATTCGGTATTGACCTAACATAAGTCTTTAAAATGCACAAAAGGCTTTAAAAATTACATTCAGGAAGTTTATTTGCATTCTTAATGCCAGTTAATATGAGTTTGATGTATTTTTTCTCGTTGTAACTATTATAGTTGAAGGGAATTTCCAGGGAAGTTTAAAATTAATTTTGAACTGTTACAAATAATGTAATGCAAGCATCGTAGACGTAAGAACTAAGTAATGATTCATTTATGAAACGCATGCTCACACCTCAGATAAACAAATTCTCACAAACCATCTCCACTCAAATAAGCAGTCGTCTCGTTCTGCGTATAATCTGAATGATTGCTAAATAAGGGCTTAATTATAAGTGTATGGATCAATATAGTAGTTTTTGTCGTTGCTTTAAATATCAACAAAACTATGTATATTATTACAACACACACACACACACACACACACACACACACACACACACACACACACACACACACACACACACACACACACACACACACACACACACACACACACACACACACACACACACACACACACACACACACACACACACACACACACACACACACACACACACACACACACACACACACACACACACACACACACACACACACACACACACACACACACACACACACACACACACACACACACACACACACACACACACACACACACACACACACACACACACACACACACACACACACACACACACACACACACACACACACACACACACACACACACACACACACACACACACACACACACACACACACACACACACACACACACACACACACACACACACACACACACACACACACACACACACACACACACACACACACACACACACACACACACACACACACACACACACACACACACACACACACACACACACACACACACACACACACACACACACACACACACACACACACACACACACACACACACACACACACACACACACACACACACACACACACACACACACACACACACACACACACACACACACACACACACACACACACACACACACACACACACACACACACACACACACACATCATCGCGAAAATAGTCAAAACAGATTCAGGGGACATCAAAACGTAAAAATCCGTCAAAAACTCGAGGTCGAAAAAATCATGATTCCTATAATTTCCTTATATCTGTATACAGATAGGAAAGTAAAAATTACATTTTTGCTCTCATTGACTTTTGTACCGCGCAGTTAGCGAAAAAAATTAAGGTAACATTGTTAATAACATTCCAAATTTTGATGCCATATTATCGCCGATAGCAAGGATTTTCGGACTCATGCTTATTGATCATTTTTAAATGGATTCAACTAAAAATTAATTACTGCAAGTTCACTAATATAATAATTGTAAGTCTGTCCTGTTCAAGCAGAGATCACTAGCAAGTAAAATAGTTACTCTACTCGAATCATTGTACCAGTAGATGTTAGTCGCGGTTGCCTACAATAACTTTTATATTGTGATTATCCTACTATAGTTCTTCATAGACCTGTTTAGCTTAGTATGTTTCAACTAACAACGGTAACTAGAACATTACGACAAAGAAAACATTTATACATTGCTCTTTGTACTTCTATTTGATGAAATAAAAAATAATAAATAACTTACCTATAATAATTTAAAACTTGTGCAAAAACTCCGGGATGCCTATCGAAGAAATACTCGTTTAATATAGGATCATAATTAGCGAGAGCCTCCGTCAGCCTGGAGAGTCTGGTGGCGGGAATCTTCTTCAACGTGGCTTTATACGTCTCGTGGCGGATGCCGCCGACGTTTAGAACGACGCGGTTTTCCGCGTCCATGTTACCGACATTCATTTCTGCAACAAAAAATCAATGAGTCATTTTCACGCTTTGACCGTAGATGGGGTTAGTTGCGTGATTCAGATTGATGTGACATGAGTCGACTAATCGAAATTGATATATTATATGATGATAATGATTGTCGCATTAAGCATGAGATTTCTTAGAGTTGTGTTCGAAAAATAATATCTAGATTATATGATTAGTCGTAATTTATTTGATTATAAGCTAGTGTTTTCTTTTTTTTAACATCATCGGAGTCAAAGCAAGATAGGGCTACTTTATTTAAATTACAATTTTATGACGACACCCTAAATATTGACAATATTAGTTAATCCGATTTTATACAAGCCAGTCAAAAATTTAGCAATAAAATGACCTCTAGCTGTGATGATGTACTATCATTTTTGGTTAAAGATTGTATTTATTTATTATATTATTCATTAAACATCGTATTTAATTAATTAAGCATTAAAGTCAGAAACATTCCTGGAGCAGTGGAAAAAGGAAAGAATTATTCCTGTTGTTAAATCAGGTGATAAGACAAATTAAAAACTATCGTCCTGTATCTATTTTGTCAAATTTCTCCAAAATCTTCGAGATGTGTTATTTAAAATCACATATATCTGTTCGTTCGTAACCTAATATCTCCTTCGCAGCATGGTTTCTTAAATAAAAAGTCTACTTAAAGTAATAATAACTCAACACATATCTGAAGCGGTTGATACGGGTCGGCAAGTGGAGGTTATTTATACCGATTTTTCGAAAGCTTTGACAAAATGGATCATGGAATATTGATTGATAAGTTGAACTAGTTTAGTTTTTCTGATGCCTTGATCAGGTTCCGTAAATTGTATCTTCTGGAAAGCCAGCAATTTGTTTTTCATAACGGTTATTCTTCACAAGTGTACTTCGCAAAATCAGGTGTTTCGCAAGGTTCAAACCTTCGACTGTTGCTATTTTTGTTATTTAATAATGATCTCTATCACCATTTAATTTCTTGTAGACTTGTTTATGCAGATGACTTTAAAATATATCTATTAGTACTAGACATATATGACTGTTTAATTATTTAGCAGGATCTAGATAGATTATCAGATTGGTGCATGGAAAATAGGTTAATGCTAAATACATCTTAGTGTAAAGTCATGGTATATACCAGACACAGATCTACTTTAAATTTTTAAAATATTTAGCTATTAAAGTAAATGGTGTCTACCCTCCAAGAGGAATCGATTACCAGCTACTTTCGGATAGTTTTAACATTTGGGTGAAATCTAGCTTCTTTGACTTCTTCATACAAAATCATGAATGGATTAATTGACTTTCGTGCTATTTTAGCAAAAATTAATTTAAATATTGCCCGGTATAATCTGCAGACAATATTTACCTATTTATTGTAACAGATCAAGAACAAATATTCTATTAAGCTCACATCTCACTGGCATAGGCAATAACTTAAAAATAAAATCCCATTTTGGTTATCTTTTATATTTATTTTGTATTCACTGTTTCTCATAATATCCATATATATTTGTCAGCTTTACTATATTAATAATAATTTTTTTGGCTTGTTCTGTAAAATTATTTATATCTGTTGGGAAATAAAGGCTATTAATATTATTATAGTGGTTCTGAAAATAATAATCATAGGTACAAAAAAAGGAAAATTTACATTGCCACATCAGCCTTCATAAAATTATTCTGAGCTGAATTCCAAATATTGATTTGCAAAATTTCGTGGTGGTAAAATTTCATCATAAATGTTATTTGTCATCGTCAAATTTAAAATATTATTAAGCAAATCTGGATAACTTCAAAGCCAGAGTTCAAATGAAAAAATATCAAGTTTATAAAAGAGGGAAACATGGGAATTCTTTTGGGTTGTTGATTGTCAATCGGGTTTTGGAATTTAATAAAAGACAGAAGGGGGAATATTTAATGCAGGAAAAGTAAAAATTATAAGTTATAAGATGGATTATTGTTGGTTATTGGATTGTATTGGAAAGTTGAAATAAAGAAAATAATTTAATAAAAGTACAAATCTGTATTTACGAAATAACAAGAACAAACGGTGAAGGAGAGTGAAGTGTGAGAGACAGAAACAGACAAGCAGTACGATAAACACTTAGATCGGTCTCTTTTATTTAAGGATAAACACAAGCAGACAATCAGAAGGCAGCCGGTGCAGAAGAAAGAAGAAAAAGCCAAATTTTTATTAATTTTTTTTACTATTAAATTTTGTATTTTAAATTACAATAAATTTTGTAGGTATGAACCCGCCCTGTGCTGAAATTTTCTTTTTAATAGACCTTGCCATCACAAATTGTTATTGTGCGCATACGTCAGTATCAGCCATCTTTTTAGTACTGTTTTTGAGGGCAAGCATGTTAAAATGCCCACTTGAACAAAATTATAATCGATTAATATTAATTTAAGTATATTCATTTCAAAAAAGAAAGAAAAAACCAAAGTAATAATAAGTTTAATGTCTTAAATGAAAAATACATTTTTGCAATCAATTATAATAATTATGTTATCTGTATAGAAAGGAACAACGAAACAGTGTTGTTATGGAGTATGTAAAAGTAACACACGGTATAAATCATTTAAAAGCAATGCATATTATTTTATAAATTTCCAAAGCTTAGGCTGCAATATCGTAAAAAATTATCAGGCAAACATGTTCAAAAAGCGCAAAATGCGCATTAGGTGTGAAAAAATGTGGTCAAAGTAACAATGCTTTTCGATCGATTGATCATGTTATACTAAAGATACCTACTTTTATTTGTTCTCTACATTTTCATGGAAAAATTGGTCCAACGGAAGAAAATTATTACTTTGAGCGTTAAATTAAAATTATAAATAATGGAGGTACAGTTCCGGTAGTCGAAACTTATTTATAGTAAATTTCCTCCTCTTTAAAGATCTTTTTTGAAAAATATAAAAATATTTATAGTTTACAAACTATAGGCGAAAAACCAAACACCATGTTTTTGAGGTGTTTAATTGTTTATAACTTTTGCAATTTTTTATGCACTGTAAAATTATTCTTTACACATTTATCTAGACATTATTCCGAATCGAATAAGCTATTGAACATAATTTTAGTAATAGTATGTCCCAAAAACACGCTTTTGAACTTGTTGATTAGACTAAGTCTAGACATCATTATTTGATGTTTTCTTCTTTTAATACAAGTATATTTAACGACTTCTATATCAGGAATAATTTCTCTCAATTTGTTTGTTTTGGAAGATTCCCATCCTATTTTCCAGTTGTTATTTACTAAATGTCTTACTTCATTATATACATATTGGAACTGGACTTATTTACCGATTGAAGGTTGGCATAAGCTTGATTAGTAATACAGTCAGCTTTTTCATTGCTCGTTATGCCATGATGTTATGGAAATCACAATAAAATTGTCCCTTTTTGTTCTCTCTGCAGATAAAATATTTCGGATTTAATTTTCATTAGGAGAAACTATTCTGGCTGAAGTTGTTGAATTTCATAGATCGCACTAAGCGAATCAGTAATTCTCACATAGTTTTCATCAGCTTCTGTAGACATTAAGAGGAACTAAAGAATATCGAAGGGTTTTTCATTATATATGCTACAGCAGTCTGCTAGTATGTAGCTAATACGGTTTCCGATTCCAACACTATTCGGAGTTCTTAAAGCGTTTGTATAGATATAGTTATAGCCACAATAAGGATAAAGAAGAAGATGAGTATTGCATGTAGGGATATTTAAAATTCAGGTATTTGATAATTGTTGTTTAACTAAGTATGTACTATTAAATTATATGTAGTTTTATACGGTTTAAGTGCGTTTAGAAAAGGGATAGAGTGATTCAGGTTTTCAATCAAAGTTTTACTGATTTGAATTGGAGAAAGTGCTTTGGTCTGTTTTGGTATACAGGATTATTTTCACTGCATATGTCATGTTCAAGTAGTTTAAGTGGAGTTCCACTAGACTCTAGAGGCTTTCCAAAGGAGAAGTCACGAAAGTTCTCATTGCAATTCTAGTGGCTATATTATAAATTAAGTTCAGTTCTCTAAGTATAGACTTTTTGGCGTGGCAACCGTAATCTAATTTTGATGTAATAGTTGCTCTGTATATGTGCATTAGAGGTGTACAATCAGTACCCCATAAGTGACTAGCCAAGGTTCTCAATAAATTTAATATAAGTAAATATTTCTTTTTTAAGATTTGAACATATAAGTGTCATCGGGAGTTTTAGGTCAAATATAAGGCCCAAAAACCTAATATTATTCACAAATTCAAGCGACTTGTTGTTCGTAACTAGTATGTGGGTAGCAATTTGGCGGTATCGTGAAAGGACAATGTATTTAGTTTTTTTGTCGTGAATTAGAGACCTTTTTTCGACTATTTTTCCAAGTTTTTCATTGCATTTTATAGTAGTTTATCAAATGATTGAAAGTTATTTTCAGTTGTGTACATAACTTACTCGTTTTAGGATATTGTTGATTGTTTTAAAAAACGAAATCATGCTCAAAACTGAGTCTTATGGAGGTCCATTTTCTGTGTATTTTAGTTCTGATAACATAATATCTTTTAAACTTACTTTAAAGCTTCTGTTAGGTAAAAAGTTTTCATTAAACATTAACATATTTCTATTTATTCCCCATGTCATAAGCATTTCTAAAGTCGAAGAAAATTTCTGTTACCTTTTCTTAGTTGGTTAGGTACTTGTATCTACAACACAAGCACTATGCAACCATAATACCATTTATACGACTTCACAAAGGCTTTTGATACGATTGATCATAATAATATATTTTATAAACTTGCTGAGGTAGGTATCCATGTTAGTAATTTGTTGGACGGGTTTCATCTTATATTTAGTACATAACTTAAACTGTTAGAATTGTCATGTATAATAGCTTTGCATTTACCCTTATATCATTTAGTGTATCTCAGGGATATCATCCTTTTAAATATTTACATTAATGTTATTGTCAACTAACTGCTTTACCATTTTTGAATTCATGTAACAAAAAGAGTTTTTGATATTGTTGCTACCAATTTATTTTTATTTACATTTCTTGTAAATTTATTTTACTATTGCAAATATAATTGCTAATATAAGTTTTAAGCAAATAGAACAAAATAATTTTTTTTTAAAACAAAAATATTTTACACCTCTTAATTAAGTATTGGGTAATTCTAAATGTTTCTAAACTGAATCTTGAAAAAATTCACGTATACCAAAGAGCATCATTTTTCCTCTTTTGAAGTGGCATTTAAAGTGGATAAAAACTATATAATTAGCAATGTAAAGTTTTAACGGTTCTAACAACCAGCAACATGTGTTTCCTACAATTTCCCAAATTCAAATTATTGAAATGGATCTGATACTTTGCCAAATCATGTAACGAGCTTGAGAAATGTGATTCCGAGAAAAACTCGTTTAAAGTTATTTAAAGTTAGTTGGAGCGCACTACATACGCCGGTTGTATGGTGTTCTTTCAACACGCCATATTGGGTCATAAATAACAATTTCCTCACACTGCAATCTCGCTGGCATATTTTCAAGATTATAAAGGACGAAAATTTGTAACACACAGAAAATCAACTTGTTTATATATCTAGACCTGTAATAATTGGCTATACTATTAGTTGGAAATATAAAGAATTTACCAAAAATTCTAAATAAGTATTTTAATGTTTTAAATTAAAAATTAAAAAGGAAGACACGTATGAAAATAAAACAAACAATCTGGTTATTAATCTAGTCAATGGCTACACGGAGAGTCACATTTTAAAAATAAAATCATCACGTAAATTTTGGTTTATATAGAAGGGAGAGAGAAAGAAAGGCTCTCTAGAGTAAACACCCCTAATCGAGTTCGGACTAAGGTCCAGAACTTTCCCCGAGGGCGGAAGCTCTCGTTTTGTTTCGGGACTCTTTGGGGTCTATTCTGCAACAATTCCTTTATATTTAACAGCCATTAAAAATATTGGCGGCCTTTAAAAGTATATTTGTATTCGTTAATTTACTTATGTCATTATTTAAACAGATTTCTTTGAGATAGTCCTCTAATGTATTTTAAAAATCCGTTTAAATAATGACAGAAATAAAGAAGAAAATATTTTTAAATGCCGTTAAATATAAAGGAATTGTTACATAATAGACCCCTTTAAGTCCCAAAACAATGTAATGTGTAGAGTAAAGTTTTGTGTACGATGTGACTTATGGATAAATATCTTTAACTTAATTTTGTTAAATAGTAATTATTTGATTTACATATAAATGCCAATTTTACATTATTGTCGCGAATTATCATAGTTATCTTATACATATTTTTATATTATTATGTAGTTTAAGTTTTTGTAGTGCTTTATTCCCTTAATGGAATTTTATTCATTTTTTCTTAAGACTATTATTCAAATTTTGTACTTATTTTTAATATAAATTTGTTAATGTTTTAATACTTATTATTAATCTCTCATCCCTTTCCAAACCAGTAAAATACTTCGAATATTTAAGAAGCCTCGGCGTTTCTATTCCCTTAGGACTAAAAGACTCTAAAATTGTTTGCCAAGAACCGCTCGACTATGCTATTAAGGGGTAATTTTTATTCCTTTAATTTTATTTTTTTATTTTTTATTTGCCACTGGTGAATGGATGTTCCTTCTGGCATTGTATAAATATAACTAGTAGGTCAGTCCAATGCTAATATTTGTTTGAAGTTGAAAAGAGACCACCACCAGATGGATACTCTGTTTGAGTGGCAATTCTTTCCGAGACTCGAATACTTATGACAATTCAACATAGATGGCGATGTGTTACAACTAAACAACTTAAACGTTGCCATTTTTATTCCATTTTGTGTATTTGGTGCATTTGATTTTGTTGCCAGTTGCAATATTTACGGTGTGCTTCTGTTGTTTTCTTTAATTATTAAATAGGTGTAAGTTTTAGTTTGTGCGATCAGGATATACCTACATAAGTATATTTTATTGGGACGCTATTATTAGGTTCTAACAAGAATTTGGTTTTCCGTTAAAAAAAAAGGTAAGCTAGGTGTATGATAAAATTGCCTAATTTCATCATTTTTTTTTCTTTAATATTTACATTGCATAAATATTTTTTCCAGATGTAATTCCTATAGGAAAAAATAATGCCTTATAGTACCTATATTAAAATACATTTTTTTTTTTTGACAGATGTCTGGAAATAAGTGTGTTTATTTCAATTGTGGATTGACACCGTATAGAGATCCAACACTACGGTTATTTCGATTTCCAGTTAAAAACCCTTCTTTGACCCAGGAGTGGATTTTAAAATCTGGTAAGAGACGTATGGTAAAAACAGTGTTGGACTGGCCCTGAAATATTTAAGTACTTAGTTTTATTAACGTATATGGAAATAACATTAATCGATCACTCGGTGGTAGGCCAGATTTAGGAAATGGAAAAGCGGGACAACGGTGATCACTGGGGATCACGTTAAAAAGATTTTTATTAAATCAGGTTTTTTTTTTGTGTGGAGATCTAAAAAAAAGGTCCTCCGATTATATTTTTAAAACAATTCCGGGGTTTTTTTAAAAAAAATCTTATCTCTTCAAAAATTTCTTTATTTATAACTTTGGATTTACAAAGTATGCCATTTGAGTAAAAAGCGAGGTATTTAGCTAAAAAGCGGGGCATTTTGGTACTTTGGCGTGGCGCGTGACAATAAGTGAAAAAGGGGGACAATTAAGTCTAAAGCGGGACGACTGGCAATTAAACATTAACGTGAAATATAGGGGTAGATTTCGATATTTTATTAAAAATTAATATTAACTGCCAAATATATTGTAGGAAATGCTGCATTGATAAACCTGAGTCCAACATCTTTAAGAAAAAAATTTGTATGCAGCAAACATTTTGAGGACCGGTACTTAACTTCAAGACGATTGCCAAGCACCGCTATACCAAAAATGTATGGTACAAATGAAACGCAAGAAATATTTGAAATAACCCATGTATCAAAAACATATTTGTCACAGCCTTCAACAAGTAGAGATATTTCTCATGAAAGTGACGAAAGTAGTAATGATACAATCGATCCATTTTTGAATCAGATTTCAAATCTTCCTTCGTCATCGTTATTGAAGAGGGAAGTGCGTCCAAAAAATAATAATCCTGAAATTTTGAAAAAAAAATTAAAGGAAACCCAGAAAAAAAATAATATTCTTCAAACACGGATCAGAGTCTTAAAAAAACAAATTTGTAATGCTAAATCATCATTAACTCCTCCTAACAAGCCACTTACTCAATTTTCTGCAGCTTTGGTAAAGATGCAACTACGAGGTAAAAAACGGATATGGTCACCAATAGAAAAAAAAACAGCTTTAGAAATTTTTTACAAAGGTCCTGGCACGTACAAATTTCTACGTAGGAGAGGAGTTATTTTACCGGCAGTATCCACAATTAAAAGTTGGATTTCAAATTTCATTTGTAACCCTGGATTTAACAAAAAAATATTTGAAAATGTAAGAATGAAAGCAGAAACTATGTCTAGTCTTGACAAGAAATGCATTTTATTATTTGATGAAATGGCCGTTAAAAAAGCCATTGAATATAACAGAAAATTGGACATTATAGAGGGATTTCAAGACCTTGGTACCAACAAGAGAAACCCAATTTTTGCTGGACAAGCATTAGTACTAATGATTAGAGGCACATTCAGTCAATGGAAAATTCCAATTGCATTTTTTTTGACAGGAGATGGTGTGGATGCTGACTCTCTAAAAGAGATAATTACTAATGGCTTGAGAATGGTCAAAGCTACAGGTTTGGAACCTATAGGAATGGTATGCGATTTGTCCAGAATAAACCAAAAATTGTATAGAAATTTGGGTATTACAGTAGATAATCCACAATTTCAAATAGACGGGCATAGGTATTTTGCATTTTTCGATGTGCCACATTTAATAAAATGCATCAGAAATAATTTTATTCAGGCTGATTTTATATTTAACGGAAAATATATAAGATTTGCTGATGTTAAAAAATTGTACGATCTCGACCAAAGCAGCAAAACTGGAAGGGCTCTAATAAAGTTAACACCAAAACATATTCACCCAAATTCTTTCGAGAAAATGAATGTAAAACTTGCCACTCAACTACTTAGTCATTCTGTAGCTGCAGCTATTAAAACAGCAACCAGAACAGGTGAATTAGTTTCGGTTACATCTGAAAATACGGCGTATTTTATTGAAACCATAAATAATTTGTTTGATTCTCTAAATAGTACAAGTCCTTATAGCTCAAGACCATGTAGTCGAGCTTACTGTGACCAGAATATCGAGGTTATTAATGCTACTCAAAGAGGATACGAACTATTTAGAGATTTGTATAAACAGACTAGTAATGGCAAGTTAACAAGACCTGATTCCTTCGATGGTTTTTTACTGACCATAAATGCGGTCAAACAATTTTATTTAGATTTAAAGGACAAAGGTCTTAAATATATATTAACCGGAAGATTAATTCAGGACCCTTTAGAAAATCAATTTTCGGTTTACAGGCAGAAAGGAGGTTACAATCGAAACCCTACTGTGAGAAGTTTTAAAGCCGCTTTTAAATTAAATATAGTTAATAATTTTATGAAACCTCCTGCTAAGGCAAATTCTGGATCAAATTCTGATGAAGACAGAAATCTATTATCTTCAAATACCTCATTAACACTCAATATTTTGAATACAACTGAAGACTTAACTGAGGACGAAAAAGCAGATAATAATGAACCAGAATGTGAAAGTAACTTGGAGGGGCCATCGAAATCAGTCGACGACTACTCCGAAGCCCCTGTCACTTTGGAAGAGTGTTCTACTTTATATTTTGCAGGATATTTATTAAAAAAGTGTTTACATAAATTTAAATGCGAAGGTTGTCAAAATCATTTAGAAGGTTCAGGAGATATGGATGACAAACACCAACTATTAATTTTTTACAAAAGTTATGATATGAGTGACAAATGTGGATTAAAAAATCCATCAACATTGTTGACTTCATTTACGAAATTATCATTCCAAATATTTGCCGAGTACTTCGATAAATATTGCACAAAAAAAGTATTACAAAATTTACGTAATATAATTGAGGAGAAAATGCACATAATTTTGCCAGAATGGTACAATTGTGACAATAACTGCAAAATTCACAGGAACTATATTCTTGAATTATTAATTGTAACACAAATTTTCAAAAATTGTAAAAATCGTTCTAAAACGGAAGTGACAAAGAAAACAAAGAAAAATGAAGTTTCCAAAAAAAATACAAAATTATCAATTCTTCAGCATAAATAACTAAACCTACCATTTTCTTTATTTTTCTTATGATTTCCTTTTCTATTTTTTTATGATACCTGAATGTACCTAACGATATATAAATTTTACATAAAAATGTTTTTCTATGTTTAAAGTGTAAATATAATCAGCTTATGTTTTACTTCGTAAATTACTTTTTTAGTTTTATGCGATTTTTTATAACCCTATGGCAACGTAAAAATACAATTTTAAATTAAAAATGTTTTTGTTGTTTAAAAATCAATGTATTTAATGTAAACTGAATACTGTTCTGCCTAAAAACATTTAAGCTTAAAAAATACAAAATTGTTTATTAAACTAACTATATACCTAAATAAATGTTTTCCCTTTTCAATCCCTATACATTTTTTCTTTTGTAAACATTTTCTATTTATAGTAATTACCTATTTCAGCTACATTATTAGGTATTGTTTTATAAAAAAAAAAACAGAAGACTGAACAAAACATATTCTATATACCTACTTACTGAATAAAATATTCATTAATTATTACATCGAACATTGAAAAACAAAGTGATGCCCACTTTACAAAAATAACAAATTTTGAGAAGAACACTTTTAACTTTTAATATTATTTTCTCCTACAAAGTTTACTGTTAAATTCTCACAGCAATTATTTTGATATTAATGAAACTATTTAATATACCTAGTTTTAATTAATTTGTTAACCAGAAACTACAATAAAATACCTACCTATTAATTTAAAAAAACAAACTACACGGATTTTTGAACACCTACCTACCTAGTATAACTTCTGTTTTAAAGTCTGGGACGTATAATAAATAATAATATAGATACAATCATTGTATAAATATAACAGACAACTGGACCCACTGGTTGCATTTATTTGCGTAAAATAACTTAAATTCACACCAAAACTAGAAAATTGCATAATGCTAGCCCATCCATTTAAAGGCCATGTAAGCAACTAATATATCCCAATTATAGGCTGGTCAACTATTCTGCGACAGTTGCCACTTTTGTTAAACTAGAGACGATGTACCGTTGATGTACCATCCAAAAATTCGTAAAATGACAACACAGCGATTACGTTGCACAATGATCAAACAATCGTAACTTCTCTCTCTGGCGCGGCGTCTAGAAAACTATCTTCTGCCTCCGACCTCTCTTAACTTAGCTACTGTCCGCTTGGAACCGCTATGTGATGGAGATATTATAATCAAACTTTATTTACATAGGCGTTGACCTACTATATATATTTATACAATGCTTCTGGACTCCAAGACCTTTTGGCTGGTGACGGCGCTGCCCTACTCCCTTAATAGTATATTAACAACAGTAGCTTAGGACCTATTAGTAGTTACAAATGGTCTTTAGGCTAGTTGGTTGTTACATTTGGTGACATTTAGTGACAAGTGGTAGTCTTTAGGCATCCCGGTTGTTACAATAACACTTTTAGATGTAAGAGTTGTTATTTTTTAATTTTTATGATAAAACTTATTTATTCATTTATTTATTAATATGAACTATTTTACTAAATTTACTAAAGTTGTGTTTAAAAAAAAAATTAATACTCAAATGTGATCAATTTAAAATAAATAAAAAAGTTAAATGAGAAAAATTTAAAGACTTTGTCACAGAAACGATAAGCGACTATTTCCGTACTAAAAAAAACTACTCAGGAATTAAATTGGTAATATACCATGAAACATGAACGGCGGATATTACTATTGAAATTTAACAAAACTTGTAAATGCTTTAAAACACACTGCATGTACATATTTTGGATCCGCTGATAATTAAAAAATTGTTTTTTTTTTCTTCTTAAAATCATTAGAATGTGTTGTCCAGTTTCGACTATAAAAAAATATTAATTAAATCATTTTAGTTGATTTTCTATTATACAAACGGCTAAATAACAATATTAGCAATAAATCATAAAAAAAATTCATAAACATTTAAAATTTAATCTCTATATTTGCCCAACACGTTTCAAAAAATACTCCAACTAACCAAAATTATCCTCAGTGGTTTAATTCTGAAATCATAAATAGTATTGAACTAAAAGGTAAAGCTTGGAAAAAAAATAAGATTACTAAATATAATTCAGATTATATTATTTACAGTCAACTGAGAACTGACATTAAAATTAAAACTAAGTTAGCTTACTGTAATTATGTGGAATGTTCTGAAGAAAATATTATGGCTGGTCCTAAAACTTTTTGGTCATTTATAAATTTCATAAAGGATGATTTATCAACGATACCCAACACTATGAATTTCGAAAATAAGCATTTAAATCAACCTAAAGATATAGTGGATTCGTTTGCAATGTTTTTTTCAGGAAATTATACACCAATTGATAATACTGTTAAAGATTCTTTAGAATACCAAAATTATAACAATATAGTTAACATTACCCAAGTAACGGAAGCTGAAGTACTAACTGCTCTAAAAAAATTGAAACCTAAGCCATCAAGTGGATCGGCTAATGTTCCGGTATTTCTGGTGAGAGACTGTGCACAGGTATTTTGCAAACCTCTTACTATTATTTTCAATCTTATTTCTAAAACTCAACAATTTCCTGAACTATTCAAGTTAGCTAGAGTTAGTCCAATCTTTAAAAATGGCAGCAAAAATGATGTATCCAACTATCGCCCTGTCACAATTCTAAACAATTTCTCTAAAGTTTTTGAAATACTTGTGCATACTTTCCTTTCATTTCAGTTTCGCCAAATCATTAGTCCAACCCAACATGGTTTTATTGCTGGTCGCTCTACTGTAACTAATCTAATCTGTGTAACTCATTATATTTCTGAAGTTTTGGATAGAAGAAGTCAGGTCAATGTTATTTACACTTACTTCTCTAAAGCATTCGATAGAATAAGTAAACTTTCAGCACTTGGATTTCATGGCTCCTTATTAAATGTTTTACAGTTATATCTATCAGATCGTTGCCTTTATGTTCAGTGCTTAGGGCATAAATCAATGAATTTCAAACATCCGGCGTCCCGCAAGGTTCGGTTTTAGGGCCTTTATTATTTCTGCTTTTTATTAATGATATTGTTTGTAATTGGAGGATCACAAATCTATTGTGTGCCGATGACCTAAATTTTTTTAATGAAATCTCTGGTTATAATGATTGTTTATTGCTTCAAGAGAATCTTAACAGCTTAAACGAATCGTGCAAAAGAAATATGTTACCGTTAAATGTTAAAAAATGTAATGTAATGACATTTACTAGAAAAGAAGCACCAATACTATATAATTATAACCTACAAAATTATACAATAAATCGACCAGAACTGATTAAAGATCTTGGAGTTTTCTTTGATCCAAAATTAACCTTTACATCGCATATTCAAATAACAACTGCTTCTGCTTATCGAATTTTAGGTTTTGTTATAATGGATATAAGATTATTCAATGACTTTTCAACGATGAAAATACTTTTCTCTTCGCTGGTTTTGTCAAAATTAGAATATGTCAATATCATTTGGACTCCGATATACTCCAATCACATTAACCATTTGGAAAGAGTTTAACGAATATTTTTTAAATCAGCTTGTCTTTTAAGTGATGGTACTTATCATATAAGAAAACTTCCTCAAAGTTATTATTTAAACCGTTTTAATACATGTAGTCTTTCAAAAAGGAGAGCAATGTACTTGGTGATATTTCTGTTCAAGTTATTAAATAACAAGATGGATTGTATTTCATGTTTGGAAATGCTAAACTTTCACGTCCCTAGAGTTAATTCCCGAAGAAATCAACTATTCTATCAACAAGCACATAGAACTAACATATACAAAGCATCGCCTTTATTTCAAATGATCCTAACTATTCAAACATTGAAGATGATATAGATATTCTCAATTGCTCTGTTGCATCTACTAGAAGTATCTTTTTGACAAATTAATTTGCGCAGTAATTATTAAAGGCGGAAATGGATGCATCCTTTTTTTCTTATGTAAGTTTTTTTCAGGATGCACCCATGTCTGTTTAAATTCGTGTTCATTTAGTTTAAGTTTATATATGTATATACACAAGAATAATTATTTATGGTAATTCCCAATTCTTGTAATATTCTTTCCTTATCCTGTAATTAGGGGCAACCCTGTTGGATATTGTAATAAAATAATAATAATAAAAAAAAATTCTTTACTTTTTGATTTTTAAAATTCTGAAATAAAAATATTGATAATAATTTTTGTTTATGGACAATATGACAATTTGGCATTTCTATTTCTATGAATGCGGGGTTGCAAACATACTAAAGAAACGTATATGACAGGAGTGACAGTGTTTGGTAATATAAGCGTCTACCTGGCAGGTGAACTTGACTCCCGAAGTGAAAATATTTGTATTAATCACTTCAATTTGAGCTTTATCCAGGCCGTTAGAGAATATGTCGGTCGGTATAGCCAGGTATGGGTTAAAATTTTTTGGAGGCGGAGTAGCCACGTTCGTTAAAAGTCCTAAGCCAGGTTCACAGCTCGGCCAGACACTAGTGTTTGGCAATAGCTCCAGGCCGTCCAGCGTAGCCAAGAAATCTAAGTGAAGACGGTGGAGGTTTGAAAAAAGTTTACACAATGGCTCCAGCTAGACCGTATGTATCTAGGCTTTACAGCGTAGGCGTACCTAACCAGTGCGTGAGTAATCACTTAAATTTAAATGGCTTTAGGCCGTACAGGTTAAGTAAATTATTGTTACGCAGGTTTTTGATATCTTAATTTACTTTAATTCAACTTTCATAATAATTATACAACTGATAACATTAACATATAACGTCTATCATAAAACTGACTGACTGTCGTCAGGATTACCGACATATATAGCTTGCTTTAAACCTTCTAGAACCTTCTCGAACTGTCGTCTAGACTTTTCTTGACAAGTAGTGACATGTCCATACATTTCTAGACTATTCTATCTTCTTTTACTCGTACTTTTACTGATGACGACCGCAACACACTGTAGGGCGATGAGTAACATTGCACTCCTTTCTGTATTCGGACGTTTCCTGTAACAGCCGGAGGCAACTGTAGGGTGCTGCGTAACATTATCTATGATTTTTTTTATTTTATGTAATTATAATTTTTTTTGCGAAGCAATCCGCGATGGCTCCAGGCCGCACAAGTTAAGTAAATTTGTTAGTTATGTAAAAAAATGCAGGTACCCCGCGATGGCTACAGGTGCTATGTTTCACAATTTTCAGTAATAAAAAGTGGCATTTTTTGATTATCCAAAGCAGGACGCAGATAAAAATGACGATTGACGTTTAATGATGTTTGAATTGATCTGACAACACTGTTTTTTTTTAGATGTTTTTCAAATGACAGACGACAGTGTTGACTGAAGATAAAATACCACTCCGTCACCAACTGTTTTAAAATGTTGAAAAACAAATGCAATAAAATTATAATTGTTTACAAAAAAGTTTGTATGGTTTACTGCTCTACGGATAGTCTTGTATTTTTTTTATCAGGTTTTTAAGATCGTAATTCGATGACACATTTTGAAGTTTAATGTAAAAAAAATCACTTTTAAGTGTTTCCAGTGCGGAAATTTCATTTAAAAATTTGTTTTAGAGGGTCTAAAATAGTCTAAAAAACAACGATAATTTGGCAAGTTCATGTTTTGGCATATTTTTCCATTTAATTATACCCACAGAAAAAAAATTAAAAAGTAATTAAACACTATAACTTTTATGTTACTTACTAAGGAGAATGTCATTATTGGACCAATTGTTTTTATTACGGCTTGCTAGCAAAAATAAATATTATCAATTTCAATGTCTTATAAAAAACAAGTCATAATGTAACGCCACCTTTACTTAGTAAGTGAAATCAAAGCTTGCTGTGGTATCTTGTTCATAGAACAAGGTGAACTAATAATTAAAGTGGCAATGAAAGAACAAAATAATTTACAATATTCAAATGTGACCAATTTAAAACAAAACAGAGAAAATGAGGAAATACTCAAAGACTTCTGTCACAAAAAAGTCAAATGACCATTTTTTCTTCTGAAAACCACTACTACTTTAGCTAATCCCGCAACAGGAACTTACACATATCAAAAGAAAAACAACAAATTATTTTCTACTCTAACTTTGATTTTGTTACTAAGGAGAACGTCATTCTTGGTCCTGTTTATTAGGACTCATCAGCTAGAAATAATATCTATCGAAAATATCAGATGCTTGCTGATGAGTCCCAAAAAACGGGTCTAAGAATGACGTTCTCCTTAAGAAAAATTAAGAATGTTTTTATTTGATATAATAGAATGTCTTTTGCTGTAGATCATAGCTAGTAAATAATTTCTGTCAAACCAGTAGGTAACCATATTGTTTTTTATTTAATTATCTTAATATTTAACCACGCCCCGCTGGCGAATAGGAATGTTTAATATGGGTGGCACAGAAGTCGCTGGGGGTTTTAAATAGTTTTAGTCTTTTATAATAATTTAAATACAAGGTTTTTTTCTTCAGAATTAGAAGAAGACAAGACACTTGTGAGATTAGTTATGGAAGTTTTGCTACCGGTTATTTTAATTTAGAGGTAGCTGTGAGCATTAAACTCCATAAAAATCTTGGGTTCTCCAAACTTTAGTTGGTGTACTAAAGGTCGGGTCAGAATTTAGTACCAATACCTAAATACAAATTAAACGATTTAAATGTATTCACAAATTCTATTAAAGAAAGTTAGAGACGATAAAGTCATACAGATAGAGTTAGGTTAGTTATAGCTACAGAAAATAATTACATAAAATAGTTTATACAATAATCGAGTCATATACAATAACTGATTCTTATAAGAAGGATCACCCAGCAGCTTAAAAATAAAATGCTACATATATACTGGATACTTGGACCTAGATAAGTTATTAAAATGATGACAGTTACATAATATAAACCATTAAAGCCAAAATAACAAAATATAACTTATTCTAAGATAATCAAGGTTCAGAAAAACAAATGTTATGTTAAAAACCAAGTCAATATAAATCAATATAGATGTTGCCAAGACTAAGTTCAGATTATAACATCGACGACTTCTCGTATGTTATAACATAATGTCAAATACACTGATTTGGTACTAATGATCAAATAAGTTGCTTAAAATTGGGGCTATAAAATTACCAACCTTAGCAAATTTGCAACTTACTAAATCGCCAAATAATAAGATATCAAGCCTATTCATGGACATTGATAAAGTTCAGCAGGTTTACATAAAATTAAAACTTAATTTCAACTCAAACAAATTACTTAAAATTTGACAATGTAATTAACAATTAAAGTTGTGACTAAAATAACAAAATGTAATTAGTTGGAGCCAAAAAAGGAACCATGACTCTACGCTCGAGACTAGAATGAAATTATAAATAATAAAATTACTTAACTTTAAACTATAGATGAACAATTCCCGGGGCGCCCGAAGATTCAAAACTTTGTTTTAATTAAGCGTAGATACCCAGTGAAGGTGGACATAAAATAGTGACATTGGTAACTCTATATTAGGCATGTAAACGGACATCCGATAAAAATAAAAAAAAAATCCGTTATAGGTTCATTAAATGCACAAAAGGAATGTAATTCAACCTAGTAAAATTCCATAAAATCATACAGGAAATCCCATACTAGGCCGTTAACATCGTTAATAACGTGGCTCACAACTTTACTAAAAACAAGTGTACTATGTGAGATACAAAAGAGTGTGAAAAAAAAACTTACCGGCCAGCTTTCCACAACTGCATCATTAGCCAACATGCAGTATCTAACTTTTATTTCAAAAAAATATGTTGATGGCTCAAATTCTCTATAACCTGTGCTATAACCAAAAATTAAATCTCTTCCAAATCGAATAGTTTCAAATCTCATAACTGTCCGATCGATAATCGATATACAAACCGATAAATCCATAAATAACTACAACGACTTATTTACAACATCTAATTTTATTATCTGCTTAGATAAACTGAATCCTAATACAGACTAACCAATCTTTAACCACGTACAATTCATCAAATTTCTAGAGGCTTTCGACGGCTAGACAGAGAAAGCACTACTGACAGGCATCCCGACCGATTTACGCAATGAAAGTACACTCTGCGCATCAAGTATTTCACTATTTCATTCAGACGTAAATGTCAGATGTAAATTTCGCTAAAACATTTCTTTTATTTTCGTTTGTGTTTTTTGCTCATTACAGTTTAATAGAACCTAAGTATGGAGTTTAATAGCAAATTAAGAGGCCGCGTGATTAACAGTCAATCTCGCGAAATAATAGCCAATGTTATAGAGTTTATGAGAAGAGAAGGAAACTTTAATTCACCTTCAATACCATTTAAAAATGTAAATGATCGTGTTGCTGTAGCCACAGGAGTATCTAAAAACACTGTCGTCCGCATTTCTGGAGAGAAAAAAAGAATCGATAACCGTGAGATATCGGAATTTTCATCACCAAGAAAAACCATTAAAAAACCAAAAACAGTTAATGATATAGATGAAGCTGCACAAGAATCAAATTTTATTTTTTTATTATTAGATAGCTATTTTTGTTTCTGAGTTGTGTTCATTTACAGGCTCAATTTTTTTCCGTTCCTCCTTTTTGATTTTATATGGGGTTTCAAGTTGTTTTTGACTTATTTCGACGTAAATCACAACAACACACTTTTTTAATAAAGCAAACAAGTGTTAAGAGGTATATGTACGTGTAAACTACAATTACAAAAAATCTGATGTGTCCAACACATGACTTTCCTATCTAGTTATTATAGGCTTTTTCCGGTTATTTTGTACAACCTATTGCAGCATCTCTATAAATGTTTAGAGGATAAACTAAATATATACATTGTCCACATACATCTACCTCGAAACATTTTTCTATAGATATTCATGGAAAACGAAAATACTGAAAAATTTAAATTTCCTGCAAATTTTTCATTACGGTCCATTTTATAAAAATCATGTATAAACAAAAATTATAGAGATCGATATCGCAAACAACTTTTATTTCAAAAACTTTCATAAAAATCAGAATTTTGCACATTTTGTCAAATTTCTCCAATACGGACCATTTCAGGAAATTTTTACATAGAACAAAAATTATAGATAATAATATTAGAAGTAACTTTTATTTGAACAATTTTTTTCTTCAAACATTAATAACAGATATATTCCATAAAATATAAAAGTGGCCTCCCATAAAGTACCCCCCCAGATGTTCCGACTATGTCCAAAATCTAATCATTTCACGTCAGGCCGAAATAAACCTTAAGTTTAAAATTTAATGTTTTTTTCTTTATCCGTTTTTGAGTTTTCTTCAAAATTCGAAATTTACACATTTTCTCAAATATCTCGAATACGGTCCATTTTAGAGAAATTATGTGTAAAATAAAAATTAAAGAGAATTATATTACAAACAACTTTTATTTAAACAATTTTTATAAAAAATGATTTTTTTTACATTTTGTCAAATTTCTCGAATACGGACCATTTTAGGAAAATTTTGCATAAGACAAAAATTATAGATAATTATATTAGAAGTAACTTTTATTTGAAGAATTTTCTTTTCCAAACGTAAATAACAGATATATTCCATAAAATATAAAAATGACCACCTATAAAGTACCCCCCCAGATGTTCCGACTCTGCCCAAAATCTAATCAGCTCATTGGACGCTGAAACAACGCTTAAGTTTAAAATTTGGTGTTTTTCTGTGTATCGGTTCATGAGTTATGCGTTATACAGACACACACACACACAGACACACAGACACACAGACACACACACAGACATCATCGCGAAAATAGTCAAAACGGATTCAGGGGACCTCAAAACGTAAAAATCCGTCGAAAACTCGAGGTCGAAAAAAATCATGATTCCTATACTTTCCTTATATCTGTATACAGATAGGAAAGTAAAAATTGATATGAAACCCATGAAACCACCAACAAAAATGTAAAGCTAGCTTCCGTACTAGAACATGGTGTCATTCGTCGAGATAATTTATCGTTTTGTTTAATAGATCAAGAAATGTAAATATTCCCCTGTTATTTTTTATAAAATTATAAGAGAAATAAATTTTTTTCTAAATAGTATAGTTTATTATTTTGTAGAAAAACAAAATTTCGAAAATTTTAGTAATGTTTCAGAAACAACCGTTATTAATAATAGGTACCATTTTCCTTAATAAGGTAGAAATAAAATATAAACTATTTCCACGATTTACAAAGGCCTACAAAAAAATTATAGGTATTTTCCGCTATCCTATAAAACTTATATTTTCTGACTCAATTTCAAAAGGTTGAAGGAATTCCAAAACACCTTTTATGGCATAATAATTATTTTCAATTCTACATACTATCTTTAGCTGCTTTTAAAAACGTTCTAAGAAAGTCCAATCAGACCAATTTAATCCCTAAACTATTCCACACTTTTAAAATTTAATTACCTAAAAATATTAAAAACTATTTAAAATAACTTGTTTAGCAGACTGTACAATAGCTATCTTAGTCACACGTAGCGCGTTCTCTGTCTGGGCGTCGAACACCTCTAGAAATTTGATGAACTGTATAAAAATTACTACATATTATATAAATAATATAATTACCATATAAAATAACAATTATATCGAACGCTACTCCATTATCGATTTATAATTACCGAATTACAAATCATCGAATGAAATCAACAGAACGTATCCATTACGCCACAGTCATCTGTCGAACAGCTGTCAATAAAAAGTCTGACGTTTAACTTGACAACTCTTAGGGTATGGTCCGTTATTAACCGTTTACTAACCGCAAGGAACGAAGATTTTTTTGACAGCGGTTCCTAAAACAAATAATTTCTTAGTTAAATTTGGATCACGGACGAGATTTACTTTACTTTTGTAACAGATTGGCATTCGACTTACTATACTCTGTTTTTAAACTAGGAGGAGCGAATTGAAAAAACGCATTTACACGGTAAAAGTAACTAGATTTGTTACTAAGAGCGAGTTTCGAAATAAAGTTGTGTTCAAAATTTGTGAAATAGTTACCTTTTTCTGCCTTAGTCGGTAAACGGTCAATGAGCGATTAAGAAACGAATAAATGTCATTGAAGTAATTTTTTTATTGGTCCCAGATAACGATCGCAAATTATCACTGTCAAATTATATTCAATATGGTTGTTGATTGATGTCAGAAATACTTTTTTCTTGCTTTTGAAATCGACTTTTTAAGAATAACTATGATCTTTTTAAAATGGATATTAAATATTTAAGAAAAACGATCGGGTTCGATCGAGAGCTTTTTCGTCTGTACTTGAGAAAATTTTTGTGTATTCGGCGTACTTTGTTCAGTCCGTTCCCGGTATATCGGCCGGCACCTCCATGGCAGGCACAGACAAGAACAAGCCGGTGGCCGGTGATTTTAGTTATGTTATAATTACCCTAGCCGCCAGCAAAGGTCATCCACGTTACGTTGGCAAATCGTAGGTCTGACGCCATTTTTGCAATAATTGTGCATAAGTGTTCGTTTTCCAATGAATTACACAGAGAAGCTGACTAATTGGGGACTTCAAGATTTTATTGAAAATTCCACACCTGTTATTTTGAACCAATCAAAATACGTGTTTTTGACAGATCACCATGGTAACGGAGGTATTTTAGTGGAAATTTTTTTCTCGTGGGGAACCCAACAGCGAATTATACTGGAAATTTTTTGACGTTTACAATAACAGACCATTTTTGACAGACTGGTTTTTATTTGTTCACATAATAGGTTTAGTTTTGATACATTTTAGTTACAATGCTAAGGTGTTTTCTATATTCTTCGGCCACTTCTTTTCTTCTTAATGGCGAAAATGCAGGACTTTGGATGCTTTGAATTATGTGTCTATGTCTAATAAAATATATATAATATTTAGACACAAATTTATTCACCTTTTTCCCATTCAGCACTTTGAATTTTGCGAAGTTTAGGTGCAAATATTCGTGGACAATTCGGAACAAATTTTCGTTTTTCAAGTTGCAGCCACAATCCTCTATTAATCCGAGTAAGTAAGTCATGGTGCAATGATTGATCATTACATCAGACAATTTCACGCATATTTTGCATAGCGTATGATTTTCAAATCGATTCATTTTTAAACAAATAGGTAATTTTTTTGGTTTTACTTGCTGTGCAATATTCTTTATCGCAACAAAACGCGAGTTATTTAATGTTTTGAACTGTCAAAATACAATGATCACAGCCTCCTACGATTGATGCTTGCTGACGCTGGTTATGAATTTCATACCATTTTAAAGCGCTCATAACGCATGTTAATAAAAACGCAGAAAAACAATTTTCTATCACTTGTAGTTATTCAAAACTTACGTAAAATTAAAGAATGTACTATTTTCTATTTTCAAATGGTATTCCCATGCAACTACAATGAGTAGAAATAAGCAATTTGAAGGCCTAAATAATTGCAGCGAAACATTTTTTTACGTCGGGCCGCTTGACAACTTCAAAACTGAAATTATATTCGAGGTTAGGGTCTCACTTAGTTACCATGACAACTCAACAATCAAGGCGACAACACCTTTTATGTTTCACTGGTGACTTGGAGAAAATAATTTGTATTGTTGAGAAACGAAAAATAAATTTTAAAAATATTTAATTTTCAACCATAATTCGGCGTGGAATTTTCTTACCGAATACCACGGGAGGTCAAATTAATATCAGGAAATTTTTTGACCTCTAGTGGTATTACTAGTGAAAATTTTAAGGGTAAGTACATAGCGTATAATATAAAAGTATTTTATATCTACTAATTTATCGGTTTCAAATGTATTGAACCCTCACTTTAACGTTAATTAAGGAAAAAACAGTAGATAAAGCGAAAAATCTTGCAAAGTTTTTTCATTAAGATATCAGAATTTCCTTTTTCTATTTTGATGGAACTTGGAGGTTATTTTGAGTACTGAGGGTTAAATGTTTAAGATTAAAATTATTTGTTCCAGTGACGTTAACAGATATTTCTAACAAAACACATGTATGGCAGTGTTTTTTAATATTTTTATTAAATTAAGAAATAGAAAACAAAAATGTTTTGTAATTATTTTTTTTGTACCACTTTTTGGCAAATTAAACATGTACATCTGTATAGCGTTTAGGTATACATGAAATAACCTAGAATAAGAAATAAGAATTAGTAGAAAAGATGGCAAACTTTTATCTTTTTAGGTATACCTTATTATATTTAATTTTGTTTGGAATTAATAATGCGCATGCCCCAAATGTTTTCTGTTTTAAATGTTGCGGCTTAAGTTTTTTTTTAATGAATTTTGACAGTTTCACAAAGGATTCAGGAGACTGAGTAATTTTTTGCAACAATTAAAACTGCGTGTTCCAGGTAACAAAATACTTTTTAACTGCAAGAAAAATACTGTGTAACTACTAAAAACCTACTTTTGAACCATAAAAAACTACTTTTTAGTGAGTAAAATTTTACTTTCTAACCACTAAAATTAATAAAAACTAAAAAATATGTGTTTAGGGACTAAAAAGTAAGTTTTTTTACGAAATTTTGACAGTTTTATAATGTATTCGGAAGACTGATTCATTTTTTGTTGCATTTAACAGTATAACCTTAGCTTTTACAGACCTTAAAAACCTAAATTTAAACATTTCTCAAAAATACCTGACATTAATTTTTATCTAAATTCTTAACTTACTGAGCTAGGGAAGCCCGGGTTTCTAAGATCCACGACTGGTGCTCAAGTTTATTAAAATTCGAAATTTGCGATTCTGAGATAGTATTAATAAAATAGAATTTTTTTTTCTAGATATTAAGGAAGGATCGTTTGGAATGGCCCACCTGGTAGATAGAAGAATGTTATGTTTTTATGTTCCTACCTATTTTAGTTAATAATCCTAATGGCATGGATTTTCTTATTCTATTCTATATTATAATAAACAGAAAACAATATATTTAGAATAAAATTTCTTTTAGGATTTTTCACAAATAATAAATACCGGATTAATTTAAAGCTACTAACTGCTCATTTGAAATTTCTAGATACATATGCCTTACGTTATTATACGTCTAAAGACAAATAAGTTTAATTTATCAAATAACAATTTTATATTACATAACCTACTGAATTTTTAAAATTCAAATACATTTTTGAAATATTTAGTAATATAACTAATTTATTACAAAATAATCGTCTCTTTTATTTTTGAAACCCTTCCTTTCCTATATTGATCTGTATTTCCACCACAGGTTAAATAAAAATTTATGTAAATTATATAGGTAGGTATATATTAGGTTTTTGCTCTAATAATTATATATAGTTTCTAATGCACGGCTAAAAAGTTAATTTTTCTATTTTTACAGAACTGGTTTTATTATGAAGAAATACCTATAAAGTTCAGTTATCCTCGGTAAATCTGGAAATTTGACATTTAATACATGCAAAACATTCTTGTATTTCGACTTTAACTGAACTTTATTTATTTGCAGAAAAAACGGCCTAAGAGCTGAAGAAACCAGCCCTAAATAGCAAAATTTACTTTTAACCATCAACAAATACTTTTTAAAGGTAAAAAATAACTGTATAATCATTAAAATCTACTTTTTAAAGATAAAAGGTTACTTTTAAACCACTACATACTACTTTTTAACCACTAAAAACAATTTTTTAAAGGTAAAAATTAATTTTTTATCAATTAAAACTACCTTTTAAAGGTAAAAAAAATATTTTTTTATTGCAAAGAAAGTAATTTCTTAACCAGTACCTAATTTTTAACCAATAAAAACTACTTTTAATTAATAAAAACTATTTTTTAACCACTAAAAGCCTAATTTTTAACCAGTAAAATCTATTTTTAAGAGATAAAAAATAATTCTTTAACAATTAAAACTGCCTGTTCAAGGTAACAAAATACTTTTTAACTTCAAGAAAAATACTGTTTAACCACTAAAAACCTACTTTTTAACAATAAAAAACTACTTTTTAGTGAGTAAAATTTTACTTTCTAACCACTAAAATTAATAAAAACTAAAAAGTAATTCCAAAAAAGTGAATTTATTAACCGTAGCAAAGTACTTTGGCTGTCGCCTATTTTAATAGAGTTTATTTTAAGGGTTAATACATTTTTTGCTACCATAGCAAAAAATTTCCCTCGGTGCAAGTGGATCACACAGTAACTGGTAGATTCTCTCCTATGAGTAATGTGTATATTATGGCGTATTTAGTGTTAATCCATGGTTAATACGCTAAAGGGCATATAAAGGCATTCAAAAGTTTACATACCTATGAGTCAGAATTTGTTTTGAAAATTGGAACCAATATTTTCATAACACTACATGTTAACATATATTTTTTAATTTAAAGTGAACAATTCATACATTAATTTTAAGTATTTTTTAAATATTTTTTTGTGAAAGTAATGTTAACTCATTGTGCTAAATTAAGATTATCCCTAAAGTAGTAGTAGATGGTGTTTTAAATGTTATAACAATTTTGTAAATAGTTTTATTCTATTCTAATAAATAAAATTTAGTTATATTTTAATCATTTTGATTAGAAATTCATCAATTTTTAGTTTTAAAAAATTAGTAATAAAGTTGTTAGTTTTTTTAAAATACTTCGGATTTCATCTCTTCATGGTAATCTCCCATCTTTTTACCTTCAAAAACCAATAATGCATTTTCTACAAAACCTTCTTCAGAATCAGCATGTTAACTAATAAGGTGTCTTCCCTTTTCTGTAGGGCTTTTCAGCAATTGTTCCCCTTAATAGTACTCAGTGTAAAAGTATCCATAATTGTAGATTTTTAATACAATTGCTTACTGAAGAACTATTATTTACGAAATAAAGTAAAAAACTAAGTAATTATAAACTATAAAATGTCAGAACTGTCACAATATCAGTTATTAGCTGATGTTCATACTAAAAAGTAATGTGTGAAACTGACTGCAATCTGACCAATCAGAAGTCTACATAATTGCCAACTTTACTTCAAATCGCTCCTCTTAGTTTAAAAACAGAGTATAGTACCGTAAAAATATAGTGGTTAGTGAATTGACATTTAATTAAGTCACCATTTTCAGGTAACGACGTCCATAATTTAACCAAGGCAAGACCAGGCGTCCGAACTGAAGAACATATTGAACGTGTTCAGGAAGACGTTTAACTGAACTTGGAATAAACCGAAGATCACTTTAGCGCATACTGCAAAAATATTTACATCTGTAAACATATGAGATACAACTGGTTCAGAATTTAAAACCAAGAGACTTGGAACAACGTCTTAATTATGATAATAAGTAATGATGTTTATTTTACCGATTTTAAAAAAGGAGGAGGTTATCAATTCGTCGCGATATTTTTTTTTATGTATGTTTAGCGATAATTCTTTACCACGGTGTCCGATTTCAATAATTCTTTTTTTGTTAGAAAGGGGCTAATTCAGGAGTGGTCCCATACAAATTTAGTCAAAATCTAATAATTGGGTCCATGAGAAAATCCTCACTCTTCATTTTTTATGTATGTTTAACGATAATGCCTTGTCCTTGTCCGATTTATATGATTCTTTTTTTTGTTAGTAAGGGGGTACCTCAGGGGTGGTCCCATATAAATTTGATTAAGATGTGGTGATGGCATCTGCACGTTTTTGAAGTCGGTTTTTTTAAATTTTTAATTTCCAATACTTGTTGGTGATAATTGGTCTCGAACATCACATCACCTAAAAATGACGTCCCAGAGACGACAATAATACGTATTTTTTTACGTTTTATATGTCATAATTTGGTCAAGCATTTTTAAATTTAATCAAACTGCCTACAAAGTTGGTTAGTTTATTTTTCCAAAACAACAAAAACATTTTTGTTTAAATGGACTTGTAAACCGCCAGAAGTGTCGAATATAGGGAACAAAATACCGATGAGCAGTCCATCGTCGATAATTTCATCTTCTGAAATTCACTGTCTGTTATGCGGTTACGCAACAAAAGGTTATTAGACCTTACTTTTTTAGAGACAGTAACAGACATTCAGTGACTATAACTATCGAGCGAGTACCAAGCATTTGTCAACAATCCACACACACACACTGCTCGAGCCAGAATGAGACTGATGGCCCTAATAACTTTCTTTGAATATATTTTAAAAAAGGGGGGTACATTAATAAGCCTAGTACCAGTACCATTAGGAACCTTAAGGATAACATTTGAGCTGAAATTAGGGATTTAACACCCAAAGTGCTGATAGACGTCACGGAAAATGCTCTTAAAAGAAAAAAAAAACAATGTCTATTTACGAGACGTGCTCCTACATACATTTAACAAAAAATCTGTGGTAAAAAAATAATAAAATGTATAAAACACAATAGTTATTACTATTTAAAAGCTCGGAGCGACTTTGGTGCCACCCTAGTACCTAGAAACCGCGGTTATCAACCTATTTATAACACAATTTTCAATAAATAAGCAGTATATTCTATTTTCAGTTATTGGTAACCATTATTAAAGTGCAAACCGTCATGTAGTTCTTGCTTTGGCGAAAATAGCGGATAATACTAGAGATTCAAATAGAACCGTAGCGAAAATTTCGAAAGCTGCTTTAAAAGACTTCGGATTAGTTTTTTCAGGTAATCCAGTTAATTTGATAAAGAAAAACCGCGGGGAATTGCACAAAAAAAAGAGAATTGAACAAAAAACGACTACAGAGGGAGATAAGGGCTTTAAAGCAATTTCTTTTCGATGGAAGGAAAGATAAAACTATGATGCTATTTCAAAGACGTACGTATTACAAATCAACAGAAGCACATATCGCTAATCATAGAATCAGTAAACAAATATTTTGATCATTTAACCTTAAATCGCCTAGTACTTCTTTGAATTAATTTTTTTACATTCACATTAATTTACTAAAGCAAATACATATTCAACATCTGTTTGCATTATTATTGGTTTTAAACATTAAATTTTTATGCAGAATTACATTTTTTAGAAAAGGTGACTATGAAAAAGTTTCCCTTCTTATTTTAAGTCCATCCGGTGGCACCCTGTATATACATAATGAGCGACCATGTTGGATTCGTCAATTTCAACAGTGACAACTTGCTTGTTAAATAAAATGCAGGCTTGGATTTAACTTTTGTATCGAGACTGAAGTATTTCCGTCGATATAATCAAATTGATTGCAAAGTGGTGGGTTTAATTGTAGAGCAATTCAGAACATTTTCATCGAGACAAGGTCACTAAGAAGTCAGACCAATTAAGGATTTATTTTACGATAGAGACTAGCTCACGGCCTGTCTGGTAAAATAATTATTTTCATGGGAGTATGTTTACGTGATGTTCAAAAAAAAGTTTATTTCTTTAAGGGCCAGTCTTTTCACCTCTGAGGAAAGTGGAAAATAACGCTGAATTAACTATCGGGCTATCGTTTGATGATCTATCAAGTAAACCTACATGTAAGTTCACTCAGAAGTGAAAAGATCGGCTTTGAGGAAATTATTTTATGCTTAACAAAATGTTTTATTTTATTGGAGTCAGATGGAAAATTAACAGTAAAAAATATACTTTATTAAAAAACAAGTTAAAATTTTTTGCGACACATAATATTGTCTTGCGACCAATTTTCAATGAAGATTTCATTCTTGGATAAAGACTGCCAAACTTCCTTTGAAATGATAAAGAAGCATTTAACCACAGCGCCAGACTAGTTTACTTGCTACCAGAGGGAGAATTTATTCTGAATACTTATGCCAGAAATGGTGAAGTTGGAAAAGTACTGGGTTATTTTAGTAAAGTGCTCTCCAAACCAAAGCAAAATTACTGCGTCACGAGAAGAGATCTCTTAGCAGTTGTTAAGTACGTAAAACACTTCTACCAATATCTAGATGGAAGAAAATTTTTAATCCGCCCGATCATGTAGCCCTTAAGTAGCTGATGTAGTTCAAGAACTCGGTAAGTCAAATTGCCAGATGTATCTGACGACTTCAAGAGTACGTTTTTAAAAAAGTCTGGTCGATTACCAGAACTTCAAGGTCAGTTACTGGCTCCTGAGAAAGCCTTCAAACTTTAAGAACACAAAGAGATTCAAAGAGCATCGCCACAGCTCTCGATTTCGTCAGCAGTGGAGTCACGTATGAAATGACTGGAAAGTTTATTGGACATACTGGTGAGACAAGGAAACTAGACGTGCTACTATAAATGGTGATTGTATTCCTAAATTTAACCCAGAGAACGAAAATTTGACTGCATTCAAATGGTTAAACCAAACTGACCAGTTGAGAAATATGAATTAGTAAGATAACATAACAACAACTTACCAAATGCAGTCGAGATTGACAGGTATGCCCAAAACTTGATATCATAGCCTTATAAAATATCGAAATTCTTGGAATTAATGGAAGGCATTAATAGTAAAATCCTTCCCCTACAGAAAAATGCTTAATGAAACAACAAAGTATAAGAAATTGTTATTTTAACAAGATAGAACTGTTGAGAACTTGCCAAATCACCCGCCGAAATACTATTACTAATACTAATAAATGACATAACATACATTTCCATACAAAGTACTGCTCATGCAGGTAGTTACGAAAGTCCTTAAGCGCTATATAAAGAATTATTATCAATGCTTTGTGACGAAAAATATAAAGACACTAATATTGCTCCAATCACAGGTACCATGAGACGCGTGCCTAGAACCGAATTTAAGTACCCAAGGAATTTTCAGAACTTCCAATAACAGCCAAGGAAACATGAAGAAAAAACTGTCCAATGTTTTAATTGTAAGCAAATGGGACATTATCAGTCCAACTATCCGAAAAGACGTAACGAGTGCTAAAAGTGCTATTTGCTGAGTCATGAGGCTAACAAATATACGGTAGATGTTTGTGAATGAAAAAATGAAATGGCCACATATTTAGGTATTAAGCGAGTATTTATTGCAACCGCAACTCATCGAGCAAATGGTAAAGTTGAGAGAATGAATCGCTCCATCCTTTCTGCTCTGATGGCTTCCACGGAAGATAAAGAGCGTTAGGATAAAGCTGTTTGTAAGGAAAAATGAGGAATTAACTCAACTGTTAATTCCAGTACCGGTAAGTCACTATATGAGATATTCTTAGAATATCACCCTCGTAGTATTAAAGATGCTTTTCTGTCATCATAAATATCATGTGAAACACACATTGTTCTAGTAACGTTGAGAGATAATGTGTCCCAGATGATTAAAGAAAGATAACTTTGTCAGAAACAATATTACGGTAAAATGCATTCAATAGTTAAGACATATTTTGGTACAAGCTAATAAAACCTTGAATGACGGAACGACTAGAAAGCTTGAACCACGTTATAAAGGAACGTTTATTGTTACGAAAGTACTGGATAAGGACCGGTACATGGTAGACGAGTTGCCAGGTTCCAAGAATTCAAGGACTGCTTATACGGGCACATGTCCTTCGGAACAAATGAAATTGTTTGTTTAGATTGTCTCATCAAGAAAGAGCAGTAGTAGTGAGGACAAATAAACAAAACAAAAAAAAAATAAAAAATTTAGTTGATTTGTCCCGTATTATTTCCCTCATTAATAAAATAATTTTTATGTTGTAGGGGCAAGATATTAAAGCTTTTATTCAAGGCGTCATTAAATTCAATCAGGTTGGCCGACTGCAATGGTCACGAATTCCCAAGAATGTTGACTATTCGGAATAAAACTTTCAATGGTGATGTTGTTTATATTAAAACGATTAAGACAGAAGGGGAACAACGAATTTTTGGGGAAAGTTTTACTCTCATTATCGCATCGCTTGAAAACTGTCGTTTATCTCTAGTTTTTTTGCTATATTTCGTGTTAAAGACAATTAAATTACCTATTATTCTGGTTAGTCATAGTTTTATGGATCGATTCTGAGAAATCACCAATAAGGTACAGAATATGTAAGTTACAAGACCTGTTACTTTGACTCTTCCAGATTTACAAATTACGCGATTCTAAAACCCAATATGTAAAGTGACAATTTACAGGCCTGCTCTTATAGAAACAGCAACTTCATGGTTATTTCTGATGTCAAAATTATAACTTAAAATCTTAAATCTGTCATCTGTTTAAATTCTAAATATACCTTTACAACTTTTTTCAATTATTTTTAGTTAAACATTATTCTTAGTTACGGTATCATGAGGTAAATACTTGTATACAGGTTGTCGCAGAATAAGACGGTCATATTTTAACTGCGTAATCTATATCCTAAAATCAAAGTAAAAGTTCATATAAACACAGGTCCCAAAATGTTTCGTTTTCGAGATACAGGATGTCACAAGTGAAGTCCTGATGGCACATTTTGTGAATATTTTCTAAAATTTCTTTAGTCACCGGTTTTCCAAAGAAAAAAAAATTAAATTTCTGATTCCACAGGCCTACTAATTATTGTTTACACTTTATTGTTTCAACTTATCATAAAATTTTCAAATGCATTTCTCGTGAAAATGGTGCGTCCTAGCCAAATACAGCAAAAGTAGCTTTATTATAAAGAAAATATTCGTTTGTAGTCAAAAATGTTAAACACAGTCAACAAAAAAACTTAGGACAATTTAGCCCTACTTCCCCTGATCTAATTTACTCACCTATGAAGATGATCAAAAACTGTACCAAATTTTACTTAGTTATCTTTAAAAGTTTAGCAAATATGTACAAAAATGTGTCATCATGACTTCACTTTTAATACCCTGTTTATAAAAACTTTTACTCCTATTTTAGGATGTAGATTACGCTGTTAAAACATGAGCGTCTAATTTCGGGACACCCTGTATTAAAGGTTAAATATAAATTAGTATTCACGGTACATTTTATAGCGCAAAACGGAGAAGATTAAAAAATACAAGCACAGAACAACTGGAAATTTATTTAAGAACCATGGAAAATGATTATGTTTTTAGACGGTTCAACCAACGGTTCAACCCGACCATATTTTAAAAAATAAGAAGAGTTAATGATTAAACTATTTTCTTTTGGGAATGGGCCATCCCTGTCAGTGGAGGAATGGAAAAAAGATTTGTATATTGGAAATATGCAATAAAGTCGAAATAGAGAAAAATGCAAACTGGTGAAAGGCGCCAAACAGAGTTAAAATTAAATGATCTTGAAGAATGAAGTCTTTTAGTTTGGGTAAAGTTACAGTTACTGCGGCAGAGAATGTCACACTCTATGACGGCATCGAAACTGATGTCGCTCAGTATGAGGTCAGAGAAAATAGTAACTCAGGTGATGAAGAAAATGCGAATAAAGTAGAACATAAAGAGAATGTAGAACTTATTTACACAGAAGCACCTTCTCCACAAAAGCTTCTCTCAATAAAAAGAACAAAAAATAAACTTTTGTCAGTGATTGAAGAAAATTTGATAGAAAATTCCTAGAGACTATTGTGCAAGTTTTGGACAAATTTTCTAAAAAACATTGTAAAAATGAAGCAGCAAAATTAAAATTAGGGAAGCAGCAATTGCAATTTAAAATTGCAAAATTTAAATATATAAACAAAGACTTTACGTTTTCAATGGATTGATGGAATGATTATGAGTTCATGTGTTTTGAGTTTTTGCAAAGATATCGGATAATAGATACGCCTTGTATACATTACACTTGTCCGCAACTTTTTTTTGACGGTACGCTCTTCCTATGTTGTCAGATCTCTTTCATCAAATATCAAACATTAAATTTTTATTTAAAAAGTTACTATTACCTTTAATACAATCTAATAAAAAAAGGAAATACAGAATTGAAAGCATCAATATGAGTTTTTTATTAATTGCAATCACTTAAGACTTTTAAGTAGCTATTTTTACATGTGTATCATATGGGAATATTAAACATTTTGGTATAAATCATTTAACTTTGGCAACCTAAGACATTTTGATGATGTTGTCAAAGTGACAGATCAAGTTTTATTGTGATTTTTGTGGTTTTTTGTAGTTTTTAAGAATAATTTAAACCCTGAAGTTTTTATTAAGGACTTTCACGATGGGGAAGAAATGTATAGTGTGTCGAAATACGCAGAATAAGAATGTTATTCGGTCATTTCATAAATAAGATTATGTTAGCACAGACGTAGGCATATACAGGGAATAAGGCTTAATTTATTTAACACTGTAAAGGCATTTAGCACTAGCATTGTTTATTTAAATAATAATGTTCTATATTTTCTGATCAGTTTCATAAAGAGAAATTATTCAACGTAGAATTTGGCTGCAAAATCTATGCTTGGTGGAGGAAAACATTATGAAAATAAAAGAAGCCTTAGTATATGTTCTGACCATTTTTGTATGGCAGATATTTATGAAAATTTAAGTGGTAGACACATCTTAAAACATAATGCTATACCTATCAAGTAAGTACAGTATTTATTATGGGTATTTTTATTATATGTAAGCTCAAAAATTATACAGTAATCATCACATTTTACAGAATTTTGGGAGAGGTAGTTGAAGAGGCGAAAAATAAAGAAGAAAAAAATACTTTTTTTGGTGCAATTCGTAACAGATGCTTCAATAACAATCTCACATGGAGATTGTTTCAAAATTGTTATAAAAAATTATTAATTCATAATGAAGTAAAGTCAAATAAAACTGCCAATGTAATTTCTTTAGATGACACCAGCATCTTGGATTATAGCAATACTAGTAGCCAAATTGCGTTAAATTTAAAATGTTACGAATCAGACACTAAAGAAAATTTGGAATTTACAAATGAGCTTCGTGATCATGATTACCTATCTATATATTTTCTGAGCGAATACATTCAGGATGTAGTTGATTATATTTCTGGTTTTATAGTAAAATCCTTAAAGAAAAAGATTCACTGCAAACAGTGTTCTGCAATTGAACCAGTGAGTTCGAAAACCGTACAAGTCTCAAATTTGACATTTCAAAATAAGCCATTTCTTTTAAAATTTGTCTCTTCATCGATTAAGCTTAAAAACGGTACTAGATACCTAGTTATTAATGTAGTACAGCCGATTATACCCGTGAAATTAGGTGAAAAGCCATACATATCTGCGACTCGTACGGTTTTTCATCTCAATAACAAAATAATGGTCAGTTGTTATGGTCAGTTGGAAAAAACAAATACTGAAAATAATGATTACATAACTGAGATAACAGTTTTGATATTGTATTTTTCCTCCTTTTTGAATAAATATAAAATAAATCTTTTCTCTTCGACAGACTTTCTGTCTCAACTGTCAAAGGTGCTACTTTCTGTTCTTAATACACAAATAGCTATTTTGTCTTTTATTCCAAAATATGCTTTACAAAATATCAGTTATCTTATAACACTAAATAAATCTATTGATCAGATTCTTCACCAAGAGTGTTTGTAGGAGTAACCATTGATAGTAAAATGACATTCGAAATGTCACAAAAGAAGCTTCCTTTAGTGTTTTTTCTATTCGGACAAATTAGAAATAAAGTATCTCTTGATAATCTTAAGCTAATGTATTTTAACCTTGTCCAGATATTATAAAATCACTGCTGATTACTGTCCTAAATGAGTTATTATATCATTACACAAATAATTCTAAAAATAGGTGTCGTGACATACAACCCAAATGGTATGTAATAGAAAGATCATATTTGTATATTTATGTATCTGAAATAAAATTGTTCTGTTTTTATTAGCTTTTTATTTCATAAAAAAAGGTAGTCCGGCAATATAATTATTCTTTTTTCGACCTGTAGAAAAGGTTTTCAAACTGTACCCATGTAAAAATAATAATAAATGGCTTTATATTTTTACTTGCTCTTTGCTCTTCATGTATTTAAAAAAAAAAACAACAAAATACTAACAAAAATGTTATTCCACTTTGAGCTACCTACTATTTTAATTTATAAAAAAATTTATAAAATGACTTTTTGAATGCCCACACGTGTAGACTTTGCATGGAAGAGAAAGAAACCTCATACCATGTAATCTTCGAATGCGAAGCTCTTACTGGGCGACGTTTCATCCTTTTCGGCCTAGAACCAGAAAGAACGCCCCAGGAACACTTGGTAGGGAACCTATTAAAACTAACCAAAGACACAGGACTATTCCAAAGATAGTACCTGAATACGGCGAAAGCAGGGGAATACAATAGACCCAAGAGGCCGCAGTGTTCTGGGCCAAACCTAACCCTACCTGCTTACAACCGATAAAGATAAATATAAAGATAGGGCTTTTGTTTGTTAATCTGTCAAGTAAACCTACATGTAACTTTACTCAGAGGTGAAAAGATTAACCATTAATATAATAAGTTTATTTAATAAAAAGTTATTTACTGGAAGAAAAATTATACAAAGAAAAACGGCATAAATAATATTTCCAGTAAATAAACAACCTGTGGCAATAAGTCTTAAATGCAGGTTTAGTAATTTTGTGTTTGACAGGCAACAGTAGTTCTAGTTAAAAGACAAAACTGAACCATAAAGATATTTCTCCTCCATAATATGAGAACCACCATAACTTTAGTTTTATTTTTAATTAAGGGTTGATATAACAAAGTTATAGGATTTATATGGTTTAGAAAAAATAAAATATTTGTGTCTAATAATAGTAGGTATATTTTTGTTGCCTTAAATCTCTCCCTTGTTGTAATAAATTATGTTCTGCTTGTGCTTGTATATGATGTATAATAAAATATGAACTTTATTATGGAAAATATGTAGTTATGTAATTATTATTGTTTAAAATTCCTTCTTCTTCTTATGTAATGCCATATTATGTAGAATGCAGCATGTATAAATTATATTAGCTGCTCTTATGGGATGATAAATTAATGTTCGATGCTTCGAGAGAGACCTAAACTGTCCTTTTATTACCCTATTCAACTTCATAGGTAAAATTATATTTTTTTTGTCATAATTGATGACACAAGTGGATGAAGGGTCTATGTAACATTTTTTTTAAATGGTGTTTTTCTGTGAATGAAGAGCTTTTGTCCCTAAAATTCGTTTAAAATATCTTTTATTAGAATATATTATCAAATATAGAAGTTGCCAGTGGATAAAGGACCCATGTACTAGAGAATAGCTGCCAAACAATAAACTTTAATACAAAATATCTTGTAAAAATTATTTTGCTACATAGGCCCTTCATCCACTTGTGTCTTCAATTATTACCAATTAATCATGTAGGCAAATTGCCTTCATTAAAATTATTTATTAGGTGGTTCCTTATTGGACTTAATTGCCAGATTTCAGAATCATCTGTTGATCCAGGGTACTTAGCACAACAGACAAGAATTTTGCAATTTGCAT
The DNA here is from genome assembly GCA_927349885.1 of Psylliodes chrysocephalus. Taxonomy (NCBI): domain Eukaryota; kingdom Metazoa; phylum Arthropoda; class Insecta; order Coleoptera; family Chrysomelidae; genus Psylliodes; species Psylliodes chrysocephalus. The sequence goes on from OV651814.1 coordinate 69,752,027, forward strand.
TTGAAATCTAAATTTAAGTTAGAATATTATCCTACCTATTAACTACCTACTTCACTTACGAGCATAACATTAATAGAAAATTTTTCTTTTCTATTAATATACACAAATGGTGGAAAATGTTTATCAGTAGATGGTGGTGCTAATATTTCTACATGAGTACCTTCGATTGCACCTACAGTACCTCTTATATTAAATTTTTTATAAAAAAAAAAGGTTTAGGTACTTTTTTTATTAATATAGAAAGTTTTATTTAACCCAGGTTTCATTGACTTTTTTTTCTTCTTCAGTGACTGGAAATTTTACCCATATCCTCATTAGCACTCGTACAATTAACCTCACATACATAAAAAATAGCTCTACTCATTGATGTTTGACTAATTCCTATGCAAGTAATGCAACCCATTACATTCTGATAGGAGCCAGTAGCCAAAAAATTCAAAGTAGCAGAAACCTAAAAATATTCTTATTATAATTTACCATTATGGTTAATATGATTGTTTTACTTTAACTTCAAAAGGGATTCCCAAATTATTTATTTTAAAAACATTGGAGAAATTGATCGATAGATATATACGGGACGATGTTCTACGGGATAAACCGATACATCGATACCAGTTTGCCAACCAATCTGGAAAGTCTTGCGATACAGCCATACATAGGCTAGCTCAACAGGCTAAACAAAAATTGGAAAGCAAAGAAATAGCACTAGGAGTCTTCCTAGATATATAAGTAGCCTTTGAATCGGCTTCATACAATTCAATACTATGGGATCTATCATCGAATGCACAGGCGTGGAGTAGCCCACTGCATTACGAGGTGCGTTGAGTTTATGCTTAATCATAGAACCATTACCAGGAATCTCCTTATCACAACAAGAGAGGTTTCAGTTAACAAGGGATGCCCGCAGGGAGGAGGTTTATCTCCTCTTATGTGGACCTTGGTGGTTGATGACCTCTTATGGGAGTTAGAGAGAGAACTTATACATGCAAGTATTTGCAGACGACATAAGCATCGTAGTAAAGGTAAATTTGGGTCTGTTGTATCCGAAAGGATGCAGCGGGCACCAAATATCGTAGACAGATAATGCCTAAAAGAGGGATTGTCTATAAACCCGAAAAAAACTTCTGTTGTTGCATTCACAAGAAAAAGGAATCTTCAAAGAACGAACGAGCTTTATATGTGAAAACAACTTCTAAAAATGGCAAAGGAGGCTAAATATCTTGGAGTCACTCTTCTGCAGCCATATAGAAAAAATAACAGAAAAAGCTGTAAGAATACTATGGGCCTGTAGACGGATGGTAGGGAACGTATGGGGGCTTAAACCAAGTATGATGCACTGGCTTTACACTATGGTTGTAGTACCTGTTATAACTTACTCATCAGTCATCTGGTGGCATAAGACTAAAAACATAACAGCTAACAGAAAATTAAACAAGGTGCAAAGACTAGCCTGTCTAATAATAACAGGGGCATTTAGAACTACGCCCACAGCAGCAATGGAGCTACTGCTAGGTCTTCCTGCACTACACCTTGTAGTGAAGAAGGAGGCTATGGCGGCGGCAAACAAGCTACTAATGGATTTGGATAGAAACTTTCGAGAAAAGGACACCACACAATGATATTAGAGAAATTAAAATAAAATCCGCTACTAAGAATGCCCTTGGATGGAACGCCCATTATTTACGACTTTCGATATTCAAATACCAGAGAGGGCCAAAGCCGGGAAAATAGGGAAAAACAAAGCGAATCAATCAAGAAAATCAATCTGATGAAATAGAAACTGTGAGGGGTACAATAAGCCTAGAGCTTTAGTACAAGTAGGCTTTGAACCACGCCCTAATTCAGATAGATAGACATTCTAACATGTAGAGTCAATGAATTTATTAAAAATCGCACACTATTTTCGTCCAGATGGAACATTTGTTTAAAATGCCTATCTGACTTATCAAATGGATTAAATTCATCTCTCAGTCGTCTTCTTTCTAATCTCATGTAATTCCTGAAAAAATATGAAGGAATAAGCCAGTAACAAAAACTGCTCTAGAGTCGAACTTTAATTTAAAACTGAATCTTTTATAGTGGTAATAGGTATCTACATTACTAACCGGTTAACACTTTCTTTCAAAAGAATACCTATAAATAAATTAACTTGTTGGCCATTTATTTTTTGTATTTGTCAAATAATTCAATTCTCAAATTTCTTTTTTAGATTATAAATACGTTTTATACCTCCTATAATAATCTACAGAGAACTTTTGTCTACCTGTAACTACTTCCACACCTATAAGAAAAGCTTTATGTAACAGGTTGAATTGCATTTCCAGTAATTTTTATAGATTTTTGCTTACAGGGCTTTCAGAATCGACCATTAGTGATTTATTTAGAGGTAGTTTACATGTGGTACAATGGCAGTATTTCAACTATGGGCCATCTTATTTTTATGTAACCATGGTCACTATAATTATTGTTGTTTAACGTTGTTTTTTTTTTTAATTATGATAAAAATGATAATTTTTATACCAAACTCACTGGTTTTAAAATTAATGAACGATCTCTTAAACTAAATTTCTAATATATAGAAACATGTATATTGTGTATAAAAATAGAATATCAATACATGTATCAGACGTTAGAGGAGAAAATTCAAACAAAGTAACTCTCCGAGTAAACCTCGAACTCCCGTATCATAGAATAAATGGAACGTTTGAAATGATTTGTTGATTTCATGCTGAAATGTTTTGAATAAGTCGCTGAAACGCTGAATGGTTGAACTGTTTCTATACGAAACGGGTAGAGATCTCGGCCGGACATAACATACTTTGTTATTTCAAACAATGCAATGTTTGTTTTATTGTTGTTTGCTTAGGATAGGAAGGACCAGGCATTGGTATCTGATTTAAGACATGTTCGGTTTTGTTTATGGAACGCCGTTGTTATTCAAACTATCTTGTTAGTGAATTGTGAAATGTAACTAGAATACAAAAAAAAACACATTTCAAAATTTAATTATAAATCTACAGTAAACAAAAGTTACTATATTCCATGCATTTAGTTTACACAGTTACTTAATTAAGTATTAGTCGCGTCAAAGTAGGTTTTCCCTTCGAACTTTGGTCGGAAAGGTCCAATCGGGCTAATTTTTTTTGCAAAATGTTCATTGAGACATGAGATTCAAAGTTCACTAAAATCTAGGTGCCGCTCGGCCTCCCTCCCCAATTGGGGGGAATTCTCAGCTTTTTTCAACAAAAGGCGCATACTTCATAAAACTACAGTCCCAAGCGGGGTAAATGTTCCATTCGGGGGTTTTAAAGTACCCTGAATCCATTATTTGGGTCAGGTCGCCTTTGCGACCTTCCCAGGGGTGGGTGACAGGGCCACTGGGGGTCCAATATACTAGATGTCCGTGGAAATGTATTTGGGCTCCCAAATTTCGCTAGGGGAGTTTAGAAGGGCGGAGATCTCAATGTCATCGAGAATTAAGCCTTCTCAAGTCCTTAGGGTCGTATAAAAAGGGGCCCATGGGGACTCAAATATCATGATCACGCGGGATTGAATTGCAGGACACAGAATTGGTACGCGCTAGTGTTATAAAACAAACAAATCTAAATTTGGGCAGCCTGTCATCCTGTGACCCAACCAGGGGTGTTTGAACAGGGTGCTGGGCCCAAAATATGAGATTTGATTTTATTTGATATCAAAATGTAAAATTGATATAATTTCTCCACCGAGTATACTTCTTGGTCTTTTTGAGTCACTGACGAACCTGGATATGGCCCGACGAAAAATGTGTGTGCGTGGTGAGGTGAGTGTTTAGGTAAAATATTAAAAACATTATTCGTGTCCATTAGAACGTCGAAAAACGATAAAGAAATTTTCAAAACGTCATAAAAAAGTGACAGTTGACGGGAGATGAAAAAATGCTTCTTATCTGTCACCTACGATGTCTTGAGCGTCTGCCGCGTATGCGTACTCACTTCCATAGTGCACTCAATTCCCGGAAAAGGGACTCATAGGACGTTTGGACGATTTCCATCCTATTATCCCATAATTAGGATGTCATTCAACTAAACTCTTGTATAACATTATTTTTTGTTTAAAATCAAGAATACAACATATTTGTTTAAATTTATATAATACACAACGCATTTTTTTTAAGGTACATTCTATGTGTTGATCCCACCTTAAGTTATGGTCTATTATATTTCCAAAGTATTTTATTTTTCTTACAGGGGTAATGCTAAACGTATTTCCAACAATAAGGTTATAATCCGGAAGAGCGTTACTATAAGAACTAAATGGTATGTAATTTTCTTTTTTTTAAAGTTTAATGACAAGAGCCTATGATCAAACCACATCTTTATTTTTTCTAAGTCTTGTGTCTTATCTTTAGAGTATACCAGTTACTATCTTTACAAAATATTAGATGAATTGTAGACTTAGATCCCCAGCAAATCCTTTTCCGGGAGGTTCAAGAGTGTATAACTCTGATAAAGAATTGCAATTAAGAACCTTCAAGATTTCGTGTGATGTAATGGCCAAGTGCCCCAACCTTAAACATCGAGATAATGTCCTTGTTGATCTGGGCATGTCGTTGTATTGGCTGAGATTAAATGCCACTCGAATAAACCATTGATTAGCAGCCTGGTCCGCGCAATTATATGAATTTTATACAATGAAATCGAATCAAATCGAGTCCCAGGGGAATCTTGATAGTTTTACCTCCTCAGCACTCTCGTTGGTGGAGCTCTGGAGCCGCCTGCTTGCAAGCCAGGGCAACATAAAAATTACACTCTTACAAACCCTCATCATACCAACTTTGTATGAGAAAATGGAATTTTACGAGAATTTAAATTTGGGTCCCCTTGGAACCCCTATATATCTGGGTTCGTCAGAGACTCAAAAGGGCCAATGAGTATACTCGCTGGCGGAATTATATCAATTTTACATGTTGATATCAAATAAAATCAAATCTCATATTTTGGGCCCCGGCACCCCTTTCGGACACCCCTGGTTGGGTCACAGGATGACAGGCTGTCCAATATAGAGTTTGTAGTTTTATAACACTATCGCGTACCAATTCTGTGTCCTGAAATTCAATCCCGCGTAATCATGAAATTTGAGACCACATGGGCCCCTTTGTATACGGCTCTGATGGCTTTAAAAGGCTTAATTCTCGATGTAATTGAGATCTCTGCCCTTCTAAACCCCCCTGACGCAACTTGACAGCCCAAACACATTTCCACGGATATCTCATATTTTGGACCCCAGACGGCCCTGTCACACACCCCTGGGAAGGTCGCAAAGGCGACCTAACCCAAATAATGGATTCAGGGCACTTCAAACCCCTCGAGTGGAACATTTGCCCCGCTTGGGACTGCAGTTTTAGAAAGTATTTGGTTTGTTGAAAAAAGCCGAGAATTCCCCCCAATTGGGGTGAATTTGGGGCGGGAAAGAGTCCAAGCGGCATCTAGATTTTGGTGAACTTTGAATCTCATGTCTCAATGAACATTTTGCAGAAAAAAATAGCTCAATCGGACCTTTCCGACCACAGTTCGAAGTTTCTGCGTTTTTAGTTCTACTTTAACGCGACTATATAGTTTCAAGAGGTAAACATTTTATTTATATCTCATCCTTCAATGCTTATTTGTAGTTAAAATAAAAATTTTAGTACATCTGATCGGCCTAAAAAAAGTTTTCGTTTAGATTTAATCATGTTTCCATAATTTTTACTATTTTATTATTGCAAATAATACTGGGCGAATTTATATGGAAGACGTGTTTGTCGAATTTTAAGAGACTAACGGCCGGTTGCAATAACGATTGTTTAAATCTCTCTTTGGCTAAATGCACCTATGACTTTATTCACTCTCTAAATTATCTTCTACATGGTCAAAATTATTGAATACATATTTATTTATTGACCAGTAAGTAATTAGTCATTATAGGGATTAGTTACTTATGGATATATATAAAATATTTATTGGACCATTAACTAAATGCTCTTTGATGTCCGATTAAAAAAAAAAACAGTTCAATAAATATTGTGGACATGTGCCATCTAATAAAAAATTATAATTGAAGTTTTTTTATTAATATACAATAATATTTATACCTATATGCATTTTCTAACAATATTTTAAATATTTTTAATTTAATATCAAGGTAGGTAGCAAGGTAGCATAGATAATATATTATGCATATTATTTAAAAATATATAAACATTTTTAAAGTCTACCGTCTAGGTAGGTACCAAGGGCATAATAATATTGCAATTTCCAAATCCACTCTACCGTAAACGCACCATATTTGGAGGTTAACTTATGACCAATGATATATAGTTATATAGATTGATAATTTATATGTAAATAAGGCATCGAGATAGAATAAAGTAGAGACGACATAAACACTATTTTAAGATATAATAGGTAGACGCACTTCGAGTGACGGAAAAGTGTAATGAAAATGGCGATTTGAGTGGTATTTTGATTTCTTTAAAATTAATAATTTTATATTTTAAAACTGACGGAATGAAAATGATTTTATATCATTTAAATCATTTAAAAAAATGTCATTTATTCTCACCAAATCTGACTAGACAAGAAGCGAGTTTCACTGGGCAAAGTTTTCTCTACATCTAAGACATACAATGTTTTCATTCAATTTCGAGTACTCAGTCATTAAGTCATTAAGATTTTTATAGATTTAAATGTACATTTTATAGATAGTAATTAATGGTTTATATTGCTTTCCTTGTGGAGCGATCAGATAGGATGACTTCACCCTCGCATTTACCTACGGGGCTGGTAGAAGACCACTAAATGGCCACTTCAAAAAAATGAAGCATCTAGAGACACCTTGCGGAGACGTTAGCAACCTGCATGACGATCTGAGAAGATGGATGTCTGTATTCTGTAGACACCTCTCGGCGACAATTAGCAGGTTTTAATGAGTTAATTACCTGCATGACCTTGATTAGTTGAGAAGATGGGTGTTTGTAAACACCCCCTAGCGTCAACTAGCAGGTTTTTGACGGGCTGATAACCTGCAGGACTTTGATGAGCTATAAAGATGCTGCTGTTTCTAGACAACTTTCAGCGGCAACCAGCAGGTTTTGACAAGCTGATAGGCAGGTTCTATATACCCCTTGACGATGCACAATGGGCCTTATGAGGCCTTAGTGCTGTGGAAGTATCCATTTCCCCCGTCTTACAGATTCAGATACTTTATATTGTTATTTGAAATTAGTGTAAGATGTTATGAAATTAGAATGTCCATTTTGGCAAAAAATATCATATTGTCCTATTTATACAATGGCAACAATTTATGAACTGTATAGTTAATAAAACATATTTATTATAATAATGAGTATTTTTTGATGTCCTATGGCTAAGATATTCACAACATGTCTCAGTTTGTGATTTGATTTTTATTAATATGTGTTTTGTGTATGCTTTATTACTGTTTCCCTATTACAACATTGTTCAGATCTCTTAATATTATTTGACGATATGGAAACTAAACTTTACAACACAAAAAATATGTGTTTAAAACACCTTATATAATATCGTGTCTTGGGGTCATTCTTTTTTTTTTGTTTCTAAATATTCAAGTGTTGATATTTTATTTTAAAACAAGTTTGGGCCAGAATGATTTTATTCAGTGAACACTTGAAAAGGCTCTTTTCGTAGTCCTATTTAAATATGGGTGAGCAATCTCTATAGCGATACATATCATTGGTCACATTGCGGAAAATGCGCCATGTTGGATAATATTCAAAAAAGACAACTAATTATAATAGAGGAAAGAAAATTTAATATTTCAAGCAATTATTACGAGAATGATCTGCCTTAAAGAAAAGGATGTAAAAGTCTTTTTGTCCTGATATCAAATATATAAAGTTCTATGTAGTTATCTATAATTATAATGGGGAAAAATGACCTAAAGTGTGTCATAAGAATAATGGATTAGAGAAAATACATGTTCTCTCGTCAACACATTTCTCTTACGGTACACATTAAGTTATTTTTCTCGATTGCGTTTAAAGATAATATGCATATTTAAAATGAGGAAAACAAGATATTTTATGATAGCGCATAATATATAAGATGATTTATTTGAAGAAAACATCAAACTGTCACAATTTTAACCTAAAAATCCTTCAAGTTCATAAAAAACATAAATCATTTGAATTCCCCATATTTTGATATTTTTCAAATACACTCTCTAGGTGGGGTACAAAAATATACAGGAAACCCTGTATTCATATAAATTAATTTACCTTGCATGTTATATTCTTACTTGTATTCTATACTACGTTTTTAAATTAAGAGGAGCGATTTGAATTTAAGTTGGCAATTCTGTAGACTTCTGATTGGTCAGATTGCAGTCAGTTTCATACATTACTTTTAAGCTGATAATTGACATAATTGTTATTGTTGACAGTTCTGTTCTGACATTTTTTATTTTAAATTTTAGGTTTTGTTATTGCTTTGATATCTCATCATTATTACTTAGTTTTTTAATGTATTTCTTTAATAACAGTTCTATTCAAAACTTTAGTAAACAATTGTATTGAATTTCTACCATACCGAATACTATTTTATAGCAGTTCCTCGGGGAGTCCATAAAAACAAGGAAAACGAATGACATTATGCCATTCAAGCCTCTTAGAATAGTATATTATGCAACGATCATGTAATGATGGTTATTAATACACGAGCATTAACCGGGATACGAAACGAGCCAAAGGCGAGTTTCGTATGGTTTATGCGAGTGTTTTAATAACCATTACATGAGAGTTGCATACGCTATTTTTTCTACGCCCGATAAATAATCAAGACCTATAAATATTATATTTATATTGGTATTGAACACAATAACAGTAATTACTCGTATTTCTATAAAAAATTCTACAAAATTGTAATTAATGGTATTACTTCAGGTATTGGTATTTCCCTAGATTTTTGCGGTAAAATATTTTGTACTGTATTTTCTGCTTTCTCCGATATGTGTGGAGGAGTCTTCTATATCGCTAATATCAGACATTTTAATATTATAATTATCGAAGTTTAGCTACCTACGAAAATTTAATACGTTTTGACAACTAAAATAATTACATAGGAACCTAGGACAAACGTCAAACAGCATGCTTGATTGAAAAATTGTAGGTTTCTATTGATTAAAAATCTGTATCGTAATGAAAAATCTGTATCATAATGGGTATCATTATGAAACGGATTATGGGCATATAAGTGCATTATTATAATACGGGTGTAGAAAAAATAATAAATATGTACAAATAGGTACTAGATAATAATACAAAAACCAAAATTGTTGATATAATATCCAAAATTTATCTAGCCACTGGTAAGTTTTACTCATTACTTTCAATTTAAAAATAATATTAAATACTCAACATTTTTCTTACAGGTATTTCAAAGTCAACGAGTATTAAAATAATACCGCAATAATGGAACAATATCTAGTCCAAAAAGTATTTATGGAAGACGAGGACTTCTAAAATCATTTGATGAGAGGTTCTAAATGCTATTCGAAGATTAGTACATGATTTCTTTTTTAAAAATGAGTTATCTAGATTGAATAAAATTGTGCAAGAATTGAAACATTTAAATTTGTCACAAAGTCATCTTTATATACTTTCTTGAGTCAAATGTACTGTTTATTTATTATGTATATCTTTTTTAGATATTTGAAAAGAAATTGTCAAAGTATATTGATAGAACGCTATATTTGAAGATTTAAAATTCGTCAAACAATATAGAAAAGAAAACAGGCCAAGCTTTTACTTAGATGAAATTCATAATAAGGTATAAACCTACAAACCACGGGCCTGAAAAGCCTTACAAGAAACGGAAGATATCTTAATTTTTTACATGCTAATTCTGAAGAAGATTTTGTAGAAAATGCATTTTCCATGAACAGATGAAATCTGAAGTATTTTAGAATTAGTTTTCTACTTTTTTTTACAAAGTTTCCTGATGATGCAATGCTTATGATGGAAAATGCATTATATCATAGTCGAAAAGTTGAAAAAATTCCTTTGTCATCAAGAAAATCTGAAATGCAGGAGTGGTTAGAAACTAAAAATATTAAATTTATTTAAATACCTACACCTAATTCGGCAACATAAAAATGCACATAATTTGTATGTTGTTGATGAAGTGGCTAAAGAAACCAATAAAGTTGTGTAGTGGCTGCCCCATATCACTGCGAGTCAAATCCCATAGAATTGATGAAGGCACAAATAAATGAGGTGGCAGCTAAGAACACAACGAATCTTCTGATCTAGATTACATATTGAATACTTTGTTTTTTGTTTCTGTTTCAATGTAAATGTCAAGATGTACTTTGTCTTTCTACTTATTATGTTGTATAGGCACTTTGTTTTTTTTTTTTCAAACTTTATTATTAATAATTAAAATATAGCAAATTTACAAAATAAAGATACTACTATTCACGTTGTTTTTCTAATCCATATTTAAAAAAAAACTACAGAACTGTGCAGTGTAGTATACAAAAATTACAACTGCTCTTTTTTTTATTGTAAAATTTAAAGGGCGCTACCTCCGGTACCTTACACAAATTTAAAACGATTACTTTTTTAAGCCACTCTGTATTTAACTTTTAAATAAAAATTCTTATTTTGCAAGGTATAAGTGGTAAAAATAGATTTGAGCTGCCGTTTTTAAAATATCTGGATTTATAAAAAAACCTATGCCAAAAATTTTGAAAATACACCAATTATTAAAAAAATTATTTATGAAAAACTAAATTGAACATTTAACATTCTGATTTTCCAAAATCATCCTTTTTTGAACTGAAATAAGTTGGGTTAAATCGTTATATTTAATCCTCAGGAATATGTGGTAGCATTTTTTACAACTTTATTACTGATTTTTTTTTAAACTAAAAATTGATGAATTTCTAATCAAAATGATTAAAATGTAACTAAATATTCAAGTAAATTTTATTTATTTGAAAATAAACCATTTACAAAATCGTTAATTAACATTTAAAACTACAAAATATTTTGGATATATTTAAAAGTGCTATCCCCATCTGAATATGTCCATAATTTGTGGTGTTTGTTCCGTATATTTTCATTACTAATATTTTTGCAAGTTTTTGTGGCCTCCAAAACTATCATTATTTGACCTAAAAAAATACCTTGTTTTATTATTTTAAATAAATAGCTTGGAACTTAAATAGTCAAAAGCATAAAGTGTTATCACTGTAATATTTGTTTCGGCACTCTTTTTTAAACATTAAATTGCTATATGTAAAAGGACTTTCCATACAAGCATCAAAAATCTTCTCTAGATATAACGTAACAATTGCTCGTAAACGAAACATTAACCTCTATCAGTGTGTAAAAGATTTGTCAAACATTTATTTTAATTTAATCAACTAGTTGTAAGCTATTTAACCGCCACTGGTACCTACACACTATCACAAATAAAAAGATGGGTTTCGCCCATGATCTTTTTAAAGCGTTTGTTATGTCCCTAATGTTTTTTAAATTTTAAAAAGCAGTGACTGCACCAGAAAAAAGGATTTTATTCCGAAACATATGTAGTGCTGAATTAATAAAAATATAATCTACCGATCATATATACTAAAGATATTTTATTTGTTCATAAAAAAATCTGATGTGTCCAACACATGACTTTCCTATCTAGTTTTTATAGGCTTTTTCCGGTTATTTTGTACAACCTATTGCAGCATCTCTATAAATGTTTAGAGGATAAACTAAATATATACATTGTCCACATACATCTACCTCGAAACATTTTTCTATAGATATTCATTGAAAACGAAAATACTGAAAAATTTAAATTTAGCACTTTTCCATTACGGTCCATTTTAAAAAAAATCATGTATAAACAAAAATTATAGAGATCGATATCGCAAACAACTTTTAGTTCAATAATTTTCATAAAAATCAGAATTTTGCACATTTTGTCAAATTTCTCGGATACGGACCATTTCAGGAAATTTTAACATAGAACAAAAAATATAGATAATAATAGAAGTAACTTTTATTTAAACAATTTTATTCTCTAAACATAAATAACAGATATATTCCATAAAATATAAAAACGGCCTCCCATAAAGTACCCCCTAGATGTTCCGACATTGTCCAAAATCTAATCATTTCACTTCAGGCCGAAATAAACCTTAAGTTTAAAATTTAATGTTTTTTTCTTTATCCGTTTTTGAGTTTTCTTCAAAATTCTAAATTTACACATTTTCTCAAATATCTCGAATACGGTCCATTTAAGAGAAATTATGTGTGAAATAAAAATTATAGAGAATTATATTACAAACAACTTTTATTTGAACAATTTTTATAAAAAAATATTTTTTTTACATTTTGTCAAATTTCTCGAATACGGACCATTTTAGGAAAATTTTGTATAGAACAAAAATTATAGATAATTATATTAGAAGTAACTTTTATAACTTTATAACTATATGAAAATTTTCGATTTTGTAAAAAAATAAACGTACTTTACTCTTGAGCAAAATTCATATTTTTTGACAAACCTCGTATACGGCTTGAAAAATTTGATATCTGATGACTGTATTTTAAGTTTTGTGTTATGCACGACTTTTTATCAGGAATAACTTTTTTTCCTAAAATCAATAATAAAAATGTTTTCCATATGGTTCCAACTTAAGCAGACACACTGTAGATGTTTCTCTAATCAAAAATGAAGGACTTCTTATTGTTTATCTCTCTGAAAACAAACCTACCCTTAAACCCGTTACTGTCAACAATTTTGTTTTGAGAAATTATAAAGAAAATGCACCAGAATATTACATTAATCATATACGGAATAAATCACGTTTATTTTGCGTTCATTTAAAATCAAAATGGTCCAAAGTTGACATCAATAAATCAGCTTTTTTAAGTAAATTAAAATAATGGCTCCAAGGCTATACTATCTTTGAGAAAACTAGAGAGGCACGTACAATTATAAATAACAATAACGATCAGCACCAGTGGGTCGCCCAAAATGGCCATTTTCCGACAGAAGTCTAAAGTCACAATAACGATATGCATTGAAATTGTCGAGGGAGAATGAACACGATTCCAGTTTAATTGTAAGTGCCGCCGAAGCTGCTTCAACAGCCAGTGGAAATAAAGACATATTTTGTACCAAGGCCAAGTGTCAAATTAAATACACCCCTCAAGAAGCGTTATCATTTCTACCCGGCCACAGATTTACTAAGCAGCAGTATATAGCTATCTGACTAAACAGTAAAAATAGAAATTCTGATATATACTCGTCCTACCAAAAAGTTTTAGAAGCTAAATTAGAATGCCGACCAGATAATATCGAAATTACTGAAAATTTAGCAAAAGTACCGCTTCACGATCTTTAGCTCTGGACATTCTGAATATAAACAAAAGTTCTTGAATGAAGTTGAAGGTTGACAAGATTCCAGTGTTTTTGCAACTACGATTATACTACTAAGACTGACTACGAGTAATGGTGTTATTTTGAATAACTTTACTCCTCAGTCGTTAAGATTTTGTAGACCAGTAGAACTTTAATATGCGAAAGGAACCAAAGAACATATTATGAATGAAAAAAATAGCTTAGAGAAGAAAATTTAAAATAATAAACCATTTGAATTCACAGTAAATGGATATCAAGTAATAGTTGATTTTAATCTCTGCCTTACATTAATAGACCGTAAAGTTTTAAGAACCCTAACTGGAACAAAATCGAGTCTGGCATGTCCAATGTACGGGGCTACTGCTGCTAAATTTTTAACTATCACCGACTTCATGTTTGATATATTTAAACCTAAATAAAGTGCGCTTCAGTACGGTATTAGTCCACTTCATTGCTGGATTCGTTTTTTTGAATGTGTAATCCACATTTCCTATAGATTAAACTTAAAAATGTGGCAAGTTCAGGGCGTGACAAATAAAGCTGCATTTTCCAAGCAGAAAAAAATGTACAAATGGTGTTTTGGGAAAAGCTAAGATTACATGTCGGTAAACCAAAATCTAATGGCTTTGGGTCTACTAATGACGGAAATACCGCAAGAAAAGCATTTTTAAATTATGATTTGTTTTCAGATACTACTTGGGTTTTCTCTAATTTTATTAAACGCTTTTGGATAATACTGATCTTAATGACATGTCAACTTCCATTAAATTTAAATAAATTTAAAATTTACTGCTTCGAAACCGGTCATATTTGCATTGAACTCTATCCATGGTTGTCGATGCTCGCATCTATTCATAAAGTTCATATACACAATAAACAAATAATGGAAAAATGCATTTTACCAGTTGAGTATTTGGAAGAAGAGGCATCAGAATCAAGAAACAAAATTTATAAAGAAGACCGAGAATATCATTCCCGAAAAAACAGCAGAGTTATTAACTTTTTCAAAGAGCATTAGATACATTAGATTCTCTAATATCATCTTTGTCACTTTAGTCGCGAAGGATAAAACTTAAAATTGAAAAATTACCGGAAGAAGTTCTTAACTTACTGGAATCATATGCCCAACTTGAAAATCTAAATGTAACAACAAATAATTCACAATCAAATGCTTGGGATTTAGAAATATTTCTGGATTCCGAATTAGATAGTTTAGAGTTATACAGCGAATTACAAAATATTCTTTGTACATTTAAGTGCTAATAAAAGTTTCTGCATTTATCTTTTTTATATCTCATAATTTATTATTACATTATTCAGTGACGTTTACTTGTTATAACATTTTTAAATTTGAAAAAAAAGTTATCACCCAGATAACTCTTGTCATCCGCAATTAGTCTTGACATACTACATAGAACTTTTAAAGTATCATCATCAAAAATGATATAAATTTGTTGTCCGCTTCTTTAAAACGTTTAAATTTTGTTCAGATAGTGTTTAAAAACCAAATTATATTAAAACAAATAAGTTAATTTAGCTTCGGAATATAAAATAAATTTGGGCAAAATAGTGGGCTTCTGCATCATTGTGCAGTGTCAAAAAATTTTTTGACAAAGGCTGTATAATTCAGTGATATAAATTTGGAATACAGGTAGGGATAAAAAAAAATGGTTACATCCATTGGTGTCAACACTAAGTTTTGATTTTCTTATCTAACACCATATATTTCATATATTTTTCAGATTCCTTGAATAATAATTATTAGTACGTTTTGGTGAAAACAATTATGTTTTGAATCCAGCAGAGTACCAGGAAAAGTTAATTACAATTATTAAAGGAAGCCGCTTTTTGTGAATATACCTTACTGGTAGTTACCAGAAAAATGTTAAAATGCCAGTGTTATGTATCACAGCTCTATATTTCTATTTAGTTTACTGATGACTCCTAATAGGGTATACAAAGTTAAAGATTACCTTTTCAAAATTTAGTTATGCTTTCCTGTAGCTCTGCTGAGTTCAAAAATTTTTTTTGTCATCAATACGTACTAGTGTCAATAACAGATAAGCGGTAACAACGTTACAGATATCATCAAAGAATACGAAACCTTTTCATGCCTCTGTGGCAATTTGTATTGTTATGTGAGCCATTTCATTATTCAGTCATGCTCTAACCCTCCAAGTCCCTCTCTGTCTTATTTGGCCTTTGACGCTCAACTTGTCCAATTATTATACATAATTAAACCCCTTAAGACCAAACCTATGTGACGACTATGGCGGAGGTACTTTCTCGAACATTCCAGAGTCAACGGAAAACTATTTCTAGTCTATTCCAAATATAACGCGATAGTGTTTCTAATTTTTGGCGAGAACGTTATGGAACCTTCACCATAATTTTAAATTGGTATATAAATATTGGTGGAGAATAATGCTGTATCAGTTATTATATGGACAGTGAAGATAAATAGCGAACAGTTTAAAGACATTCGAAATATATATAAATTATAATAATAGTGTTATAAAATAAATAAGTGTTTAAATAAATTATTCATAAATAAACTGTTCTTTAAAATAAATAAACATCACAGTATTATCAAAAATATTCCAGAAAATAATATTGGCAAATATGACTTCGTTTTCAACTGGAAAAAGTATTTACAATAATTATAGCATACATCTTCTATGAGGATAATTTGAAAATTATTTTCCTTCCTTTTATTATATTAGAAATCAAAGCGAACAATTCCGTTGTGGTACTTTACAAAATACTGTAAACATAAACCGAAAGAGTTGGTTGTAGTGCAATCCAACCACATTGACCTGCGAAATTAATATTGTAACTTTGAACAAACGGCCGAGGTCATTTCAAAAAGGAATTTAATCAAGCTGGTTTTGTTGGCATTTTTCAGTTGGTTGTAGAATAAATATAACGATTAGGCTTCGTGTTTTATTACAGAATAACAGCAAGGTAAAATACATAATACCTTTATTTTAGGGATCGATTATAAATGTGTGTTAATTTTTAATGAAATTTGTAATTAAATCTTATGTGTCACTATTATTAAAAGCATAAAAGTTGTATAACCTCAAAGTTTATTAGGAACATATTAAAAGATTTGTAGATGACGCTGCATAAAGAGTAAATCAGACAGTATAGAAGGATTAATGTTTATTAAATTATTAAACCATTAAAAACTGGCATCGAAACTAACAAAAGAGTTTATCGAGAATACGTGATAAAGGATATTTTCAATAAAACTGGCAGCGCCCAAATATTTCAGTTGCGACGATATTAGTAAATCAGATTAAAAGTGATTATTTTGACATTAAACTCCCAAAAAGACTTAAAACTCATCTAAATAAGTAAGATATTTCCAATCACATATACGCGATTTTTCTTTAATGTTTTTAAATACAAAAATTTCTTCTGCATTTGCGTTTGTTTCCTCAACAAGTGTTTATAATAACATTTTTATTATTGGCACTACCTATCGGAACATCGTTTACTATCACGTCGTCATTCATTTCTTCGTAATCACTCCAATACCCCCATCAGAGCCACCTGCATCAGAATCAAACTCATCAAAGTCACTATTCTCCAATATTTGTAATATTTCACTTTCTGTATAGTATTTTCTATGATTAAGTCTTTGTTTTTTAGCATTATCATCCGCCATTTAAAATAACTTATAACTACCAACTGCAAAAGAAAACAACGGAGAAGCCTGCAAATTCTTGTAAAATAATACTTTTCGTCTGTGCCCAACCCACACACCAAACGGCTTATTGCTAACTGCATAATAATAGTTAATCGTGGCTCTGTAAAGAGTCAGTGGCATTAGCTTATAAGCAGCTTTGGATCTTATGAGAGTCAGTGGCACTAAACGAGTTTTAAAAGAGCGTTTGACAACACGTCTTACGATTCTATAAAAAAAGAGTACTCTTATAAAGAGGTGTAGATAGCACCAGATTCAGATGGATGACTCTACGAGAACTGAAGAGACGCAGATAGGGCATGACATCATCTCCATCTGCACAACCAGAGGATGTTCAATTCCCACTAAAGTAGATCCTATCCATAGTCGAACTTCTGTACAGATTGGAAGACCTCGGCATACCCTGTCAAGGTTATGCCGATGACATGGTTGTACATGCTAGAGGCAAATTTGGAAAAATCTTGTGTGATATAGTCCAAAGGGGACTAGAATATACCAATAGGTTGGGTAGCGAGGTAGGAAGTAGGACAGTATAAACATCACTAAAACCATACTAGTAGCCTTTTTAAGAAAAAGAAAACTCAATCTCAAAACTGTAAAATTATACGGGATAGATGTAACAAGGAAAAAGATTTCTGGTCCTAACCATAAACAACAAATTTCTCTGGAACATACATGAGAGGCTAGGTAAGATAATAAATAAGGCCACAAAATCCCTATTGGTATGTAGAAACATTGCGGGTAAAACATGGGGCTGTAACCAGAACAAACTAAGATGGATGTATACATCAATAGTGAAACCAATCATCACCTACAGGGCTGTAGCATGGAGTAACAGAACTAGTTAAGAAACTACGAGAGCTAATATTATCTTAAGTACAAAGACTAGCCTGTGTATGCATCACCAGTTCAATGAGAACCTGTCCTACGGCCGCAATGGAAGTGGAAAAAAGAACAAGATATAGAATGATTAGGAACAGAGTTTTGAGATGAAAGTCTATTAGCTTTAGGACCAAATATAATTGGGACTTTCTCGAAATGAGAAACAAGTACAATTTTGTAAAAAAATTGTAAATCACAGAGCTGGCTGCAAGAAAGAATAAAGTTTATCATGCTTGTAACCGAAAAATATGCTAGTCAGTGGTAGATGGATGGTTCCAAAACCAGAGAAAGTGATAAAATAGGAGTGTATGGGATAGAACTAGGCACTTTGAAAGTTTAGTGTAATACCCAAGCATATTTCAGGCGAAAACTCACGTCACGAAGAAATGTATCAAATTCAACATCTAGAAAGACTACTACTATCTCTGATAAGAGATTATCAACATGTCCGATAGACAAGCAGCCATTAGAGCGCTAAGCTATCACGTAATCAGCTCAAATTGGTCTGGAAATGCCTTCAAAAACTCAATGAGCTAGGCGAGAAAAATGCAGGTACTTTGTCTGGAGTCCTAGGTCATAACGGGGTAAAACGTAACGAGATTGCAGATAGTCTTGTAGAATTCTCTCTTGTGGATGGGGTTCTTGGAGGAGAAACCAATTATTTAAACACTTACTTTCTTCACAAATTAATTAACTATATTTAAAATGAACTTTTTAAATAAACGTAAAATCAAACAAATTAGATTTGGTGACCGACCTAATTTCGGTTCGCTATCGCTAATCAATGTCTCATTGTCCACCTTTTCCGTACACTCCCGGTACGAACTCCAAAACAACAAGTCGGTACAGACGGGTTAACAAATTTATGTAGGAGAGGCTGATTACAGTCTCAAGAGGAAAGGAACACCTTTTGCTCTGAGGTAAATATAATATTAGGAAAGATTAAAAAGGAATTGAGCAGTAAAATAATCAATAATTGAAACAATCGCTTAAGGCTAAGACAGGCTTCTGGGTGAATATAATTAAGAAAACATCGGAAGCCTGGATTTGCTGCAAGAACAGGCTACGCATTATAACAGGAATAATTACCATACATTGCCAGTAGTAGAAGACACTGACTACAGATTCTGTTAGAAGAAGGAAAAAGCCTTTATTTGCATTCTGACTGAATGTAAAGTACTTTTTATTTCAAGGGCACTATACTTAAAAGCATATGAAATAGAAGAGAGCGATTTATCTTAGTAGAATTTAGTAGAATTTACACTTCATTGAGAGAATAGGATAGAAAGGGTCGTTATAGGCATCGAGACTATTTTATCGAAGCATTAGCGACAGAAGAGGACACACTAAATCTTTTAGGTCTACCTTGTACCCAATATAACGTAACATAGGCTTTTATGAAGATAATAATAAATACAAACCTTGTAACATTTTTGCTATATCAATAACTAAAACCATAACCAAAAAATGAAAATCCGAGATTTTTATTTTTCCCAAACAAATATATTACCCCTTCAATAGGTGTTATCCTGCATTATTCTCCAACATATATTTTTCAGATTAGTAAAAAGAAACAGAAAGTGTGTCAATAACTATTTCTACCATTTCAATAACTGTAGTTTCTTTGTACAGTTCTAAAACAAACCAAGGTTTAAGATGCGGTATATAATACAGATCCTTAAACCTAAACATATAATAGTGCTACGGAGATTCTCATAGCAATAACAGAAATTACCAGAAACAGTATCATTCTTTTTTTACGGATATGAGACAAAAATACTAATCACCTTGTAGAGACCACGAATTTACTTATTTAAGTTTAGTACTAGAAAGACACTAAGCCTTGGCCGAGGTATTCATCAACAATGTGGTTACCCTAAGATGAACCAAAGGCAACCTTATTTTAAAAGGTACCCGTCTTGCTGATTCACTAAACAAGAAGGCAGCCAACCAAACACATTTCAATTCAAGGAATAGTGGAATGAATCAAGAAGATGCAGAGTTGCCAGGGAGATTTTAAGATAGACTGACAACACTACAGCAAACACATATTTTACTAATAATAAACTGAATTTGCGTTCATAACCAAGTACTAAAGCCTACATACTACACATCTTGCATGTTTTATGAACAATAAAGTATAACTATAATCTATGATTGCCCTACACTCTCATCTATTTGGAGATTTATGCTTAGCAAGTGATGGCTAATACCGACCAATATAAGAAAGACACCTCTCGGCGACGTTCTCAACTACATTGAATCTGCAAACTGACTGATGAGCTTAAAGAGGCCTACCAATAATAAGATGACACACAATAATATCGATACCTGCCCATTAGTGCAACTTAATGGATAAGACAATGGTTTAATAAATAGTTATAAAATAAGTCAATTTATTAACATAAAAACCTTTAGTAATTTGTTTAGTACATAATGTTGAGGTCACATTTTGGTAAGTATTTTAAAATTACTAAATTACTAGCAATAATTAAATAAACATAAACTCAGTCCTTTTGGTTTAAAACTAACTATGCAATCCTCATCAACAGATGAAAGTAATTTATTAATGTCAACGAACATGCCGCAATCATCAACTTCCAGAATTATTTATCCATGCAATTACTCACAAGTTATTATTTGCAAAACCCCGACTAATACTTTAAACTTTTCCAACAAGTTCTGATGAAAGCGCTGGCATAAAGCCAGTCGAAATTTATGTGCACATGAATAGGAATATATTGAATTTGTATCATCCATCATTTTGGAGTCAAAATAAAGTGTTGTGGTTGTTTTTAAATGAAATCAGTTACGCTGTGCAATTTTATATATTAAACGAAAATTGTTAATATACGAGTATGCCGCGCATTTTTTTTATTAAATGGGTTTGGTCCGATATTAATCGAAATATTGATTACGTGGTTAGATTTTAACCACTCTGCTTTAAAGTCCTAAAAAACTAGTTAAATTATGTTCTCTATATTTATTTCAATCTGACTGAATTTTAAATTAG
Organism: Psylliodes chrysocephalus; assembly: GCA_927349885.1. Lineage (NCBI taxonomy): Eukaryota > Metazoa > Arthropoda > Insecta > Coleoptera > Chrysomelidae > Psylliodes > Psylliodes chrysocephalus. The sequence continues at coordinate 69,773,061 of OV651814.1, forward strand.
GGACCATATAATTTAGGCATGGAGTTAACCTCTATCAATTTATGGCAAAACCCAATATATTATCAATATATATTACTATTTTCTAAAACAGTAAAATAAAATGTTGTTTCTAAATGTATTCTATGTATAAATTAGATCAGTAAGATTTAAAATCGTGTTCTCTGTAATATCACGAACAATAATGAACTCAAACCAAGTAGGGGGAGATGTTGTACCTTGGACCATAATAATTTGAATAAACCTTTTTGGCTAGTGATGATTTTTTTGAACGATGTTAGAAATTTACGTTATTGTTTAACTTATCTACTTTTAGTATTTACGACTTTGTTGCCCAAATTAATTCGTCTATAGTTGTAAAAAAATGTAAGAGAAAAAGTGTAATTTGGTCCAAGGTACAATAACGAATTGTACCTTGAACCATGCTTGACTGTACCTTGGACCAGTAAGAAAAATAATTGTATAATTAAGTACTTCAGTTTTTCTTATTTGTTTTTTATTAAATATAACTTTTTATAGCAATTGAAATACAACTAAACGTATTCTGAATACTGAAAACTCAAATAAAATAATTATAATAATAATAATGCTGGTTGTTAAATAATATTGAACTGTGTAAAATCTACAAAAAACTCTAATTGTTCCTCTTGTCGTTTTGAGGAACCAACTGTCATTGGTGGAGGAATTTGCAATATAACATCACTGGTGTCAACGAAAGAGACATCTTCATTACTAGGAATATATACGCTTGATGTTGGTGCCCCAGATAATTTTTTGTAGAAGTGGATATCGTAACCATTATCAAGAACATTAGTTACTATAGCCACAAAATGTTTTTTAATTTTTTTTTGTTGCCAGTTGTACTAAAACGTAAACGCTATCTTTAGTAGGACCTTCAGGAACTTCATTTTCTTCTTCTGTTATCATTTCGAAGTAACTCTCTTGGTCCTCGTCTGATGAACTATCACATAGTTTAACTTCACTATCGCTGTCACTGGTATATTCTATATCTTTTTGTTTACTTTCTTGGACTTTTTTGGCTCATTATCGTTAAAGACATTTTTCTTAACTGTTTTTGCTTTTTTTCTGGCTTTTAAATTTTTCTTCAATTGCTTTGTAATAATTTTCAATTTCTGTTTTTTCGGGTGTATCGGTTAAGACCATAGTTTTTCCATTTCTTCTTTGAACAGAAGTTTTTCTGGGAGGTGCTTTTGGAAAGGGTCTTACTATTTCAGGTGAAATAAATGCATGATGTTTTTCTTGTTGGCTTCTGGATGGTCCAGTCATAATATTAGCATTTATTTCAGTCAGAGTTTGCTCATTAATGATGGTATTTTGATTTGATTCTTTCTCTTCTTCTAGTGGCCGATCGGTTACAAAAGAAGATAAGAAATCATCATCAACAAATATGCCATCATTGAAAGGTCGAATTCCTGTTTTCTCAAACCACTTTTGAATATTGGACATTGTAAACACCTTAAGATAAGCAACTCCAATTATTTCTGAGATATCGTAAATGCTGATCGGTTTTTCCGGATTATTTGTCATCCACTGATTCGAAGCCTGGCTGTAAAATGTTCTGTAGGGCCCAAAGATAGTTCGGTCGAGTGGCTGTAATTTATGGGAAGTATGAGGTGGTATAGTCAAAAGTACTACACCATTATCCTTTGCTACGTTTAGCACTGGAACCGAAATATGTGACTCATGGTTATCATAAATTAAAAGAACCGGATAATCTTTAGTCGGTTTAACATATTTTATGAAATGTTTCAAATAATCTAGAAACAGATTTTCATTTATCTACCCTGAAGGATTTGCAGCAATCAACCATGCCATAATTATGATAAACCATATTCAACCCATTTAAATGTTGCAAATTATCAAATATCTATTTCAGAAATATTTGAACATCTGAGCTGTTTAGATATGAGTAAGGGATCAGGTCCTGATGGCTTGCCACCTTCCTTATTGAAAACTTGTTGTTATGTTATATCCCGTCCACTGCATATTATCTTTAATGTTTCACTTCATAATGGAATGTTTCCTAATTACTGGAAATTAAGTTTTACTGTACCGATTTACAAATCAAGCGACAAATCAAATGTAACTAATTACAGGCCAATATGCATTCAAAGTGTGATTCCTAAACTCTTTAATAGTATTATTACAAAGTATTTATCGAAACTGCTTGATCCTTTCATCATAGATCAGCAGTTTGGTTTCCGCTCCAAAAAGTCCACTGAACTTAACTTGTTGTCTTATGTTGATTACTTATCGAATGCCTTGGATTCTAATGATCAAGTTCATGCTATATACACTGATTTTTCAAAGGCATTCGACAGAGTTAACCACAATTGCTTGATTGGAAAGCTTAGTAACATTGGCATTGGTGGTAATCTTCTGAAATGAATCGAATGCTTTATAACAAACCCCATTCAAATTGTTCGTGTTTCTGGCTTCTTATCCTCTGGCTTTACCACTACATCTGGTGTCCCGCAAGGTTCACATTTGGGACCTCTACTTTTTAATATATATAACAATGACATCCAAAATTGTTTTAAGAATTCTCAGTTCCTTTGCTTTGCTGATGATTTAAAATTATTCATGCGTGTAAATTCCTTACATGATTGTATTTGCCTTCAAAAAGACTTGGATAACTTGGTCCAATGCTGTAGTACTAATGGAATGGAATTAAATACAAGTAAATGTCATGCAATCAATTTCAACAGAAAACATAGTCCTATTGAATATATCTATAAAATCAATGACATAACACTGGATACTATTACAGAGGTAAAAGATTTGGGTGTGATATTAGACTCCACCCTTTCTTTTCAAACTCATATAACGGCTTCAGTTAATAAAGCATTAAGAATGTTGGGTTTCCTTAGAAGAACTACTTCTGATTTTCATAATGTGATGTGTTTAAAGATTCTTTATTGTGCCTTAGTTAGACCTTATATTGAATATGCTTCTTCTGTATGGAATCCTTTTTATGTATATCTAATCCATAATATAGAACAGGTTCAAAGAAATTTTTTACGCATTGTTGCATTTAAATCGGGTATTGTCCCGGTCAACTTCAGATACAATTATGACGAATTACACACACTTTGTCATCTTGAGACCCTTCTGAGCAGAAGAAACCAAAGGGATCTTAAAATATTGTTTAACATTATTAACTCATCTGCCGATTGTCCATACTTGTTATCCCAAATTGGATTTTCTGTACCCTCTAGAGTAACTAGGAATATTAATACATTCTCTCAACCTTTTCATAGAACAAATTATGGTTCTCACTCTTTTATTCCTAGAGTAACAAGATCTGCTAACAGACTAAATGTAGAATGGATTACTTCTCCATCAGATTTTTCTAACCATTTATGTATATGTTAGGAGTAATTTTTAATTGTTTTTAATATTTATGTATTTAAATTAATTTATTATTATTATTTAGGATTTTATTACTATTTAATGTATGTAATATGAATTATCTGTAATTGTATTGTTTTAATGGGCTCTGACCCGTAAATAAATAAATAAATAAATATTGCTTCAGTGGTGCACGTTTTAGCATATGTTCTTTGAAGTGCACCCTTGGAAAAATCAGCATTGGTGGAATGTGATTTCCAACTGCATTAACACATGCTACCGTTGTAACATTTATACCTCGTTCCCCTGATGTAACACTTCCTATTTGTTTTTCACCTTTTTTTGCCAAAACTTTATGTGGATTATGAACCGTTGAATTAGACGTCTCATCAATATTGTATATTTAACTCGGCTCCAATTTATACCGGTCATAACAACTTTTTAAATTTGCAAAGAAATCTGACACATTTTTTCTGTTAAAGGACGTTGCTCTCGATAGACTGGTAGCTTCTGGTTTTCGTAAAGTCACAACTGGATGTCTATAAAGAAAACCACGTATCCACTCCTTTCCAGCAATTTTTCTTTCAGTCCACGAAGTATGCATTTCTTTCTTGTTAACTTCAGCATACTCGTAAGCTAATTTTCGAAGTTCCTTTTTTGGTAGTCCGTAGTGCAACTTAGCTGCAGTTAATAAGTAGTCAACTAAAGCATTTTCTTCTGTTTCACAAAAAATTTTTCTAACTGTAATATTTGATTTGTATTTAAATGCATTATCTCCTGAAGATTTGTGGATTGATCAATGTTGTAACAGTATTGTTTTTGAAATGTTATTATTTTGTGCTGCCTTACAAATTGAAAAATTGCGTAGCAGAACATCCTCAATAGCTGTTTTTAAATTATGTTCATCAACAGCCTGACGCTTCTTTCCTATTTTACTTCATGGCATACCTAAAAACAATTTATCATAGTACTTTGTCATACACACGAGAATGCATGTACCTTGGACCGGTCCAAGGTACAAACATTTCCTTGGTCCGAGGTACACGATGGGGCACTTTTCAAATTCTATTAATCTAGCTTTTTTAGGTTTTTATCTTAAAAAAACAGTTTACAAGATTAATAACTAGTATATTACCTGGTTTTTATAGCGCGGCTTAAACTTCACAAATAACTTTGTAATAACTGACTAAAATAATTTACTATAACACACCAAAATATCTAAAATGTTTATAAGCGTCAAACAGTTACAGGTACTTCGGATAAAATTGAACGTAACGACATCTAGTTCAAGCGTGGCCAACTACATTCAATGTTGACGTGTAGAATTCTGTATTTAGATTAAATATTGCAACTGGTCCAAGGTACATTTGGTCCAAGGTACAACATCTTCCCCTATCCCATAACTCATTTTAATTTGAGAATTTTGCCAAAATTCGGCAATAAATTATTTATAATCTTATTATTATATTAGACCGAGTTATGGCCAAAAAGAACTAAGAATTATATAAAGAAAAATTATGCGAAAAATATTAGGAAAAACTAATTATAATGAAGAAAAATATGGAATTAGAACAAATAAGGAAATTGAACAAAGGCTAACAGAAGACATAATAATAAAAAAAATCAAGCAATCCAAGTTAGATAGTTAGGACATGTTGGAGAGAAGAAAATTGATTAATTGTTAATTTAGTGTTACAAAAGAACTCAGGTGAGATAAGAAGACTTGAAAGACCAAGATCAGGATTTCTGAGTGAATCTGACGACTTTCCGGTTATAGTTATTTGTGACTTAGTATCAACAGAATTGTGTTAATTGTAGGGCCCATTAAATTACATACACTAATTTTAATTTTCGTTGGACATTCTCTATATAACAAAATTATCGTGTAATTTAAATTTGAAATGTCACAGTTTGTAATTTGTATTTATTTTTTATTGATCACGTCATTTTATCTTTTTGAATATTGACTTTTGAAAAAGAATTGTCATTAAAGAACGAATTTTTGTCTTCGTCTTGGTTGTGGCAAAGGACTCGTGACAACATTAATCAAGATAATATTTTATGAAAATATTTTTTTTTTATAAGTGGGGTAGCTAATACATGGATATCATCGTATTTAAAATATCGCTTTTAGTATGTATCGAATCATAAATCAAACAAATTTAAATTAAACAATATGCTCTCATTTATCCACGGTATAATTTTAAAACATAATCTATACCAGTGATACCTATTCATGAATTCATTAATCCTAAAAAATATATTGCTTTTGCAGATGATATTGCGTTGCTATTTTTTAAAACAAACATAAGTAAAGTGATGATTTAAGTCGGATTGTTCAACAGTAAAAATAAGAACAGGTTACATTAAACTTAAACCATTTTTAGCACAGGATTTTGACCTTTTAGCAAACAAAGATATAACAGATTACTTAAAGAGCTTTTCTCGAAACTTTTCCAGTTTTCCATATCAATTTTCGTAGAGAAAGTTTAGAAACAACTGCAATTAAGGACGATGGAAGAAAGAGATTACTACAATCACTAAAAGTTAATCTCAATCTAGACATGTTGTGTGTCGAGCATTTTCCCACACACACCTTTTATATTCCCAAAGTGGTTGTGGTCCGACAGTTTTCTACTCGTACTTTTTCCAAGACGTTTTTCTCCGATACGGTTACAGAAGGAAATTACGCCGATAAATACATACGGCTGAGAATTTCACTTCCAGAAAAAAGACGCTTTGAAACGAGTTAAGGTGAATTAAGGACTTTTTTGGGAGATTGTGTTGTGAGAAGGGTCTGTTTTTTATTAAATTTTATGTCTAGCAATTTAAAGCATCATATTGAAAAAATTTAAGAATACGTTTTTAATTCAAATGTTTTTAATCTGTTTAAAACAATGACGAAAAACTATACTTATTCATTAATTAATAATATAATTAGTCTTTTTTTATTACAATCATGTAATCATTTGTATTTTTATTTGAAGATATAAAGAATTTCATAAAAATTCTAAAAAGTTTTTTTTAATGTTTTAAGGTAGTTCACTCGTAAAACGGCCTTTCTTAAGAATTCTGAAATATGAGGTTATTGAAAGTGTCTTTTATGTACCTAAAAAAAATAAAAATTTTTGACCGTCTATAAAACGAGATATTAACAATCAAAATGTGCATAATTAACACTCTTGAAGCCCTGTCATGTACACAATAATTGCATTTTTTTCAAGATATCTCGAAAACGGTTCTTACCATATTTTTTAAAAACTAATGTAATGTAAATCAAGCAGTTATAAAATTTTCTAAAAAAACGCTAATTTTTTTTACCGTTTTGATAATGAAATATAGATTTTTAAAATAAAAATGTTCTTAAAGCAGTCGACGCATAGTGGCGTATTGTGATTACAACTTGACAACGTTGTAATCGATACACTCAACGCCCGTTAATTCAAATGTCTGTTAGATCAGTGCTTCCCAATCTTTTTATTGCCGCAGACAGGTCCAGTTTATCACTTCTGGGAAGGGACGTTGTTTATACTTTAGGTTGATATGATTTAACAATTTAAATTTAATTGTATTTCAACATGTCTTCAAAATTAAATAAATATGCAAAAGATGAATATAAAGTAATTTAAAATTTTAACTGTAGTATTGATGATATCGTAGGAACGCACGTTCATGACAGCAAGAAATTTATTTAAAGCAGTTTGACCAAACCCTGAGTGGACACTGGACAGCACCTATAAATAAAATTATATAAATTATAATAAAAAAATTATAAACAAAACAAATACTTATGTATTTTTTTTAAATTTACCTAGAACTGTTTTAGTGTTGACATCTGGATGCTTAACTTCACTTTTTGTTGCATAAACTTTGTCCGTAGGTACTATAGTTTCGATATTACATTCATTACATTTAACATTTAAAATTGAATGAAGGCCCTTTCGTGTTTCATTTGTAATATTTTCAAGAGAAAGAACTCTTTCACACCAGCAACATTTTAAATGTTTTCCCAACTCTAGTAATTCCACGATGCGACCACTGCACAGGTTATTTTTCAAGCTTGGGGTTTCCTTTCTCAATTTTTTTGCATTATTCATAGCCATAATTGATTTTTTGCGTTTGTTGAGGACGTTCTGCTTAACAAATTTTCCTTTATCTCGCAATTAATTGATCCTGACAATAAAACATTTTGATATTTACATTTATTTCACTTTAGGAATACAGTTGACGTTTCACAATATATTTACGACGTTGCCGGATGGATTTTACGCGATATAATACCATATTTGTATATAGGATCACATGTGCTGTGTGTACAGTCTGTTACAAAAATAACCTTTCTTTAGATTTAGGAATCTCGAACGGTTGGTATTCACTATAGGGCGATATTTTTGTGTACGACTGTCGCGAGTGAACTACCTTAACTCAACATTAAGAAAAAAAAAACCTACATATTGGAATACAACAAACAATCCGGTTATTATTCTAGTCAATGGCTTACATGAAAATAGCAAATTATCCAAGGGTAGGTTGATATTCTAAAAATGTAAAACTGTCACGTAAAATTTGGGTTTTAAAAAGGGAGACTAGAATGGAGTGACCAAAACACTCAAGTAAGCTATGCAGTCCTAAAGTCTTGCTAAAAGATTCTCCCTGAGTCCCGAAACACCTTAATGTGTAAAGTAAAGATTTGTGCAGCGATTTGTGTACTATAGGTAAATATCCTAAAATTATTTTTAAAGTGTTTTTTGGTATTTTGCGATTTTATGTATTTTCAACTGCTCTTTTCGATTTTTTATTTTGCCACCTCGTAAATTTTCCGCTGTCGCCGCCAAATTGTAATAAATTATGAAAAATAAGTTTTTTGAAGATATCTTGTTACTCGTTGATTTTACAGCATTTTATAATAAATTAAAGTGTATAATTTTCTCTATAAATTTGGTTCCAATCATTTTGTCTATAAAACCAGCCCATTTTGGATAAAAGACTAAAGAAGGTCAATACTGAACGTCTAGTGAAAAGTTATGCCCATTTCCACACCACCTTGAGGTAGGGTATACGGCACGTTTTTTGCTGTTGTTTTCCTAGTAGGCCTAATCCACATATTGGTTGCTAAGTGAACATTACACTATTTTGTTCCCCATTGTTAGCCCTGAGGAACCAGCTTATGTTTCTGCTAGTTGATAGCAATAACGTTTTAGAGTCGTGAGAAATCACTGGCGCAGTAGATTCTTTTGTACTTTCTGCATCCGCAGTAGATTTCTCTGTACTTTCTGTATCAAGTTCATTAAGCAGTGGTTCTAAAATTGTATCACTGTTTTCGTCTTCATCACTATCTTCCAAAATTTGAGGCATGTTATCACATTTATTGTCACAGATTAAGAAAATTATAAAACAGCTGAGCCCTTTCCTTTTTTGCATTTACAAGAAATAAGTCAAATAGAAACTTCTGGAGCAGGAGTGCAGTCAAAGGAACAAGACCCTTTTTGTTCTTCTTCCAACCCCATTGATCTGCTGGTTTTTCATTACCGTCTTTTCTCTTAAGGCTGAACTGACGAAAGATCTCTAATCCCTTCTTTTTATCACAATTGCTTCACTTTTATTCAACATATTGTCACAAATAAAACACTCTGTTTTTTCGGTTTCCATCATAATTTACAACACATCACGCACAATATTTACCATCGATAAACCCGCACTGAATAAAATAAACAAAATAATCACGTTACTTCTATAATATGTTTGCTGATTCACAGTTCAGAAGTACGTAGTGGTGGGGAGGGCGAGGTCAACGCCAACTTTTAGATTCTAGCGATTGGCTCAATGAAAAAAATTTGCATTGCTTTGCACGCTGCGTACTTGCTCAACTTTGTAATTCTCGTAAGCGAAAACCATTGGTTTTATGAAAAAATAATAGGAACCAAGTTTACAGAAAGAATTATGTAGTTTAAATTACTACATTATCATTTTTTTATTGAAAAAGTAACGATATATCTTGAAAAATCTCTTTTTTTTGCAATTTATTGCAATATAGCGGCGACAGCGGCAAAATAAAAATTCGGAAAAAGCAGTTCAAAATACGTAGAATCACAAAATATCAAAACTTCCGCAAAATTTAAAGGGAGATTTATGTAGTTACTGGACTATATGCCACTGTTTTAATACTAATTATGATTCTCTCCTCCCCTTTCCAAAACCACTATAAAATATCTCAGGCATTTGTGAAGCCTCGGCGTTTATATCCCATAAGGAAGAGAATGAGTCAATAACTAGTTGCCAAAGCCACTCGACTATGCTATTAAGAGATAATTTTATTCCTTTAATTTTATTTTTTTTTTGGTCAATGGTGGATGGATGTTCTTCCGGGACTCCAGGACCCTTTGGGCATACTGAATAAATTACAATTTTCATACACAATAACGTACATTGAAAACCTTACTCACGCAGATGAAGATATGGGCTCAGTATGCATCAATGCATTTCTCATATACACCGATGCCTGAAACGACACTTGACCCCATTTAGCAGATCAAACTGCAAATCTAGGAATCTCGACAGTCAATCTCGTGATAGTATAGAAATAGGACGCTTGTGTACAGATCAAAGATGTCTGTGTTCGAATCCCGGCAGCGACATACTTTTTGTTTTCACTTTTGGTGTTCGGGGATGGTCTTGAAAATTCGTAGAGGGATTTTAGAGATTTTTTTCTGAATTTTAAAATTATTTAAACTACTTATTTTTTACATTTATTGATTTCTCGGATTTCGATTTGCGATTTCTCGATATTAAATTACAATTTTCATTTTAATTATTTGATGCAATTACTAAAGTCCCATATCTATGTGGCCTTGTAATCTTTTGATATTCCAATTATAACTAGAAAAATAATTACCTAACAACTGTCAGATTTAAATAACTTGTTATATTACCAAGCAACAGTTTCACAGACATCTTCTTTAAACAATTATGATAAAAATTAATACTAATACTAATATTAATATTTGAATTGTATATAAATAAAAAGTTTATAGGTTTTTTCTGTCAAATAGTTTTAATTTTTTATAATTTAGCAGTACATATGTTTTGGAAAATATTATTTTTCGATCTTCTGGTGCAGTCAATTTATAAAAAGTATGGGGACGAATACAGTCTATAATTTTTTTAAATAATAGAACCCCGTCTTTCTATATCATATCGTTTAAAGGTGTATAGTAATATTTCTCTCCCTAGGTAGATAATGATAATAAAAAACACCTAGGTAAATAATGAAATATTGTCTATATTTTTAATGAAATGAACAGTAACTCTTAATAACTTAATTTTTCTAAATTCAGACGGGGTAGATACTTCCATCTCTAAATCACTGTCACCACAATTTTTACCCATTTTTCAATTTTATTTACACGTTTTACCTAGAACTTTAAGGTAATGTCTATTTCCTGGGAAATGACATTTAAAAATGGAATCCCCTTAGTTTAATTTTGGTAATTTGACATTTTAACTGCCAGACTTCTTTATGTTTCAAAAAATTTGAAAAACAAGTAGGAAATACCTAAAGCTGGGTTTATCAAAATCTAATCAAATCAAATATTATGATAATATATTATCAGAGTTAGTATTAAAATAAATCTATATATATTTTGGTTGAAACCTCGCACATTGGACCGGTCCTGGTAAAATTATAGTAAATTGTAAAATTTACTAGCTCCAAAACTTTTTAAATAATTCAGTAAATAGTGCCTAGTTAATCAAAAGTAACTTATTGTGTGACATATGAGTGCATCGTTATATGCTGTAGTACTGTAAGTACATTATTTCTTCATGGTACTACTGCAAAATTAAAGATTTTTATAAATCTATTTACGAAACCCCAGTGTTATCAGTCCTACTAGATTTTTTTGTCGGAGCGTCTTTGCTCAAGAGCGGTTGTGACCTGGCAATCAGGGCCGGCGCGGCGACGATTTCTTCTCGAAATAATGTCAACAATTATGGAACACGAGACTGCTGACTACAGTAGCTCTTAAACTGCACTACAAACCAATGTTTCCCAAAATATCGACAAAACTTATTCGTTAGTCATAATGCAACAATTTCCATCAAAAAATAAGCCATAATATTTAACTTTATCGAAACTGCCTCTCTTCAAAACAATCTAATACCATTAGGATCACTTTAGCCAAAAAATATATTGTTCTCATATCGAATGTCCAATCAAAGAATATGCATGTATCTTGCCAACAAAAGTGCAGTTAATACATTCATGACCAATTACAAACAAATCAAAATTAATGGCCAAACAGTAATGTAGACTTATCTCCCCCACCAAATGCTTGGTTCTTTCCATTGTCTCTCCAATAATTCCCCACGATCTGATACTCCACGAACTACAGAATAGTGGCCTCAGCTCTGTCTCACCTATAGATTTCCTAAAAATTAATTCAACGTCACCGGAATTTAGTCATATTCTCAGTTTTAGAAGACACATTTATGTTAACCCACCGAATATTAATGTCCCAGAATCTATAATAATTAACCACATATTCTATACGTTGTATAGAATATTTCTGTCACTAGAAAACCTAACTTGCTTTAACTGTAAAAAAGCAGGACATAAGGCATTCAACTTCAACGAACAAACGTTTAGTAATACTCCTACCTCTTCTCAACCACTTGCTAATCAAAACTCTATCTTGAACCAAATAGCTTCTCAAGAAGACAACGAAGAGATCACTTTACTTTACAATAAATCTACAACCAGACAAATTTTAGCCCCAGATAACGAAAACCTAAACAGCAACTTACGAACACAAGTAACCTCAAATAAACGCTCTGCTTCTAAAATACTTAGCCCTCCTCCACATCCTTCCAACGCGTTACCAGACAACATCTTGGTTACACCTCAAACTGTAACTGGACCAAAGAAACTTAAGGCAATGACACCTATTAGCCAATTGCTCTAACCAGTTAAGCAATATATCGACGATCATAAGGAATTCATTCTTAATTTTAAATGATTTTTTTAACTTAACACATTTTTGTTGCTAATATTCCACTAAATCTTAGATCTAAACTCAGATCAGCAATACCAACATGGTAAAATTTTGTTAAACCACATTTTAGTAAATTTACGTTAAGAGAACGATTATTAAATGATTTGTTTTAAGGAGATTTTAGGGTAACCCTTAAAGCTTTCATAATCTGAATTTATGGTTTGATTAATTACGAAATTGGCCCAAAGAATAATTAAGTATTATTTGTTTGTTTAAATCGGCATTAAAATGTTGTTAAATTAAATAAATATAACTTCTTAAAGTACTAAAAATTGTTTATTCTCAATCCATCGACATATTTGACATCTTAATGACAAGTGATAAGTCTAGAAAAGTGTCAAATATCACTGTGGGTCATATACTTTTATTACTATACGGGGCAAGAGAGAGGTCCGACACGCCCAACATAGGGAGCGGCCATTTTGAACCCTATGACACAGTTTATAGCTAAAGAATCAGATCGCTCACTCTGCCTCGGCACTTTTTATCTCAATGTTCCAGTTTATACACTGCGCAACTCAGATAATACAATATATGACAACCGTCTATAATAAAACAGCAGTCTTCTGCGTATCCTGAATTTGTATCCCTGGAGTGGATGTTATTTTGGAACTTTCAACTGGTCAAAGTGAGCTAACTGATTCTTTAGCAATAAACTGTGACTCCAAAAATAATATTCACTGACACTGACAGCAGCAAGCAAAATATCAGGTGCGTTTTAATCATCCGCTTCTGCTTCCGGAATTGTCGGTTCAGTCGTTCTAACCTGTCAGATTAAAACAAGAAAACCGACAATTCCGAAGCAGAAGCGGATGATTAAAACGCACCTATTAGAAATATTGCGCCAAGATGTAGGCAACACGTAATAAGGGTTCAAAATGGCGGAGTTTTCTATCTTCTTTTAAAAGGCACTCAGAAAGCTGCGCAGTGCGACCATTCTCCGTATAGTAAAAGAAAGTCAAAGTATGTGCTGTGGGTACTACCCATAGACATCATATTATCTAAGATAGACTCGCCCTACATACTGTATACCCAATACACCTTCTGTCCGCATGTTTTACCAGACGGGGAAAGGGGAATCGTACGTCGCACATTGACGTAGTGCTTAGGGAGGGTTTACATATATTTTTAGTAAAAATTATTTAATGACCAAATCAATAACCTATGGGTCTTCGGAATCAAAGGTAAATTTAAAGAAAACACATTCAATTTATACAGGGCATTCAAAAAGTCATTTTATATATTTTCTTATAGATTAAAATAGTAGGTAGCTCAAAGTGGAAGAACATTTTTGTTAGTATTTTATTATATAATTTTTTTTTAAATACATGAAGAGCAAAGAGCAAGTAAAAATATAAAGCCATTTATTATTATTTTTACATGGTAAATTGTTTGAAAACCTTTTCTACAGGTCGAAAAAAGAATAATTATATTACCGGACTACCTTTTTTTATGAAATAAAAAGCTATTAAAAACAAAACAATTTTATTTCAGATACATAAATATACAAATATGATCTTTCTATTACATACCATTTGGGTTGCATGTCACGACACCTATTTTTAGTATTATTTGTGTATTGATATAATAATTCATTTAGGACAGTAATCAGCAATGATTTTATAATATCTGGACAAGGCTAAAACACATTAGCTTAAGATTATCAAGAGATAGGTATTTTATTTCTAATTTGTCCGAATAGAAAAAACACTAAAGGAAGCTTCTTTTGTGACATTTCAAATGTCATTTTACTATCAATGATTACTCCTACAAACACTCTTGGTGAAGAATCTGCTCAATAGATTTATTTAGTGTTATAAGATAACTGATATTTTGTAAAGCATATTTTGGAATAAAAGACAAAATAGCTATTTGTGTATTAAGAACAGAAAGTAGCACCTTTGACAGTTGAGACAGAAAGTCTGTCGAAGAGAAAAGATTTATTTTATATTTATTCAAAAAGGAGGAAAAATACAATATCAAAACTGTTATCTCAGTTAGTAATCATCATTTTCAGTATTTGTGTTTTTCCAACTGACCATAGCAACTGACCATTATTTTGTTATTGAGATGAAAAACCGTACGAGTCGCAGATATGTACGGTCTTTCACCTAATTTCACGGCTATAATCAGCTGTACTACATTAACAGCTAGGTATCTAGTACGGTTTTTAAGCTCAATCGATGAAGAGACAAATTTTAAACGAAATGGCTTATTTTGAAATGTCAAATTTGAGACTTTTACGGTTTTCGAACTCACTGGTTCAATTGCAAAACACTGTTTGCAGTGAATCTTTTTCTTTAAGGATTTTACTATAAAACCAGAAATATAAGCAACTACATCCTGAATGTATTCGCTCAGAAAATATATAGATAGGTAATCATGGTCACGAAGCTCATTTGTAAATTCCAAATTTTCTTTAGTGTCTGATTCGTAACAAATTTAACGCAATTTGGCTACTAGTGTTGCTACAATCCAAGATGCTGGTGCCATCTAAAGCAATTGCATTGGCAGTTTTATTTGACTTTACTTCATTATCAATTAATAATTTTTTATAACAATTTTGAAACAATCTCTATGTGAGATTGTTATTGAAGCATCTGTTACGAACTGCACTAAAAAAAAGTATTTTTTTCTTCTTCATTTTTCGCCTCTTCAACTACCTCTCCCAAAATTCTGCAAAATGTGATGATTACTGTGTAATTTTAGAGCTTACATATAATAAAAATACCCATAATAAATACTGTACTTACTTGGGTATGGGTATGGGTATGGGTATAGGTATAGCATTATGTTTTAAGATGTGTCTACCACTTAAATTTTCATAAATATCTGCCATACAAAAATGGTCAGAACATATACTAAGGCTTCTTTCATTTTCATAATGTTTTCCTCCACCAAGCATAGATTTTGCAGCCAAATTCTACGTTGAATAATTTCTCTAGGAAATCTGATCAGAAAATATAAAACATTATTATTTAAATAAACAATGCTAGTGCTAAATGCCTTTACACTGTTAAATAAATTAAGCCTTATTCCCTGTATACGCCTACGTCTATGCTAACATAATCTTATTTATGAAATGACCGAATAACATTCTTATTCTGCGTATTTCGGCACACTATACATTTCCTCCCCATCGTAAAAGTCCATAATAAAAAGTTCAGGGTTTAAATTATTCTTGAAAACTACAAAAAACAACAAAAATCACAATAAAACTTGATCTGTCACTTTGACAACATCAGCAAAATGTCTTAGGTTGCCAAAGTTAAATGATTTATACCAAAATGTTTAATATTCCCATGTGATACACATGTAGAAATAGCTACTTAAAAGTCTTAAGTGATTGCAATTAATAAAAAACTCATATTGATGCTTTCAATTCTTTATTTCCTTTTTTTATTAGATTGTATTAAAGGTAATAGTAACTTTTTAAATAAAAATTTAATGTTTGATAGTTGATGAAAGAGATCTGACAACATAGGAAGAGCGTACCGTCAAAAAAAAGTTGCGGACAAGTGTAATGTAACAAGGCGTATCTATTATCCGATATCTTTGGTACTACCCACGGTCTGTAGACAACGCGTTGGCCTCATCATGGTTGCTAAGGACGCAGTGACGTTACGGAATGAAAAAGTCAGTTTTAAGAAAATATTTTACTTGGTGTTGTACATTAGTTTTTCATAAAATCTAATATTTTATTGTTATTTAGTGGTGTTTATATTTTTATTTTTAAACTTTGTTCTAGAGTTTTTATAATATTGGTAGTGTGATTTTTTAGAAGACAAGCTACAAAACGGCAAGGAAAAATCATATAATGATTTCCATCAAATTTCAAATGAATTATTTTTAGTTGAATTATAAAGAGAAATATTATTGTGTGAATGGTTATTTTAAACATTTTGGATTATGGTACGACCTAAAAGCTGAATTTGGATCATACTTTGTTTATATCCCGAAATATATAAAAATGATGGCAGACCTGTACCTAGCCGTAGTGTTGTTGTTGCCTGCCAAAAGTTTTAAATAATTTTAAACATCGTTGGAAGTAATAAAGGGATCAAGCCTAAACTGTAATTAAAGGCTTATGGTAAGATGTTCGAGTATTATTCTGAAATTATCATTTACTAATATTAAATTAATTGCAGCTCTGTCCACCCTACATTTAAAAGTAGATGACATTGTTTGTTACAAACATTAAACATTACAAAAAGCAAGAAAAGTCAAAGGACTTTAATAAAATAACCTACATTAATGAAAAAAAGGGTTTTCTACTTATAAGTAAAAAGTAGTTACAAATATTTTTATAGAAGAAAACAAGGACCCGTTGTACTTCAGAAGAAACATAAAATGTATATTTATATCAGAAATAAAAAATATATTTTGTCAGTCTCTAGGACGTATTAACAGTATAATATACTTAAAAAAAAACAATAAAAGAACAACAACCCAGTTTTATTACAATAATTTATAATTATAGGTACCAAATTAGAGAAAAGCATCTCTATCTATTGTGTTTATATACATATAATACACAGAGGAGATATTACATAACCTTGGAGTACTTAAATAAATCATCCAAGACCATATCTCAGATTTATTGTAGCAACGCACTTTTGTAAAGTTAAAATCCCCAACAAGGGGTATTTTAGAGTATTTCTAAGGAAAAGATAGCACTTTTTACTCAAATATCTTCTCGTGAATGCTTTACAAACTTCTTCTCATCTCTAAAAGGCTCTTATTTTCTTCTTTTAAATCATTTGTAACTATGTACCTCTTACTAAAAACTTCCTGTAGAGAATCCTTTTTTTTAAATGTATGTTCTTTTAGTAAAGCCCTATAAGTTTTTTGCTGTCGGTTGATTTTAATGTTTGTAGGAAACCATCTTGTTTGCTTTTAAATGTAGGATGGACAGAGCTACAATTAATTTAAAAATGGTGAATGATATTTGCAGAATCATTACTGTAAAATCTTATCATTAGTCTTTAATTTCAGTTTAGACTCCCTTTACTTATTCTAATGATTTTTGTGTGTAACCAATAAAAATTGTTTGCCAACAGCACAACTACGGCTCGCTTCAGACTTTCTAAATTTTCAAAATATTTCGGGATATAAAAAAAAAGTGTGATCCGAATTTAGTAAGGAGTCCGTACTAATCCAAAATGTTTAAAATAAAGCATTCATACAAAAATATTTCTCTTCATAATTCAAATAAAAAGTAATTCATTTGAAATTTGATAGAAATCATTACATGATTTTTTTCATTTTTCATGCCGTTTTGTGGCTTGTCTTTCAAAAAATCAAATTACCGATTTAATTTAAACTCCAACGCAGGTGTATTGTCCAATAATAAAAATATAAACATCACTAAATATTAATAAAATATATTTTTTAAGAAACTAATGTACGAACCGTAGTAGAATATTTTCTGTCAACTCGACTTTAAATTCCTTAGCAACGATCGAAGAGGTCACTGTGATGTCTACTAACCGTGGGTACTACCAACTTAAACTGACAGTAAATTAAAAAAATTTAGATGATCTCTATTAAAAGTTGAGATATAAAAAATATAGAAATTGAAGTTACCAGTTATAGTGATCATGTTTAGAAGTGCCTAGGTTCGTTAATCTATTAAATGATTTAGTTGTTAAATATTGTTTATTTCGAAGCGTGAACGAGGTTGACCCCCCATGTCAACACACAACAATTTATATTATTAAAATTTGGGTATTTATGTATTGAATTTTTCTTGTTATTTAACACCAACTTACTAATTGTCTGTTCGATTTCATTATCAGGTTGGGTAATAAGACCTATTAGTCTAAGATCCGAAGTAAGGTCGACCTTCACCCACCTGTTTAATGGATGAAAGTTTCTTATTAAATAAAATATGTTCATAAATATACCGCACATGGGTTGCCTAAGAAAATACGGTCCAGACTATTTATTTTCTAAAAGTAAAAAAAATTACACCCCGTAAAGTATGCCCCAGATGCTTCGACTATGCTCAAACTTTAATCAGCTCACTGCAGGGTGGATTAAAGCTTAAATTTAAAATTTGGTGTTTTTCTCTCCATTCGTTTTTGAGTTATATTCAAAATTCGAAATTTGCACTTTTCGTCAAATATCTCAAATTAGGTCCATTTTAGGGAATTTTTGTATAGAGACAAAATAATAGAGAATGACATCGTAAGTAACTTTTATAATGATTCCTATACTTTTCTTATATATACAGAGAAAGAAAAGTAAAAAATTGCCGTGACCGTATTTTTTTAGGCAACCCATTTGCGGTATATTAAAAAACATATTTTATTCATTAAAAAAAAAACTTTATTCATTAAACAGATGGGTGAAGGTTGAGCTTACTTACGGATCCTGGACTGGTAAGGTAACAGTTTATAATAGTTTTTAATACTTAATTTGTAGCCGCTTGAGGGACTTTGTAGAGGAGATGCATTTGGTTTGGCTATTTGGAGTTGTATAGTGGATCGTCACTTAGGATTGTTGGATGTGAGTAAACACCTTGCGCCCACTTACATACATAACTTTTACTACGACTCACCCCTTCTTCACTCTAGCTAGTTGGCATTCTACACTTGGATTAATATAAATCCCACCTCAAGTGCTTAGGCACAGAAAGTAGGTAGTAACCTATCATTTTTAAATCCACAAATATTGATCTTGTGTCTAATTACGATTTTGTTATTCGTAATTCTGTAAAGACGTTATTTAAAAGTGTCCTGTAAGAATTAATTCCAAACAAAATTAATGTCACATT